>CM053400.1:98221652-98261643 GCA_028644305.1 Xerus rutilus | reverse complement strand
CGGCATTTCTAGAAAAGTGGCTCAACCCTAAAAGCACATTTGTTTTTGTTTTGGTCTGTCTAAGCACACGTTGTCAGACCACCTATTTCCAAGTGAGATCTGAGGGAGAAGGTCTCTGCAGCCAAATGGCTTCTTGATGAAGGCATCTCCCCCTGATATCTTTCTTCCTGGAAGAGTCCATGCTCCAGACTTGCCCTACGGAACTTCCCAACTCGACCTTCATCCTGTCCTCTCACAGCTGACCCCCAGAGTTCCTACCTGTGCTGGGCCTCCCTGCCCTCCAGTGAGAGGTTAGCTTGGGCTGAAAATTACATCTCTCATTTCATTATCAGCATTCCCACACCTACTGCATGGGACTTCCAGAAGAGTACTGTGATTCCATTATGGCTGTAAGCCTGTCAGAATTTTCATTTTACCTTTCCTGGCTTCCACACTTGAGCTAAATGAAGCCACCTATTCTAGTCACACCCCCAGGGTTCCCCACATCTGTCTTTGCTCAGGTGGTTCTCCATGGGTCCCAACTTGGCCCCAGGGAGTCTGATCCCTGGTGTTCATTCTTCAAAGTCCCACTCACAAGCCACTTCCTTGAGGAACATGCTGGGTCAACACAATGACCCTCTCTCTCTGTTGGATTTCCCATCTCTGAGAACTCAAAGCATTCATATAAGTGTGGTCTCTGGATTCAGACATAACTGGGTTTGAATCTTAGTGACTAGATGAGTGACCTTGAGCAAGTGACTTGTCCTCTCTGAACCTCAGTGTCCTTGTCCCTCAGGTGAGGATAATTGTACCACATCACAGTGTTGTGCGGAAAAGATGAGGTAATGTGTGTAAAATCTTCGACATGATGACTAACCTACAGCCAATGCTCAATAATGGTTGTGGCTATTTTTAGTAGAGTCATTGTGCCTTTGTCTTATACTCCTTCTCACCATGTCCTTGGAGGCTTCTCACAAAACCTGAGCCAGTCTATTTCAATCCTGCAATTCTACATCCAGGCACTAGAGGGAGGAAGAGACCAGAGAAACACTGGAGGACTGGCCCACATCTAGGATGCTCTTCTGCTTGCCAGCTTTTACCAGTGGTGGGCTACACATTGTATGCTGTTCAAATTGTACTTTCATTCTTTTGTGTTAGTCAAATCCCTAAAGTAAATCAGCTTTTTATGTCAATTATCATACTCCTCTTGAGAAGGCGTCCTTACTTTCCAACAGTTTGCTTTGGTGGATCAGTTCATCAAAACTAACTAGGATTTCCTAGTACATATTATGTCCCCGTTGTTCTTTCATATTTATAGTATTAAATGTGCTTAAGAACTCAGAATACCACAAGTCCACCTCAGCAACATGTAGCCTGTACCACTGTGGGTCTTGCTCATATCCAGTGCTATGCTGTTTTGGGCAGGCAGTAGGTTCCGGGTGTGACACAGCATGGTGTTGGTGGCTAGAGGTGTGAGATAGGAGCCTGGGGCTGTGTCTCCATGATAGTCCCACTCAGAGATGGGAGGATCCCACAATTCCTGACAACTGACTGGTGGTGGTTGTCATGGTTTATGGGCTTACCCTGGTGCCAGAACAGAGGCTTAGGGGGACAAACTACTCCATCTAGGTTCTCCTCCCCATTCATGCTGAACAACAGAGCAATTATAGATTTGCAATAAACCTGCATTTGGTTTACCTTCTAGTGCTGAAATAGTGACAACAAATCAACATCAGACTGGCTATAAACAAGGACATGAGGTGTCATTTAGTGATGGAGTAGAGAAAGTTACTCCAGGCTGAGAAAACATAAGTAAATGGTTTAGAATTTCTGAAAATACAGGAACAAAGCCTGAGGGTATAAAGATCGAACTAAATATCCAATCTTCCAATGTAAAGATGGCACCACATGCCATCCAGTATCAAGAACTTTCAAGGAACCATGACCTCACCTAATTGACAAAATAAGGTGTCATATTTGGCCAGATGGTAAACAGTATGCTTGGAATCTTGAATAGAGAATGTAAAACAGGAGTTGTAAGAGAAGTCCAAGCCAGGCATGGTGGTGCACACCTGTAATTCTAGCAACTTGGGAAGCAGAGGTGGGAGGATCCCAAGTTCCAGGCCAGTCCCAGCATCTTAGTGAGGCCCTATTTCAAAATAAAATATAAAAAGGGCTGAGGATGTAGCTCAGTGGAAGAGCATTTGCATAGGCACTTGATATCTCTTGGTAGAATCTCTGGACTTTTTATAAACAAGAGCATGTCATCCGTAGACAGTGACAACTTGAATTCCTTCTTTTAATTTGAATTCCCTTTCTTTCTTTTTCTTGCCTGATTGCTCTAGCTAGGACTTACAGTCTAGGTTGAATAAAAGTGGTGATATTGTGTATCCTTATCTTGTCCCAGATTTTAGAAAGCTTTCCTCCACTCATTATAATATTAACTGTTAGCTTATTATATATGGCTTTTATTATGTTGGGGTATGATCCTTCAATGCCAAATTTGTTCAAAATATTTATCATGAATGATGTTTACTTCTGTAAAATGCCTTTTCTGCATCTATTGAGATAATCATATGGTTTCTGTTTTTTATTCTTTGGATCTTTTATATCATATTTATTGATTAGTATATATTAAACCGTCCTTACATCCTTGGGATGAAGCCCAGCTGATTATGGAGAATAACTTTTTGAATGAGCGATTGGATTCCGTATTTTGTTGAGCATTTTTGCATCTATATTCATCAAGGATAACCTTCCTTCCTTTCCCTTTCCCTCCCCCACCCCTTTCTTATTTTATCCTTGTCTGTTTTGGGTATCAGAATAATGATAGCTGCCTAGAATGAGTTTAGAAGAAATAATTCCATTCTCTTTATTTTTTTGGAATAATTTAGGAAGAATTGGTATTCATTCTTTAATTCATTCTTTAAATAGAACTTATTAGGGAAGCCACCTGGTCCCGACCTTTTCTTTCATGGGAAATTTTTTATTAACAATTCAATTTTGTTATTCATCATTGGTCTGTTTGGATTTTCTATTTCTTCATGATTTAGTCTTCCAGGAATTTGTCCATTTTTTTAGGTTAACGTTTTTTGTGTGTGTGTGAATGCCTGCTCAAAATAATAGCTGATGATGCTTTGTATTTCTTTGGTGTCAGTTGTAATGTCTCCCTAAAATCACTTCTGATTTTCTTTATTTGAGCCTTCTCTCTCTTTTTCTTTGTCCAACCTAGGGTTTGTCATTTTTGTTTATCTTTTCAAGGAATCAGATTTTAGCTCCATCAATCATTCTATTCTTTAACTTCCATTTAATTTACTTTTTCTTTGATCTTTATTTTTTTCTTTCCTTCTACTAATTTTGGGTTTGGTTTATATTTGTTTTTATAGTTCCTTGAGATGTTGAGCTATGTTATTTACTTCAGATATCTCTACTTTTTTGATGTAGGCCATGAATGCTATAAATTTTCCTCTTAGGGCTGCTTTTGCTGCATCTCATAGTTTGGGGCATGTTTTTTTTCCTTTTATTTGTTTCAAAAAATCTTTTCATTTCCTTCTTGATTTCTACCTTGATTCATTAGTTGTTCCAGTCTAAATTTTTAATTTAATTTAGCACTGGGTAGGACAATGGCCTACTCTGCTATAGACTGCCTATAGGTAATGTGGAATCATGGATCAAGAGTGTTGCAATTGACCACAGGTGAAGCAAGCTAGAACTGAAGTAATTTTCAAAGTTTTTCTAGTTTTATTGCACTGTGTTATTACTGGGTCTATAGAAATTCTAAGCATGCTGGCTTTTCTCTGAGCTTGTAGTCACTTCTACTATTTCAACACTAGATGATACTCTGACCCAGGTATGCTGGTGTCAGTACTAACACGTGATCTAAGCCCAGGTTTCTCCCAAATTGCAGTTGGTGTTCAACATGAACTGGGGAAGTACATGGAGGCAGTATTCTGTACCCACAAGCGTCTCCCTGAAGCCAGCAGAGTCCCAGATGCCTCATCCACTGGCACTAGTCTGAGATCAGTCACTGCAGGGCTTTGCTTGACTATGGGCAGAATCAACTTGGATGGACCAGCCTGTGGCTCCTGTCTCAGGCCTATGGTCACCAACATCACAACACTGTGTCACACTCCAAGCCCACAGATCGCTCAGACTCGTACAGCACTGGGTAGGACAGTGCCTGACTCTGCTGGGGACTGCCTATTGGTAATGTGGACTCATGGCTCAAGAGTGTTGAAACAAACCACAGGTGAAGCTTGCTGGAACTAAAGTCCAGTGGACAGACTGTGTGCCTCAGCCTTGTATGTGGACTGTTCCAGAGGCGGTCTGCAGGCAGGTCTGGGAATGGGGGTCATTAGGATCTTCTCAGTGTGATGTTTCATTATTGTGGCACTGAGTTCCAACTCAGCCCTTTGGTTATTATCCTTTCCTACCTTCAGCAAATGTAATCTTGCTCCATGTAATATTGCCTGGTGTTGGGTTGATGTTGGTGAAGGCAGTCAGCCCCTTGGCTGCCAAGTGTGACATTAAGCTGGGTCATACCTGAGTCTCAAAACTACAAGGACCTGCATAGCCTTAGGGGTGGGCCCAAGGCCCATACTGCAGTTGGTTGTGATACAGGCTGAAACATGCCTTTGTCTAATCAGGGCATCTGCCTGCTGGGGAAGCAATTCTAGAAGCTCCACTAGTGAGCACTGACTGGGGATACTGTGCTGCCCAGCATTGGTGGATGGGAGGTAGAGATAGTCCCTCAACTCCTAAGGCTGGTGACAAGCTAGGTTGTTCCTGCATCTCATAGCTGCAGGGACCTGTCCTGTCAGGAGATAGTATAACTCAGGCCCTTTAAGACTGACAATGATTCAGCCCAACACTTGAGTGTTACCCAGTCTCCACCTGATGCTCAGGAATATCTGGAGGCTCCACCTGTCAGTTCTGGCCTAAGTTTAGGGGCTTTCATTTTCTTTCTGATGCTGGGTCTCACCAGGATTGTTCAGCACTGAGCTCCAAGGCAGAGTCCTGTGGTGGCTTTCATGCTGTGCTCCCAAGCAGGTAGACTCTTCATCTCCCTTTTGCCACCCAAGTTTGGTGAAAGAATGGTGGCCACCTGGTCAATGCAATTCCAGTGATTCAGTCTGCATGTATCAGCCCTGGGGTAGAGGCTGGAGAATCTTCCAGTTGGTGGATTCCACCAACAGGATGTCAAGTCTACAGCCAGTCCAGGACTTGATTACTGGTGTTTACTTTTATGATGGGCAGCTTGGAGTTGGAAAGGGCTAGAATAGGCAAATGTTTTCTTTTTGCCTTCTCCATTTTTTTTCTTATGCTTCTTCTAAGGTCAAGTGCTATAGCTTCTCATTTGGCTTCCTTAGCTATTATGAAGTTAGTTTGGTATGTTCTGTTCAAATTGATGTGTTTGTGGAAAGGCAATCACTGAAGATCTTACTTGGCCACCATTTCATTCCACCTTCAGAAAATGCATTCACATTAGGAAATATCTGCTCAATGTTCACATTTCCAATTATCCCCAAAAATCATTAATTTTGTATTAACCTATTTGAATTGAGATCAAAATAAGGGACATGTATTGCTATTGGTTAATACATCTATATATCTCTTAAGTTTATTTTAATATATAGTTCTGTCCATTTCTTTTGCTCCCTTGCATTTTTTTGTGTGAAGGAAATCATATTATTTGTCACAGCCTGTGTTTTGTTCATTCAAGTGAAGTGTTATTCAGCATCTGAGCTTTGGTGTGGCTTTGCCTCCACTGTTCATATTTGTCATGCTCTTTAGTTGGATGACCTGGGAAATGGGATCTACTGTGTCCCCACATGCAGAAAGCCTAAAGCACCTAGGATTTTATGTCCACCTGGAGTGGCCATTAGCCAATAAGTTATAGGTATGAGAATATCATGAGAGCCCCAAGTCAGTACAGTCTGAAGCTTATTTTCCATTCCAGAGTTTTCTTGAAGTATCAGCATGAAGCTACCTGCATATATCTTTGCCTGGAATCACACATGCGAAGTTTTTTCTCCTTCCCTGTCCTACTTCTTCCACTTCCTTACTAGTGTCCCCTGGAAACATTGCTTAATGAAGTACTTTGCAAATAAATTCTCATGTCAGGAAGTGCTTCCCAGGAACACAGTGGCAATTTGTATCAGTTAGGGTTCTATGAGGCCATTTCTAATGAGATTCCTGGAGTTGGCTTGCTCACTGACTTGAAGAAACCAAGAACCCTTCACTGGTGATAAGTGGAGCATGGATGGATCTTGGCATGTTGTAGTGTTGTAATTACTGTTTCTTATGGTAATTTGGGACAAGATAGAGTGGAGGTGCTGTAGATTTATGAGATAGCTTTGACATTTGACAGGTATGGAAGAAATTAGTAATGATAAAGAGTGAAATTCGGTGATGTAGATGGAATACTTTTGGTGTTTTAAAGAGAACAAAATTACAAACTTAGACCATCCATTTACTATCTTAAGGCATGATGTGTAAGTCAAAGACCTTCACAATAATGTTAAAAGGGATCTTCGTCTTCTGCAGAGGGAAGATGATATTATACACCAAAAGGAACCCATAGTAACCTTTACTGAAGGCTGACTTTTCAGTTTCTACATATTTCTTATGTCAATGGGAGGGTCCTGATTTGTGAAATTTGGGCATGAGGCTTTTTTTTTTTCCCACTTGATAAGTCCAGTCTGGTTCACTCTCCAGTCAAGACTTTCCTTCTTTACTCATGGTCAAGAGTTATTCATCACATCCTCTGATACCTTTGATTATTCCAACTTTAAAATTTAAAGGCTTGCATTATCCTTCTTCCTTGAACTTGCTTGAATATTAGCATCAGCAACAGCTCAGTCCTATAGTGTTCTTGTGTACTAGAACAACTAAATGTTGTTCTTGTGAACAACATTTCTCTTTTTTGAGAAAGTTGGTTTTATCTCCCTTTTTTAGAAGAGATTTTGGTGGACCCTCAACCAGAGTGTCTTAAGAATTGGTTTCTCTTTGTTTAATCTTCATTAAGTTTTACACTTTTACTTGCTTGGACACATACACTTTCCATACTCAAAACAGTTACATTCAAAAATGTGCTTTTGGGCTGTAACCAAATGGTCTCCATTAACTGTCTTGGCTACATTTTAATGTTTCCTAATAATTATGCCCTGCAAGGACCAAATCTGAACCATGGCCCTGTGGAAACTCGATAACATTCTTCTTGGGCAGTTGCTTACTGCTCTCTGATCTGATCCACATTGGCTGTGGACCAGCTGCTACTATCTGCCCCTGAGGCCTCTGCTTTACTCCCAAGATCATTTGAGGACTATTGGGCACATAATATGAATTGACATTGATATTATGGGACCACAGAGATTATCCTGACCTCCTTGTTTATTTTCAGATAACATGATTATCTATGTAGAATCCCAAAGAATCAGCATTACAACTTTGGAACTAATAGCAATGGTAGGAAGGTCTCAGGATATAAAGCTAATATACAAAAGTTGATTGTTTCTCTATATTCCACAAATGAACAATTGGGATTTTAAATTAGAAACTCAAATACCATGTACCAAAAAAAAGAAATAAATATATCCATGAAAGCCTACTATCCACAAGAAATTAATTTTAAAAAAGATCAATAGAGGAAAGGGGGTGAGGACCAGGGGTGGGGAGAGAAGGAGAAGGAAAGGTACTAGGAACTGAATTAGAACAAAATATATTCCAAACTTTTATAATTAAGTCAAATGGATGCTATTGCCATGTATAAGTAAAAATAACCAATAAAAGAAAAAAATGGGTACAGGATCTATATGCTAAAATTACAATTGTCTGATGAGAGAAATCAAAGATGATCCAAACAACTGAAGAGATATCCCGTGTTCTGCTTCTGGCCTCTATGAACTGAGCAGCTTTGCTCCAGCATGACCTTCCATTATGATGTTCTTCCTTACCACAGGCCCAGAAACAATGGAACCAGCCAAACATGGACTGAAACTTTTGAAACTATGACCCCAAATAAGCCTTTCCTTCCTTTAAGCTGATTTCTGTTAGATATTTTGTCATAGCAACAGAAAGTTGACTAACACAGTTGGACTTGATTAAACTTAAAAACTTGTGCTCTGCAAAAGGCTTTTGTAGGAGAATAAAAAAACAAGCTGTCAACTGAAAGAAAGCATTTACAAAACACATCTGACACCTCATTATATAAAAATGAATTTAAAAATTCAACAATAAGGAAATGAACAACTAATTTTAAGCAATTTAGAAATATCATCAAGGAAGATATACATATGGCAAATAAGCATGTGAAAATATATTCACCATAATTCGTCAGGAACCACAAATTAAAACTATGAGATATCACTGCACACCAAGAAGGAATGTGTAGTGTGACAAGAAAGCATAACTATATCATGAATGTATGAAACAACCTCACTGACACAGTAGAAGGAAAAGTATTGCCCTAAGTAACTGAAGGCAAAGAAGCTGCTCATAAGCATTGCACTCTGGCTGCTAAAGATATCCCCCGGGAGTCAGGGGGTTCATATTGACAATTCTGATTCTGCTGTGCATGTACATAAAAATAAATAATTAGGAAGATGGATGGCAGATGGTGGGAGTCAATGTTCTCACTATTGGGGTGAGAATTTATAGATAAGAAAAGGGAAGAGGCTTGAACGATCCATGTGGTAATGGATTACAGTTGGAGACATTGGTATGAACTCATGCTTAACTTAATATAGTCCCAGGTGGTTACATATAGAAACACACACATACACACACACACACTTCTTTGCCAACTGAAAGGTCCCAAAGAAATGATGTCTCGGTAATAACAAACACACCTAGTGCCCACGTCTTAATTTCTAATATCATTCTCCAATATAATGAACCAGGAATCCTTGAAAATTTTTCTGATGTTAGGACGGGGGCAAGCAATATACAAAATCAACTGGAGCATGTTATAGTGCCAGACTGTAAAGAAGTGCTGAAAACAAACAGCAACAACAACAACAAAAGCAAAAGCAAAAGCAAAGAAAAACAACAATAACAATTTTTTTTTTCTTTTAGATGAGAGTGGTGGTGCAACCCGTAATCCCAGTGACTCAGGAAGCTGAGGCAGGAGCTTAAGAGCAAGTTTGAGGCCAGTTCCGGTAACTGAGCATGACCCTATCTCAAAATAAAAAAGTAAAAAGGATTGAAGATGTAGCTTAATGGTAGAGCGTCCTGGGTTCAATACCCTGTACAAGGAAGGAAGGAAGGAAGGAAGGAAGGAAGGAAGGAAGGAAGGAAGGAAGGAAGGAAGGAAGGAAGGAAGGAAGGAAAAATAAAAGAAAAACTTTAAAAAATTCATATTGATGGAAGTATATCAAAGGACATGGGAACCAACTGAAAGATCTCCCAATGGCCAAAATGGAACAATTAACAAAAACAAAAAGGAAAGAACTATTAGATTATAGCCCTAAGTACAAAATAAATACCCATGAGCCCACACTGACTTAAATAAATAATTAAATGAATAAATAATAAATAAATAAAGGGAAATTATAAATAATTTATATTAATACTTCACCTGCAATGATGGAGAGCTCTGATTATAATTATGAACTTTGCATAAGGACTTCTTTCAGAGTTCAGTATAGAATGGGGGTAGGGTGTAAGGAGAGAAGCTTTATAATGGAGAAATCTGACTCACACTCCCTCAGCCAAGGGATCGAAATTAGTATAGGCTGTGATGAGTCGTATTTGATAGTGCATATATTTTGTATGATGTGATGAAACTGGTACTTCATCTCTGTGGTTTTCTGCCTAAAAGTCTATACTCCAGTCAAATCATGAGGAAAAACATCAGGCACACTCAGCCGAGGGACATGCCTCAAAATATCTGATTAATAACACTCGAAAATGTCAGGGTCATCAAAAACAAGGACAATACGGAAAATTGACATAGTACAGAGAGGCCTCAGGAGATGACTAAGTATAATGTGATATACCCTGGGTGGGTACAGGAATAGCAAAAGGACCTTAGGTAAAAACTGAGGAATTCTGAACAGACCAGGAACTTCAGTTAATTATAATCAAAACAAAATCAATTTTGTTTTATCAATTGTAACAAATGTACCCTACTAATGTCAGATTTTAACAATAGGAAAAACTGAGTGTGTTGTATATGGAAACTTTCAACTGTTTTCTCAACTGTTCTGTAAATTCAAAAACTGTTCTAAAAAGTAGAATGTATTATTGTTTTTTTCCTCTCTCTCTAACTTCCATATATGTGAGGAAACATTCAACCCTGAACTTTCTGAGTCTGGCTTATTTTGCCTAGCATATTCTCCAATTCCATTCATTTACCAGTAAATGACACAATTTCATTCTTCTTTATGGTTGAGTAAAACTCCATTGTGCATATATACCACACTTTATTTATTCATTCATCTGTTGACAGACACCTTTGGCTAGTTCCTTAACTGGACTATTGTGAATTGTGCTGCTATAAACATTTGTATGCATGTCTCAATATAGTATGTTGATTTGAATACTGTGGATAAACACGGAGTGAAATAGCTGGGTTGCATGATAGTTCTGTTGTTAGTCTTGTAAGGAACCTCCACACTGATTTTGGATCTCATAAAAAGAGAAGGGAGATCAGGAGGGTGGAGGAGGGCATCAAGGGGGAGGGAGGAGGAGAGAGAAAAAGGAGGTACTAGGGAGTAAAAAAGACAAAATCATGCTATGTGTGTGTAGATGATAACACAATGAATCCCACTTTTGTATATAATTGTAATGTACCAATTTAAAAAATAAAAGGGAAATCAGTAGAGGAAGGGGATCATGGAAAGGGAACAGAGATGGCAAGTGGTGGTACTGGGAAATGAAACTGATCACATTAGGTTATGTGTATATACAGATATGTCATAATGAATCTTGCTATTATGTATAATTATAATACACTTATGAAACATTAAAAATAAAATTTCAAAAAAGGAATTTATATTAAAATAACAGCAGTCACCTAAGATTTCAAAGGAAGTTTGTACATGTTGGACACATTGGGCACTTCTGATTACTTCTTTCTGTGACCCCAATTTTCCCACTCAGTCCTATCCAAGCTCACTCTTAGAACTTGAGTCTGCTTTGTCATTTCCTAAGTAACAAGAACCATTGAAAATGGGCTAACCTAAGGAGGAATGTGGTTCAGCAGGAATTTTAGGAACACCTTGTGATAGGTAGACTGCAGGGTGTGTGGATATGGAGAGCAGGAGAGACCAGCTTGAAGGCTATTGCAATTGCTCAGAGGTGGGAAGAAACCTCAGCCTGAGCTTAGGAGGTGTTGGTAGGAATTGTAAGAACTTGATCCTGATGTTATTAACCAGAAGAAGGAATTCCTAAGGAGGAAATATGATAAGCTTTGCTTGGGGTTGGGTTGGAAGTAAGGAATTCTAAGTACCATTCAGATCTGTTGAGGTTGAGTGCCTATGGACACTTTGATAGGGAAAACCCTAATATACCCTATGCCTGCTGTAAAATAGCTCTAAACAACTTGCCTAAAATGATAATGGCTAAATAGTTAAAGGCAAGTAATCTGAAGAGTGAAGGGCAGGGCTTGTCCCAGGAAGGAGAGAGCCCCAAATCCTGATGTGATTAATAGCAGTAAAAGCTACAGAAGTGTCAGGGAGCCAGAGTACAGAAGGAAGCTAACAGGTGTCACAAGGTCTGATCTGTATTTCTCCAGCCTACTCAGTATTTTTGGTTTCTCCAGTTCCTGCTGTCCAATCTTTACTTCCCTTAATGACAATGTCACTTTCCCATCAAGAACAGTCCTTCTCCTCACCCTACAATTTTGCTTCTATTGCTTTACTAAATTTTTTTAACCAAGCAGGCAGTCCATTAGACTCTTTTTTAAAATTTTTATTTATTTATTTATTCTACTTAGGTATTCATGATAGCAGAATGCATTTCGATTCATTGTACACAGATGGAGCACAACTTTTCATTTCTCTGGTTGTATGTGATGTAGAATCACAACATACAAGCAGTCATACATGAAGCTAGGGCTATGATGTCCATCATATTCCACCATCTTTACTGTTCCCCTGTCTCCTCTCCCCTCCCACCCCTGTGACCAAAGTTCTTCCATTCTTCCCATGTCCTCCCCCACATTATGGATCAGCATCCACTTATCAGAGAGAACATTCGGCATTTAGTTTTTTGGGATTGGTTTACTTCACTAATTTTATGCTCTTTTATTGCTGAGTAATATTCCATTGTGTATATACACCACAGTTTCTTTATCCAGTCATCTACCAAGAGGACATTCTATAGTGAAAACAAAAGAAGTAGAGCTTTGGGATATTTCCAGGGAAAAAATCAGAATCCAGATGGAGTGGCAAACCTCCCTGGCATCTTCCCAGTCAGCTCCCACACGTGAGGCATCAGATCAAGATAGAAAGTGTAGGGCTGAGCTCTGCTCTGGCTTAGGACTGGGGTCTGTATGGGTAGTGAAAGACAGTATTGGACTGGGATAGGTAGATCCCCCCCCCCACCAAAATAAATTTATCTTCTCCTCCTGAAGGGCAAGTGTTGCTTTTAGGTGCACATATGAAGTTGCTTTTGTTTTCCTCTGGATTTTGTGTCTATTTCAGAAACGATTGCACACAGCAAGTGGTTTGGGAGTAAAATGGAAGAAGGGTCAAGATATTTGCCCTCCTTTGACAACTGGACAAGAGGGTCAGCTGTAGCCACTGACTCATTTATAGCTTTTTATGTGGTGAGGGACAGAGGAGAAAAAGCCAAAGAAATAAAAGACTTCCAGGATTTATTATGTATTATTGTGTACATTCACAGATTCAGTCATAATACTGGGGGTGAAGTTAGAATTAATATAATCATGAGTCCCTCAGGCAGAGGCTCTGATTGCTTGGGATTAGGATTGGGCTCCTTGGAGGTGGGTGCTGGGCATAACTTCCTCTTTCCCAGCCCCTAAAGAGACATGCAGAGGGTCAGGTCAGGCAGGTTCACAGATGAATGGGCCACTCAGGGGACCAGAAGAAAGTGGTGTCAGTGGTTCTCTCTTCCCTCATGTGAGATGGTCTGTGGGCTTCTGGGACACTGGAGGTACCTACTTAGGTTTAGTGGTCATGTCAACAACTGCTTCTGTTGCTGTTTCCCTGCAGGGTACAAGAATTTCTTCCTTCAGTGTCTGGACTGCCTGGATCTCCTGGACCTGGGCAGGGATTGGGACAAACACAGGTTGCTCCAGATGCTTCTCCTGCTGCTCCAGGCACTCCAGCTTTGGGTCCAAAACCTGTGTCTCCTGTTTCAGATGTTCCTTAAGCTGCTGTTCCCTTTGTGTTTCCTCTTTCTCCAGATATTTTGCTCCCTGATGTTCTTCATGATGTTGCTGTCCCTGCTGCTTTTGCTGTTCCAGATGCAGTTCCTTCTCCTGTAGTCCATGTTGCTGCTGCTGCTTTCCCAGATGCAGCTCCTGCTCCTGTGGTCCACGCTGCTGCTGCTTTCCCAGATGCAGCTCCTGTTCCTGTGGCTCCTGCTGATGCTGCTTTCCCCGATGCAGCTCCTGTTCCTGTGGCTCTTCCTGCTGCGGGTGCTTTCCCAGATGCAGCTCCTGCTCCTGTGGCTTCTGTTGCTGCTGCTTTCCCTGATGCAGCTCCTGTTCCTGTGGCTCCTGCTGATGCCGCTTTCCCAGATATAGGTCTGGCTCCTGTGGTTCCTGTGGCTCCTGTGGTTCCTGTGGCTGCTGCTGTCTTAGATGCAGCTCCTGAACCTGTGATTCTTGCTGCTGCTGCTTTCCCAGATGCAGCTCCTGCTTCTGTGGCTCCTGCTGCTGCTTTCCCAGATGCAGCTCCTGTTCCTGTGGATCCTGCTGCTTCTTTCCCAGATGCAGCTCCTGCTCCTGTGGATCCTGCTGCTGCTGCTTTCCCAGATGCAGCTCCTGCTCCTGTGGTCCTTGCTGCTGCTGCTGCTTTCCCAGATGCAGTTCCTGCTCTGGTGGCTCCTGCTGCTTCTTTCCTAGATGCAGCTCCTGCTCTTGTGGATCCTGCTGCTTCTTTCCCAGATGCAACTCCTGCTCCTGTGGCTCCTGCTGCTGGTGCTTTCCCAAATGTAGTTCCTGTTCCTGTGGCTCTTGAGGCTTCTGCTGTCCCAGATGCAATTCCTTCTCCTGTGGCTCCTGTTGCTGTTGTTTTTTTGGATGCAGCTCCTGCACCTGAGGCTCCTCCTGCTGCTGCTGTCTCAGATGCAGCTTCTGCTCCTGTGGCTTCTCTTGCTGCTGATGTCCCAGGTGCATTTCCTGCTCCTGAGGCTCTTGGTGCTCCTGCTGCTGCAGTCCCAAATGCAGTTTCTGCTCCTGTTGCTCTCTTTGCTGCTGCTGCTGCTGCTGCTCACACTCTTGCTCAGGCAGCCCCTTCACAAGAGTTGTGTATTTCTCCTCATGTTCTGAGGGGCCCTCCACTGGGAACTCAGAGGGAACCTTCTGGCCTGGGGTAGGCAGTGATGTTGGCTGCTTCATTTGCTTCTGCTCCATATGGGTTGAAGGAGAAACAGTCTTGGGGAATTCATCAGTGAGAGTAGCAGGGACAGCCACTGGCAGTGTGTTTTGCTGGGACATCTTGGAAGCTACTGTAGGTCAACCTGAAAAACAGAAGGGTAGGAGGGTCAGGCTGAAGTCAAAGGAAGTAGATGAATCCCTGGAAATGTACAGCAGTGCTTGGTTTCTCAGCATCCCTTCTCTTGGGCGGGGCACTCTCCCATCTCCTTCAGACTGTCATTCCCAGAAGCAGCAGAGTGAAGTGTGGGGACTGGGAAGGGCAGGGAAAGGCCATCCTTGGGGCTCCTTCCCAGGCAACAGCTAACAAAGAAATATGTCTCCAGAACTATTATGCAAGGGTGAGCTGGCTGCCATTTCACTTATTAATTTTGTTTAGTCTTGTCTGTGTCCTTATCTCACAGCTGATTAAGAGGGAGAGATGAATTCTGGAATTATATCACAGCAAGAGGAAAGACCTTAGAGAAAGAAAGATCTAGAAAAGATTACTGAGTCCTGGAAAATCAATAGCTTGTGCTGGAGTGGAACTGAGAAGTTATGGCATCAGCTTTAAACTGGAGTTACCCAGTGTATTCTGGGCATAAATCTCCCACTGAAATGCTGTAAGTCATTTAGCATCTCTGGGCATGAAATTATCAGGTTGGCCTGTTCAATTGCAGATCTCATTTCTTTCCTGACCATCTGAACTTAAGCTGTAGCCCATTGCTTAGGGTTGGAAATGAGGGCAACTGGAAGGTTACTGAGAGTTGGAAATTATTACTCAAGTCTTGTACTTCTAAGTCAGGTTTTCTTCCCCATTTCTGCCTAGGTTTCCCTGCATTTTGTAGTTCCCCCTTTGTGCAGCACAGCTAAAAATTATAAGCATTCTCCAGACCACCCTTCCCCTATAAAGAAGGCAAAATCATGGTCAGTCCAAACCAAGGAGTTGTAGAAGAGAAATCGACTTTTACTCCCTCTGCCTAACTTCTCTCCTACACAAATAAATTCCAAAATGTTCTCCCAAGGAAAGATGAGTAAGAATTGTAATGTAAGATATGTAAGAATTGCTATCTGCTCTGAGTTTCTTAAATCCTGGCACATTTCCCTCCTCACAGTGACCTGGGACCCCTAGAAGGCAATATAGTCCAGCTGAATCCAGCCCCACCCACCTGGACTGGCCACACCCAGCCATGTCCCAGCCTGTTGGAGACCATAGACCCAACCCTGGTCCCATCAGCTGATATTTACCAGACTCACAGCAGGGACTGAGGCAGAGGCTTCTAGTGGAGTGCTGAGCTGAACCGGGGCAGCACACCCTTTATACCATTCTCTGCCAGCCTCCTTCCCAGCTTGGAGTTGATGGACTGGTTTCACCACTCCAGTTGGTCAACTTCCTCCAGCCCCTACTCTGACTCACCATGAACATCTTAAGCAGCAAACCCCTCAGGGCCCCTTTTTCTGAGCGCCTGTCTGGCTAGAGAGTTCTAAGGGCTCAGCTATTCCTGTGATGGCCATCTGACCTGGGGACAGGGGAAGTGAGAGAGATGAGGAAGGTGTCTTACTGATTTTTGACTTTTGCTGAACTTCTCCTCTGCATACCAATTTCTCTACCTGTAAAATGAGCTTATCCTCATTATTAGAGTGAGAGATTTATTTCCAAGGGCATGGGATGAAATGTTTTGTGTCTGACTGGGATATTCAGATTGGCTTCTGGGGTGGGAAGATGGGAAGAGTCATTTCTGATAAAGGGATAGGATTGTGGGGCATTATTGTGGGCTATGAGCCCATCCTCTCTCACAATGTATCTATAATTACATTCTTTGGGGAAATAAACTCTGTCTCGAGGAGGGTAAGTAGAGGCAAGTAGAAGTCTTCTATACCACTTCCTGCTGTATACCAGGAACTGCCAGCCTTCATATCCAAGGCTGCCATGCTCATAAAAACTCCAAAGCCTGGACCACTCTAAATCCAAGAGAAACATATAAATGAGGATAAAACAGACACTTTCTGTAATTACCTTTGGAAATGCACAACAGTATAAAGGTCAGAGCCCAATTATCCATTGCCTTCTCTAAACCTTTCTCTAAAGAGAGTTTAAGAAATCTTGCAGAGTGGGGATTTGAACATGTCCCTCTCTAATGCTGATGGTGATCCAGGACAACTAGGATAAAATTCAAATTCACTGCCTTGGTCTAAATGTCCCCAGGGAACATGAATTGTGCTCTGAGTCTCATGAATTTCTCTGAGACTCAACTCAGGTTGACCTCTCTCTTCTTGAACTGAGAACTGACTGTCTCAGTTCCTCGCCTTGGGGCTAGGCACCTGCTCTCCCTGTGCCAACGTGTTTCTCCCCAGGGCTTTGGTTATGAAGTACCTTTGAACTTCAGTGTAAGTACTGGGTTCTGCCTGAGAATTTTTTCTGGCCACCTTGGTTACAGGATTTTATCCTGGTTCACTTCATTTCACTAATAAAAATCTAGAGTTATTTTATTTGCATTTGTTCACTTGGCTAGTATGTGTCTTTTCAATTGGAAAATTAGCCATAGAAGGGCAGAGGTATACCTGGTATGTTTTCAAGTATGTCCCCAGAACCTATCAAAACCACCACTCACACCAAGTGCTCTATCTATAATAGTTGAAGGAATGGATGAATAGAGTATCTCACTGCCTGGAGATAACTATCTAACATTTTAGTTTTAACACACCTTTGTGTGTGTGTGTACATGTGTATGTAAGTAGAAATAAAACCAAATTGTACTTGTCTTTCATAGCTAGTTAACAGCTAATTTGATGGAACTTCATTTATTTAAACTCTCTTTATGATCTAATAAAATAAAGACATGTCAGAATAATGTGAAGAGAATATTCATTAATGAGGCTAATTTTGAGCACCTCCCTGTTAGCCCCAAGCAGATATATTTGCAGTGCTAATTTTTCCATGTTCCTGGGGCTTGATCTGGAAAGACTCACAGGGTCCTCTGTCCTCTGGAATGCTTATTTTTCCTCATGCCCTCTCTATTCCCTGAGTCTTCTTGGGATCTCAAACCATTTATCCCATAGAATCTCAACTGTGCCATTTTATGGGGCAGAGAAAGTACCCTCCACCTTGCCATGAGAAATAATCAAGGATCCTCACATGGGCACCCATGTCCTTGTTCTCTGCGGCTGACCTCACATGGGAGGAATCTGCCTCTCCCCAGCTCATGACAGTTAGTGCCAAGGCAGCAGACCTTGCTCAAGGAAGTCACACCAGTCTTATGAGTTTCCAGAGGCTCAGTATCTGCCAGATCTGCCTCCCTCCCTCTGATTCACAGCATAATGAGAGCTTTGAGAAGACAGTATGTGTGAGCCTTTGACCACTGGGCAAATCTAGGGTGTGGGAAGTAGGTCAGAGGATGGAGCTGAAGGAAGGGGATGGTGGGGAAGAGCGAAGGACAGACTGGGATGGGTGGGACTAGAGAAGCCCCAAACTTCTAGGACTCAGAGACCCCACATGCTGCTCTTGGGTTGCCCCATTTAGGAGTAGGACTGTATAGATATGGGGCAGGTTTCCTCAGTGCCTGTGTGACTGACCTCATAGGCCTCATGATGAATCCAAGTAACTGTCTAGCCCCCGCCCAGTGTAATGAGGGTGAGCTCATATTCTATAACACATGGAGAGGCCTTGACCCAGTTCTGCCCCAGCCCAAGTAGGTAGGCTCTAGCTATTTCTATTTCAGAGGCAGAAACTGGCTAGTTTCTTTCTGTCCTGAATGGGGAAACCTACTTGAACTGTGAGTTAACTCTTAGGTGAAGAAGAGATTGGTTATAGCAACTCACTGCCTGTGGGGAGAGATGTTGAGGATAGTTCTTAGCAAGTATGAGGTGATGATAAATGGTCCTGGGAAGGCAATTTAGGCCAGAAGATGTCATGTTCTCATCTTGGGTAGCCACATTGGGTCTGTTTTCTTGTGAGGCAATGCCCCCACAATCTAAGATCGCTTAACCTTCTCTCCTTCCCCATGGGTCTCTTCCTTTCCTAAGGCACTGTCTCCTGCATCATCCCTCAATCTTCAGCTTGCTCTGTGTGCCACCCTACACAACTCAAATGCTCCTTACCTTCCTCTACTGCCTCCTGAGCCTGATCTTGGTTCTTCACTGGTCTTTTGTGCTCATTTGCTGTCTAGGAAAGAATAAGCAAAGAGGAGAGATAGAACCAAGAATATGTCAGGAGAATGCTCTCTCTGAGCTTCTGGGTAGACCTGTCCAAACTGACCTGCTTTCTTCTCTTACCTCTTCCTCTGGCTGCCCCACCTTGGCCTGTTGGATTGCTGCTTCTCACTTTCAGTCTCCAATCTGGCCCTTTCTCTTGGATTCAGTAGCTGTGAAAGGACAGATAAAGAGTTGCTCTTGATGGCAGCAAGAGGACTAAAGACAGGAACGGTGCTTTGTGGGGGAGGAAAGGACATTCTCAGTAACCTGTCCTCCAGCTGAAAGGAACATCTTCCCCCTTGATCACATTGTTGGAGAAGCCACATTGTTTATGGTTGATTTTCTGTACCAGAAGACAACAGAATGGCTGAGATGAAAGGGGTCTAAGAGAATACATGGGCAATGCCTCATACTGCTGTGTGCATGGGGGCTTCTTCATCACTCTATCTAATTATTGTTAATAATAATTGATGCCTGGGGATGCAGTGCAGTGGTGCAGTGCTTGCCCAGCACGCACAAAGCACTAGGCATGTAAATAAATAAATAAATAAATAAAATAATGGAAAATGGTTTTAGTTAAAATAGGTAAATTCATAAAAATGGAAAACAGGTTGGTGGTTGCCAGAACTGGGGAAGGGAGAAGGAATAGTAACTGCATAATGGGTATAGAGGTTCCTTTTGGGGTAATGAAAGTGTTACGGAGATAGAGTTGGTGGTTGTACAAGATGTGAATGTACTAAATGTCACTGAATTATTCACTTTAAAATGGTTAATTTTGTGTTAAGTGACGTTTGCCTCAATTATAAAAAAAGTTGCACTCTTGTCTAAAAACTAACCACAAAATGAAGCTGTATCAAGGTCAATATGTTCATATGTTCATATGCAGCTGTATCAAGGTCAATATATTCATCCAACCTGTACTTATTGAGTGCCTGTTACAAGCAAGTTACTGGAGATAGTGATGGATATACATCACAGTCCCTCCCTCCAAGTAGTTTAGAGTGGAGCAGCTTCTTAATATAGCCTAGTCCCCTCCATTGGGGTTCATCCCTCATATGACAGACAAGTATCAAACTCTGGAGAGACGACATGAATGCTCAAGAATGAGTCTCTGACAAAGCTTGGCTGAAACTAGGTATCCTAACCCCAGTCAGGGAATCTCTTTTCCACTAGGATTCCTTCTCAGGTGCTCAAGCTCCTGATGCCTGTGTGATGGGATTCTTTACATGACTTCAAAGACATCCTCCAATCCTGTGAGTCAATTATTTATTCCAGCTATGAGTTTTCTGGAGGAAGCACCAGTTTTCTCTGGCTCTCATTCAGCAAAAAAAAATACCCTTGGGATGACCCTCACCCGGCCCAGGAATAGAGAGCTCCACTTCCTGCATCATTTTGGTATTTACGTTTATTTCAGTCCAATCCAATTTTGAAGAGTGTTACTATTCAGCAATAAGCCCTGGCATTGAAGTCAGACAGGCCTGAATTTGAATTCCACCTGCACATTTTACTACCTGGACAGGACACTTCAGCTCTGTGATGCTGAGCTTCTTTGCAAAAGGAGCATACAAATGCCTCCTTAGATTTCTATGACTTGGGGAGCTAATGCATGTGTTTAGCACATAGATTGTTGTACTCAGGAAACTGATATTTTCATTGTTGGGAGTCTTGGCAAATGTTTGCAGCATATAATGTGCTTAAAGATAGAGTTTTAAAGATGCAAGATCTTAAGAGATCATCAACTTTAACTTTCTCATTTTGCCATTTAAAAATGTGAGTCCTCAAAGTCACACGGTTTGTGAGAGCAGAGTGGGGTAGAAGCCAGGTCACCAGCCTTCCCATTTGCTGCTCCCTTTAGTCTGTCTGCTGCTGGGCGTCAGGTGATGATTCAGCTCAGCATAAAAGGCTCTGCCACTTCTCATGTTCTAATGAGGTCCCATGTAGGCGGGTTGAGTTCCTGCATGGGGGAGCTTATGGAGAAATTAAAATGGCTTTGCATCCCTACAGCATGAAGGGACATAGAGGGGACTGGGTGTGGGGGCATGTAGGCAGAGGAGTGACAGCAGTCTGAGATAAAATTTGACATGGAAAATGAATCCAGGTAATAGAATGAGGAGTATGCATGCAGTCTCAACACTGAGTCAGAGATGGACCCAAAGGGTTCTGCCAGGCACACGGAATGAGGACAATCAATGAAGAACCCTGTGGGGTCATAATTCACTGGGGTTTGTGCAAGGACAAGAAGGCAGGGGTGAGGGGCATGGTGTAATAGAGAATGAACAGAAAGAGTGGCAGGGCCTTTATGGGATACCCAAGGGGCAAGGGCAAGGACACTTCAGGAGAGAAGGAGCAGTCACAGAACAAAAAGGCAGCTAAGGGACCAAGTTCAGACACACAGCCTCTCCCAGAAGTGTCTTTGAGTGTCAGATGAGTAAATGGAAGCAGGGATATTCCTGGGACTTGGCCTGGGCTCCTGGTTTATCAATCCTCATCCCCGCTTCTTCCCCTGCCAATGAGGGTGATCCTGCATCAGCTGCCTCCCGAGAGGCGTAATTGCTTTTAAAACTACTCCTGAAAGTGGTTGCAGAGGCCACTCAGGTGCAGGCACATGTGTGTGGTGAGAAAGTCTGGGCGAAATGTTTGGTCTTGGAATAAAACCATTTTACCAACATCAGTCAGTTTCTGGCACTTCCCTGCCTTGCATGGGTCCTGGAGAGCCCCACGTGAACGAGCCGCAGCATGGCTCTTTCTAACCTCTCTGTACTTGTAGACTGTTACAAAGCTGTCTGACTGTTCCTGGCGTCCAGATGAGTTGAACAGAAAATAGTGCCCGTCCTTTCCTCCCACTCTCACTTACACACTTCTCATCAAACCAGGTCACCATGCTGACAGTCAGAGCAAACATAGGACTCTGGGGCCCCTGATGGGCCATGGTGCTAGGGAGGGTCCCAGGCTATCCTTCTAGTCTGACAGGGAGCTATAAACCCTGACCTTAAGAAGTCCCAGAATTAGGCCCTGCTTCTGCTCTTCTGGAACTTTTGGTCTAATGAAGAAGCAGGTACAGAAACAGAGAGGGGTACAATTCCATGGCATGCCAAGTAAGCACTCTATGGGACCCTGCATGGATGTAGGTACCAATAGAACCAGGGCAAAGAAACATCTCCTTGGAAGAGTGTATGCAAAGGAAAGCAACCTTTCAAGCCTGCTGTTTTCCGGACACTGTGCCACCCACTCCTCGTTTACTCTCTCATTTAATCGTTTATATACTACAGAGGAGGAGCTGAGGCTCAGAGTAGCACAGTTGTTGGCCAGTGGGCCCACAGCTAGCAAGTAGATCAAGCTTGGGCCTCTGCTCCCAGGCCATCCTGTTCACTACTGAGACAGAGATGTCCTTGGAGCATGACAGATACTGGAGTCCTGATGAGCCTCAGGATGAGTCCAGGGCTGCCATGGAGAAAGACAGGAGAGCTGCAAGCCAGAAGACAGGCATGCTGGAAACTGTCGGAGTGGCTAAAAAGTTACTTTCCTGCCATTCAGGTTTTACTAGAAAGCCTGCTTGGGGTGGGGTGGGCAGGAAGGGCAGAAAGAGGTTGAAGTGCTCTCGGGGGAGAAGGGTGAGCCCAAGCTTCCTCTCATGGGCAAGTGCTTGCTTGCTCAGCTCCGGCTTCTCCCTTCCTCTCCCCCACACTCTCTCTTAAAGTATAAGAGCCTCAGGCTTGGTCATTCCAGAACCACCTCCCAGCCGGCTTAGCACCCAAGCTGGAGGATGCTAGGGCTGGAGGGGTTGCATGGCCACCAAGTTCAACTCTGGGTTTACAAGGATGATACAGAGTCTGGAGAGGGGACACTGGTCCAAGCCCCAGGTCTCCTTACCTGGCTTTCACTTACCTCTATGCCCTTGTGCATTCCTTTCTCTGCTGTAAATGCATTTCCATCTCCTGCCCTCTTGATGGTTTTTTATTTCCCTTCTGCTGTTTATTGAGGACTTCCAGTGTGTCTGTTCTAGGTCCTAGGGACATAACATCGAACAAAACAGGCAAAAGTTCCTCTAGCTAAAACTTTCATTCCAGGATGGGAGGTAGACAGTAAGTAAAATACACACACACCTGAAATATAAAGCATGGTAAATGTTAAGAAATCCTATGTAGAAAAATACAGCAGGAAAGAGGTTTATGAAGTGCTAATAGAAGATGTCATTAATTTTATTTAAAATTTTTATTGGTGCATTTATAATTATACATGATAGTGGGATTCGTTATGACATATTTGGACATGCATAAAACATAATTTGATCAATCTCATCACCCAGTACCTTCCCCTTCCCTCCTCTCCTCCCCGCCTTGATCTGCTTGCTCTGCTCTGCAGATCTTTCTTCTATCATTATTAAAATTGTTATTTAATTATCACATTATAATTATATATATAAGCAAGATTCACTGTGGTATGTTTGTACATGGACATAGCATAATTTGGTAGATTTTGTTCCCCAGGACTTCCACAGGCCCTTCCCCCTTCTTCCTTCTTTATCCCTCTTTTCTATTGTATTAGTTTTCCTTCTATTTTCATGAGTCCTCTCCATCCTTTTTAAAATTCCTTTTCTTTTCTCTCTCTCACTCTAGTTTTCATGTATGAGAGAAAACATTCAATTGTTGACTTTCTGAGTCAGTCTTATTTCACGTAGCATGATGTTCTCCATTTTCATCCAGGAGATGCCATTTATTTTTAAGGGGGTAGTCATGGAAGTCCTCACAGCAAGCACCTTAAGAGAACAAGGCAATCAGCAAGAGGATAAATGGCAGAAGAGGTGGTAGCAGGGCCAATGTCCCTGAGGCAAGAATGTTCTGGAACAGGTAAGGAGGCTGATATTGCCGGGGATGTGTGAATGAGCTGAGATTGCAGGAGTGGGTGGAGGTGAGCAGTGCAGAGAAATCCTGTAACAACTTTGGTTTTTACAGTGAATGAAATGAGAAGCCACAGAGCAGTGGTATCATCTGACTTAGTTCTAAGAGGGTCTTTCTGGTAGGGGTGGAAGCAAGTCAAACTTGTTAGAGGCAACTGTGGTCATGTAGTAATGGCTTAGAGTGAGCATGATAGCCATAGAGGTAGGGAGAAGCGTTCAGAGTATAGATGATTTTTGACAATAGATTCAATAAGATTTCTTAACAGATTAGGGACAAGGTATACGTGAGGAGCAAACAATGACTCCAACGTTTTTGTCCTGAATAACCATAAGGATGGAGTCACCAATTAACAGATGCAGAAAGGACCATGGAGGGGCTGGTGTTGTGAGGAAGCTCAGCAATGAGTTCTGGGACAGGAGAAGCTTAGCATGCCTATTAGACATCCAAGTAGTGTTATCAGGTAGACAGAGATAATGATCCTGAATTCAGAAAGAGGTTCATGTTGTAGATATATGTTTGAAAGTCATTAGCAAGTACGTGGTATTTTGAGTCATGAGCTAGGATGAAACCATCAAGGGTGAAAAGGGAAGAGGCTCAAAGACTATCCCCTGAATCACTCCAATATTAAGAAATTGGGAGATGTGAAGGAACAAGTCAGGAGAACTAAGGAAAAGTGAGAAAGAACAGGCAGTGAATTAAGAGGAAGAGCACTATAATGGGGTATCCTAGAAGAAAAGTAGAGATATTGTTGAAGAGGAAGGATGAACAATTGGGGAAGATGCTGTCAAGATAAGCAGCATCTATAAAAGCCAAATTTATAGAAATAGAACAGAACAGTGGTAACTCGAGCTAGGGTTGGGATAGATGAGGAGATGTTGATCATAGTACAAAATTTCATTTTGAGATGAATAAGTTGTGGATATCTAAGGTATGATATGGGTGGTGATAGATGTGTTGATTAATTTGAATGTGGTAATTGTTACACAATGTGTATATATACATATATATATCTCAAATGATTGCATTGCATATCTTTGGACATATATAATTGGAATTTGCCAATTAAGTATTTCAAAAGTAAGGAGGAGGACTGAGAATGCCCACTGGATTAAACCAACATGGAGGCCATTGGTGATCTTGGCAAAGGCACCCTAAGGCAGAGGGTGAGGACCAAGCCAGATTGGAGTGGATTCAAGAGTAAAAGTGAAGAGGGCTTGGGGACAGCAAAGATAAAGCATTTTCATTTGTACTCTGATCCTGGAGAACTCTTCTGCAAATATCTTATGACATTTCTTCACATTATTCAGATCTCTACTCCAAATATAACTCCTCTGAGAGTGCTTCTAAAACTACCTAAAACTGACCACCCCCACTCCATGATATGCTTTATCTCATTATAACATGCATTACTATTTGAATGTATGTCATTTACTGTGTCCTTGTTTCACCAGAATGTAACTTCTTGGGGCTGGGGCTCTTGACTATATTAATCTCCCCGTTTCCCCAATGTCTAGAACCATACTTAACATGCAGCCTCTCCAGCAGGTGCAGTATGTCACCTTCTTGATTACTCACTGAAAAAATAAGTCTACTCCTGTTAAAAAGGTACAAATGTATTCTCCACTAAATAATCTTAACTTCTTTTTTCCTCCACATTTTTTGGTGCATTATGGTTGTACATAATGATGGGATTTGTTGTTACGTATTCATGCAGGCACACAATATAACAATATCATTTGGCCAATAACCATTCCTCAGTACTTCCCCTTCTCCATCCTTCCTACCTCCCCTAGTCCCTTCCCTCTATTCTGCAAATCTCCCTCCCTTCAATTTCTATGTGATTCCTCTATCTTTCTACTCTTTTCTTTCTTTCTTTCTTTTTCATTTCTCTGGTTGTATGTGATGTAGAATCACAACATACATGCAGTCATACATAGAGCTAGGACTATAATATCTATCTCATTCCACCGTCTTTACTGTCCCCTTGCCCCCTCCCCCTTTCCACTCCTGTGACCAAAGTTCCTCCATTGTTCCTGTGTCCTTCCCCACATTATGGATCAGCATCCACTTATCAGAGAGAACATTTGGCATTTGTTTGTTTGGGATTGGCTTACTTCACTTTTAGCATGATATTCTTCAACTCCATCCATTGACCTGCAAATGCAATAATTTTATTCTCTTTTATTGCTGAGTAATATTCCATTATGTATATATACCACAGTTTCTTTATGAATTCATCTATCGAAGGGCATCTAGGTTGATTCCACAGTTTAGCTATTGTGAATTGAACTGCTATAAACATTGAAGTGGCTGCATCACTGTAGTATGCTGGTTTTAAGTTCTTTGGATATAGACCAAGGAGTGGGATAGCTGGGTCAAATGGCAGTTCCATTCCACATTTTCTAAGGAATCTCCATACTGCTTTCCAGATTGGTTGTATCAATTTGCAGTCCCACCAGCAATGTATGAGTGTTCCTTTTCCTCCACAACCTCACCAACACTTATTGTTGTTTGTATTCTTGATAATTGCCATTCTGACTGGCGTGAGATGAAATCTTAGAGTAGTTTTGATTTATATTTCTCTAATTGCTAGAGATGTTGAACATTTTTTCATATGTCTGTTCATCGATTGTATATCTTCTTCTGAGAAGTTTCTGTTCAGCTCCTTAGCTCATTTATTGATTGGGTTGTTTGTTTTTTTGGTGTTAAGTTTTTTGAGTTCTTTATATATGGAGATTAGTGCTCTATCTGATATGTGTGTGGCAAAAGTTTGTTCCCAGAATGTAGGCTCACTGTTCACTTCATTGATTGTTTCTTTTGCAGAGAAGAAGCTTTTTAGTTTGAATCCATCCCATTTATTGATTCTTGATTTTACTTCTTGTGCTATAGGAGTCTTGTTAAGGAAGTAAGGTCCTAAACTGACATGATGAAGATTTGGGCCTATTTTTTCTTCTATTAGGCATTGGGTCTCTGGTCTGATTCCCAGGTCCTTGATCCACTTTGAGTTGAATTTTGTGCATGGTGAGAGATAGGGGTTTAGTTTCAATTTGCTGCATATGGATTTCCAGTTTTCCCAGCACCATTTATTGAAGAGGCAATCTTTTCTCCAGTGTACATGTTTGGCTCCTTTGTATAGTATAAGATAACTGTATTTAAGTGGGGTTGTCTCTGTGTCCTCTATTCTGTACCATTGGTCTACATGTCTATTTTGGTGCCAATACCATGCCATTTTGGTAGTACAGCTTTGTAGTATAGGTTAAGGTCTGGTATTGTGATGCCTCCTGCTTCACTCTTCTTGATAAGGATTGCTTTGGCTATTCTGGGTCTCTTATTCTTCCAAATGAATTTCATGATTGCCTTTTCTATTTTTTTTCCATATTTAATTTATGTATTTGTTCTATTTAGGTTTACATGATATCAGAGAGCAATTTGATTCATTGTACACAGATGGAGGATAATATTTCATTTCTCTGGTTGTAAGTGATATAGAATCACAACATACATGCAGTAGTCATACATAAAGCTAGGGCTATGATGGCCATCATGCTCCACCACCTTTGCTGTTCCCATGCCCCCTCTCCCTTACATCCCTGTGAACAGAGTTCCCCCATTGTTCCCGTGTCCTTCCCTATATTATGGATCAGCATCCACTTATGAACGAGTACATTTGACATTTGGTTTTCTTCACTTAGCATGATATTCTCCAACTCCATCCATTTACCTGCAAATGCCATAATTTTATTCTGTGTTATTGCTGAGTAATATTCCATTGTGTATATATACCATAGTTTCTTTATCCATTCATCTATCGAAGGGCATCTAGGTTGATTCCACAGTTTAGCTATTGTGAATTGAGCTGCTATAAACATTGAAGGCCTTTCCTATTTCTATAAGGAATGATATTGGGATTTTAATTGGAATCACATTGAATCTATATAGCACTTTGGGTAGTATGGCCATTTTGACAATATTGATTCTGCCTATCCAGAAGCATGGGAGACTTTTCCATCTTCTAAGGTCTTGGTCAATTTCTTTCTTTAGTGTCTTTCTACTTTTTTTTTCCAGTGAGTATATTTTTATGTGCTTGTTAGCCATTACATTTGGGGTGTGTGTGTGTGTGTGTGTGTGTGTGTGTGTGTGTGTGGTGTATTCTAATAATCTTAACTTCTGGTGCCAGAAAACAATGTCCTCAACTGGTAAATGTTGCCTAATATAAACCTCAGGCAATGTAGGATCTCCTCCCCATTCCCCTTTTACCCTTGGTATTTCTTTAAGACTGCTTGGTGGAGATTTCTTTAAGACTGCTTGGTGGAAAGCATAAGCATTTAGGGCTCTGTAAGGAATTCCCAAAGCCTGCTTAGAAACTTGATCCTTTGTTGTGAGGACCTGTCCTAGGTCCTTCCCTGAGTAGCATGTGCTGCTGATTAGACAGGAATTATTCCTGAGGAAGATCTGTGTGAAGGCAAAATGAGATTGTCTTATTCCAAAGTTCATCCCCTGACAGTCTATCCATTTTTTTTAGTAGTGGTGATTATGTGATTTAGTAAACATCCCTTTCTTTTCACTATCATTCCCAAGATTCAAGAACGAAGATAGGACTTATTTTTCTTCCTCTTTCCATCCTGGCACTTGGTTGGTGGTTTTTCTGTACTTGGAGTTGATCTCCTTCACTCTCCTCTCACAGCCTGGCAGCATTAGGAATTCAAACCATCTCCTAACCCTGCCTCTAAGTAGCTCCAAGCAGCAGAGTGATCTAACTTGTGTGATCCAAAGAAAAATGGGAAATATGCATGTGGGGATGAAAGGCAACCCTGGCATCTCTACAGGCCCTGGATGACCAATGCATACTCTTCTGAGAAGTCTGTGCTGTGCCCACCTCCAGGAGGAAGGCGAGGTGGAACATGAGGAGAGCTGTGGCCAAGGGGCTGTACTGTGATTCTACCTGGAGGAGGTGGAACATTTCATCAAGCTGAAGTGTTCTTGGCTTCATACAACACAAGTATCTCTGTTGTGTGAAGCATGATATCAGTATTTACAAATACAGTTTATATTTTTGTCCTAAATGCCACTCAAACTTCATCCAGTACTTAACCAAGCAAAGAAAATTGGTCCAGTGTTGGGTGTAAACTAGCCATACTGGGCATCTAAAGACACCTTCCTTACCAGGCACGGTGGCACCTGTAATCCCTGCACTTAGGGAGGCTGAGACAGGAGAATCGCGAGTTCAAAGCCAGCCTCAGCAATGGTGAGGTGCTAAGCAACTCAGTGAGACCCTGTCTCTACATAAAACACAAAATAGGCCTGGGGATGTGGCTCAGTGGTCAAGTACCCCTGAGTTCAATCCCTAGTACTCCCCCTCCCCCAAATAAAGACACCTTCCTAACTTATATGTAACCATCTCAGTCTTGGCACTTAGACTATGACCAGACTGACATCCACTGTGGCCTCAGTAAGGTGCACCTGTCTGAGGTTGTTCTCAGGGACGACCCACAGAGAGTCTACTGGGGGAAAGGATGTATTGCCAACAGGACTAGTTGTTGGAGTTAGAAAAAAATGCTTCTTACCACCACAAAGCTAACACTTATTGTACATTTACTAATTCTTGCTCTTTATACTATAAGCACCACAGGATATACTTGATGTATTTACTTTGGTATCTAAAGGGTATCACAAAGAATCTGACAGTGATCTGATGCTCAAATGAACAATTGGTAAAACAAATGAACTATTATTTTTAAATAAGATAAAGAAAGAGGGACCAGATTTACCCTTCTACCAAAAATGTATTAAAAGACAAAATACATGAGATAATGGTTATCAAGGTACAAAGTGCATGAGATAGGATACTAGACTCCTCAGGAATGAAGTATAGTGATCCTGTACTTCAGGATGTGAGGCCTTAGGATTGCTTTGGCTTACTGCTCACTCTGTGCAGTGGGGTCAAATCCAGACAGAATCTGGCTGTCTCCCTAAATTGAGGAGACAAAGTGAGAGGCTGGGAGGCTGGGAGGTCAAGACAGCTTGAATTTTCCAAATACCAGAGAGGATAAAACTGCACAGAGAAAACTCTGTAGATCTGCAGATGGTTCCCCTTGAGTATTCAGCTAGATACAGGTAGCCACATTCAAGGAAAAAAAAAACCCTGAAAGCATTAAGAGGGAAAATCCCTGAAGCCCACAGGGTCAGGAATGCTTCCAGCTCCCACCAGCTAGAGTGAAAAACTGTGTAATTCACAAGAAATCAGGTAGAGTACTCAATAAGGTTATGCCTCAATAGTGGGTAAAAATTAGCTCCAGATTAAATGCTTTTCTGGTCCAACTAATAGAAGACCTGGAGGAATCAAACTGTTGCCAAGTAACTTACTATTTCCCACTTTGGAGCTCAAGTATATTTATAGACATGCAGAAATATTCAACACTAAGAAAGATAAAATTCCAATCTTCAACTTCCAATAAAAAATTTCAGGCACACAAGGCAGTAGTAAAATATCACAATAATGAGAGAAGAATCAAAACAACCCAGAAAAGGCATAGAATTGTAGACAAGATGTTACAATGATTATTATAAATTCAGTATCCTCAATAAGCTAGAGCATTGGATATGTTCTGAAGAGATGTGGGAAAATATATGTGAAAAAAATAAAATGTTTCAAATTTGTGAATTTGAAAATTGCCATGTCTGAAAAAATACATTGAATGGGATTAATAGTATATTCAGCACTACAGAGGAAAACAGTAATGAACTTGAGGACATGAAATAGAAATAATCATGGGGTGGGTAAACAAAAGACAGAAAGAGGAATAAAATGTCAGTGAGTGTGGGAAAATTTCAAATAGTCTGAAATAAGAATAATTGAAGTCCCTGAAAGATGGGGTAGATAGGAAATTACTAAAATTTTTCAAAAAAGGGGCTTTCTAACTCCACAAATTCAATAATATTAACAAATCCAAGCATAAGAAACATGGACAAAATTATACCAAGACAGATGATGATAAAATTGCTTCAAACAACTGATAAAATCATTAAAACAGCCCTAGAAAATATACACATCACACAAGGAATGCCATGTTACAGAGGAAAAGAAGCAAGAACAAAAACTTGAACAAGTTTCTCACTAGGAACAATGTAAGCCAGAAAACAGTGGGGTTACATGAAAGAAAACAAGCAAATAAACAACAAAGAAAGCCACAGGTAGCACTATTCGGCATCCAGAAAAATATACTTTTAAAATGAAGGTAAAAATAAAGATTTTTTTCCAGACATTCAAAAGGTGAAGTAATTTAACATTAGGTGACTCTTAGCTATATGAAATATTAAAGGAAGTCTTTTAGGACAAAGGAAAATTATATTAAATGAAATTATAGATCCACACAAAGAAGAAAAGCACTATAAATGATAATGACCTAGATAAAAGCAAAGACTTTTTTTCTTACTATTTAAACCTATTTGAAGAATAAATGATTATTTAAAGCAAAATTGAGAACATTGTTTTATGAGGGTTTTTAACCTGTGGAAAAAATGTACTACAATAGAACAAAGGTCAGAAGGTGAAAAATGAAAGAACATTGTTTATAAGTTCTTATACTATAAGTGAAGTGGTATAACAGGAAAGGAGACTATGCCAAGTTCAGGACCTATACCATGCATCCTAAAATAACCACCAAAATAGCACAACAAAGGATTAGAGAAAGCCGGGCGCGGTGGCTCACGCTTGTAATCCCAGCACTTTGGGAGGCTGACACAGGAGAATCACGAGTTCAAAGCCAGCCTCAGCAAAGGCGAGGCGCTAAGCAACTCAGTGAGACCCTGTCTCTACATAAAACACAAAAAAATGGGGCTGGGGATGTGGCTCAGTGGTCGAGTGCCCCTGAGTTCAATCCCTGGTACCAAAAAAAAAAAAAAAAAAAAAAGAATTAGAGGAAATAAGTCAACAAAGGAAATGAAATGGTGTTCCTTCCATAAAAGATTCAATTTAAAAGAGGAGAAAAGACAAATGACAACAGAAAATAGGTGAGACTTCTAAATCAAATACCAAGGTGACAGATTTAAACACAATCCTGTGGACAATCACATTAAACGTGTTGATCTAAATACTCTAGGGAGGAGGCAGAAGTGTCAGATTGAATAGAAAGGACCCAACTGCACATTGCTTAATGGAGATCCATTTGAAAGATAAAGACACAAATAGGTAAAAGTGAAAGGAGGAAAAAGAAATGTCTTGCTACTACTAATCAAAAGGAAGCTAAAGTGGCTACATTTGCTTTGAAGTTGATTTTAGATCTAAGAATATCACCAGAGATGAAGAACTCTATTTTGTAATGATAAAGAGGCAATTCATGAAGGGGAGGTAATCTTAAATATTTTGGTGTCTAATAAGAGAACTTCAAAATATATGAAGCAAAAAACTTGTTAGATTTGCAAGTAGAATTTACAATTATGTTTAGAGATCTCAGTGCTACTCACTTAATACTTGATAAAACAAGTGACGAGAAAACACCTACAGATAGTGAAGACTTGAGTTAGACTGTCAGACAAATTGGCCTAATGACATTTGTAGAACACGCCACCCAACAACGGTGGCAGACAATCTCAAGTGCACAGTGGAGCATTCACCAAGGTACAGTCTAACCTGAGACATAAAACAAGTCTCGATTCACTTAAGAAGATTTAGGTCTTACAAAAGATGTGACCACAGGAGAATAAAATTAGAAATCAGTATTGGAAAGATCTCTTGAAAATCTCTTGACACTTGGAAAATAAATAAAATCTTCTAATTAACCCACAGATCAAGATTAACTTAAAGGAAAAATCATACCAATTCTCCACAAACTGTTCCAAGGAAACTGGAGATAAGGTACTACTTCTAATTGATGAGAATAACATTACTTTGATATCAAGAAGATGATATTACAAGAAAAGAAAACTATCATAGAAAAGGCCAATGACTCTCAGCATGGAAACAGAATTTCTTTGTAAACTTTTAGCAATCAAGTCAAATCTAAGAATGGAATCAAGGCTAATACAACCTGATCAAATGGGGTTCACTCTGAGGAATGCAAGTTGGTTTTAATATTCAAAAATTAATCAATGTGATTCACCATATTAATAGATAAAAGATAAACGTGGTCATCTTAATAGATGGAAGTAAAAGTGTTTTACAAAATCCAACATCCATTTCTGTTAAAAATTCTCAGCAAAATAGAAAGATAAGGAACATCCTCAAATGGTAGGAGAGAAATAAGAAGTAAAAAGTAAAAAGTAAAACAGAAGTAAAACTCTATGCTTAAATCGCAAGTAGAAAATTCTATGGCATTTACATGGAACAATAAAAAACTAATAAGCAATATCCAAGGTTAATGTGTTCTATATAGTAAATGAATTATTGGAAACAGTTTTAAAGTGTCATATGTCTTGTGATCAAGCTATATGAAATACTTAGAGAAACTATGACAAAATGTGTGCAAATATTCATCAAAAACTATAAGATTTAAAAAGTAATATTTCATGTTCATGAATCAAAAGATTAAATATTGTAAACATATTCATTCCTTCTACCCCAGAAAAATTGAATCCATAGATTCAATTTGATCCCAGTTAAAATCCAAGCAGGGTTTTTTTTTTTTTTTTTGTAGAGATTGAAAAGTTTATTCTAAAAATTCACATAGAGGTTCAAAGAACCTAGAATAGCTAAAGTAACTTTGAAAAATAATAGAATTAATGATCTATACTACCTTACTTTAAGATTTACTGTCAAGTTACAGTAAAGAACTCAGTGTCAGCATAGACATGGATCACTGTAGCAGAGATAAACGAAGACAAATCTAACTAGTTATTTTTGGCAAAGATGCAAAAGCAGCTGAGTCTTTAACCATGCCAGAATGTCCATATGCTTCACTCCCCCAAAACAAATACACAATAAACCTTTTGTCTATACTTTTGACCATCTAGAAAATTTAACTTTCACAAAAAATATAGGAGAAAATCTTTTTGTTGTAATATTAGGCAAAGATTTCTTAGATGTGACACAAAAAGTAAGATTCATAAAAGAAAACGATTAATTGGACTTTATCAAAATTAAGAGTTCCTGCTGTATGGAAAAAAATGTTAAGAAAATGAAAAGATAAGCCACAGTCTGGAGAAAATATGTATAAATCACTTACTGACAAAGGATCCTCAAAATTCAGCAATAAGAAACCAAACAACTTAGTAAAAAATGGAGGGAATATTTGAACAGATAGTTCATCAAAGATGGAAGTGAATAATCAAAGATGAAGATGATTCAAGGCATTTGCCATTAAGGAAATGCAAACTAAAGATACAATTAAATACCATTATCTATTTGTTAGAATGGCTGCAACTAGAAGTACCAAGTGCACACACTGGTGAGGATGTGCAACCCTTTAGACTCTCTCACCATGTTGGAAAATTAATGGGCTTTTTTTTTCTTTTCTTTTTTCCCTTTCTTTGCTTTTTGTACCAGGAATTGAACCCAAGGGTGCTTAACAACTGAACCACTGAGCCACATGCCCAGCCTACTTTTACTTTTTGTTTTGAGGGTCTCACTAAATTGCTTAGGGCCTCACTAAGTTGCTGAGGCTGGCCTTGAACTTGTGAGCCTCCTGCCTCAGCCTCCTAAGCCACTGGGATTACAGATGTGTGCCACCGTTCCTGGCTTGGTTTCTTCAAAAGTAAAACATACACCTTCATAAGTAATTTTACTCTTACAATCATTTACTCTTAAATTTTTATTCAAGAGAAATGAAAGCATATGCCCCAAACATTTGGCCATGAATGTTCGTAGAAGATTTATTTGTAATAACCAAATGTTGAAAATGAATCAAATGTCCATCACTGAATTAATATCTAAATAAAATGTGGCATAATTATAAAATGAGAGTATTTAGTACTCACCAATAAAAACAAATGAACAATTTGATACTTGCAATGACTTGTTTGAATCTCAACATAATCTTGCTGAGTGAAAGAAGTCAGGCCAACTTGGCATGGACTACGAGGAGCGGAGGAGGGACTCACTGCCTCCCAGTGAGAGCACCCCACGGCAGGGTGGTTCTGGCAGGAGAGCCTAGACCAGAAGGCTGCCTGATGTAGCAGAGAATGGGCCCTGGGACCCGGTCCTGGGGCCCTGGGGGTAAGGTTGGAGATCTCCAAGCTGGTCAGGGGCTGCCCTGGTCCTGCAGCTCTGCAGCCTCTGCTCCCACGAATGGCGGGACTCTTTGGTAATTAAGCCCAATAGAGGAGAGCCAGAAGGACTTTTCTCTGCTGCCCTTCCAGAGCATGCGAATCCTATGTGCTCTGCCAAAGTGCCCCCACCCTTATTTGACCTGGATGTGGTGAGACACCACCCACTTCCCTGGGTAAGGTTTGGAGTGTGGTGCCATGGGGATCCTGCAGGTCACAGCTCTGGCGGATCCTGGGACCTACTGTCGCCTTCTGTGCACCAAGGACACCCTGCTGCCCAGCGGCTTGTAAAAAAGAACAGCTAACCACTGTAGCAACTGTGGGCTTCCCCAAGATCACTAATGGGCAACTGTGGAGCCTTTAGGAGCCTGGCGCTGCAAAACCAGAGCAATCTTTCCCTAAAGATTTCTCCCATGGAGGGGCTGCGGTTGTGGCTCAGTGGTAGAGCGCTCACCTAGCATACGTGAGGCACTGGGTTTGATTCTCAGCACCACATATAAATAAAATTAAGGTCTATCAACAACTATAAAAAATATTTTAAAAAAATTTCTCCCATGGAACCCTGATTCTCAGATCCACCTCACCCACATGTTGCCAGACACTTGGGGAAAATCCCAGCATCTTGTTCCAATTCTCTTGGAAGTTTACATCCACGAGATGGGGTTTTTCCCTTCCAGGACTGGAACCCAATCAGAGTCACTACTACCAGGTATAGAATCAGAGTGGCCCATTTCCCCACTTCATGAACATGTTTACAGTTTGAAATTGGGAGCCTTAAATTTTATCAAAACTTTTGGAGAAATGACTGATCTTCTAGAGGCAAAAATCAACCAATTCTGATGTAATCTTTATACAGCTACAAATTCTTCTAGTTTTAAGTATTTTGCCACAAACTGAACAAAATGGGAAATATTTTCTGTGTTACTGGAGCTGTGTGTGTGTGTGAGAGAGAGAGATTGGGAATTGAACCCAGGGGCACTCTGAGTTATATCCCCAGATCTCCCTTTAAAATATATTCTGAGACAGGGTCTTGCTAAGTTGCTGAGACAGGCCTTGAACTTCCAACCATCTGCCTCAGCCTCCTGAGTACCTGGGATTGCAGGTGTGTACCACCATACCTGGCTCCCACTGGTATGCTGTTATTAGGGGACTTCTTTTTTGAAATTCCAAGGAATTGAAATTCCTTGGTCCTAGACGCCATCAAAATAGAATTGACAGTTTTGAGTACTTCATATATGTGATGTTTAGGAGAAGAGATCTTTGGGGAGATCTTTGAATAATTTTTCAACATAAAAAATGTATATTGTATTATTCCAGCTACATAAAACTCTTGAAAATGCAAACTGATTTATAGGGACAAAAATTAGATCAGTTGTTTTCTGGTGAGTGGTGGGTAGCAAAGACATAAGGGAGGAAATATGAACAGGTGTTAGAAAAATTTGGGGAGGTGACATGTCAATTATACATGAACAAAGATGTAAAAATGGAAATATGTTGAATGAGGCTGATCTCTCTTTTCCTACTGTCTTACCTAGACTACCTGCGGTATGTTTGGGGACAGATAGAGCACAGTGGCTTCTTTGGAGGGAAATAGGTGTCTAGAGGCAGGGAGAAGTTTAAGAACTACATATTGAATATTCATTACTTGAACTCTACTTGAATTATTCCTCTTCTCATAAAACTCTCAGAAATATGTACTATGATCTTCATTCTTCAAGGAGGAAACAGAGCCTCTGAGAGGTTGAATGACTTAGTGTAGGGTTGCTACTCTCTGACCCAAAGCCAGCACAGGAGTCACGGGCTTTGCTGCCTGCCGCTGGTAAACCTGGCTTTGCCGAGTCCTTGGAACACTACCTGTGTCTAAAATGCAGCAGTGTGTGATCATCACAGGGGATTTAAGTATTGTTGCTTGTTCTGGAAATAAATGTGCTACCCAAAGACTCAAGGGCCTTAGGATTCTTGGGTGACCAATGACCTCCCTTTACTTGAGACTCAGGAGGTTCTTAACAAGCAGGACTTTCATTTGAAAACCACAACAAGTCATTCACCCTAGCTCTGGCACAGCAGAGGTCTTGGCTCAGGACTTTAGTTTTCTATCTCCTTGGTCGTTCAGGATATGCCCAGAACACATTCTTGGACTGGTGACGTGGCTTCACAGTAACAAAGAGAACAAAGGGAGGCAGTGTTCTTTGCTTTGCTCTTTTATTTCTGTGCTATCTAAATGTTAGGATCACTAGGAAAGATGATTCTGGCCTTTTCAATCTCCCATTTCCGGTTAGGGGCCTCCACAGGGTAGGGGGCGAAGAAGGGAAATAAAGAATGGAATTGATGGTCAGCTAGAAAAAAGAGCTTTTCTAAACAGTTCTAGCCCCAGCCTACTAAGCGATGGTCATGGTGCCAGGGACAATCTACTTGCTTGCCTTCTTCTGTCCCCAGAAGCCTGGCTTGGATCCACTTTGTGGACTCTGGGGCTGCTCTTGAGGTTGAGAATTCTTCTCTGGGGTTGGAGACGGTGTAGGCAGAGGCTGCTCATTAAGGTAAGTGCTCTCAGGCTTGGCCTCCACGCAGCAGCACTTTGATTGAATATAGCATGGTGGGGGTTGTGGGCAGCATGGGGGTTTCTGTGGACAGCATGGGGGTTTTGATGGGCAACACGGCTTTGGCGGGCAGCACGGAGGTTTCTGTGGGCAGCATGGGGGTTTTGATGGGCAACATGCGGGTTTTGGTGGGCAGCATGGGGGTTTTGATGGGCAGCATGGGGATTTTGGTGGGCAGCATTTTGGCGGGTCACACATCTTCCTTGGATTTGGAGGTACTAGAAGAAACAAAAGAAAATTTTCATTAAAAAGAAAGTTGGGGTCTGCTTTTGCTTCTTCCTTCCTTGATTCCCCAATACATCCCACTTCAGGATGATGGCTCACACCCTAGGCAAAGCAGGGCTGGACCCCTCAGAGCAAACAGCCGTCACCACAACCCTGTGCCTTCACATGGGCCAGTGTGTTTGTTCTTGACTGGTTAGTGGCCATTTTCCAGATAAGGAATCAAAAGACTAGAATATATAAGAAAATTGCCTTAAATCTCTTAGCTGACGAGGAACCATGTAACCCTCAGACTGATTATGAGTCAAGTTTCAGGTGTTTCACACACTCTTAAGCTACCAGCTTAAGAAGTGGGCATTTTTACTGCATGTTAAATATGAGGACAACTGAAGTTCAGAGATCTACTTCAGTTCCTTATATATGGATTCCAGACTGGTTCCATCTCACCCCAGAATATAAAATGGCTCTGGTCTCAAATGTGGCACCAGGGACCTGAATACAATAGGATTCTCAGAGCCACTGGCCATCATGTTCTTTTCTCAACTCCTGCACCTCAGCGGGAAGTGGTCAGCTGCTGCTGGCGTGGCACAGCTAGATAAGATGGAAAGAGAGTTCCAGGCCCAGTTATGCAGCTCTTGGGCCACAGAGCTGGGGCAGCACTCCTTCTGGGGGTTTCTTTCTTCTTTTCTAAGGGGGCACTGAACCTTGTAGGTGTCCTCAACTCAACCATGTGGCCCGTTTGTGATTTTCTGAGCCTTCTGAGAATAAGAAAAATCATGACGACTCTGTTTCTCTCGACCTACATTGTTCCCACTTGTGATACCCAAGTTCTCCCAGCATGGTCCTTAGGTCTAGGCCCCATATGTGGCTCCTGAGGCAGCTCCTATATGGGTTCTGCCTTGTTCCTCCTATGGCACGTGGATGAGAGCCATTGTCAAGGTCCCAGAGAAGGCAGAGGGTCAGAGTGGCCAGGACTCAGCGCAGAGACTGAGGAGAGATGTTGAAGAAGAGAAAATGAGCTTGTATCTCCTGTGGGGGGCTCAGCTTGCAAGGCCACACACCCATGTGGGGGAAGTGCTAGGTCTGTCAGAGTCCTGTCACCCAAGTGGAGGAGGATGGTGTGGGAGTTGGAGTGATAACTATAACTACGGAGGTGATGTTTCAACCACTCTCCCACCTCTGGCACCCATGGGACTTTTGGAAAAAGCCTCAGCCCAAACGAGTTTTTGAAACTCAACTAGTCACTGCTGTGGGCTTTCCAATAAGCAGGCATGCTTGTGTATGTGTGTGTGTGTGCATGTGGGCGTGCATGTGCGTGTGTGCATGTGTGTCCATAGGTACAAAGAAGAACTAGAGGCTTGTGGCAAAGACTGTTTAACTGGATCAGATTGAGATTATTGTTCCCTTTTCACTGGAGCCTGTGTGAATCACTCTTCTAAGGTGCTTATTTCTGTCCGGTCTCAGTCTCTTGCCAGTGGACCCTATACATCCTCATGTCATCCCTGTCCTATGTCCTGACTTCTTGCTAGTCCTTCTCCAAACACTCTCATGCTTAGGGAGCCATCTTCTCTTGTCTTCTGTTCTCTTCTGTGTCATGCAGACAGAGAGACTCCTGGGGACAGAAACTAATCCCAGTTCACATCAAAGACTTCCTGAGATTCATCCCCGTGAGACAGAAGACAGGGGAACCCTCCTGTGAAAGTGTGGAGGATTCCTGAGTTAGGCGGTTATTGAAGGATACCTGCCAGATGATCCACCTTGCTGTCAGAACCCTGTGACTTTACAGCAGAACCCAGGCCTGGTTGTCCCGGATGGGTGGGTGTTAGGCACTTAGATTCAACACTTGTTCATCTGGGGATTCATTTAAATCCAGTTCATGCTGGACAAACTGGGTCTCATTGAGTCAGGTGTGGCTGACGCTTCCACCCCTGCAGACGGTAACTCTCCAACTGACAAGCTGTGGCCCAGCCCCAGCCCAGTCCCTACTGCTCCACTTTCTGAACTGTTGGAGCCTCATCTTAGGCTTTCTCTGTGGGAGAGCATCCACTGGCCTGTGTCAAGGCTGAGCTGTGCTCCTTGATGCTATCTGCGGGGGCAGGCTGGGGTAATTCCCTTAGGGCCTGCAGTGCTTTGAATGTCCTAGAGTCTCCAGAGGGGAAGAAATTAGGAAAGGAGGTGTCACCTTGCAAGACTTCTGCCACTGGGTCTAAACCCTTACACTTTTCCAAGCCCTTGGCTGTGTGGCTGCAGCCTGAACTGGGCCAGGGGAAGTTTCCACCCTAAAGGGGAAAGTGACTTCTTGGGGTAGGGTGTTGGCTTTAATTCACTCATGACTCCATGCCTTCCAGGATCCATTCTGT
>CM053400.1:98182119-98214152 GCA_028644305.1 Xerus rutilus | reverse complement strand
TGAAATTGCCAGTTAGTTCTCACTGTCTCTACCCTAGGGTGCCTTGTCCCATTTAACAGAGACTTGGCAGCCCCAGCTATCCCCAAACTACTGCTGCATCAGTAAGAACACTTACCTTGTCTTCCTAACCTTGGGCAGGTGATGAAACTGAGGAGACCCTATGAACAGAAGCCTATTTATACATACACTGCACCCAACTCAAGGGAATGAGCCACAGATGATAAGAAAACTGTCTGCTAACCATGTGGTTGTGATCACAACTTCCCACATTCCAGTAGCTCAGTCATTCTATCACTTGATCACTCTGGGTCACTACCAGATCCTCATGAGTCTCTTCCCAAAGCATCCTTTCCCTCCATAAACCCTAGGAATATTTCCATAAAGATACAAAGATCAAGATTTACAAGGGTGTTTACAGTGGCATAGCTGGGAGATTGCAATTAAAAATTTTGGAGGAATCCAAAGTATGACTGGGAAGGCCACAAATGCTGCTGCATCAGCCCAGGACACAGATAGGGGTTTCTGAAGGTTTCAGCAACAAGTTTGGAAACAATGAACTAGGCACTCATAGGCTGCTACTGAGGGCTCATGTATCTGATTCAGATCCCAAAGTGCCTGAAATGTTGACCAACAATGGCATCACAGAAAGGCCCCACTGGAAAGAGTCTGAATCTACTGCTTCCTCTTGACACATAAGCCAAGAAACTGACAGCCACAGAGGGCAAAGGAGATGCTCCAAGTCATGCAGAGTCTGCACCAGCAGCCATGACTCCTTACTCCCACGAGTCCAGACACCTGTCTGTGTTCACAGCCCCTTCTTTTCAAACTTGATTGGTTACATCCACTGGAGTCCACTCTCTCTCTGCCCACCAGCCCCATTTCTTGTGCCACTCTCCACCCAATTTGCTTTCTTTGACTCATTTCAGTCACTCTTTGGCCAATACAACAAACTTCCTTGCCCCTTTTGACTTGTCTATGCATCCAACTGACAAAACTCCAACCCCTGTGAAATCCTCCCTACTATATCTAATAACTATAAAAATTTAAAAAATTAAAAAGACACTTTGGCAGGTTGAAGTCATCATTAAATTGTGATCCTCCACCTTGACTGGGCCCCAAATACTTCTTGCTTCTAGGTCTTATCTTTCTGGTGCCCCTAGATAGATGATGTGGCTCCACTGCATGGACAAATAGTGTGAAATGTGAAGCACTTTGACTTAAAGCCCAATTTGGGCCTTAACCATTAACCATCCTTTATGACTTCCTGTGTTACAGAGGAGGAGCAGCCCCTGTCTTTCTAATGCCTGTCCCCAGCCTTTTGCTCTGGATCCTTGTATCTTCAACCTCGGTCGATTGTATTATTTCTTCTATAAAATGCTCCTGTGGTATCCTGTATCCCTGTAACACCATGTTTGTATTTATTTTTCAATAGTTTTCATCCTGGATGGAATGAAACTTCAGTGTTCACTGGTTCACTGTTTATCCCCAGATCAACACAATATATAATACCTGACTATATAAGTACTTAAAAATAGCAGCTCAATGAATTGATAGGTGATTTGTAGTTGAAGCTGAAGTCTCCACTCCTTGCACTCTCTGAGAGTGAGCACCTTCGAAGGCCAGGCCAATAGCAGGTACTTAAGGCAGATGTGGAAGCTGCATGAATCATTCATGCTGATCAGAAGCAAAAGCTTTACAATGAAGCTTTGCAAAGAGCTTGATTCTGGTCTTGGCTCTGCTCTGCCCTCTGGGTTTCAGAGGAGACTGGACCAGATCTCACGCCTGTTTGCAAGTCTATTCTCATTTATGAGTATCAGACATCCAAAGGGATAATATTCATCTCAGGTCCTGCCTTTTCTGGTTTGATTTTCTCTCTAAAAATATTTTACCTAGGGGTGGGGTGAGTGGCAGCAGACTTGATGAAAAGGGGAGAGATGATGGCTGATGTGTATGTGAGGGCATGAGATATTTGAAGGTAATTCACACTGTGAGGGAGGAAGTAGACTGTAGTCTATTCAGTTCATCCCATTTATTAATGGAAATCACTTACTTAACATCTTGCTTCATCATGCCAAAACTGATTATTGTGAACCTATGTGATCCTTGCCTGATTGTTCCTCTTCTGACTGGGAGTGTGAGCTACTGAAACCCAAATCTATAGATATGGTGAAATTTTGTCCTTCCCCTGCCCTGAACATACTGAAACATTATGATTAATTTTAAAAGGTTGAAAAACTTCATTGTATTATGTTGATACAATACCATCCATGAATTACTGGAATAATGGAAAAATCACTTATCCCAACAAAAACTTTCTTCTTGTAACTTTGGAAACATCACTTTAAGGATTTTAATTCATTTATTGAGTGCCTACTATAAGGATATTAATTTGTTTATTGAATGAATTCAAAGATTAAGATATTTCTTTGATCTTACAGAATGGTGCAAATGGTATGATATGAGGGAAATGAAGAGAATCAAAATTTATTCTCAACCTGTCATCCATCAAACAGGTTGTTTGCATTATCATGCAATATTGCACATAGCTCTATGAGTTTCTTATGGTTCATGACACTATACAGATAAGAAGTGTCTCGCACTGGGCGCAGTGGCACATGCCTGTAATCCCAGCATTTTGGGAGGCTGAGACAGGAGAATCCTGAGTTCAAAGCCAGCCTCAGCAATGGCAAGGCACTAAGCAGCTCAGTGAGACCCTGTCTCTAAATAAAACACAAAATAGGGCTGGGCTCTAGCGGTTATGTGGCTCAGTGGTTAAGTGCCCCTGAGTTCAAACCCTGGTACCAAAAAAAAAATGTCTTAAACTAAGAAACATCAGACATAGCCATGATTCAAATGCCCATACCTTGATTCCAAGACCCATGTTCTTCTAGATTTTATGCTATATAAAGACATAAGGCCAATGCAGAAAGACAGAGAAATGGACACAGCATGGAGGGAGGGCTGCGTGCCCAAGGACAGCATTGCCTGCTCTCTGGTGCTGTGTCCTGTGGAGAAAGAGTGAGAGCTGGTCAGGTAGTGATGGAGAAAATGGTGTTCTAGGTAGAGGGAAGAAGAACATCCACTTTGGCACAGAGATGGGAATGAGCATAGTCTGTTCTGGAAACAGAGAGTGGCCATAATATTGGGTGCATAAGAATAAGAGAGGGGACACCGGTTGGACAGAAAGGAAGGAGAGAAACCAAACATAAAGAGCTTTCCCTGGGTTATGTGATTTTAGCCTATAGTTTCATGGCTTCCAAATTACATTCCGTTGAACATGCTGCCAAAGGAGGCTCAAGTCCACCTCTTCTGACAGCCACGCCTACAAAGGTAGGAATCACTATCTTTGGGCGCTCCTAGCTCCCTCTTTGTGCCTCCACCAATGCCTATTGATTAGGATTCACATCTTTAGTCTTTACGTGGTATAAAAGCTGAAAGAATGAGGATCTCAGAGTCAAAACGCTGGTATTTGAGTCATGGGCATGTTATTTGGTGTCTTTTGAGCTTTGTTTTTATTGATCTGTAAAATGAAATAAACAATAAGAAACATAGATCTTTTATATTGTGTAAAGCAAATAATATGTGTCAGATAGTAGGTGGAAATTTTAATTTCCTTCTTTTCCTCATATCCTCTTTTTTATTTGTTGCTTTTAGGTATACATGACAGTAGGGTGTATTTTGACATGTTATACATACATGGGCTGCAACCCATTACAGTTTTAATCCCATTCTTGTGGCTGAACACCATGAGGAGTTACACTGATCATGTGTTCATATTTGAGTATAGGGAAGCTATGTCCAGCCCATTCCACTGTCTTTCCTCTTCCTACCCTCCCTCCCTTCCTTCACTCCCCTGTGTCTAATCCAATGAATTTCTGTACTTCTATACTTCCCTCATATCATCTTATATAAGAGTTCCAGAAACTTAAGTTCTATTTTAAAATACCATCAATTTTTTGATAATGGTATTTTTACTAAAATTGATTTCAAAAATTTATAAGGAATTTTGTTAGCTTGTAGAGTTACATAGATTTATATACTATGCTGTTTATTCATATATTTATGTTTCTTTTTAGAAAATATGTTTGAAGACCTTGGTTAGAACACATAAGGCTACAGAAAATATGCACAGAAAGCAAGCCTAATCGTTTGTGTGTTCAGTTCTTCAGAGCACATATTTCCTTGCTGAGTTTTCTTTCATTGAATTTTATGTGCTATTTGCATCTCTATAGCTCAGAGTGTTTTTTTTTTTTGTTTCTTTGTTTTTTGTTTGGAGGGGTAGCTCTTTCAAGTCTGACACCATCACTGAAAATTGGAGACCATAGGTTCTAAGAATACTTTTCATTATCAACAGAGCAGATGTCCTTCGAATGAATGGATTTGACTGTCTCCTTTTATCAACCTGCTAATTTCACATATTTTTTAAAAAACTTTTAATTTGTTTTAATTAGTTATATATGATAGTAGACTTCATTTATACACTTTCATATATCATACATAAATGGTTTATAATTTCTCATTTTTCTAATTGTACATGTTGTAAAGTCATACTGGTCATGCAGTCATATGTGTACATAAGGTAATAATGTCTGTTTCATTCTACTATCCTGCCTATCCTCATATCCTCTCCCTTCCCTTCCCTCTCCTCTACTTATTCAAATTAACTTTACTCTTCCCCAGTACCCCCTGTCCTTATTATGAATTATCACTCACATATCAGAGAAAACATTTGGCCTTTGGTTTTTTGGGATTGGCTTATTTTGCTTAGCATGATATTCTCCAGCTCCATCCATTTACCTGCAAATGCCATAATTTCATTCTTCTTATTGCTGAGTAATCTTCCATTAAATATATATACCACATTTTCATTGAGCTGCTATAAACATTGAATGTTCACTGTTCATTGAACAGTGAATTGAGCTGCTATAAACATTGATGTGGCTGTGTCACTGTAGCATGCTGATTTTAAATCCTTTGGGTATAAACCGAGGAGTTGGGTAACTGGGTCAAATGGTGGTTCCATTCCAAGTTTTCTAAGGAATCTCCATACTGCTTTCCAGAGTGGTCGCACCACTTTGCAGTCCCACCAGCAAGGTATGAGTGTTCCTTTTACCTCACATCCTTGCCAACATTTTATTTGTATTCTTGATAATTGCTGTTCTGACCAGAATGAGATAAAATCTTAGTTTTGATTTGCATTTCTCTAATTGCTAGAGATGTCAAGCATTTTTTCATATATTTGTTGATCAATTGTATATCTTCTTATGTGAAATGTCTGTTCAGTGCCTTAGCCCATTTGATTGGGTTATTTGTTTTTTTGGTGTTTTTTGAGATCTTTATATATCCTAGAGATTAATACTTTATCTGAGGTGCATGTGGTAAAGATTTTCTCCAAATCTGTATGCTGTCTCTTCATGTTATTGATTGTTTCTTTTTTTTTTTTAATTTTTTTAAGTTGTTGATTGACCTTTATTTATTCATTTCTTTATATGCAGTGCTGCAGATCAAACCCAGTGCCTCCCACATGCGAGGCAAGCGCTCTACTACTGGCCACAATCCCAGCCCCTATTGATTGTTTCTTTTGCTGAGAAGAAGCTTTTTGAATCCATCCCATTTATTGATTCTTGATTTTACTTCTTGCACTTTAGGGTTCTTGTTAAGGCAGTCATATCCTAGGATGACATGGTGAAGATTTAGGTCTACTTTTTCTTCTAGTAGGTGCAGGGTCTCTGTTCTAGTGCCCAAGTCTTTGATCTACTTTGAGTTGAGTTTTATGCAGGGTGAGAGATAGAAGTTTAATTTCATTTTGTTACATGTGGCTTTCCATTTCTCCAGCACCATTTGTTGTATAGGCTATCTTTTCTCCACTGAATGTTTTTGGCACCTTTGTCTAATATGAGACAACTGTATTTGTGTGGGTTTGTGTCTGTGTCTTCTATTTTGTACCATTGGTTTACGTGTCTGTTTTGGTGCTAATACCATGTTGTTTTTGTTACTATGGCTCTATAGTATAGTTTAAGGTCTGGTATTATGATGTGTCCTGCTTCACTTTTAATTTTTAATCTTTGACTCTTTGTACTACCTAGAAGGGGGAGCCCCAGAAGACAACAGTCTGGGTTTGCACCTTCCCTGTACTGCAATCAGAGTAATTATACCTCTAATTGTTTTATGTATTAAAGGTACACATATGATATGATTTCAAAATGGGGTCATGCTGCCCTAAAAAAAAAAAAAAGACCAGAAGCAATTGGCCTTCCCCGACCATTTAAGCAAGGGAGGGAGAGGTATGATTACATTTTTGTTTTAGAATGATTACTAGGTCAGGTGGCCTTCATGGCCTTAATTTGGATACTTAAGAAGCTGAGGTCTTTGTGAATGGCCAGACTGCAGGTTTGATTTGAGTATCAGAGCTGGGCTTGGGAAAACTCTTCATTGATGAGCTTGTAGAGAAACAGATGGGTTGGAAGTTGATTGAAAGGCCTTAACCTGCCCCAGGATAATCTGGACACAGCTGGCGCATTCCTGGCTCCACTCTCATCTGCTCTTGCATTTCCTCACTATCCTGCCTGCTGGAGGAGGATTCCTACCTGGCCTGGGTGTGCCCCTAATAGAAGGGTGGTGTTCCAGCTGGGCCAGCATTGGCATGCATGAGATTCTTATCAAGCTAATCCCTAAGTGATGAAAGACTGACAAACAGGGATCATCCTTTTGCCTGAGTGGTTGGCCCCTGAACAGTCCTCCCATAGGCCAGAGGAACAGGAAGCACTGGTGGGTCTACCTCTGGCACTGGAACAGGAATTCAGGAATTCAGGTCCTCCCAAAGGTAATGGGATTCATACCAGAGTCATTGAAGGATCATTGCTGCTTATGCTTCTCTCAGGCTCAGGGAACAGGGAACAGGACTTATTTAATGTCCTGGTCCCATGAACCTCAAATAGTGGGTAGAAGAGAGGGCACAAGGCTTATTCAGCATAACACATTCCCAACATTTTTAGGAAGTAGTTTGAAAAGCCAGTCACTCCAGGCTGGACAGAGCCAGGCTCATCTTGTATAATATGGTGGTGAAAAGAAGTAGTGTGAGCACAAAAACCTAATGGTGTCCAGCATTCTGTAAGTCAGTTGTGTAAGTCACAGTTATAAGCATAAGCACTATTATCTATTGGAGTCTTAGATGACCTGCAGCTGATGAGTCCTACCTCTGTGGGACTCAGCACACCAATATCATCTGGTACCAGCCCTGTAATTTTTATCTTCAACTGCAGATAATTTCCCTGGAAAGAAGTAGCAGGTCATGCCTGGAGCACAAGCCTAGTCCTGACACTGACCAGCTGTGGGGCAGTTGCCTCTTCTGGGCCTCAACCTCTTCACTTGTAAAATGAGTGGTGGTGTTTTTATCTTGAGCTCTGAGGGTTGACCAAGAAGAATAGCTAAAGCATCCTCTTAGGAGACTGTGTTTACACATGTGACCATCAAATGATTCCTGTTAATCCTCAGATTGGAAGGGATAGAAGGTACCATCTTGCCTATCTTTTTCCTCTTTTTCCAGGCAAAGTCTCAAGAAGATATCTCTACATCTTCCAAGGAAAGAGACTCCATGCTCTACATTGATGGAGCTTTTTTACTCCTGTGGAAGCTCATCCTTTTCTGATGACCTTTCAAGATGGGTTCCTAGCCTTTCATGGTTGCACACACCTATAATCCTAGTGACTTGGGAGACTGTAGTAAAGGATTACAAGCTCGAGGCCAGCCTTGGTAACTTAGTGTGACCCTGTCCCAAAATGAATAATAAAGAGGGCTGGTGAATGTATTGAGTGGTATAGTATTGGGTACTGGGTCCAATCCCCAGTACCAAAAAAACAAAAAACCCTGATAAGATGGATTTCTCCTATGGAGTTGAGCTGAGGAGATCTCTGGCTACACCATCCTCCCATTCTTAGAGACTACTATGTTCTTAATATCTCTGGCTCATTACATCCACATGCTAATGACTTCACCATTGTTCTTTCTTCCATACCAAAAAAAGATGACTTAGCTCCACTGTATCTTTCATCCTTCAGTTAATATCTTTAAAAGAAAGATAAGGAAGGTGAATTCCTTCTCTTCCACTCCTCACCTCAAAATCTGTTTCTGATTGGGAAAGTAGTGTTATCTTGACCTAGGAAAGCCAGTACTATACCCTCTTAGAGCATGGGGAGCCATTAAGAAGCCTTAGGCATGTTGTTCCAACTTTTGGGAATCCTCATTTGTGACATCAGGACTCTGTGTTGTCCTTCTGAGCCTGTAATTTTAAGCCATTCAAACTTTTAGAGCAGGTGATCACACAATGGGAACTTCTCACAACCTCCCACATTTGTACTACATTTCCCATGTTGCATTTTCTCCTCTTAACACTGTGAGTTGGGTATGTTGCATATGGAAATGTTGAATATTGGAGAGTTTAAAAGCAAGTGCATATCATACATTGTCTCAATTCCAGAAAAACTGGGCCAAACCAGCAAGGAATTACAAGAAGCATAGAAATCGTCCTTTCAGTCTTCCCTCTCGTACTGTTATAGAAAAGGGATTCCAAACCTGGTGGAGCCTGAGCCATATGGAAAGTACTTTAAAAATGCAGATCCCTGGTCCTTAACTAAGACCTACTGAATCATAAACTTCAAGGAGTGAGTCTCAAACATTTGCGTTGCTTACATATCCCCTGGCTTACATATTCCCTGGCTTACATATCTCCTTTGGGAACTATGGTTTTAGAGTGTTCTGGCAGAACCATAGACATGGAGCCAATCCATAGATGGTAACAGCATGACCATAACCTCCTACTGCATTCCTCGGAGCTTCTCTGGGGATTTTGATAGAAAGTTAAAAGAGGTAGGAGGCGCAGGCAACTCTCAAGTTCATTCAGCCTTAAAGGAACCTTAGCAAACTTCTATCAACTTCTTACATCCTGTCTCCCACGTGCCTAATGATGAGCTTTGTTGGCAAAATGGAAATTCTTTTAGTTGGATAATTCATTGCCTTGAAAAATGGCCCCATTTCTTCTCCTTCTCCTCCTTCTCCTTTTCTTTTTTTCTTCCTCTTCCTTTTCTTCCTCCTCCTCTTCTTTTTTCTCTTCTTGTTTTTAAACTGGGGAGTGAACCCAGGATGCTTTTCCACTGAGCTACATCCCTAGCCCTTTTTATTTTTATTTTTATTTTTATTTTTTTGAGTCAAGATCTCACTAAGTTGTTCAGTATCTCCCTAAGTTGCCACAGCTGGCATCAATCTTATGATTCTCCTGCCTCAGTCTCCTGAGTTTCTGGGATTACAAATGTGTGTTACTATACCTGGTCAAAGCAGTCCATTTCTTTTCTGACTCTTTCTTTGTTAGTGTTATTTTCTCCAATAAATGCATAAGGTCAGATACTAAAGAAAGAATGACAATAATGCCTGAAAAATGCAGTTCTGTTTATTTATTTATTGTTTTGGTACTTGGATTTGAACCCAGGGATATTGTGCCACTGAGGTACATCTCCAGTCTTTTTTGTTTATCTTTTTAAATGTTGAGGCAAAATCTTGCTAAGTTGCTGAGGCCAGACTCGAGCTTCCAATCTTCCTGCCTCAGCTTTCCAATTTGCTGGTATTGTAGATGTGTGCCACCAAGTTTTTCCTTTTCCATTTCCCCTTCTCCTCTCCCCTGCCCCTCCCCCTTCCCCTCCTCCTTCTCCTTCTGTACTGTGGAGTAAACCCAGGGCCTTAAGTGTGCTTGGCAGGCACTCTACCACTGAGCTATATTCCCAGCCCCTAAAAATGCAGTTCTTTATTTATAGTTAGTACCTACTAAAGATTTGTTGAATGAGTGAATTAGTTGCAAATAAAATATTTTGTTTGGCTTCAGTATATGTCTTCATTTCACAAATGTGGGTTGAAAACACAGAAGTCATCTTACCCAATCAGAGGCAGAATCAGGATTAAACCTAAGGCCAACTGATTTTCAACCCAGTGTTCATGCTCGGAGCTGGGCAGAGGAACAGAAGAGCACAGAGGGTGACTCCATGCCGCTTCTGTGCTCTTTGGAACACACCATAGTGGCTGAGTGTCTAATGTCTGCAGTCAGATCACCTAACTGCAGATCCAGGCTCCCTCACTTATTAGTTGTACAAATTTAGGTTTGTCACTCAACACTTTGCTTCAAGTGCTGATCCATAAAATAGTGATAATTACCTGTGCTTCAAAGAGCTACTGTGAAAATTAAATGAGTAAAGCGCACAGTGCTTAACAGAGTATGGATACATAGTAAACTCTACATAAATATCGATGGTTACTGTTCTTACACATTATTATTATTATTGTTACTATTATTATTATCATTTAGCTAGTTCAGTGTGCCTCAATGATGAGGGACTGTCTTTATTTCTCTACAGACTTATGAATACCCATGAATGCCAAGAGAGCATGTCAGTGACTGGGCAAAGCTGGTTTCAGAACCAGCTTCTCACCTCACCCACAGGAATACCACAATTCCCTATAAAAACCCCCACAAGTCATGCATGAGTAGAGGCTGTATCTGTGACAATGGCTACTGAGAATGGATCAGACAAGGATTCAAGGTTGATGGGAGTATTTGGGGAATGGTTCTCATGTGTATGATAAGCACAACCAACACCCAGATCCTGATTTGTAACATAATGTCCAATCAAAGAAACTAGGGCTCACTAGAGAAATGGCTGAATCTAGGTCTAAAACAGAGAACATAAAAGATGAACCTGAAGCATCTTGTAGTTCCACAAAGCCATGAGGTGCTCAAAAAAGGAACCAATGATACTATGTCAAAGGGACACAGGAGCCAATTAAAGAGCCCCCAAAGCTAGAAATATATCAATCACAATGTTAATAATGTAGCATTGGATGATAATCCCAAGTAGAGCATATGTATATATCCAATATCCAATATCCATGGGGCCATCCTGATATAAATTAATAACTGAATGGGTTAAAAGGGGCAAGAAGACAGACAAGTCTCTCATAGAGAATTCTAAGTAGTTTCTATAGACAGTAAGCCCTCAAGGAAAGGAAACACTCTCCTACCCTTCAAATGGGCTGCCTATCCTGACTCTCTTCCAAAGGAGGGTCATGGAAAGGGAAAGAAAAGAGATGACTTTAGAGTGGAGAAAACTGACAAGCACTCTCAGCCAGTGGATCAAGGTCAACATCCACAGTGGTGTCACGTTATTAGCATACAATCTTGATATGATGAGATGACAACGGCACTTACCCTCTTTGGTCTTGTTACCTAGAACGAAGGTTCTAGCTCTTATTGCTCCACTTAAACTCAGGAGACAGAGGTTGGTGAAGGAAAATAGACTTATTCAAAGCTGGCTTTGAGGATGACAGAGAGACCATTCCTGTCTCAAATTCCCATTTTTTGGGAAGCTCCAGGGAGTGAACACCTTTTGTAAGAGGAGAGGGATTCACGGGAGACAAGGCAGGAAATATACATATGTAGATTTAGCTAGGCTGTGCTGGCTAGAAACCTTACGGTTTCAGTTTCCTGGTGCCACCAGGGCCAGGGTTAGCTTCTCGGTTTCCATTCTCAGTATGCAGAAAAGCAGATGCCAAAAAGTTGGAAAGCAAAAACATTTTAGGGCTTTTGATTTCAAAGTGGCTCTGTTATGGTCTTCCCGCTCAAAGTCAATAATCCCATCATCATTCTGAGAAAAACAGACAGACAGAGGACTGCTAGGGGAGAGTCTACAAAATGTCCAACCATTATGCCTCAAAAATGTCAAGGTCATCCAAAATAAAGAAAGTGTGGGAAACAGTCCAGAAGAGCCGAAAGAGACATGACCTTTGGATGTAAGATAGTACTCTGAATGGGGTCCAAGAACACATAAGATTAATGGTAACAAACGAACAGTTAACTTAAGATCTTGAAAGGGGAAAGTGGGTGAAAGTATACAGGAATTCTTTACTTGCAACTTTTCTATAAGACTATTCTAAAATAAAAAGGATTTAAAAAATAGAGTAGACCCCAAATGTATGTTACAACTAACATTTATTGAGTTTAATATGCACTGATTATAGAACCTATGATATCACATATAATTGCCTCCACCTTCTTCCAAGGAGAATTTATTGCCTAATTAACTCAAATTTTAGGTAATTTACCTACTTTTTACCTAATTTTAGGTAAAAACTAATTTACCTAATTTTAGATGAGGAAACCATGTAAAGGCATACCAAGGCACAGGAATTTTTATAAGGCCGCAGAGTTCTGACTGTACTTGCTCTGCTAAGGAAGAGTTGGCCTAAGACCCTTGCAGGTGCACATAAAAATGAGATGTAGTTTTATTTATTTCATTTGTTATAGGAAATTGGTACATTGACATGAAATGGAATGATTTTGACATAACTTTCTTATGTTTATATATAAATACACCACAGTGAATCTCTACATCATGTAGAAGACTAGGATCCCAATTAGAATAAGATATACTCTGTGTTTGTATAAATAAATCAGATTATACTCTACTGTCATGCATAAACAAAAAGAACAAAAATGAAAAATTAAGTATGTAGTCTAACAGGTTGTAATATGAAAAACTTAAGTCTCACTCTAAATAATCTGCAAATACATTTCTTTCTTTCCTGCCATATCTAATACTTTCTCAAAATAAAACAAAGGTTTAGCCTCATTCTCATCATCCTTTCTTTCCTTCTAGTAATATGTTTAAACATGACTTTATTTTTAATACTATAATTGGTTACCTCTGTAACATTAAATATAACTATAAATAAAGTTATTTCTTTATCCATCAAGTGGAGGCAGTATTTCCTTGACTTTCCACAAAATAAGAGAGGTAATTAGAACTAAATAGTTTCTTTCACATTAGGATGATTTTAGTATTTTATTTGTGACATCTTTACAGGAATAAACAAAAGCAATGACTGATTATTTATGTTATATCATGAAGTACATAGAGTCCAATAGCATAATATTCTCTGCCAGGCATTGCAAAGTAAATGGTGCTTTGCAAGTTACACTTAGGGAGGGGGTGAGACCAACCTCAGTAGAAGTTGACCATGGGCTAGGTGAAAGAAAGTTACACAGTCCTGACTGGAGATGGGTGAGCTGAGGCAATGGATGATCTGGAGAGATCACAGGACTCAAGTTCAGTTCCTGTGCAAGACCTTGCTTGCTGGAAGGCTGGGATTGAGACTTAAGGGAGGACAGAGCACCTACAATGCTGGGAAACTTCACCTAAGGGTCTTTCAAAGGCCCATGGGGAGCTCTCTAAACACCTAGCAACTATTTCTTAAACTTCCATATTCTTTATTTAGTCCAAAAAATACAACATTTAACATTTTCTAAAAAGCAAATAGAAGAACATAATAAATATCAAATGTATGAGGTTTCTCTATCAAAATGATATTTTTTGAATTAGGAACGTATTAAAAATATGTTTTTAACCTTTGTTAAAAGCATAAAGTTAGGGGCTGAGACTGTAGCTCAGTGGTAGAACGCTTGCCTTGCATGCGTGAGGTCCTGGGTTCGATCCTCAGCACCACGTACAAAGCAATAAAATAAAGACATTGTGTCCATCTACAACTAAAAAAATATTAAAAAAAAAAAAAAAAAGCATAAAGTTAGATATGTTATTAAGAAAATTAAGCAATGATGCCACTTACCTAGTTCTGTTGTTCCTATATACTGTTAAAATGTATACAAGACATTTAAAATATATATATATTTATTTATTTAAATTTGCAAACAAACATTGTATACATTTATCAGGTACATGTGACTTTGAAACGTGTCCATTGTGAAATGGCTAAACCAAGCTAATTACCATGTATTAACTTAGTACTTAACATTCTTTTGTGGTGAGAACACTTAAAATCAATCTATCATCTATCTATCTATCTATCTATCTATCTATCTATATCAATCTATCTATCTATCCATTTATCCATCTGTTATATATAGCATAGGACATCCTAAGACTAAAGAAAATTTGAATAGGGCATAATACTAAATAGTATTCTTGTTAAAGGAAAATAGTTTCTGTCAAATTTTTAAAAATCATTATTTAGTATCTGTCTTCAATAAAGAGCAAAAACAAAATGTAGAAAAGGAGATATTCTTATACAGTGATTCTTAACACAATCAACCAAACATTGATATTTTGGGGATTCTTTCACATGAACTTATTGACCATCTGAAATCAATATTTAAAAACCTGTCATCTAAATAGAGAAGTTCAAACAATGGGATATTATACTTATAAAACATTGCTTATACAGTATGTGAAATGAGTACATGCTGGTCAAGTGTCCCGGGGAGTGTTTCTTCTCACAAAGTGGATTTTTCCCCACTGTAAGCTGGGATAATCCTTTAACATAGTATTGACTCTTGATCTCAAACAAAAGAAATTCCTTCACCAAATGGAGGGAATGGAGTTGTCTTAATTGCTCTCCAAATGCAATCTTCCTAAAGATTTTAAAAAAGAATTTTAAAAAAAATTCATGTTTTCTGACAATTCTAGAATTCCAATTCTAAAAATTTATCCTAAGCAAATCAAGAGTAATCACCAGTGAGAATGTTTACTTTCTATAAGTTTGCAAATACAGCTAAGAAATTATTAATCATGATTATTTTTAGATGACAAGATTTTAGATTGGTCTTAATTATTTTCCTTATGCTTATGTGCATTAACAAATCCTTTTCGTGTGTGTGTGTGTGTGTGTGTGTGTGTATGTGTTGTGGATTGAACCCTCAGGGCCTCACACATGATAGGAAAGTGCCCTACCACTGAGCTACATCCTCAATCCCTTGCATTAATAAATCTTTATATAGGTATGGGTCATTTGTTTAGTGGGAAAAATTACCCATATAAAATTAGAATTACACATAATTATGACACATATCTATCCATAGACACATGGCATAACAAAGGTAAGATCAGGTGTCGGCATTATTAGACTTGCTAAGCTCTGGAAATGGGCCTGCTTTACATTAGAAATGATTTTCTAAGACTGGTCAATAAAATCTATTGAGTTGAAGAAATGTCCTCCAGAAATGTTTATCAGTGAAAAATCTTACTTGAAACTTATGTTGATATGCAACGTAGTTAAACTGCAGGGCTCCTCCAGACCCCTATAATACATGTCAGGTTTCCATTAACCAAGCCCACTAATTAGATCCTGGGCTTGAGTCCAGACTCTCCCCAGAGGTATAATTCTTTGGTAGCTGGGATTTTATTCTTTAAATTCAGGAAAAGCTGGTTTGAATTATCAGGAGGAATTGTCATCACCTCACTCCAGCCAAACTGAAACTTACACCATCAGCAGGTGCCACCCGTGCCCTGTGTTGGTTTATACTAGATCTTCCACCTGCAAGGTGCTTCCTCCTCATACCACACCCTGCAGTAAAGTCTACCTATCTTTCAAGGCCCTGTTTAAACGCTCCCCACTCCATCAGAGAATCTCTCACTGCTGCCCTTGACCTTTTGTACTTTTTTTCTGCTTTAAGTTCTTTTAGATACACAATGATAAATGACATAAATAAAATAATCAGCTTTAAATTATATTTATTAATCCTCTTGTTTCCATTTGGAGTGTCCATTGCTTCTTCTGCTGCATTGCAAGCTTTTCTGGAGCAGGAGGAAATCTGTGAACACGGTGGCCAGTACACAGTAGGGGCTCAGCACGTTTACTGCATTGCATTCTGCAGGGCTAGAATCCTGCAATGACATGGGTTGACAGCTGAGAGGCTGCTGAGAACAAGGGCAGGAATCCCTGAATGTCTCTCTTTAGGACGTCGGCTGTCTTAGAAGGGAAGGAGAAGGAGCAGCATCCACTGAGCAGGCTCAGTGCCTCTGAGCAAGCATCACAGAAGTCATAGCCATGCTCCAGGAAGACAGCATTACTGCTGATTGCGGAGCTAAAGGGGGGTGGGGTGGGAGAGAGTAGCAGTAGAGAATCCTCTCCAGTGCTGGGGGCTGGGAAGTGTTCCTCAGCCCAAGTAAGAGGTGAAGGCCTGGGTTTCTAAGTGGAATCAGTACACTAGGCTGAGGCAAGAGCAGCTGTACCTGTGACCCCCACCTCTCAGCACTCCTCCTCTTTGCAGTGGTAGGTTGTGCCACCACTGAGGCAGCGAGGCTGCCGGCGAGCCCTCCTAGAGCAGGCTGGGCTTTGAGCTCCGGGTCTTTGGGAATGGGAAAGACAAACTCCTGAACAGGGAATCCCACAAGGAACCGAGGAAGGAGCCACGCAGAGGGTTGGGCATGGGGCAGGGGAGCACTTAGGAGCATTTGGAGGCTCCCAAGATTTCTGCTTCTCCTGTGACATTGCTCAGCTAATGTGTTGAATCTGGAAGAGAAAGAGCATGTGGTTACATCAGGGAACTAGTCAGCTTGTGTGTCTGTCTCTTTTCTCCAAGAGCCGAGAGCTGTCAGCAGTGGAGTGTAGCATTAACAACCTGTTGAAGTCCATCCCAGTAGGGTAGGGTGGGGGCGGAGTAAATTTAGAACGGCTAAACATTTAAGGAGTAAATCCTGATGGAAATTCTCAGGGGACTCCCTTACCAACAACCAAGCTAATGACTTATTCTTCCTCTTAAAAAAGAAAAAAATTAGCAACCTAGCCAAGCTGACAGTTTGCTTTTCCCAGGCCAATGTCCACCACTCCACCACGGTCAAGCATAAAAGAGAACCAGATCTCTGCTTTCTTCTTCACCCAGGCTTCTACTGCCCTAGACCCCTGAGCTTACATGTCTCTCCTCTTGTTCTCCAGCCCACTGACCTCTATGATTTCATCTCAGGTTAGATCATTTAGTCTTTTGTAAGGACTTACATGTCTCTTCCCTTCTCCTTCCCCCAAACTTCTACCTGGCTCATCAACTCCCTGCGAAGAGACAATAGGAGAGATCAAGATGCCTTGGCAGCATCTGAGTGAGGAGCAGCCAAGTGTCTCTCACCCCGAAGTTGCCTTACCCTAGAGGAAGACAAGTGGACAAGCCATCCCAGGAGGAGTCTGGAGGCCTTGTGGGGCAGGCAGAGAAGAGGCTATTTTATATATCCTCCAATTGAAGCCTCCAGGCTACCTGTTATTGGAGGGCAGCCATGTAGTGGATGATTTATCCGGATGTTTCACAATTCCCAGTGCTGGATTCCTCAGCTACACGCAGCTGGGATGTGGTTCAAAGGGATTTTCATGTGAGTGAGTGACCAGATGGCTGGAGTGTTCAGATTGGCCAGGATGGAAGTGAGTATATGGGTTTCTAAGTCTTATGACATCCCTGGTGGTGGGAGGGTGTTGAATAGTGGTACAAATGCTGCTGAGTTTAGTTTGGGATCAGAGAAGGCAGATCAAGTTCAATACCACCCAGAGCCTGAGGAAAACCCTTTTTATTTGTCCCATTATCCATGACTCAACACTCAGCTCCTTGCAAGACCCCCATGGAACTTGACTGGTTCCCCAACCACATCAAAGTCCCATACCCTCTGAACTCCATACACCTCTCTCCCAGCCTCCATAATTGCTCTTGGTCATATTGACCTAGATACATATCTTATCTCCTATATTAAACTGCTTCTTGATGACAGAGACCTTGCCTTTATGACTGCTGCATTCCTACATTCTGATGTTGTCCCTGACACAAAGAAAATACTCATTAATGCCTGTTGAAGGAAGCAATCTACATGCCATTAGAATAGACTTTGTGTTTCAGAATTTAAAAAAAGAAAAAGAAAGCCCAGATCATTTTTGTTTTGTAGATCATCTCCTCACCTGTCATTTGTACCATTCTCACCTAAGGCGTTTGTGAACTCCCTCCCATGACCTTTACAGAGACACATGTGGGTGGACCTCACCTTAAACAGCAGCCTGAGAGTAAGGTAGAGAGTCAAATATTTATAAAATCCACTGTCTCTTATATGCAAAGTGGGAGTTGCTGGTGTAACTATCAAGGGACCCTGTGGAGAAGCCCTTTGCAGAGTATAAATTTTTCTTTCATCTTTCATGAAAATCTTGTGCTAGTTGTGTTTTAAGTGAGAACACTCTCATCTCCACCTCAGAATCATGGCTGATGTGCATAGCTAAGCAAAAATGTTCTGATCAACTCCTTGCCTGGCAGGGGCTGGGTTTTGCCTGCCTCCGTAGTCCTAATGCCTGGGATCAAAGAAGGAAGACAGAGTTCAGTACCACCCAGAGCCTGAGGAAGACCTTTTTTTATTACAGTGCCTACAGCACTGTATTTAGGAAATAACTGACTAAGTGAAAAAGGATGACCAGTTATCAGGGACATTCTGGTTGTGAGAGGACACCTCCAAGGCTTTCAAATCAGATACAAGACAAGGCTCAAGGGTGGGTAGGGGCTAAGAACCTAACCAGGGTGGAAAACAGAACAAGGCTGGACAAGGAGCTGCTATTGGACTCCCAAATCCAGCAGGGCAGGACAATGGGGGCTCACCTCCTTGTTCTGGAAAGGTTTTGATGTGTAGTTTGGATGAAGGGAGAGAAACTCCCCATGAGCAAAATTGACGGTGGGAGAATGGTATAAAGCCTGTCTGATCCCATTAGAACAAGACCCTAGAGAAAGAACCTGATTTTGGGGGCCTCAGAGATTACACCCCTTCTTCCTTCTTTCCCTTCCTTCTTCTTCCTCTTTTTCCTCCTACTTTTCCTCTTCTCCACCCCCACAGTTATCAAAAATAACTCTGATTGCTCCTCCAAAGTGCTTCACATGCACTAAGCATTAGTGGGAAGGCAGTGTGACTCTGATCTCAATGTACCAGTTGTTTCTTTTCCACACCCAAGACCTGCGTCACATAAACCCATGCTCCAGAGACCTCATGTGTCTCAAAAACATGTCCTTGAGTTTAACCTGCGTGGCTCCTTCCTGAGGGATGAGGTTCTGGGGTTCTGCCTTGAGTGAGCTGAGCATCGCTGCCTCCTTTACAGCTCCTGCAGACCACTTATAATAAATTGCCTGTAGAAATCTCTAGGTGCAGTCCTAAAATGATTTTTATCACTTATAAGATGTCGTTGGGAATTGACTTCAAAAGAAATCTTCTCGAGTTTCCCAAGCTGCACTGTCTTCCAAATGGACTTATAAGTCCACCCAGTTATCAATTAGGATCCCAGAAATTTAATGTTCTCCTTCAATTCTCCTTGTTCTTCTCTTCCTGGTTCAGATTGTATCTAAGAGATGATTTCATGATTTGATATCTATTAAGCACCTGCTATGGACTGGATATAAGAAGGACAAAGAGCCCCATCTTATACTTCAAAATTTTCACTTTGAGAGAAAAAAAGACACATTAATAAATAAGACAAAGCAGGAATTGAAAGATAGGCAAGTAGGGAGCCAGGTGAATTCTAGTTGTAAGTTTGGAGTGGGACTGGTCAATTTAAATGAATCCAATTAGAGAGTATTTGAAGAGCCTCAGCTCCCACTGTTATTAAAATCTCAACCTAGTCTGGAGACAGGACTCCATCCCTGAGAATAATCCTTTCTCATTCCTTGTCAGTATTCATGATCCTATTTCTCAGAGCAATAGATACCTTCAGGTCCCCATCCTCAAAGGAAGCTACTCAGCTTCCTAATTGTCTGGACTTTGGTTCTTTTCTTTCATGTACCCCAAATCTGTGGATATTCCTGAAATGATCCCCAAATACATTTTTAAAACTATCTTTTATCTTGCTTAATTTTTCCATGAATATTTGCCCTGGCTGTTTCATAACCTTCCAGAGCATTCTAGCGTCTTCAGGATAAATCTAAAACCCTTTTGTCAGCATTTAAGACTCTGTATCCTTAAACCCCATCCTATCACTCTTTGTTTCACTCCTGGCACTTCCTTTCATTGTGTTTCCTCTGATGAATGGGTGGACTCACTGTATGGTGAACTGGCATTGTGTTTCCTGACATCTGTCTGTCTCCCTTTCCATGTTTTTCACTCTCCTTTCCATTCTTCTTGGTCTCTGTCTATTTTTCTTCTTTCCCTTCCTCCCTCCCTCTCTTCTTTCTTTCTGTTACCATGGAAACATCCTGTCAAACCTGGAGAAAAAAATCCTTTTTACTACTCTGTGTTCTGTTCCAGACTACACATCTACCATGCAGATTCCCAGGACCTTGGTTGCTATTGTGAAGCCAAGTGAGGAGTAGAACTGGGAAAAACTGGATTTAACTATAAAGGATGACACATGGACCTGCTATTCACCCCAGAGTCACTACAATCCTATTGTAATATATAGCCCTGGTAGAATTCCCACCTGCCAGTGCTGTCTTAGTCAGTCTGCTTCTGACCCCATTGAACCAGGTTCATAAAAGGATCAAAAGAGAGAACAACCCTTCATCTCTAGGACAGACCCAGCCCTGACCCCAGGAAGTCACAAATAATCCTCCTACTTCTTAACTAAAATTCACCTTTTCTCCCCTCACTCTAAGAAAGGACCCTCATTCTTTGTTCAGGGAGATGCTTATTTGAGAGTTATTTCTCCTGGATTCTCCTTATTCTTTGGTCGAAGAATAATCTTTTCTTCACTATGTAATCAGCTGTTGGTTTGTCTTTGGTCCCATGATTCTGAGAAGGAAAAGAATCAAGTTTGGATCAAAATTGATATCATGCATTTCCTCCCTCCCTCTCTCTATTTCTTTCTTTTTTATTTCTCTCCTTCTTTATTTTACTTTTCTGTGTTTATTTTAGTTCCTCTTCTGAGTACTCTCATCTTCTTTGCCTTCTGATAATCTATCTTCCAAGGGCCAATTCAAATTCCCCATCCTCTGTAACTGGTTCTGTGGCAATGCCTGGCCAAGAAAAGTCTTTCTGAGTATTGATTGTTTGTTATAACTGCAATTTATTAGTATGACAATTGCTTTTTAAATGTGAATTGTAAGCACTTTGAGCATGGGGCTATAACTCACACATATGTCCCCTTTCAGTGTATATAATCATTCATTATATGTATTAGTTATCAGGTTTTTTAAAATCTCCATCACAAAAATTTGCAAAACAAAAATGTACAATTTACAGAATACCTTCTAAATCTTACATCCTGAATTTATTAATTCCAATAAAACATGGACTGAGGCCAAGAAAAAAGTCAGACACTTACAATGAAGTTGAGATTGTCCACATCACATTTCTGGACCTCTCAACTATATTTCCTAAGTACTATAATATTTTTACATAGCCTGCATCAATGAATTCAGTTTGAGAGGAGTGTTCAGGAAATCTATACCATGACACCTACAAGTATTTCTTATTTAAAAACTCACATTTTCTTAGGAAGGAGGACTTTTGGCCATAGCTTTTCCTTCAGGTAGAATTAACTATACACAAACCACCGGTTAACCTGACTTTTCCCAAGCTATAATATCATGAGAACTGGCTTGTTATCATATATCATTGAGTCTAAATGGTTTAGTTTCTATTTCATTGTAATAAATTGTCATAAGAAAAAAATGGGCTTACTATAGCCTTTACTTCACCAAAGGGATTGTTCTTTTGTTCTCTCACTATCCAAAAAGACAGGAAGGAAATCTTCTGAGATTTGGAGAAAAATAACTAAAACTGTGCCCATCCAAATCACTAAACAATAAAAAAAAAAAAAAAAAAAAAACCTAACAACAAACTCTGGGGACCAGGAAGAATCACTATATAGAGATGCTACAGTATAATATTAAAAATGACAATTTTTAAGCAAAAGCTTATCATGTGTACAAATAAACAGGAAAGCATGACTAGTGCATAAAAAAGATCAGTCAAGAGAAACTTTCTATGAGAGAGTCCAAAGGCTGGACTTAATAAACAAAGATTTGAAAGCAGCCATTATAGCTATATTTTAAGAATTATAAAAAGCTATGCTTAATATGTAAAAGAAGTTATGGTAATGTTTTATTAAATAAAGACTGTCAATAAACAGGTAGAAATTGTTAAGGTTTCTTTTTAAAAAGTTAAATAGAAATTCTGGAGTTGAAAAAGACCATAACTGTAAAGAAAATTTAACTAAAGGAGCTTAATTTGAACCACGGGGGAGAGAATCAGAATACAAGATACAGCAATAGAGATCACACACTATGAAGAACAGAAAGAAAAAATGAAGAAAAGTAAGTAGAATCTTAGAAAAATGTGGGATGTCAGTAAGCATACCAACATATACATAATATGAGTACAAGGGTATAAACATTTTGACTATTTCACTAAGAAAATATTAGCCCTTCAACAAAAGATGCTAAGACAACTAGAAATCCAAAAGCAAAAGAATGAAAATGACTCCTATATCACATCACAACATTTAAAAATTAATTTAAAATGGATCAAGAGTCTAGCTGGGGTGATAAAAGAAGAAAACTCTAAGAAGAAAACACACAAGAGTTGGATACAGTGGCACATGTCTGTAATCCCAGCAAATCAGGAGGCTGAGGCAGGAGGATCATGAGTTTAAGGCTAGTCTCTGCAACTTAGTGAGACCCTGTCTCAAAATAAAACATAAAAAATTCTGGGGGGCTGGGGCTGTGGCTCAGCGGTAGAGCGCTTACCTTGCATGCGTGAGGCCCTGGGTTCGATCCTCAGCACCACATACAAAGCAACAAAATAAAGACATTGTGTCCATCTACAACTAAAAAAAAAAAAAAAAAAAAAATTTAAAAAAAAAAAAAATTCTGGGAATGTATCTCAGTAGTAGAGCATACCTGAGTTCAATACCTAGTACCAAAGAGATAGAGATAGAGATAGGGAGGAGGAAGAGGAGGAAGAGGAGGAGGAGGAGGAGGAGGAGGAGGAGGAGGAGGGAAAAGAAAACATACCAGAAAATCTTTGTGATTTTGTGGGAAAACACAGTCTTAACTCTCATGGGATTCTGTTCTAACATAGATACACGGCGTGTGTCTTTAGGGAGCAACCAGTCTAAGGGGGTGAAGGACAGCAAAAACAAATATATCCTTCATCTAACTTCCTAGAGTGGTCAAGGAACAAGTGTATAGCAGAGGATCAGTGTTTGGGATATTTTCCTCATGGGACTCTAAATATTGAGTGACAGATCAAAGACACAGGGACATTTAGAGGTCATGTTAATCATAGCAATTGTGAGGTGTGCACCAATATGTTCCTGTGATGTGTTCCTGCTATCTGTTCTGCCAGACACCTATGGTTTTTTTTTTTAAATTAATTTAAAAATAAGTACAAAGAGGAACAAAGATGATGGAGTAGAGGAAGGCTGCACTTCTCAGTTGCTCTGTGGCCTGAAATTAAAGCAGCAGGAATGCTGCTTCTCACCAAGATGGGTTCCTGAGGGATTCACTGAAATTTAATATTAGATAGTTGACAACTCAAAGAGACCCAGAACTTTAGGCATTTTGAACAGAGGACAAGCTGGTTGCAGCAGCCATGCCAGGTACCTCCAGAAGGGAGGGGTAACAAAAACAGAAAGAAAGAGAAACACAGTGGACAAATTTGGCATGGGAAAACCTGTAGAACAGAGAAGAAGTCTGAATTTAGCTGAACCAAAAGCTTCATAGGCTTCATAGTAAGCTGGTATTGGAAAAGTGTTCTGTGTTTTTCAACTTGTAAGTGGGGAGCTGAGGCGAGGAGCCATCTTGAGGAGGTCATGCTGGAGCTTGCTGCTGTGGAAACTCAGTAGGTCATGGAATTCATCGCTGCACTGTCCCAGCCACATCTTCTGTGTTCTAGGCTGCACCTGGCAGAGTGTGATTGAAACAGAAACAGAAGAATGGACCTAGGGGGATTCAGGTCACAGATATGAAGGGGAATGTAACTCACTTTCCCTTTATGTTTTGGTGGTTCAGCACAAGAAATTGAACAGATGGGACTGGGCTTTGGAAGGCCATATTCATGGTTGGTGAAGTATGTGAGATATGGCATGCCCTCTCCACCACCTAGGGTGGTTTCTTAACCTACCCTATAAGTAAAATTCTCCTGAGGTCTAGGCATCCAGCAGAGATCAGCATCTACCTGGATCTACATGTGTGTTGATTGAATCTCTCCTGAATAGGTACTGAAAGACCTGAGCTAAATAAACTCCATGACAGGCTTCAGACCCTCCAGAAAGACTAGTAGGCCTGAGTTTAGATCCCAGGAAAAGCCACACATTGCTCAAGGCTAAAGCCACTCAGATCAGACAATCAAAGAGGTTAAAAATCACATATCTGGCATTCCTGAGGTCTGAGTCTGCCTGAACCCCATGTGGGCCACTTAAACTCACCTTGTAGTTGGTCATTTTCAAAAAATTCCTGAAAGCCATGATTGGGTCCCGCCAAATGTTATGGACACCCCTCAAACTCTGAATGGTCACTATTGTCACCATAGGTGCTGTACGATTATAATTGGTGCTTGTGTAATGATGCGATGCATATGTCATGCCCACTGCCACCACCTGTCCCCTCCCCCTATAAAATCCTGCGCAGCCATTGTTTGGGGCTCTCTGCACTGACCTGTTGCATTGGTGAAGTCTGAGAGACCGAGCTTAAGCCCAAATAAAGGCTCTTTGCTTTTACATACGTGCCTCAGTCTTCCTGGTGGTCTTTGGGGACTCCATGATCTGGGCATAACAGGTACTACCTGGCAAAATTTCAAAGTTATGATCAGAGCTAGACCCCAGCCACCAGAACTTTCAATTTAGAACTCTGCATCAGCCCTGTCCTGGGAGTGCATTGATTATCTCTCCAGACAGAGCTCCAATAGAGTGTACTTCCTATTGCATCCTACCTGGCACTAGTGAGCAGGGAAGCTGAGAGCCATTTCAGCCAGCTTTGGTCCAGGTCACTCCAGCCAGAAGCTTGGTGAGCCGCACAAAAGGAGGAAAGTTTTAACAACACCAGCCTTTTCTCTAAAGAGTGTATAGCCAAAGAAGCAAAGAAAAGAAGGATAGTCTTGCATAGAAAGGCTTGTACAAAGTTTTGATTACTTCAGTGGAGACAATTCTTTCATTTCTTTATGAATATTTTTGGTGTTCTTGTTGTATTTGCTGATGTATGTTTTCTTTTTCTTTTTTGGCATATTTTTCTTTTTATTACCCTTTCATTTTATTGCTGTTTTGTTCTTTGAGGATTATTGAGTACTTTGTTTTTGTTTTGGATTCTTGTTGGGAGCAAAAAGCCCTGAGTCATTTCCTGATCGACTCCACTTCCTGGTTAAGCAGGAGCCCCGAAAAACCCGCGGGCGCCAAAAGTTAAACTTACCTGCGTGCGCCAAAGCAATGAACCTCCCCCTTTTGATACCACCTGTTTGCACTGACCAATCGTCCTGCGACAGCTCCTTCCCCTCCCCTCCTCTCCTGAGCATGCATATATACCCCTGTTCTTAAATAAAATTTGGAGGTTTGATCAGAATCCTGTCTTGCCTCCGTTCTTTCGCGCCCCTTGTTTGTTTCATTCTCTTAGGTGGTTCCCGCGTGTCCCCGTTGTTGCCCTGCGGGTCGGGGCAGATTCTTTTGTAACTCTCTTCTCCCTGTAATAGCCAAATTCTCTTGTTCTCTCTCTCTTTTATTTATTATTTATCTATTTATTTAGTTAGTTTTATTCTCTGTGATCTCCATTTGCTACTTCTCTTCTGCTTCCTGTTTTCACAGTTTGAATATTCTAAGCTTTCTTTTGCCTTCCTAACCCATTTTCTTTACTTATAATAAACTTATATTTTACCCTCTTTTAGAACTATTTAGTTTAGATAATTCTCCTCCCACCATTCATGTTGTTGCAGTTATTAGTACAATGGATGCTGTAATTGGCACCTGCTATTTACTTTAATGCTAGATCCAGTTCACGGTTGTTTGCTGTTGCTCTTTGCTGATGCCATCATTTCTATTTTTGTGGTTAACAGAGTTGTAGATATTGTAGTAGGTACCTGGTATTTATATTAAGGCTGCATATTGTTTGCTACTGATGTTGTTTATCCCCCCCTATTCTCTTAGCTGTTGAGAAAATAGCATGACATTATGATTTCATGGGATGAATACTTTGCTGCTGAGCTTTCCCCCAAGCCAGCTAAGAGACACTGTGCTCCACACACAACCTAACCCCACTCAAACTTCAGCCATACTTTAACACAAAGAATAGGGGAGGGGCTGGGGATATAGCTCAGTTGGTAGACTGCTTGCCTTGCATGCACAAGGCCCTGGGTTCAATCCCCAGCACCACCAAAAAAAAATAGGGGAGACAAAAACCCCAAACCAATGTTGAGTTCCTAAGTAGAAATGGATGGAGAAGTGGCACTCAGATCCCACTCAGGGATATCTGGGCCTATAGCAGCAGTGTAGAGACAAAATACAAATACTGTGGACACCCCATCTTTAAGGGGCCTCAATCTGGATTTTTCCTATACCCTTTTAGAATAGAGTTGTCAATTCTAGAAAAGCAATTGCAGAGGGTAAAACTAATTTCAGTCCCCCTCAAATTATTGCATGGAATAAAAAGAGAATGAACTCTCTAAAATTGATTCTATGAAGCCAGTATTACCCAGTTACTAAAACCAGACAAGGCTACATCAAGGAAAGAAAAGTACAGGCCAATATCCCTGATGAACATAGACACAAAAATACTTATTAAAATATTTATTAGATTGCATTAAAAATTCATTAAGAAGATTGTACATCATGATAAAATTGATTTTATTCCAGTTACAGAAGGATGGTTCAACATATACTAATTAATAAACATATTTCACCACATAACTAGAATCAAGAAAAAAATCACATAATCATCTCAGCAGATGCAGACAAAATCTTTCACAAAATTCAGCACCCACTCATGATAAAAACACTGAAGAAACAAGGAATAGAAGGAATTTACCTGAACATCATAAAGGTTGTCTACAACAAATCTAAGCCAAGATCATACTTAATGGAGAAAAACTGAAAAAATTTCCTCTAAAGTCAGAAACAAGACAAGGAAGTCCACTCTAACCATTCATATTTAATATACTATGTGAAATTTTATCCAGAGCAACCAGGCAAGAAGGAAATAAAAGGAATAAAAAGGAAAGAAATAAGAAACAAATTATCACTGTTTGCAGATGACATGATCCTACACTTAGAAGGTCAAGAAAGCTCCACTACAATATTTCTAGAAATTAAATAAATTCAACAAAGAAGCAGGATACAAAATCAACATACAAATATCAATAGTTCTCCTATATTGCAATAACAAATCCTCTGAAAAAGAAATTAGGAAAACAATTCCATTTACATAGCCTCAAAAATACTAAATACATAGGAATAAATCTAACCAAGGTAGTGAAAGACCTATATAATGAAAATTGTAGAATACCAAAGAAAGAAGTTGAAGAAGACTCAAGCAGATGCTAAGACCTCCTATGCTCATGGATAGGCAAAATTAATATTTTTAAAATGGACATCTACAGATTCAATGCAATTCCATCAAAATATGAAGGGCATTCTTCACAGAACTAGAAAAAAAAACTTCTAAAATTTATATGCAATAATAGATCCAGAATAACCCAAACAATTCTAATATAATAAGGCAATGTTGGGGGCATCACAATACCTAATTCCAAATTATACTCCAGAGCTATAGTAATGAAAAGCATCTTGTGCTGGGCTAAAAAGAAACACAGAGCAAGGGAACAGAACAAATGACACAGAGAAAAACCCCACAGATACAGTCATCTAATCCTTGACAAAGGTGCCAAAAATATACATTGAAGAAAAGACTTTTTCTTATAAGGTCAGAATCATTGTCATACCTATATTTATTTTTATTGGTTCCTTCTGGTTATACATGACAGTAGAGTCCATTTTGATATAATTATACAAGCATGAATTATATCATATTCTAATTAGGACCCTAGCCTTGTGCATGTACAGAATGGTGAGATTCACTGTGGTATATTCATATATGTACATAGGAAAGTTATATGAGATTCATGCCACTGTCTTTCCCTTTTCTATGCCTCCCCCCTTCCCTTCATTTCCCTTGTTTAATCCATTGAACTTCTATTCTTCCCCTCTCCCCCATTGTGGGCTAACCTCCACATATCAGAGAAAACATTTGACCTTTGTTTTAGAGGGATTGGCTTATTTCACTTAGCATGATAGTCTCCACATTCATCCATTTACCAGAAGATGTCATAAAGTTATTCTTCTTTATGGCTGAGTAATATTCCATTGGGTATATATACCACATTTTCTTCATCCATTCATTTGTTGAAGGGCACCTAGATTGGCTTCTTAGCTTAGTTATTGTGAATTGTGCTGCTATAAACATTGATGTGGCTGTGTCACTGTAGTATGCTGATTTTAAATCCTTTGGATATATATCGAGGAGTAGGATAACTGGGTCAAGTGGTGGTTCCATTAATTATTTTTTTTGAGGACTCTCCATACTGCTTTCCAGAGTGGTTGCACAAATTTGCAGTCCCACTAACAATGTATGAGTATTCCCTTTTCCCCACATACTTACCAACATTTATTGTTACTTGTATTCTTTTTTGGGGGGTGGAGTACTGGGGATTGAACTCAGGGACATTCCACCAGTGAGCCACATCCTCAACCCTATTTTGTGTTTTATGTAGAGACAGGATCTCACTGAGTTTCTTAGTGCCTTGCCATTGCTGAGGCTGGCTTTGAACTTGCGATTCTCCTGTCTCAGCCTCCCTAAGTGCTGGATTACAGGCTTGCGCCACTGCACCCAGCTGTTACTTGTATTCTTGATAATTGCCATTTTGGCTGGAATGAGATAAAATTTCATTCAGTGTAGTTTTAATTTGTATTTCCCTAATTGCTAGAAATGTTGAACTTTTTTTTTTATATATTTGTTGACCATATTTCTTCTTGTGAGAAATATCTGTTTAGTTCCTGTGCCCACTTATTGACTTGGTTATTTTGTTTTGTTTCTAATTTCATTTTATTACGTGTGGATTTTCAGTTTTCCCAGTAGCATTTGTTGAAGAGGTTATCTATATTCCAATGTATGTTTATGGTACCTTTGCCTCATGAGATAACTATTTATGTGGGTTTGTCTTCATGTCTTCTATTCTATTCCATCAGTTTTTGTGCCTGCTTTGGTACCAATACCATGCTGTTTTTGTTACTATAGCTCTATAGTACAATTTTAGGACTGGTATTATGATGCCTCCTGCTTTACTTTTCTTGCTAAGAATTGCTATGGCTATTCTTGGTGTCTTATTTCTCCAAATAAATTTCATGACTGCCCTTTTCTGTTTCTATGAAGAATATCATTGGAATTTTAATGGCAACTGCATTGAATCTGTATAGGACTTTTGGTAGTATGGCCATTTTGACAATATTAATTCTGTCTATCCAAAAACTTGGGAGATCTTTCCATCTTCTAAGGTCTTCTTCAGTTTCTTTCTTTAGTGTTTTGTAGTTTTCACTGTAGAAAAAGAGAGCCTTTTAAATAAATGGTGCTGCTGGGAAAACTGGATAGCCATATCCAGAAGAATGAAACCAGATTGCTGTTTTTCATCCTGCATGAAAGTCAGCTCAAAAATGGATCACAGACATAAGAATTAGAACAGAAACTTTGCAACTGCTAATAGAAAACCTAGCATCAACACTTCAACATATAGGCACAGGCTACAACTTCCTAGTAAGATTTCTAAAGCTCAGGAAATAATATAAAGGATTAATAAATGAGTGGTGTCAACTTAAAAAGCTTCTGCATCACAAAATGAATAATTAAGAGCATAAAGAGAGAGCCTACAGAATGGGAGAAAATCTTTACCAGCTAATCTTTCAACAAAGGATTAATATCCAGAATAGAGAACTCCAAAAACTTACCAAAAAAGTCTCAAATAACCCAATGAATAAATGTGTAAATGAACTAGACAAACACTTCTCAAAAGAATACAAATGGGCAACAATTATACAAAAACATTTTCAATGTCCTTAGCAATCAGGTAAATGCAAATCAAAACTACACTGAGAATTCATCTCACCTCAGTTAGCATGGCAGTCATCAAGAATACAAATGATAATAAGTGTTGGAGAGGATGTGGAGTGAAACGTACCCCTATATACTATTGGTAGGATTGCAAAGTAGTACAACTGAGGCAGGATGGAAGAAATAAGGATAGGGAGGAAAGAGACAAGGACTAGAACTTTAAATTTAAAAATTCCATGCATGCCCTTACCTTTATCCTTCAGGCTTTCCAGGTCTAAATTATTAGAAGTTCCAATAAATCTTACAGTAAGTCCAATTAATATCATGTTTTGTTAAATACTGCATTTTAAAACTAAAAACAACCCTACAGATAAATATTGTTGGAGACTCATGATTTAAGCAAAGTCCAAGTGCTATATACTAACTAGGTAATATCCACCAGAAGATTCAGACAAGAACCAGACCACTGTGGCCAACTCTGTGCTCCACAATCAAAGGAATTAAGCTCATTGGACTGATGCCAGTTTCATGCTTCCCATGTTCACCATTTACGAAGTTTCCTTCAAAAGAAGCAGCCTGAGACCTCCAATGCCTGTGTCACTCTAGTACCTGCCAGTACTCCTTCTCCCTCTGGGTACATATCCTGCTCTATTGCTTGTGTTCCTGAATAAATCTCTACTTGCATCTCTTTTGACTCATCCTAAATTTTATTTCTGCAGTGTACTGTATTTCACCACATGATCATTGCCACTATGTTAACATATATTCATGAGTATTCTGTGCATACTAATTTTATACCAAAGACAGGTTAGTAACAGATGATTTTAAAGTAATACTGGCACAATAAAAAAAAGTTCACATAATGGTCACTCTCTCCACTTTTTCATAAAAAATAGCATACAATCTGCAAGAAGTATGTGTGAAATATAGTAAGTTGAGAACCTACCATGTCTGAGTTGAGGTCCCCTTTTTCATTCTGGGGACCTCCTCAGACCTCATCTAGTCTAGTGATATGACAAACTATTGAAATCAATATGCATGTTTCTCAGAAGACTAGAAATGGAACTACCATGAGACCCAGGTATACTACTCCTTAGTATTGCCCAAAAGAGTTAAAGAAATCATTCTATGGCTACAATATATGCGCACCCATGTTTATAGCAGCACAATTCACAATAGCCAAATCATGGAGCTACCCTAGGTGTGCATTAATGGATCAAGAAAATGTGATATATGTTATATTTATATATATTATATATAATTAAGTTTTATTTGGCCATAAAGAAATATAAAAATTTTGTTATTTTTAGGAAAAGGGATAGAACTTGAAAATTTTATATTAAGCAAAAGAAGCCAAATTCAGAAAGTCAAGGGTCAGATGTTTTCTCTCATATGTGAAAGCTGGTGAGGAAAACGAAAAATAAAATGGGGGAGGGAGAACCTCTTGGAAATAGAAGGGATATTGGTAAAAAAGACAAAGGGGATCAGGAGGAGGGAGGAGAAAGTGAAAGAGGATGCACTGGGGAAAAAAATTGATCAAATTCTGTTGTGTGCATGTATGAATATGTAACAAAAATCCCACCAATACATGTAATTATAATGTACCAATAAACAATTAAAAGTAATAAATAAGAAGTTTTGATTATTTATCCACCATATGGTAAGATTGCTTACAAATAATAAACACAAAGTAAAATTAACAATGATAAATCTAATTTAAAATATGTAAATGAAAAGTTTTGATGAAAAATCAGCACTTCTTTACAAAAATATAAAGATAAAATATTTAATCTGAATATTGTTCTTGGAACTTGGGAAAGAAAAGAAGTGACTTAATTTTAAGTTCTTGGTGTTTTATGGGTTATTATTTTTATCATATGTATATGTTATATTCACATTTCTAGTTAAAATTACTTAAGGTTCATGGTTTATTTGCAGAAAGTTCATGATTAGTTTTGTAAAAAAATGGTTTTTTTTAGAAGGTGAATTGATATTCACAAAATCTGGCTTAAGCCTGCTTTTCTGTACCACTCAGAAATCTGAAAATACCCAGTCTAGGATCCAGTTTAAAGATTCAATTCTCTCTGTTAAGAAAGAAGGAATTAATATGACCCATCTGTGATATGAGAGATTCAAAGGAAACAGATCCAATTTATTTATTTATTTATTTATTTATTTATTT
>CM053400.1:98154860-98181619 GCA_028644305.1 Xerus rutilus | reverse complement strand
TGAAGGACCTCCCTGAAGCTGTTCTTGAGGAGGTATCATTCTTCAGCAATATGTGCATTGTTGTTTGCTTGGTTTGTTTAATTTTTTAAATCATAGATTTGTTTGTAAGCAGATAATGCACCATGAACATTCATTCCCCTCCCTATCAATGAAAACTTTTTGGTACTGAGATTCATGTTTTCAACTGTTTTAAGGACTTTATTCAGGTCTATAAGAGCTTTGGCTAACCCCTTTACTGAGAAAATGTCTTCAGGGTTCTTCTTCTTTTTTCTTCTTGCCTCTTCCTCAGCTATGTTTTCCTGTTCCATTTCCAATAATTCCTTATTAGTCAATTCCTGAGGAAACTACCTCTGGGAGTTCCTCAATGGCATCCTCATTCACATGCAGGTTAAAGTTATTTGCCATCCCGACCACAATCTTGTTGATTTTTGTAACCTCATTCTTGTCAAATCCTTTGAAGTCATGTACCAACCTCTTGAGTGTCTTCTTCTAGATGCCACTTGCACACTCATTGGTGACATCACCTGAAGCCCAAGCAAAGTTTTTGATGCATTCATAGATGTTGAAATCCTTCCAGGATTACATCAGTGTCTTCCTCAGATGTAGCAATAGCCTGAGCCAATATCCTCCTCAGGGAGCAGGCCTTGAAATCTGCTATAACTCCTTGATCCATTGGTTGGATCAAAGAAGTGGTGTTTAAAACCATTACTTTTATATTGGAATGAAGATCATTAATATAATGAGATTGTGCAGGTGTATTACCAACAAGAAAAATCTTGAAAGGTGTTATTCTCTAAATATTGCTTCCCTGGCATAGCAATTCTGGAGGCGTCATGGAAGAGGAGCTGGGACATCCATGACTTCTTATTGCTCCTAAGGGACACTGGCAGTATGCTCATTGACATGATTAAAGGCCTTAGGGTTCTCACTATGCCACATCACAGTGGGTTTCTATTGGTATCCTTTAATATTTCTCCCAAGCAAGTCTTGAAACCTGGCACTCAATTGGTCTCCTTAAGGACAAAAGTCCTACCAGGCACCCATTCCCAGAATACAGAGTTTTCAAGCAATTCTTGGTTGCAGCAGCAGTTTACCTTCAGTTTCCCAAAATCCTTCAGCTTCCTTCACATCAGCACTTGCAGACTCTTTTCTCCCTTTCACATTATATCACAAATAGAATTTCCAGAATTGTTTAAACCATCCAGAGCTAGCAGTAACTTCAACATCGTAGCCAAATTCAGCCATTTCTTTCAAAATCACAAACTGCTTTTGCTGTGATCATGGTGCTGAGAGGGGTATGCTTGTGTGTCTGGTCTTCTATTGAAGTCATTAGAAGTATCTCCATATCTGATATAGGACCTTCTCAAAACTTTATCCATCTCATTCAGCCAAACAGGTCCTTCAACAGTTTCTGTCCCTTTGTTTTTCTTGTTTAAGTTTATAAGTATGGTGAAATCAGCCCTGCCTCGCCAGTTAACAGGGACATCATTGATGTTCCACTTTGTAGTCTTTAATCACTTTTAATTTTGTTTCCAAGTCAGTCACTCAATGTGGCTTCTTACTGGCAACACTACCATTGGATTTGGTGTGTTAGTAGACATTCTGAACAAAAAAACTGGAGATCAAATCAAGCGTATTATCTGAACCCATCAGGAGATATGTTAAACATGTAAGAACAGCATATCATTGTACAGTCTTTTGAGATATGTATCCTTAGATACCTCATATTTTTGTTGTTAACATACAGTTAGGCATAAGGAGTATGAAGTTGAGAATAGTAGAATACTGATTACCAGAAGCTGGGGACAGTGAAGGAAGTGATGGGGATAGGTTGATTAATGGGTAATAAGTTATGGTTAGATAGGAAAAAGAAGTCCGGGTGTGCTATTGCACAGAAGGATGACAACTGAATGGGTACTGTAAATTTTTTAAAAGATAGAAGAAAGGATAGAATTTTTATCATGAAGAAATGATAAATATTTGAAGAGACAGCTATTTTTAATTTAATTTGCACATTACACAATGTATTCATTTATTGAACTATCACACTGGTATCCCACAAATGTACAATTTTTGTATATCAGTTTAAAATAACAGTATTTAAAAATGAAACAAAATGATAATAAAAAGTATAGTAAATATATAAACCTGTAGCAGAGTTATTTATCATCATTATCATATTGAAAATGATTGCATATACTATACTTTTTTATTAAAAATATTTTTGCATTACTGGGGGTTGACTCCAAGGGCACTCTACCACTGAGCTACATCCTCAACCCACCCTTCTGCATTTCCGATACAGGGCATTGCTAAGTTGCTGAAGGTGGCCTCAAACTTGCAATCTTCCTGCCTCAGCTTCTGAGTAGCTGGAATTGCAGGCATGTGCCACAACATCTGGCTTATACTAGATTTTATATCATTTAGTAGGGTTTCTTGTATCAGCAACACCCCAAGTGCATGAGTAGTGCAAAGTGCTATGTTATAATGGCTATGACTTCATTAGACCACAGTATCTTTTCAACTTTATTATAATATTATGGGACTTCTGTCACATATTTGGTCCATCATTAACTAAAATGTCATTTGCTATATAGTACATGATTGTATGTTAACAACAAAAATATGAGGTATCTAGGAATAAATATCTCAAAAGACATACAAATGGAGAAAAATAGAACTCTTCACTGAAATGTATTAAAGTAGTTTGTAATAGATGGAAAACTATGTTATATGCATGGACTGTAAGACACATTGTCTTAAAGATGTCCATTATCTCTAAGTCATCCTGAATCCCACTTAATTCCAATAAAATCACTATAGAAATTTTAAAGGAACTTTGCCTACTGACTCCATGACTTATGTGAAATAGCAAGTCCAAAAATAGACCAGATATTCATGAAGAGGAGGACAAAGCATGGGAACTTGCATCACAAACTATCAAGCAAAATTCTAAAGAAATTACCCTTAAGACCATGGTGAAGAAAAAATGTAACAGGTGCAGTAAGCACAAGCAAACTCACATATTAACATTTGAAATGTGTCAGAAGATGATTACACACAAGTGTCATGAGAGCCAATTCATTAAAAGTGCTATGCCACTCATTTATTATCCTCTATCTCACACCACATGATGAAAGTCAGTTCCATAATGTGGAAAACAAAACCTTAGGCACATGTTCACAAGACAGTGGATTAGTAGAAAGTAGCATTTCTTATAGCTCTGTGGACATGGGACTCAAGCAGTAGGAATATACCTTCTCTGTGAGGTGGGTAAAAAAGGGACTTCACTGATACTTAATGCCATGATCAGCACGGCCAAACTTGTGGTTCCAGTGAGGGGCAATGAGGGATGAGAAAATAAAGGCTTACACACACAGACTGTGGGAAGATAAAGCTGGGATTAGGTGGAGTGCTACTCTCTAATTGAGAAGCAGATCTAAAGAGTTATGCCAGGAATCTCTCTTTATATATATCTCATCATCAGGTTAAAAACTATGCAGGTGTTATTCTTTGTATGCAGGAAAGTAACAGAACTAGAAACAACTATGCAGCTTTTCCATATGTTGCAATGTGCAATGTTAGGAGCTTTGTGTAGGGCTCAAGGAGGTCCATTGTTTAAAGTTACCATTAAGCAGGCAGACTCAGGAGTAGCAGAGCTGGTGAAACATTGTGATTGTCTCACATGAGAATGCCTCAGGAGCTATGAGCCTAAGACATAGATAGAAATTGATTAAACTCTTGTGCAGAGCCTCCTCAGGCAGGGTGTTACCATAGCAACTGGGCATCCTGTACTCTTGCACAGAAACATTCCCAGGCACTAAGTGCAGTATAGCCATGAGCTCAAGACCCCCAATCTCAGTCATTGCTCTCCCATTCTCTACCACCACTCTTTACAACTCAAGATTGGACAGGGAGCATTGGAGAATGGGAAATTTGGGCTGCATCAGACTAAGATAAAAGGAACAATATTGAAGCTGGGCTCTTGGGGGATAGGGGGATATTAGTACACAAGGTTGGAAAAGGCTGAAAAGTGCTGCAGACAGTCTTGGCATAGAGTATCCCAGGACTGGAGGGACATCCTACCCTAAGCCGACCCAGAGGCTATTTGGCTCATTAAACAGGTACATGAAAGACATCCTGGTCTACCAGTTGTGCATGGGTAGCCAAAGTGGGGGCTATTTTGGGATGTCTGTGCTGCAGCACTCCAACTCAGACAAGGAACTTAAATCCTTGAGTTTGGGGCTGATTCCAATAAAAGGATCCAGCAAATGCCAGCCACAGTACCTAGATTGAGCCTAACAAGTCAGGAAACTTTCTGGCACAAAGAGCATTTTGACCAGGGATAATATAGGTTGGAAAGGCTGGAGAGACCCCGATTCCTTCCCCTTCCTTGAGACCAGTGGCTTGCAGGACCAGTGACAGTGGCAAGAATAGGAATGGGTAGGAGTGACAGCACTCAGAGGTAGACCTCAGGAGTCCAGAAAGGGCAGTATCTACAAACAGAAGAAGCAGTGAAGATCTGCTCCCACTTCATGCATGGAGCCCTGGGGAGACTCCTGAGGCACAGTCCTAGAGGTGTGTTAATTTAATAATGCCGACAACTCTCTCACACAATAAAACACCTAGGAAATACTAGACCTAACTCTTGCCCCTGTGAGCTTCACTTCCAGAAACTCATCTCACAGAACCCCATGGCATCTATACCCTGGGAGTGGAACTGACAGCACTTTCCACTGCTCCCCACACCATTCTGCTGAGAAATGGAATGACAGTTTGGCACAGAGGGCATGTACTTTTCTTGACTATTCTGGGTTTTTTATTCTTTGAATATGTACTGACTGATACATGGACATTTATATATACACATATTTATTTTTGCTTTCTCATTTCCAGCATTTCTTGAAGTTGTTATTTTCCCTTACTGTTTTTTTCAGGGTTAGGGTTTTTGGTTAGTCTATTTTGGATTGATTTTGTATGGCCCTGTTTCTCAATTCTGTTTCCCCTGATTTCTCGTTCTCTTTTCTTGCTAACAGCCAAATTCTATTGTTCTGTTTTCACTCTCCCTTTAATTCTTTTACTTCTATTCATTATCCTCCCCCTCACAAACAACACATCCTATGTCACCTCTGCATTTACCCTATTCACCTCTTGAAACTACAAGATTTTTCTATCCTCTGATTTCTTCTTTCCTCTTAATTAACTCTATTCTTAACTTCTCTTAACACTAACTGGTTCATAAAAGTCAGACCCTACCACTACTGCTGTAGCAACAACAAATACAATGAAAGCCATAGATAGCACCTGTTGTTTGTCTTAGCAAATACAAACAGAGATACTTCATTTCATTCTATCTGACCATAATAGAATGAAATTAATGACATTAAAAAATAGAAGCTATTCCAACACCTAGAGACTCAATAATATGCTACTGAATGATGCATGGATAAAGAAGACATAAGAGAGGTGATAAAAAAAATTCTTAGAGATAAATGAGAACTCCTATACAACATATCAAAATCTCTGGGACACTGTGAAGGTAATGCTAAGAGGAAAGCTCATTGCATTAAGCTTTTTCATTAAAAGAAGAAAAAGTCAACAAATAAATGACTTGATGCTACATCTCAAAGCCCTAGAAAAAGAGGAACAAACCAACACCAAAGGAAGTAGAAGACCGGAAATAATTAAAATCAGAGCTGAAATCAATGAAACTGAAACAAAGAAAATAATTCAAAAAGTAAAAAAACAAAAAGCTGGTTCTTTGAAAAAATAAATGAAATTGACAAACCCTTAGCCATCCTAACAAAAAAGAGAGAGAAAAACCAAATTACTAAAATTCATGATGAAAAAGGAAATATTATGACAGACTGTACTGAAATACAGAGGACAATTAGAAACTATTTTGAAAATTTATACTCCAGTAAAATAGAAATCCCTGAAGACATTGACAAATTTTTAGAGGCATATAACCTACCCAAACTGAACCAGGAGGACATTCATGACTTAAACAGATCAATTACAAGCATGGAAATAGAAGACATCATCAAAGGCCTACCAAAAAAGAAAAGCCCAGGACCAGACAGATTCTCAGCCAAGTTTTATAAGACCTACAAAGAAGAACTAACTCCAATACTCCTCAAATTATTCCATGAAATAGAAAGAGAAGGAACCCTTCCAAACTCATTCTATGAGGCTAGTACCACCTTGATTCCAAAACCAGAGACATGTCAAAAAAGGAAAATTTCAGAACAATATCCCTGATGAATATAGATGCAAAAATTCTCAATAAAATTTTGGCAAATCGCATACAAAAGCATATTAAAAAACTAGTGCACCATGATCAAGTGGGGTTCATTCCAGGGATGCAAGGTTGGTTCAACATACAGAAATCAATAAATGTAATCCATCACATCAATAGACTTAAGGATAAAAATCATATGATTTTATCAATTGATGTAGACAAAGCATTTGACAAAATACAGCATCCTTTCATGTTTAAAACACTAGAAAAACTAAGGGTAGTAGGAACATACCTCAACATTGTAAAAGCAATATATGCTAAATCTAAGGCCAACATTATTCTAAATGGAGAAAAATTGGAAGCATTCCCTCTAAAAACTGGAACAAAACAGGGATGCCCTCTTTCACCACTTCTATTTAACATAGTCATCGAAACACTAGCCAGAGCAATTAGACAGATGAAAGAAATTAAAGGGATATGAATAGGAAAAGAGGAACTCAAACTAGTTTATTTCATGCCTCGCGTGGGTTTGCTCAACGAGTTGGGGTCCCGTAGGACGAGGGGACCGAGGAATGGGGTCCCACGGGATGAGCTCTGGGGTCCCGGAGGATGAGGGACAATGGGGTCCCATGGGACGAGGTCTGGGGTCCCGGAGGACGAGGTCTGGGGTCCTGGAGGACGAGGGCTTATGGGGTGGACAGTCGTGGAGTCACTCACCCAGACACCAGGGGTAGGTAAAACTGCTCTGCTGGAGCGAGAAGCAGACCCGTTTATTTCAGTTAGTGCAACAGTTTATATAGGGTCCTCAGACCAATCATGGCCCTGAGGTTAAGTTACAGCCAATAGGGTATTGATCCATGTCAGGTGCGCAGCCAATCAGCATGGGATGAGAAAAGGAGAGCCACTGAAGGCAGCCAATCAGTATGGGGTGAGAAAAGGAGAGGCACTGAAGGCAGCCAATCAGCATGGGGTAAAGAGGAGGGGAAACATTCAAAGTAACCAATCAGCATGGGGAAAAGGAAAGGGAAGGGGAGGCATTGAAGGCATGGAGAGAGATCCTATATTAAACTATCATTATTTGCAGATAACATGATTCTATACCTAGAGGATCCAAAAAATTCCACCAGAAAAATTCTAGAACTAATAAGTGAATTTAGCAAAGTTGCAAATTCAAAAAAGTTGCAAATTCAAAAAGCAAAGTTGATATAAAATCAACATCCATAAATCAAAAGCATTTCTATATATCAGCAATAAATCCTCTGAAAGAGAAATCAGAAAAACTATCCCATCCCATTAATAATAGCCTCAAAACAAAACAAAACAAAACAAAACAAAACTTGGGAATCAATCTAACAAGAGAGGTGAAAAACCTCTACAATGAAAACCACAGGACACTAAAAAAGAAATTGAAGAAGAGCTTAGAAAATAGAAAGATCTCGCATGGTTTTGGATAGGCAGAATCAATATTGTCAAAGTAGCCATACTACCCAAAGCGCTATATAGATTCAATGTGATTCAAAGTAAAATACCAATGTCATTCCTTATAGAAATAGAAAAAGCAATCATGAAATTCATTTTAAAAGGCCCATAATAGCTAAAGCAATCCTTACTAAGTAGAGTGAAGCAGGAGGCATCACAATACCAGACCTTAAACTTTACTACAAAGCTATAGTAACAAAAACGGCATGGTACTGGCACCAAAATAGACATGTAGACCAATGGTACAGAATAGAAGACACAGAGAATAATGCACATAAATACAGCTATCTCATACTAGACAAAGCTGCCAAAAACATTCACTGGAGAAAAGATAGCCTCTTCAACAAATAGTGCTGGGAAAACTGGAAATCCATATGCAGAAAAATAAAACTAAACTCCTTTCTCTCACCATGCCCCAAAATCAACTCAAAGTGGATTAAAGACCTATGAATTAGACCAGAGACATTGTGCCTAATAAAGAAAAAAGTAGGCCCAAAACTTCAACACAGATTAGGCCCTAATTTCCTTAACACAACTCCTAATGTGCAAGAAATAAAATAAAAAATCATAAATGGGATGGATTCACACTAAAAACCTTCTTCTCAGCAAAAGAAACAATCAATGAGATGAACAGAGAGCCTATATTCTGGGAGCACATTTTTTGCCACACACACATCAGATAGAGCACTAATCTCCATGATATATTAATAACTCAAAAAACTTAACAGCAAACAAACAAACAAACACTTAACACCAAAAAAACCAAACAATTTAATCAATAAATGGGCTAAGGAACTGAACAGACACTTCTCAAAAGAAGAAATACAATTGATCAACAAACATGAAAAAAATGTTCAACATCTCTAGTAATTAGAGAAATGAAAATCAAAACTACTGTAAGATTTCATATCACTCCAGTCAGAACGGCAGTTATCAAGAATACAAGCAACAGTAAATGTTGGTGAGAATGTGGAGAAAAAGGCACACTCAAACATTGCTGGTAGGACTGCAAATTGGTACAACCAATCTGGAGAGCAGTGTGGAGATGCCTTAGAAAACTTGGTATAAAACCATCATTTGACCCAGCTATTCCACACCTTGGTCTATACCCTAAAGATTTAAAAGCAGCATACTACAGTAACACAGCCACTTCAATGTTTATAGCAGCTTAATTCACAATAGCAAAACTGTGGAAGCACCTAGATGCCCTTCAATAGATTAATGGATAAAGAAACTATAGTATATATACACAAGGAAATATTACTCAGCAATAAGAGAGAATAAAATTATGGCATTTTCAGGTAAATGGATGGAGTTGGAGAATATCATGCTAAGTGAAGTAAGCCAATCCCAAAGAACTAAAGGTTGAATGCTTTCTCTGATTAATGTATGCTGATCCATAATGGGGGTGGGGGTGGGGAGCATGAGAGAAATGGAGAAATTTTGAATAGGGAAAATGAGAGGGAAGGGAATGGAAGGGGCCCAGGGGTCAGAAAGATGGTGGAATGAGATGGACATCACTACCCTAGGTACATGTATGAAGACAGAATAGTGTTACTCTTCATTGTTTACAACCAGAGAAATGGAAAAGTGTGCTCCATATATGTACTATGACTTGAAATGCATTTTGATGTTTTAAAAAATAAATAATTTTTTTCTAAGAGATCAACACCAGGAGAAGAAAAAAAAAAAGCATACCAACAAAGAAAAGCTCAGGACCATATGGATTCTCAGCTGAGTTCTACTAGATCTTTAAGGAAGAACTAATACCAATCCTCCTCAAATTATTCCATGAAATAGAAAAGAAGGAAACTCTTCCAAATTTATTCTATGACCTGATAACAATATCACCCTGATAACAAAATCAAACAAAGACATATCAAGGAAATAAAACTTCAGACCAATATCATTGATGAACGCTGATGCAAATATTCTCAATAAAATACTGACATATCATGTACAAAAACACATTAAAATGATAGTGCACCATGACCAAATGGGTTTCATCCCATGGATTCAAGGTTGGGTCAACATAAACAAAATCAACAAATGTAATTCATAACTTAGTCTTAAAGACAAGATTCACAGATTATTTCAATAAATGCAGAAAAAACATTTGACAAAATGCAGCATCCATTGAATAAAATACTAGAAAAAATAGGGATTAAAGGATATTAACACAACATTATAAAAGCTATATACAGTAAACCCAAGACCAACTTCATTCTAGCTGGAGAAAACCTGAAAGTATTTTCTCTAATAAGTGGAGCAAGACAGGGATGCCCACATTCACCACTTCTATTCAAAATAGTCCTTGAATCTCTAGCCAAAGCAGTTAGGCAAAAGAAAGAAGTTAAATGTGAATGGGAAAAGAAGAGCTAAAACTAGTTCTGTTTGCCAATGACATGATTGTATATTTAGAAGAAACAAAACACTGCCATAGAACTTCTAGAACTCATAAATTAGTTCAGCAAACTAGCAGGAAGCAAAATTAACACTGATAGATCAATTGCATTCCTAAACTCCAATAACAAATCAACTGAAAGAGAAACTAGGAAAACCATCCAATTCCAAGTAGTGTCAAATAATACTTGGGAATCAATCTAACAAAAGAGGTGAAAGACCTCTACAATGAAAACTACAGAACACTAAAGAAATTGAGAAAGACCTTAGAAGACTGAAAGATCTCTGATTTTCTTGAATAGGCAGAATTAATATTGTAAAAATGGCCATACTACTAAAAGAAGTATATAGATTCAATGCCATTCCCATCAAAATTACAATGACTTTCTTCATGGAAATACAAAAAGCAGCCATGAAACTCATTTGGAAAAACAAGAGGTCGAGAATAGCAAAAGCAAAAAAGTGAAGCAGGAAGCATCACAACACCAGACCTAAAATTATACTACAGAGCTATAGTTACAAAAACAGCATGGCATTGACATCAAAACAGACATGAAGACCAATGGAACAGAACAGAAGACATAAATAGAGACAAACCCACATAAATAGAGTCATCTCATACTAGACAGAGGTGCCCAAAACACACATTGGAGAAATGATAGCCTCTTCAAGAAATGATGCTGGGAAAAAACAGAAATCTATATGTAGTGGAATGAAATTTATCCCCTATCTTACCCTGCATAAAAATCAGCTGAAGTGCATCAAGGATCTATGTATTAGACAAGAAACCTGGTACATATTAGAAGAAAATATAGTCCCAATACTTCAACATATTGGCTCAGGAATGGACTTCCTTAACAAGACTCTTAAAGCACAAAAAGTACAATTAATAATGAATAAATAGGATGGCATCAAAGTAAAAAGCTTCTTCATAGCAAAGGAAACAATCAAGAACATGAACATAAAATCTACAGAATAGAAGAAAATCTTTTCTACCTGCACCTCAGAGCATTAAATATTCACGATATACAAACTGCTCAAAAACAACACAAAAACAAAAACAAGACCCCACAAATAATCCAATCAATAAATGGAAAAAGGAACTGAACAGACTCTTCACAGAGAAGAAATATGAATGGTCAACAGATATATGAAGAAAAATGTTTGACATCTCTAGCAATTAGAGAAATGTAAATTAAAAGTACACTGAAATCTCATCTACTCTAGTTAGAATGGTAATTATTAAGATTACAAGTAACAATAAATGTTGGCAAGGATGTAGGGAAAGGGGAACACTCAAACACTGTTGGTGGAACTGCAAATTCCTGTGCCATCTGTCATCTCAATCCCAGCACACACGCAAATTGACTTGGACCCTCTTCAACTGGGCGACACAGTCTTACTTCAGGAGCTGCATCCTCAATCATTGGAGCCCCACTGGATGGGACCACATAGTCATACTTACTACCCCAACAGCAGCCAAGCTTTTAGGCCACCCCCCTTGGTACCATGTCTCCCAGCTCAAAAAGGCACCTAACCTCCAAGCCTTGGATTTCTACCACACTGGGGCCAAACTCTACCAAACTCAAAATTTGAGTTCTACCAAACTCAAAATTTCTCCAGCAACCCTCTTCTTTTTCTGCTAATCAGTAATCTAAATTCTAAATTCAAGCAACATGACTGACAACCAGATGCTCCCACACCCATGCATTCATCTCCCTGCCAGACCAACACCCGAGCCATGCCCCCCTCCAGCTACCCCTATCCCACAGAAGTAGCCAGACCAAATCTGTTTTCCTATATCATCAAAAAGGCCGGGATGTTAGGTCAGCTCAAGATCTTGCGTTTCTTCTCCTGAGGCAAACGCAGAATGCACAACATGGCAAACTCCATGCAGCTGTGGCAAGTGCAAATACATACAGCATGGCAAATGTGGTGCTGCTGCTGCAGAATGGCTCCTGGCTGCTCCGCATGGCTGAAGGCCCACAAAACCCGGCCCTGCCTCCACTTTTGGATGCTGCTGCAGGCTGTGGGGAACAAATCATCAAGCAGCCCGCATGTGCAAAGGAACAGCCAACCAGTCTCTGACATGTAAGCAGTAATGGAACCTCCTTCCAATCAGCAGGCTTTTCCTGACTTTTCCATCCTGGAAGGACTCTGACCTCAGCAGGATCCCCTGACCAACCCCAGGGAACCCAGGACTCCAGATACCGGCTTCCTGCCTTAAGCCTTCCCCTTCCTGACCAGGCTCTTTAAATTTTCTGTACTGTGGAACACGTGTGCAATTCTCCTGAGCCAATCTGTTGGACTGGGGGGAATTTGCCCGGAAGCATACATCCCAATAAAGCTTTGCCCAGCTGTTTTAATTTGCCTCCTTTTGGTCATCTGGCTTTACAACTATGACTTTGAAATGTAGAGTTTTTTGAGGTCAATAATTATGTTGTTTCCAGTTTTGTTCTTTTTGCTTATGATTGTTTTGGGTATTTGGTATCATTTGTGCTTTCATATAAATTTTAGGATTTATTTCTATGTGAAGAACACCATTGCTATTTTGTTAGGTATTAATTTAAATCCTATAATTGCTCTAGATAGTGTACACATTTAGTATTAATTATTTCAATCCATGAACCTTAAATGTTCTTCTGTTTTTCTGTTCTGTACAATCTCCTTCACAAGTGTTTTATAATTCTAATAGTAGATATTATTTATTTTCCTTGTTAAGTTTATTACTGGATATTTAATGTTAATTTGTTCATAGCAGTTGTGCATGGGATTGCTTTCTTAATTTCTTAGCAAGTTTGTTATTGGTGTGTAAAAATGCTACTGGTCTTTAGATATTGATTTTGTATTTTATGTTCTAATTGTTTCTACTCTTCTTGTTTGACATTTTATTTTGTGTGCATGCTTTCATATATATTTTATTTTTAATTTATTTGTTTTTATATTTAGAATGTTTTTCTCAATTTTGAGATTAGATAAATATTTGGTCACTAATAGTTCTTTATAATTTATTTTTTTCTAAATATGTAAATAACATTATAGAACTGACCATGGCAAATGATGCTAAATGAAGGTTTACATTTTTCCCTCAATATACCAAATTCTCTGGCTCCAAATTCTGAATAGTTATAATGCTCTGTCACTATTAATAGTAGTAGTTAGTAGTAGTAGTAATAGTAGTGAAGTAAGAACAAAAGACAAGCAGCTAGTGTAGACAGGTGGTCTGGTGGAATCAGGAAAATGAAGGGTGGTTTGAAAGAATAGGAAATAAAATGCTCATACCTTCAGGACACCCCCCCCCCACCAGCTTGTTGCCAAGGTTACCTGCCTACAGGCAAGTGTTCCTCCCAGCAAGTTGTTAATGTAGTACCTCCTGGGTGGCTCCTTTCCTGCCCCTTTGGGCAGACACAGAAAGGCACCACTGGAAGACTTCTTTCCCATCTTTTGGTCACATAAACAAGATCATGGAATAAGGGTGCATGAGAACAAAAGGGGCAGCACCCCTGTTAGGTCAGAGGCAGAAGCAGAGAGTAGCCATCTCGCTCCCATGTCTCGCTCCCTCCCGTTCCACGCGGCTGACGCCGCCACTGCAGCTGCCGGCAGGAGCCAAGCGCAGGCAGCCAGACCCACCCCTTGCCCTCAGCGTCCATCTGCCACCCCTGGCCCCTGTTAGCCACCTGACTCCCGCCTCGCCCCCAGCACCGTGTGCAGCCCTCCCGGGCTTTCGCCTAAGGGCACTTCCTGAAAGTTCTCCACTCTCTCTCTCCCCTCCCCCCCTTGTCCGTGGCCGCCAGGGTCAAGCCACCCACCATTGCATGCACGGAACACAGGCGCTGAACATGCCAACATGGCAGCCCCCAGTAGCTGATATAAACCTCCACATGAAAGCCGTCATGACTCCTGGCTCATCCTGGAAGGACTCTGACCTCACCAGCCTCTCCCAACCAATCTCAGAGGACACTGGACTCCAGACCAACACCTCTTCCTGCCCCAGACCCCTCCCTTCCTGCCTTCCTTTTCCGGATGGGGAGACCCTTTAAATTCTGCGTGGCACGAGGCTCTAGTGCCATTTCTGCCCTGTTCAAGCCTGGTGACTGGGTGGGGAGGATGGCCTGGGAGCATCCTTCCCAGAATAAACCCTGTTCCGGTCCTGTTTTACTTCCATCTGGTGGTTTGGCTTTACAACCCCCCCCCACCATGGATACCAGCTCTGGATCCCTATCTTCTTCACAGGAGATATCTGTCTCTCTCCTATCCTTTAACTAAAACTTATTTTCTGGGCTTGCCTCAGCACCAGGAAACAGGACACAGATTAGATTCACAACACTGGTATCATCCCTGGGAGTTCAGCCTGGATCCTCACCAAGGTAAGCTCCTTCACATGCAACCGACATCTTTCTGAGGTTTATCTTTCTGCCTCTTTTCTTTCTTGAGGACCATAATGGGTACCTATCAGCTAATTAAATGTAGTTAGTGTGAGCTACCATCCTACAAGACTCAAGTGAGAGGATTCATGGCCTAGGTGGCCCCCAATCATCTGTCCTGTGGGTCAGGCATGTTGGGTCCTGCCAAAGCCATTTCTCACTATCCTATCCAGGCTCAGAGTGCATTTGGTGTGAGTACACAGTGTCTCTAATCCAAATATGTCTTCGGATGCATGGAGACAAACAATGGGTTGGAACAACTGCGAGGTTCTGGCTGATGCCACTCCCCATGATTCTCAAAGGCTTCTTCTGACTTCTCTCTCCAGCACTCTTATGTGGTATTCTGTGGTGCCTAGTCAATCAAGGGGCATTGAGTGAATGACATATACCTCCAGATGAGCCATACTGCTCTCTCCCATGCTCACTCCTCCTGAGCACTCCCCTCCCCTCACTGATCACACACTACCCATTGAGAGAGGGACATTTTACATGCAGTGATTTGTAAGGAAATGCCTGGGTTCCCTTTGTTCACATATTAAGCCTTTACAAGTCTGTAAGGATTCTCCCTATTGTAGTTTCTGTACTCTGCAAGTTTCTTTGGCTGCAAAAGGGCAGTATTTGCAATCCACTCCTTCCTTAAACTCCTCCAGGAGAAGGGCATTAATAGTCTAATAACCATGAGATGTCTTCCTTTCACTATGTAGATTCCTTTAGGCTACAGGGCAGAGAAATATACTCTATCATAGGCTTTTGTTTTTCCATGGGTCATCAAATTTGGAAGTTTATAGTAGCAGAAGAAGATCAGTCATGCCTCTAAGAATGAATTCTCCCAGGTCTCTAACATGAGGTGAAGCAAGGACCCTATGCATCTAATAATTAAAGCCAACAATACAATTGGCAGATCATCATAAGCTCAGGGAGATGTCCCTAGTGAAACAGTTTTCTCCCATGTGGGCACCTGAGTTCTGTTTTTTTTTTTGTTTTTTTTTTTCTTACTCAGATGGGAGCTTCATGCTCAAGTTATGCCAGGTTCACCACTAGCCTACATACTGAAAAACTGTGACAAGTTTGACCCACAGATACTCAAGAAAAAAAAACCACATCATTTTCTTCTGCTGCCAGGCCTGATCTCAATACAAACTCTCTGATGGAGAATCTTGGCCACAAGAGGGAAATATAAACTTTAATACTATTTTACAACTCATTGTGTTTCACAAAAGGAAAGGAAAATCGTCTGAAATTCTCTATGTTCAGGATTTCTTTGCTTTAAGATAAAACCCCAAACTATGCCAAAAATGTAAAATAGACTCAGCTGTAATCACTGCAATGATAGGAGAAGACTTTAAGAAATCACCTACTGATGGAAAGGGAAAAGAAGGACCCCCAAAACCTCTACCTCCTGATGCTATTCACAAGCAGTCCTCCTGTCCTCCATACCCTGACCCTCCTCTATCTACCCCAATAGGCCAGTCAAATATACTACCTCTCTAGGAGATGCCAGGGGGAAAATTCAGACTAGTTAAAGTATGTATACTTTTCTCCCTCTGATACTTAAAACAGATAAAAATAGATTTAAGAAGATTTTCAGAGGATCCAGATAAATATATTGAGGAGTTTCTGAGCTTATGTCAGGTGTTTAATCTCACCTGGAAGGATATTATGCTATTACTTAGTGAAACTTTAACCTCCAATGAAGAGACCACCCTAAAAGAAGCTGAATATTTTGGGGTAGGCCCACATCTTACTCATGCCCCAGCAGCACAAACTAGAATCAAACCTAATTATCCATCTGGAGCACAGGCAGTTCATAGAACCAATCCTGACTGGGATCCAAATGAAAAACAGCATTCCTGGAAAATCAGACATTTCCAGATTTTAATCCTTGAGACCCTCAGAAGAACCAGGCAGAAACCTATTAATTATTCCATGACATTGGAGATCCAAGGAGTCCCTCAGGAAAGCCCCACTATCTATGGAGAAATTCAGGGAGGCAATGAGAAAAATCACAATCATGGATCCTGAGTCCACAGAGGGCCACACACTTTTAAAAAAGATAACTTTATCATTCTGCCAGCCTGATATAAGGAGGAAATTACAAAAATTGTCATATGACCCTGATCAATCCTTAGATGATATCCTCTGGCTTGCAACTTATCCTGTTTTTTATAACAGAGATCAAAAGGAAATGTGCATAAGGTTTGCTCTGAATTGGACATGACACACTCCATATAACAAAGGGATCTTTATTCATGGGGGTCAGTGCAGGAGGATGCTCAGGGAGAGAAGAGAGAGATAGAGAGGCAGTGCGGGGCATGGGATTTAGAGGGCCTGTGGTAAATGCGCCATGGACTATGGATTGGTCATTTCAGGCTAGCATGTCAGGTGAGGATTGGTGGTCTGGCTGTGATGCCCCTGAGGTAGTTGAAGGTTAACTTGGGCGGTTAGGCTTTGTTAGCTTGGGTGGGAAACTTGGGCGGGAAACTGCCCGGGGCAGGGACTGCCATAGGCTTTAGAAAAGGGAGAGCTGAAACTGGCTTTGAGGAGGGCTGTTTTTATCTTACATTCCCCCTTTTGGTTTTATAAGGATGGGAACGGGGACGATGTTGGCTCTTCTGGCTACTTCATGCGGATTTGGGGCGACGTCCATCGAGTGAAGGGGGGTAGGGGGAAGAAGGTAGAGAATCCAGGCCTTGAAGATTAGGATCTTCCAAGGAGAGAAGTCTTGGAAAGTGCCTTGTACTCATAGCTTTGCCAGCTGGTGGGGCTGAATAAAGATGTAGAGGCAGGAGCCAAGAATCCTTGAGTAGAGCCTCAAGAAACAGTTGTAGGTGAGTCATTGTCCTCCTTGAGAATCCAAAAATCCCTGAGGGGAAGCTGATTAAATGTCTGATTAGAAACCTGCTGGGTTTGAGATTGAATAAATTTCAACAGACATGGCAGGGGGAGGCAGATCAAGAGAAGTATACTTATACAAGGGAATTTTGAAAAAACCCATGAGCCTATCTCCCTTTGGGGTTATTAACATCTGATCAGTCAGATCCTGAAGGTGTTTGATGTTCTCCTCTATAAAACCTGACTCATTTTCACTTAAACAATGAAAGGTGTTGACATTCTTCTCGATTACTCCAGTTTCATTGATATAGTAGTAGCATTCTTCTTTCAGGAATAGACATGTTCCTCCTTTGACTGCTGTTAGGAGGTCTAGGACTTGATGGTTCTGTAATAGAACTTGGGCAATAGATGTTATCTGCTATTGTAGGGAGGCAAGAGAGGCGGCCAATGCCTCTACTGCTTTTTTGAAGTTGTTGTTCAAGCTTCTGAGTAGCGGTTACCGCATAACCAAGTCCTCCTGCCCCCAGCCCAGAGGCAACAAGTGAGGAGGCCAGGGTGAGTCCAACTACTACTGGTAGGAAGACAGCCAATCTTGTTCTGAAAGGGAGGTGGTAACAAGCCATATTAATTCAGCCTCACTGTATAGAGTTAATTGAGGAACCAAGGTAGAGGGAACACAAAAGGCAAAGGGCATATTGAGGCTTAGATTTTTTGTTAGGACACCATTGCACCAGAAAAGAACCCTGGTGGAGCAAAGGTTAGGGGAAGAGACTTGAATGATCACTGGGAGCTGAACCAGAAGTGTAGCAGCAGGAGAAATCCCCTGATGAGTTACAAAAAAGAAGTACTTCCTCAAAGGCCAGAGAGAGGGGCCCTTGGGGTCAGTTTGAAGTACTGAGAGGAACATAAATGGGAATTGCAGTTATAACCCAAACCTGCATAGAGGAAACAGTCTGATATGTTATTAACTTTGGATAAATTGAGAAGCTGAAGACCCTCATGTATTAGGATCATCCATGAAAAAAGGTCAGCTTTAGGATGGGCAATTGCATCTAGCTGGTGTTGGAGTTCTTTCTCTTGCTCCTAGATGGTTACGTGAATTTGAGGGAACACTTGTATATAAGTTTTTTGATTCTGATCAATAAAAAACTCTCATTATGAAGTATAACGTCTGAGAATTTTGTTCCCATAACAAGATTGGAGAGGACAAGGCATGTAAACATAGTATTTAATTTTTTAATGTCACAGATGTCTATCTTTTAGTATGTAGTTAAGTCAGTTAATATCTGATTTTATAAAATATCTTTTTCATTGGCATGACTTCTGTTTAGCAGAGATCCCTTTATTTTATTACTTAGGGCTAGGTAATTATACTAGTAAATATTAAGCCTATCTGTGTAGGTTAGGAAGATCAGTAGGCCATAAACTGACTAAAAACTTCTGACTCTGGCAATTTCTCTTGATAGTCATCACACATTCCTGCCTAAGAGTCTTTCCTTTATAGCCTTCAATCTTATTTATTTTTAGGGGCTAATGTATGTGTGTTACATTAAACAATTTTTTTAAATGCCCAGGATTGTCTGTTTTTGGTTTTTCTAAGTGTTTAAGATGAAGCAGGTCAAACTGACTTTTGTTCTTATGTAATGTTAAGAGTCACCTGGGTTCTCCTGGGAGTCACTCTTGAGGAACTTGAGAGCAGCTTCTTAGCTCTGCTAGTGCCATTTGTGCTAGGATGGGTCAAGGTCTCACTGACCATGTGGTTTCTCTGGGAAGCATGAGGGATGTCTCCCTTTTCCAATGACACTCCTCTTCATAGTATGGCACTGATTGGCTTTCAGTTCACCAGTGGTCTCATTAATCTCCCTGATCGGGAGGTTATGTGGCCCAGAATTGTAAAGCTCTTTAGAGAAGTTCTCTTGTTCCTTGCATTCAGGCTGACTCAGAGGGCAAGAGTGAAATACTGGTTTTCTTGGCCCTTTTAATTTAATTTTTAGTTTTAAGTCTTGATCTTAAACATTCAGCAAGTCAATTTTACCAGTATTAAAGTAAGGGTACTGGGTTTTAACTTCAATGTCTATCTGTCCTGCAGGTGATGGCTTATTTATCTTAAACTAACCTGGGTTGTTTGTTCTTGAAACAGTACATCTGTAAAATATTAACAGGCAATAGTCATAGAGTTTAAGGAAAACATAAAATAAAATTAACAAGTTTAGTTTGTGTAATAGCTATCTTGAATTTCGGCTGAGGTTTACATTATATTCCCATTTGAGATAGCCTAGTATTCTTTACAACAAAATCAATCCTTTGAATATTACTTTAAATTAACTGGAGTCTGGCTTAGTTTGAAGTCATTGTAACATGAAGTAAGCTGGGAGACAGAACCTTATCTCAGGTAAGGCAGGACTTCTTATAAATCTTAAAGTGTCTTAGTTCTAAAGTTGATCTTTGTTTCTTAAATATCACTTTATAAAGTTTACATATATATTGTTTCCTGAGTCCACACGAATGTTGGTTAATATAATATGATATCATATTTAAAACATGAATTAAAGAAAGGGTGAGAGGGCTTTTTAACTATACTTTTGTGTGTAAAAGTAGCAAAATATAGGCCTCATTTACTTAAAAGATCACTCTGATGTAAAAGTAACATAAAGCTTTACCTTATTGATTATAGGCTTTAGTTATAGAACATTAAATGATATAAATAAATACCATACAATTTTAGTTTGGAGAACATCAGCTTGATAAATGCTCTTAAACCTTCTACTTTAAAGACTTGTATACCTGGAAGATGTGAATATATTTAATATACAAATAAGACTAATAACACCATAATTACATTGATGTTATTATATTAATCAAGTTTAGCTCTCAAAGAAAAATATAGACTCTGTAACACAGTACAGTACTCCAAAATAACAGTTGTTTAACCACAGTTGTATAAACCTTAATTTCTTTGAGACTTAGTTTCCCAAGTGATAAAACCTAACAAATGCAAGAGAATTATCTTGATAAGAGCAGAACAATGTTTCAGACTTTGTTTTATAGTAGTACATTAAATTTTAAATAAATTTGTACTAATTATAGTCAACTTACAAACATAAACCTTTTGAAATTTACCCTCTATTTAGACTCTCTTGTCACTCTGATTTTTTAAATTACTTACTCTAAGATTTCTTTATAACTGACTTTTAATCCTCTTGTTTCTTTTATCATATAAAGACTTTCTTACCCAGAAACACTTTCTTTTTCTTTCCATTAAATACCATATCTAGAAGTTTTAATTCCTTCTGCTCACATCCCAAAATAATCCTTGTAAATTTCTGAACTTAGGTAATAGTAGAAACCCTCAGGCCTTCATATATAGAAATATATAAACCTTTGGGTTGAACCCAGGACACAAAGAAAGGATAAATGACTCCATTTTTAAACCAAATTAAGCAAGCTTATATTGTGCACACAAATTAGTTGTATAGCAGTTGTCCCCTTTAAACAGTGAGGGCAGAAGTTTGTCCAGGAGTAGGGAAGGTTTTATAACACAGAGAATTATAAAGGTAGGTATCTTAGGAATTTACAACTGACAGAGTTCTGGCAAGGGCAACACAGAGGCAGATAGCAAATCAATGATTTACATGGCTTAACATCTTAGGGAGTAAACTCAGGTTCCAGCATGGGGGCACTGCTGAGGTTTTAAGGAGGGCAGTTACATAATCAAAGCCAAATATGATCCAAGCAAGTAAAACAAATTAAACCTTTTATGACCTCCTGTTGAGATGGCTCTTAAACTTAAGATAGAATTAGGCTGGGTTCATCTTGTATAGAGAATTACATTTGTTTACCTTTTCATGAAAACACAATGTCTAAGTATATAGAATTATACCTGTTGGGCTTTAAATTTAGTAATTTTGTTTTTAGTGATGACAAAGCAATTTTATACCCCTTCTAAAACTTACCATTTATGAAAACAGCAAAAATGTTACCCTATGGAATTCAAAGGAGTTAAAAGTACTTGATGTTGGATTTAACAGTTAGCATTTTTATTGAAAAAACACATTTAAGTAATCCAATGTCAAATCTGATTTATTTATTTTCATTATAAAAAATCAAGACATTAGACAAGCACATTTAACAGTATTAGCCATTTCTCCCTTGTTGAAGAAAAGTCCTGAAAACCATAAGTATTAGACATTTTATAGACATTAACATTTTGTTACTCCTTCGACCACCTAGAAAGACTCCTGAGTTAAGTAATTTTAAAGACACCTTTACCTTTATCTGTTTATACAATTTAAGTTGAACCCTTTAAAATCATGTGAATTAAAGGTACTTGGATCCATTTTTTTAGGTTTTAATTCATGAGTGCTCATTATCTGTGCCAATTTTGATATCATGTACATGATGCACACATACACACATGTAGACATACAACACATGACACAAGTGTGCATACATAATACAACAGTAAAGGCCTTATAACTTCCTGCAGGTGGGTTTCCATTGCAAAGTTAGATGTTTAAAAACTCCATTGTTGAATAAAAATTGGACTGATCAGAAAAACATTAACCTAGATGTGTAGGATTAAAATCACGAGCTCAAAATTACATAGAACTTAAGAAAAGCAAGAGTCTTAGAAAAAAATGACGTGGCCCGGTGACTTTATATTTTGGTTAAGGCTAGCCAAATAAGATATTTTTTCCTTTTTTTTCCCCTTGGGTTTCAGACTGGTCTCCTACTGGGTGGCTTTTATTTACATTTTAATTAAGTCCTGAGATTTGAGAGGAGCTGGGGGAACTGCTGTTCAAGGCAGAAGCCTCATGCCTAAGGTGGTTTAATCCCTTTTTTTTTTCTAGTTGACTATCAGACGTTTGGTTAAAAATCATGATTCCTTATTTTTTATTACCTTTGAAAAGAAAGCTATTATGAACAAAGCTACTAAGAACAAAGCTCTTTACTGAGACAAGCTAGGCAGGTCCATTCTTTTGTGTGACTACTTTAGGGTTATTCCCCCTTTCTCAGTGAGGAACAGGTTAAATCTCGCTCCGTAAGCAAGCTGAGGACAAGGGGGAGGGGATGCAGATGGTTGGCCTGGCAGCTCACAGACTTGAGCTGCTGCTAGCTGCAAGCTGTGAGAGCTGGTGGCAATTGGGCTTTAAGCCTTGGAGGGAGGGGCCACTGCAGGGCGAGCACCTGGCTTGCTTGCCACTGGGCTAAAGTTTGTTAAGATTTCTTAAAACACAGCTCAAAAAAGTGTCAGGCTTACTATGCAAATAAAGAAAAAAAGAAAGAAACCCACTACCCATGGCCAAAGTGTTCCCCTTGGCCTTACTCAGAATCAGAAATATCCCCAAAACACTAAGGCTCAGCTCATTTGAACTCTTATATGGAAGGCCATTCCTAAGGAATGATATTCTTTTTTTTTTTTTTGGCACTGGATATTGAACTCAGGGCCACTCAACCACTGAGCCACATCCCCAGTCCTATTTTGTATTTTATTTAAAGATAGGGTCTCACTGAGTTGCTTAGTGCCTCACTGTCACTGAGGCTGGCTTTGAACTCATGATCCTCCCACCTCAGCCTCCCAAGCCTCTGGGATTACAGACATGTGCCACTGCACCCAGTTTGGAATGATATTCTTTAAGACCAGGAAACTGCAGATATGGTAGCCTATATCACAAAGCTGACCAAATTTGAAGCTGAAATCTGTAGATATCCCATATCTGAGCCACTCACTTCTCCATCTCCGTATGAACAGAGGGATCTAATTATGGTCAAGACCAGACCTACAAACTCTTTAAATTTAGACCTTATTTGGAAGGGACCTTTGCCTATAATTTTATCTACCTCTTCTCAGTGTAATTGCTTGGACAGGAGAACTGGATCCACCCGTCTCAGGTAAAATCGTGCCATCCTGGACTGACTCCCAGAGAAGCCTCTCCTTCCCAAGAAACTGAGGAACATACTCCTGCACTCTAACAGAAGACCTAAAATCTCTTCCCCAAAGGCATTGGTGATAAGCAAACATTTTTTTCATCTCTTTATTATTATAGACAGGTCCACTGAAACTAACTCTTTTCCAGATTGGGCTCAACAGTATGCCACTAAGTTGCAGAAGGATAATTTCTGGATATGTGAACTATTACCCCTTTCCAGCACTTCTGGGCTACCTTGGTAGGTATTCCCCTTACAAGGAAGTGACTGGATAAAGTTACAATCTTTAATGTTAGAACAACAACAAAAAAAGAGGAATACTATTTACAAACCACCACTTGTGCCAATATTAAATTATGGCCTATAAATGAAATTTTATTACAACCAGGTCATGGAAAAGCTTTCACTTTAGAACAATCCAATCTTCAGATTTTACAGCTATTAAATAACATTCAAGCCCATCTAATTCTTGCTTTCCACCATCACTGCTAACACATCAAAAGTATAAGGATGGTTACTATTGTAAAATTCACACGACCAGGAGAAGATTAATTAAGCCACTCGGCAAGGCTTTATTGGAAGGCGAGCCCTCGGACCATCTCCCCATCCATCAGAGCGGGTCAGGAGAAATGGCGCCGGAGATTCTGTACACAGAGAATTTCAAGAAAACCCGGTCAGGAAGGGGAGGGGTTGGGTACAGGAAGAGAAGCCATAGTCCTTCCTGATGGGTCAGGAAAACTCACTGATTGACAGGAGGCGTGTCCACTAGTGATGTCACATCTGGCTTGCAGCTCTGCTGACCAGCTTCCTTATTTGGGCATCTTGGACCCTGACCAAACCTGACATCCCAGCCTTATTGGTAATATAGGACAGCAGATTCTGTCTGACTGCTTCGAGCGGGATTAGGGGCGTCGAGAGATGGGGGTGCGGCCGGGGCATTGATCAGGCAGGGAGGCAGGGAGCGTCTGGTTTTCAGTCATGTTGCTTGAATGTAGAAACATCATCTGTGGGTAGGAACAGAAGCTTGGGAGATATTACTGATTAGCAGAAAAGAAGGGGGGCTGCCGAGAAATTTTGAGTTTGGTGGGAGTCCAGTGCGATGAGAGTTTAGGGCTGATCTATTCTGTAATGAAATTTGTTTAAGTTTTTTAAGTAGTGGTTACTGCATAAACAAGTCCTCTTACTTTAGCCCAGAGGAAGTGAATGGGGGCCAAGGAGAGCCCTACCAATAGAAATATGGCCCTTTTTGTCCTAGAAAGGGAGGTGATAACAAGTCATGGTAATTTAGCCTCATTGTACAGTTAAGTAACAAGGCTGGAGAGGACAAGGCATGTAAACATAGTATTTAGTTTTTAATGTCATAGATGTCCATCTTTATTTTAAATGCCCAGGAACGGCTGTGTTCTTGGTTTTGCTTGGTGTTTAAGATGAAGCAAGTCAAATTGACTTCTGTTCTTACCTATTGTAAAGAGTCACCTTTTTTCCTGGGAGGCATCCTTGAGGAATTTGAAGGCAGCACGTTAGCTGCTAGTGCCACCTGCGTTAGGACAGGTCGAGGTCTGGAGAGGTCTGATGCTGCTGCTGCTGATGCACCTGAGGGACAGTTTCCCTTCTTCTGTGACTTTCCTCTTCATTGTATGACATTTGATTCGCTCTTCAATTCTCTAATGGTCTCAGAAATCTCCCTGATCGAGAGGTTCTGCGGCCCAGAGATGTAGAGCGCTTTAGAGAAGTTTCTTCTGCAGCCCAGAGATGTAGAGTGCTTCAGAGAAGTTTCTTCACTCCTTGGATTCAGGTTGACTTAAAGGGCAAAAGCCAAATACTGGTTTTTTGGCCCTTTAATTTTAGTTTTTAAGTCTTGATCTTAAACACCCAGCAAGCCAATCTCACCAGTTATAAAGTAAGGGTACTGGGCTTTAACTTTAAGGCCTATTTATCCTATAGGTGATGGCTGATTTATCTTAAAATAATTTGGGGTGGTTTGTTCTTAAATGAGTACCTCTGTAGAATGTTAACATAATAGCCATAGAATTTAAGGAAAATATAAAATAAGATTAATAAGTTTGGTTTGTGTAATAGCTATCTTAAAATTTGGGTAATTTATATTATATTTTTTGGTTGAAATCTTAGTAATCTTTACAATATAATCCTTTGAACATAACATTAAATGAACTAGAGTGTGGCCCACTTTGAAGCCATTGTAATAAGCTGGGAGACAGAAATTTATCTCAGGTAAGGTAGGGCTCCCTGCAAAATCTTAGCAGAATATTAAATAGATTAGGTCCTCATTTATTTAAAAGATCACTCTGATGTGAAATATTTTAAAGTCTTATCTTATTGATGATGTTTAGTTATAAAACATTAAATTATAATTTTGGCGCGCAGAGTCAAAATCAGGAACTTAAAAAATATATAGAGAGAATTTAAAATCCTAGAATCCTGGAAAAAAATGATACAGCTGCTAATTATTTTAATAAAGCAACAGGAGAAAAAAGGAGAGGGTCTAGAGAGGAGAGAAGGAGAAAGAAACGTCAAGTTAATTTGAACATAAGTCCCTTTTGTTTTTTTTTTGCATTAACGATATTTATCTGGCAAGTCACAATAGAAAGTGTTGCCAAAAATAAATTAACAGAATTAAGAAACCGACTCGTTTTTTGCAGTGTGTTTTCTGCTTTTTGAGTCAATTCTCAATTGTCCCCAAGTCCAGGGGGAGCAGCCAAAGGCTGGGGGAGAAGCTGCTGCAAGTCAGGCAGCTCAAAGATGAGAGAGAGAGAGAGAGAGAGAGAGAGAGCGCACGAGCGTGCGCGCACCCGTTGTTGGTTTGTGGCAGCCGCGCCAGCGGCTCGCGGAGCAGAGAGCGAGACAGCTTCAGCTGGTAGCGCAGCTAGAGCCGCCATGCCAGGTCACCAGAGCGGCGGGCTCGGACAGAGGGAGAGACGCAGAGACGCAGGGCCGGCAGGCCCCGCCCAATGTTCGGTCTCTGCTGTCCACGCTGGGACCGAGGTCAGCTCCGCCTCCCGGGAAGGTGGCACTGCAGCTCCAGGGAGCTGAGTGAGGGGAGGTGGGGCAGGTCACCTGTGTTGCGGGCGAGCGCAGCTTGAACGGAACAGGGCTTGGAGAGGGGAGGGGGGAGAGCGCAGTGAGAAGGATTTGAAAGGAGAGAACAGAGGGGAAAGAAGGGAGGGGCAAGAGCACGCTTCCAACAAAGTCTTTGTGAAAGGAATTTTTGTCCGTTTCCCCATTCAGTGATAAAAAAAAATTTGCCAAATCAGTGAAGATTTCAAAATTAAAGTTTCTTTCTGGGGGCATTTTGACCCAAAGTTTTGGCCATGCTGGGGCCAGGCTAACGTACAAGGGTCTGGAGTGAGTCCTAATTTGGCTCGGGAGGACTCGGTATCTCCCATGACCTTTTGGCGCCCTTAGGGGTGGGTGAGAATGGAAAAAAGCGTCCC
>CM053400.1:98143344-98154760 GCA_028644305.1 Xerus rutilus | reverse complement strand
CTTACAGGTAGACCTCCGGAATGGAATGGGAGGGAGCCAAAAAGTCAGGGGAGATGGGGAGGGAACGTACCTCATTTCTGTCGGTTTGGGTGGCGGAAATAGAGAGTGGCTCAGGAATTCTCTTGATCCGAAGGGCCTGCCTCAACTCCGGTGCGGAGGAGGTTCAAAACCCTCCCGGGTTTCCGGCACCATTATGTAAAATTCACACGACCAGGAGAAGATTAATTAAGCCACTCGGCAAGGCTTTATTGGAAGGCGAGCCCTCGGACCATCTCCCCATCCCTCAGAGCGGGTCGGGAGAAATGGCGCCGGAGATTCTGTACACAGAGAATTTCAAGAAAACCCGGTCAGGAAGGGGAGGGGTTGGGTACAGGAAGAGAAGGCCATAGTCCTTCCTGATGGGTCAGGAAAACTCACTGATTGACAGGAGGCGTGTCCACTAGTGACGTCACATCTGGCTTGCAGCTCTGCTGACCAGCTTCCTTATTTGGGCATCTTGGACCCTGACCAAACCTGACAACTACCAGATTTGGGAAGGATATATGTGGCTTACACTCACCTTAGAGCATCTGCACCAAGAGGCTCCAATCTGTTGGGAACAACGTAACCACACCTATGACAAATGGTGTAATGCTACTTGGGAATTAGGATGACCCTTGGGGTTACTATGTCAACACATTGTGATTTTACAGGCCAGATATTGGTTTGGGACTAATTGGTTCTCTAGACCTGAAATTAGATGGCCAGCATCCAATGGGACCCAATGGATGTGTGGAAATAAATTATGGCCCTGGCTTCCTCTTGGCTGGATAGGAAAATGTACTTTTGGGTACCCCTGGATGCAAAGGAAATGGACACCAAGTATAGGACAGCTGGCAAATCTCCTCAATCTTAGACATAGGTGGGGACAATCTATTTTTCCTTGGTATTGTAAAATCCAAACTCAAAATGGAGTCACTCTGGCTCAGGCCTGCATGTATCTGCTGACCTGCTCTTTGTGCTTCTGTGATTAATGCTTTGCTATGCTTGCTTCTCATGGATGCAGGGGGGAGCAAAACCACAGGCTGCCAGACCCCCTGGCCAGTTACCTAAAGTTCCAGGAACTGAAAGGGAACATAGTGTGGGAGAGAGCTGGCCTGAGGGCTTCCGCAGTACATAAGTACAACTATATCAGGTTTTTCAATCATGAGCTTTTGGCCGCCATAGTTCCATAATGTAACAATAGCCGCATTCCTGTGAATAGCAGCAAGGTGCTAATGGAATAGTCACACCCTATGCACCCTGTCGGGCTTGGAGGACAAAGGGCCTCTTAGCATATATAAAGAGGGACCTGAGCTCAATAAAAAAAGAGTCTCTTGCCTTGTTCTGTGTGTGTGTGTGAGTGATTTTTCATCCGCGGCTCCCTCGCCTGACTCGGTTTCCCTTTGTGCTGGCGCGGGCGCTGGCAACATAGGAGGCACTGTCACGGTTGAACTGTAAATAACTATAGGTTAAATACCTGCCAAATCCTGTTTTCCTGAGTCATGTAGCTAGCCCACCCTATAATAACCTCTGAAACCCTCACTTCGGGGTCACTCTCTGAAGGAAAGGAGAGCTGACCCCAATCGATTGGCCTGTGTGCCTGTTTCCTGAATAAACTTTGCTGCTTCTGCAGAGTGGTCTGGGCTGCACTTCTTGGGGAGAGGGCGGGTTGGATGCAACAGTATGATCATCTAGCTTCACTGTTTATCCCACAGAAGATGTAATGTGGTAGGTGGAAACCCTAACCAAGTAGACTCAAATTGCCCTCCATGACATTGAGGAAAGTATTTCTCTCCTTACCACAGAAGTAACACCCATAAAGAAAGCTATCTTACAAAACCAGATGGCTTTAGATGTTCTCACTGTGGCCCAAGGCAGCACTTGTGCCATTATTAGAACTAAATGCTGTGTTTACATTCCTGACAACTCTGTCAATGTAACTAACATCCTTAAAGATTTACATTTCCAGGTGGAGGCCATGTCCTCACCAGCCTGGTCACTCCTCAGTTCCTGGTCCTCTGGTACCTCCTGGTGGAAGACATCATGAATCTCTGTCGTCATCATGCTCATTGGCGTGTTCACAGGCTGAAGCATTTATTGTTGCATTAATCTCATTCCAACACTCATATCTTCTTATTTCTCCCATAGATCATTTGCCTCTTAAATGACCCTACAACCTGTTGCTTCCAAACCAGACTTTTAACATGGACCCCTTGACCTACCTGATTATTAAAAGGGAAACCCCAAATACTTGCCCCACATCACCCCACTCAAAGCAGCCAGAGCAGTGGTCATCCATTTTCTCTTACAGCAGTAAGGGTTTCCTTAAACAGAGGGCAGGATGAAATAAGAACAAAGGACAGGCAGCTAGTGGGAACAGATGATCAAGTGGGATCAGGAAGATGGAGGCTGGTTTGAAAGAAAAAGAAATAAAAGGCTAATACCTTCAGGACATTTTCCTCTTCCCCTCAACCTGTTGTCAAGGTTACCTGCCTACAGGGAACTGTTTCTCCCAAAAAGTTGTTAATGAAGTACCTCCTGGGCAGCTTCTTTCCTGCTCTTTTGGGCAGACACAGAAAGGCACCCCTGGAAGGCTTCTTTCCCATCATTTGGTCACATTAACAAGATAAGGAAAGGAGGGGGCATGAGAAGAAAAGGATAAAAGGGGAAGGACATCCCCCATCCCATGGATACCAGCTCTGGATCCCCTTTTTCCTGCCAGGAGATGTCTGTCTCTGTCCTATCCTTGAAATAAAATTTCTTTTCTGAGATTGCCTCAATATTTCTCAGGTGCTCATTCTTTGGCACTGGGGAAAGGGACCCTGATTGGATTCACAACACATATATCAGTAGTAGTAGTAGTAAAGGCAGCACTTACAAAATAAAAAAGGGAAGCTTCCCTTTATTGAAGATTTACCATATTCTGTTCATTGAGCTAAGGGTAGTAATCTCTACTTATTGTTTTCCAAGAAAAAAAGGACGTGAAGATACGCATGTGGAAGTTATACCTGGGCAATGGTGAGTTCTTCAGAAACATGAGAATTGATGGGAAAATACGAATGAATAATCTTAGAATAGAAGTTGGAAACAATTTCTGTTGAATCTTAAATATAGTTCTTGAGAAGTACAAGAACAATAGCTTTATTCTGTAAAGAGCCATAGTTATGCTAAAGTGGAATGACAAGTTCAGAAATGCGATATAGGAAGTGTGTTCAGGAAAGAAGTATATAGGATACATTGGAGCAGAAAGAGGAAGAGAAACAGGATTTGCTGAAAGGTTAGTAATAAAGAAATGCTCACATACAAATGTGCCTGGAAATAAACTGATTGCAAAACTAGTGGATGGAAAGTATGAATTTTCAAAATATATTTAAGGGAAGGATGTGGTAGGGCTAGGTCAGGGGTAACAACATGAGCTCCCAGAAGGACAGGAACATGGACAGACAGGTTAGAGCCCTCCAGGAGACCAGAGGCAAAGCTGCTCTTTTATCCAAAAGGCATTTCAAGCAAGGCTGAACGTCATCACAAGTAAAGCTGTTTGAGGCTGATTGTCACAGGGCAGAAAGAACTGGGAGCACTTATCCTTCCCAATCCTGCTCCCATTCACTCCAGCTCTGGCCCCTAAGGGTTTGGATAACCTGTTTAAGTGTAAGGCCACCTTTAATAGAAGATAGAGTGAGGAGAACAATGATCACCCAATAATAGGGTCTTTCTAGAACAAGATGCTAAGCAGATTGCTTGTTTATTGTTTTAATCAGTAGACATGCACTGTAACAGTTAAGACATAGAGTACATTAGGATCTTCAGCATGCGAATGTGGGGGTGCCACAAAGATAGAGTCTAAGACCAATGGATAACATTCAGGAGAGTTTTGAGTTTCTGGACCCAGGAAGGATGAACTCATCCCAAGTTCAGAGTCTTCTCCTGGACCTATCAGTCTCAAGCAGGCCTAAGAAGAGAAGGAGGATGTCCACTGTTTTTCAGTCCTCAATGCTGCTCATCTAGGACCAGGGTCCACTTTAGCAGCAGCCTCCAGATTGCTGGCTGCTGCCCCCTCCACAGCAGCTGGAGCCCCCTGAGGGCTGGCTGCAGCAGCCAGAGCTCCGTCTGTGGCGGTGGGATCTGTGGGGCCTGTGGTGGCTCAGGCAGCAGCCACCACCCCCAGAGCTGCAGCAGCCCCCAGAACTGGAGCCACAGCAGCCCCCAGAGCTGGAGCCACAGCAGCCCCCAGAGCTGACACTGCAGCAGGAAGGGGCTGGAGGGCACTTAGGGGGACACTTTGGGGGGCACTTCGGGGTCTGGCATTTCTGAGGGCACTTGGGGGTGCTCTTGGGAGGGGGCTGGCACTGCTGCTGGCTCTGCTGGCAGGACATCTTGGCAGTGGGTGTTCAGGAGCTGAGGGAGAGACAAACGCACGTCAGACCTAGGACACGGGCCACCTGCCCACTCTTGTCCTTTGTCATTTCTATTTCCTTCACTTTGATAAACTGTTGAAGTGTAATCCTAGATAATTAATCACTAGATGTTGTATTATTGCTTTTACTTTGTCAAATGCTCTAGCACTATGTATTTTGAGTCTCACAAATTCTTTTTAAAATTGTCAAGTATTCTTACAATCTTTATGAGGAAACCTAGGCAGTAAACTACATGTGGAAAATAGCTGCTAAAATTGAACATCTAGCAAATAAAGACAGCAATTTTTCTCACTTTGTCAACTAGAACCCTGGAACTGCCTATGCTAGGAACATGGGGATATAAAAATTTTCCTGCTGAATAAATATCAGAGATTCTTTCTTGGAGTAATGTCCTATATGAATCCTATATGAATTCTGTAAAACCTTGGGCATGCATAATCATAAATGTTCTTGAAGATTACTTGGGTCACTAATTCCTGTTGCAAGAAGCTGAAGACCAACATTTCCTGTGTGGATGGGGGAACTCAGGCACCCTGCTCTAGTCTGGTGCTCTGCTGTTTTCAGAACACCAAGGCCTCACACTAATATCTTGGTACAATGATTCAATTTGCTATGTTCAACTTCTTAAAAAGATATCCGATTCCAATCAAGATCCATAGAGAGAGAGATTTCAGAAGCCCCAAATGTTCCCTGCTTCTTTCTTTCTCTACTGTTTGAGGAGCACTACTTCCAGCTTCCTATGGAAGAAGGGTCACAGTTTTACTTTCAAAGCTCCTCTTGAAGCTGTTCTAATAGTTTGGTAACCAGGGCTTCAATTCCTTTGACCCTGGAGCCCAGCTTACTGCTGATCAATTTGGAACAGCACAAAGGCACAGTTGTCTAATCCTTTGTGTTCCCAGTGGGCTTGCTCCCCACTCACCTGGCCCCTATACACAGCCTCTCTTCATCTTCCTATGGCCTCTCTTCTCTATCAATGTAGACCCCAGCTCCAGGGACCCTGCCCATCTTCCCTCTTTCTCTGGTCTGAGCATCTCTCTGGGGAAGCCCCCGTTTCTGCTCCCAGTGGACACTTACCAGGTCTCAGGAAGCACAGGGTCTCCAGGCACCTCAGGAGGTAAGTGGATGGAGGTGTTCTGGCCCTGAACCTTTTTATCGTGGCCTTGTCCTCCACCTCAGTGTGTGAGACAGAGCCTGGGCATGAGAGGATCCACTTCCTGAAACCCACATGGTCCTGTGACATGTGATGACTGGTTGTTCCTCACCTGACTTCCTCTATAGGGCTCAGGGCAGCTGCTCCGAGCTAGGAATATGATTAGAAATAGGAGTACAGTCAGAAAATCCCTGCCACCATTTCACATTGTTCTTCCTGGAAAATAGTTGCCTTGCTTGATTTTGGAGATTTTTTATTTTGGAGGCTTCTTTTTTTTTTTTTTTTGCATACCAATTCTTAGCTCAAAGGCGTGTGTGTGTGTGTGTGTGTGTGTGTGTGTGTGTGTGTGTTTATTACAGCAATTAAGAAGCTGGCTAAAGAATCAAGAAGACTTAGAAAGATGCCAGGTGTGGTGGTGCATGCCTATAATCCCAGCACCTAGGGAGGCTGAGACAGGAGAATCGCGAGTTCAAAGCCAGCCTCAACAATGGCAAGGCACTAAGCAACTCAGTGAGACCCTGTCTCTACATAAAACACAAAATAGGGCCGGGGATGTGGCTCAGTGGTTGAGTACCCCTAAGTTCAATCTAGGTACCAAAAAAACCCCCAAAAGACCTAGAGAGAATCCTGTTTCTATCACCTGTTTCCTATGTGACCTTAAGAAAAATACCTCATTGTTCTTTTTCTCAGTTTAGTACCTCTACAATACAGATAATATAAAAATAACTCTCCAGGGATGCCTGAGAGTCAATGAGTTAGTGCAAAATATAAAATCTGACAGAGTGTATAATACGCTATTGTCTTTAAACAAATGCCAGCACATTGATTTTTTAAGGTATAGCTGCTTTCTAAGGAGACTGGATCTGGTTTGAAAATGTGAGAAAATTCTGTTGAGGTTTCAATGAGAATTTAGGAACAAATAAAGTTTTTTGAAAGAGAGAGAAATGACTTGATCATCTAACCAGAGTGAAAATTCAGCTTTTCAGGAGTTACATGGGTGGGCTTTGAAAAATTCCAGAGGAGGACAATAAAAGGTAGAGAAAGAAATTATATAAAGCTGGGACACTGCCTGGTGTAATGAACCAGGCAAGAGACCTCCTCAGTGGCATGGAGATGGGTAGATGTTTAAAGCAGGAGTATCAAATATTTTATATGACATATTTTTCTTCCTGTTTCATAAGCTTATCTCAACTTCTGGTCTCTTAGGGTTTCAATTTAGTTATCTACATTAACACAGGCTTTTTCTTGCAAGAAATATTGGGATGTTCATACTTTCAGGAAATTAAGGAAAAAGTTTAGAATTTACATCTGGGTTAAGATAGTAAGTCAGATAACAAGAATCCTACATGGTTCAAAATGCTATTAAACAAATAGACTAACTTTTCCAATGAAGGAGAATTAAAGTGATCGTGTTAAGAAAGCCTGCTTTCTCCAGACTTGGAAAAGAATCCTGGAATTACCTAGACCCCAAGTGGATATTGATTTGATAATATCTAGGTCACTTTGTTCAGTATGAATCCTACCAGCATGTGACTAAAATACAGTGTATGTGTGTCTTCCATATTTATGTCAGTACCTAGTATTTCCTAGTGTCTTGCCTTTTAAATTGTTCTGCCTCTTATTTGCCTTATCCCTCCTACGTTCTACTTCCATTTAGTTTCAAAATAGTTCTCTTTCCATCTCTTACTGACAGAAAAAATTGCCCCAGACCATTAAGAGAATCTCATCTTGGGATCTCAGCGGGCTCACCATGGGCTCTGATCTCCGCTGACTTGTGTTTGAGGTCTGTGCATTATGATACTTTCCTCCACCTCCAGTTTAGGCTTTGCTATATCCCTTCTGAGATGTTCTTAGGCTGACATGGCTTAGTTACTTTTAATTCATCCCTCCTCCTTCAACTTCACTTTATTCCATAATCTGTGTCCTTCTAAAACAATGTTGTTCTAACATAACTTGCTCTATGAGTCATCTTTCAAATAGGTTTACAATAAACTCTCCTTGACTCTATAGTTTGGGGCTTTATATTTACATATTCCTCATCAAGTTGTAAAGTAGGGCTATTCATTCAATGGATAGTCAATTTAAAAATCAACTTAATAATATTACCGTTAACTTTATATGCGACTTAAGCCATCATCATTAGAACGCTCTAGGACATTCACATTACATCATATAGTCTTATCACCCTGCAGAAATCTGGCACTGAATTACCTGGCTATGGCTCATGTTCCAAAGGGTGCATTTCAAAAGCAGTCAAGATATTGGTTACTCAGCTTACACAGGTAGTTCTGATCCAGATGCCTAGCCTATCCATTCCAAGGATGATGAGGTTAGAAACCATTCCGCCCATGCCTTGGTTAGCACAAAGGGTAGCACCCATCAATTATCTGGCATGAGATTAGGTAATAAGGTGCTAGTATGATGTGGCATCATAAGCGCTATTTCTTTACTTTGAGGATTAGACTTTGATGGCCTGGGTGCTGTTTTCATATTAACAATGTGCACTAGGACAGGAGTGATGGAGTATGTTTCTTACATCATCAGTGTCTCCTAATCTCAGGGTATAGGAAAGAAGAATGCTAAGAATTAATGGTGAGGGCTGGGGCTGTAGCTCAGTGTTAGAGTGCTTGCCTTGCACGTGTGAGGCACTGGGTTCAATCCTCAGCACCACATATAAATAAATAAAGATATGGTGTCCATCTACAACTAAAAAAATTATTTAAAAAAAGAATTAATGGTGAGAATTAATTTGTATTTTGTGAATTTTACTATGTACCAGAACTAGCACTACACATTGAGTAAGTTTTAATATGTCTTCTTCTATAGCAAACACTTGTTTATATACTAATAATAAATCAATACTTCAAAATCACTAGAAAAATGTATAATCATTTCTTTACAAATAGTTGAGTAAAATATTTTAAGCATAGCAAAAAATATTTTAAAATCTTACCACAAGCCGGGCGTAGTGGCTCAAGCCTGTAATCCCAGCACTTAGGGAGGCTGAGACAGGAGAATCGTGAGTTCAAAGCCAGCCTCAGCAATGGTGAAGTGCTAAGCAACTCAGTGAGACCCTGTCTCTACATAAAACACAAAATAGGGCTGGAGATGTGGCTCAGTGGTCGAGCACCCCTGAGTTCAATCCCCAGTACCAAAAAAAAAAAAAAAATCTTACCACATAGTAGAAAACAATATGGCATATCAAAAAGCATAATAAAAATAAAAGAAAAAAATAACCAGCTAAGAAAAAATAAAACACACAAGTCATAAACAGTATTAAAATCCAAAAATAACAAGTTCTTATAATTTTACAGGAAACAAATTTGTCTACAAATGAATGGACAAAGCACAAGAAAAAACAAATCGCTTATAAAAATACAAATTACCAATGCACTTCCAAAATTATTGTTTTATGTTTGTTGATACAAATAATCTAAGAATTATGTATAAAACAAGGATAGTCCAGGAATGGAGCTTCTTAGATTCCTTCCTTTGTATTGAACTGGAAAAGACCAAATGGATAAGAAAGCTCAATATTGTTAAAGGTATTGAAAATGAGTCTTATGCTTTTTGGAAATATAAACTAACATAACCAACTAGGATGAAAATTTGGTGATTCATTAGTCAACAGAAAATTATAGTTGTATGGACAAATTAAAATTAAAATGAGCATATTCTTTTGTACAGCAGTCATGTTTCCAACTACACAAATTAAGGAGACAAACTTTAATAAAGATTATATGCATAAGAAAGATTTGATTACTACAGAAAGTAAAATAACAGTAAGAGAAAATTGTAAGATATAAGATCAGACTACAGAATAAGTGAAATTTATGTTAACCAGCAATAAGTAACTCAGAAATATAATTTTAAAAATTGATATTTAAAATAACAAATGTATAATGTCTAAAATGTAATTTGGGAGTAAATATTTTGATAAAACAAAAATCTTTATTCAAAGACAACTTGGAATACTGAATTAAATAGAGGGATATGCTATATTCATGGATGAACAGAAAGAAAATTATGGTAAAATAGAATAATCCTTCATAAATTAATGCATATACTTCATAAAATTTTCATCAAAATTCAAATGTTTTGCTTTATTTTCATCTTGTAGGGTATTAAGAAATGACTAAAGCTTACATGAAAGAGCAAAGTTCTAGTAAACACCAAGTCAATCTTAAGGAATTATGGGACCTAGTTATTAGTATCACATTTGATTTTACATCTGAGGTTATGAAGGCAGGAGGATGTTCTCACAGGGATAGACAGGTTGACAATGAAAGGCTTATCCATCAAATTACAAATCTACAAATGTGTGGAAATGTGGTTATGACAGAGGAGGATTTTAGATTATTAGGGAAAGTGGAATGTTTGGTTATTATACTGAAACAATGGATTATCCATTTGAAAAAATGTTAAATGCACAAAAAGTTCTTTCTGGGTTGAATGGACACCTTACTGAAAGAATCAAAACAGATTTTACAATTTTTTAAAAGAAAAAAGGAAAGAACAGATTCTGAGCTCATGAAAAGTTGAGATTTCTTAAATTTGAAAAATGCAAACAATAAGGTTTAGTAATGTTGAAAACAAAACCTCTGCTCATCAAGTGACACTATTAAATGAACAAAATTTACTGGGAAAATATATGCACACTACATTTAATAGCACACCCTGGTCTTTGATATAGACATAGAATTGTACAAACACATATATAATAACAGTCCGTGGCAAAGCTGGGGGGACACGTGAAAAGCTTGGAAGAATCTGTTTCTTTTGTCAAGCCTAAAGACCTGGAGCTTAAGAATTAACATTGTGGGTCAATAAATGAGATGGATTCAAATTGAAAACTTCTTCTCAGCAAAAGAAACAATCAATGAAGTGAACAGAGAGCCTGCATTCTGGGAACAAATTTTCGCCACACGCACATCAGATACAGCACTAATCTGCAGGATATATAAAGAACTCAAAATCTTAACAGCAACAAAACAAAAAACACAATCAATAAATGGCTAAGGAGCTGAACAGACACTTCTCAGAAGAAGATATACAATCAATCAACAAATATATAAAAAATTGTTCAACATCTCTAGTAATTAGATAAATGCAAATCAAAACTACTCTAAGATTTCATCTCACTCCAGTCAGAATGGCAGCTATCAAGAATACAAACAATAAGTGTTGGTGAGGATGTGAAGGAAAAGGCATACTCAAATATTGCTGGTGGGACTGCAAATTGGTGCAACCAATCTGGAAAGCAGTATGGAGATGCCTTAGAAAACTTGGAATGGAACCACCATTTGACCCAGCTATCCCATGTCTTGGTCTATACCCAAAGAACTTAAAAACAGCATACTATAGTGACGCAGCCATTTCAATGTTTATAGCAGCTCAATTCACAATAGCTAAACTGTGGAGGCAACCTAGATGCCCTTCAATAGATAAATGGATAAAGAAACTGTGGAATATATACACAATTGAAATATTACTCAGCATTAAAAGAGAATTAAATTATGGAATTTGCAGGTAAATAGATGGAGAATATCATGCTAAGCGAAGTAATCCAATCCCAAAAACCCAAAGGCTGAATGTTATCTCTGATAAGTAGATGCTGATCCATAATGGGGTAGGGGTCATGGGAAGAATGGAGGAACTTTAAAGAAAGAGAGGGAAAAAGAATTAACATTGTGGGAGGAAGATGGGAAGTTTCTGGACCACACTCCAAAAAAGAGACTGAGAGGCAGGTTCCACTAAGGAGAATAACAGTAGGAATTCACCCACCACACCTTTTCTAAGTCATTTTCCAAGCTGGGAGCAGTGCCCTCAG
>CM053400.1:98128682-98143244 GCA_028644305.1 Xerus rutilus | reverse complement strand
AGAGCAGGAGAGTATGTTGGGAAGCTCCTCCCGGAGAGGGAGTATCTAGAAGGACAAAGGGAGAGCATGTCTGGAAATTCTGATGAAGGAGGATGAGCTGTGTGGGGGCAGAAGAGACTGGAGCACTCTGATGATTTGTGTGTCTATGCTTGTGTCTAAGTTAGATCTGTATCCTTTTGAACCTCTCATATTTCATATAGGTCATATTAATTCTTCCATTCAGAAAAGCTGAATTTGGGAAAGCAGGCAAATTCCTTCCCCAAACCTGTACTGGGATCACTGTTGTTTTCAAATAATGGAGACCAAGGGAAGCATAATTGGGGCTTGATAAGCTCAGATACCTGTTTTACAAACCCTCACCAGGTAACATTTAGTTGGTCAGGAGTGGTACTTGGGATATATATCAGATGCCCCAAAGTTGAATAGTGAATAACAGGTTGAAATCCATGATGCCAAGGAAGTAGATGGAGGAAGCTGTGGGTCGCAGAGTATACATCACCACACGTGGTTTCAGCTGCCACAATTAACTTGGAATCTCACTTCCTCCATTTATAAAATGATTTGAGACAGTACTTTGCAAAGATGGCTCTTTCCAATTTTGACTGCAATACAGTATATATATTGTCAATTGTATTATAATGAAATATATCGTATAAATCATACACAAACACACACACATGTGATGATAATGTATCTGTTAACAAGGCTATCTAGGAAATTATTTTCATTTTCCTAAACAGAGAAAATTTCAGTTCTAAACTGGCTCCTAGATTGGATATCTTCACATTATGAATGGTGCACAAGAGTAGGCTTGAGCCAGATTTTGTGAATATCAAATTGCCTTCTCCACTTAAAGGACATTGACTCTAGGCACGTGTATTAATACAGTTGTTCTTGTTTTCTTGCTTTATTAAAAGAAGATAATCAATTTCTATTTTATGAAAACATCCTGAGGTTCCAGTAAGATATCATAAAGCATTTGACAAATTATGTTAGAGGTCGTTTCTCTGTCATATAGTTTGAACAAGTTTGGAAAACATAACGAGACAAATAATGGTAAAAAGACAATAAAGGAGAACTCTGTGTCCTGGGTCTGACATGTATTTGTCTCTCTCTCAGCTCCTAAACACCCACTGCCAAGATGTCCTGCCAGCAGAGCCAGCAGCAGTGCCAGCCCCCTCCCAAGAGCACCCCCAAGTGCCCTCAGAAGTGCCAGACCCCAAAATGCCCCCCAAAGTGTCCCCCTAAGTGCCCTCCAGCCCCTTCCTGCTGCAGTGTCAGCTCTGGGGGCTGCTGTGGCTCCAGTTCTGGGGGCTGCTGTGGCTCCAGCTCTGGGGGCTGCTGTGGCTCTAGTTCTGGGGGCTGCTGTGGCTCCAGTTCTGGGGGCTGCTGCAGCTCTGGGGGTGGTGGCTGCTGCCTGAGCCACCACAGGTCCCGCAGATCCCACTGCCACAGACGGAGCTCTGGCTGCTGCAGCCAGTCTTCAGGGGGCTCCAGCTGCTGTGGAGGGGGCAGCAGCCAGCAATCTGGAGGCTGCTGCTGAAACGGGACCCTGAACCTAAAAGAGCCGACTTGGAAGAAGAAAATATCCAAGTGTTTTCTCCTGTTGCTCCTCCTCCTGGATCTGCCCACAAGGCTGAGAAGTTGGTGAGGTCATGGTGCTAAGAAGTCTAAGCTCAAACGTAGAGGATTTTTACGTGTTGTTCAGGATCTCAAAGCTCCTCCCCAAACATCTTCACTGACTTCTTTTACCATATGTGTGGCTATTCTGGGTGCCCTAAAGCGCAGACTCTGTGTCCCTCTGAAGTTTATCTCATTGTATACTCAAACATAATGTGAAATAATAAAACCTGAATTCTGCATTTGATTTTGCCCCTGCTGATTTTATCCGTCATTATTCTCCTAGTCTCCTGGTTCCCCCAAGCATCTACAGTCCCTTCAAACCCTGCCGCTTGTATCACTGATATCCTTTATAGCAAAGCAATATTTCTTTGATTGAGAATCCAATTCAGAGTCCCTCATGTTTAGTTGTCCTGATTCTTCAGTGTCCTCTAATCTGTGATGATTCCTCAGTCTTTATCTTTCATGACCTTGACATTTTATAAGAGCCAGAGATTTTGTGTGATGGTTCTTCTGGAGTAAATTCAGATAACGTATTTCTGCAAAGTGGTACTCTGTCCTTCTTAAGTCCTGACATTAAGTCACGCATGACATCTAATTGTCCCATTCTTGGTGCTATGACTTTGACCACTTGGTTTAAGCGATGTCTACCAGGTTTCTTCCTCATTGCCTAGTTACTATGAATGAGGTATGCGGAGAAACTGAGACTATTTAAATACTTATATTGTATCAAACATTGGCCCAAAATGTTCTTTGGAATCCATTGATGATTCTTTTATAAAATCATTGTTGTTGTTCTGTTCTTGATGTCACTGAGTGTAATTTGTATTTTATATATTAAGCTTAGATTTTACTACCTTGCTGAGCTCTTATTACATCAAATTTGTTGCAAATAGTATTCTTACGTATTTATCTATCCTGTATTGTAATTTTTCTTCCTTAGGCTGAGTGCTTAGAACAAATATCCTTAAAAGGACATGCTGTTTTAAGTATAAGTTCATTACCCATAGGCAGCCACATATTGCTATCTAGAACAGTTGGGCTGATTTATATTACCTCCCCAGAAAGTGAATGTGTGAAGCCACAGACTCTCATGTATCTTGAGTTTTGATAGTGCTATAATCATTATTATATTGAAATAAATAAATGAATCTGATAGCCTGCTTCCCAAGTACAAGGGATTTCTTCATTTTTCTTTGTATTTGTTTGAATATTAGTAAAATTGGACATCTTTTCTCTCTGCCGGTGAAAGTGTTTGAGAGAGAGAACACACTGTGTTCTTTACCCATTAAGTATTTTCTCTTTTACTTATTTTTAATTTGTAGGATTTATTCACATACTATGAATATCAATTCTTTATATGGTGCATACATTTGTATTTTCTCTATTTGACTTTGTCTTTTTGTTTTATATGTGGTAATTATTGCTTTGTAAAATTCGATTTTTGTATCATTTAATTTAGGAATGTTTTTCCTTTACATACTATAAAATTCACAACATTCTAAAATGTGTCTTCAATTTTATTAAGGCTATATCTTCTTGATCAAATTGTGTTATATTCATGTGCCAATATGCTACAATGAAACTCACCACTCTGATTAATACACAACAAGAAAAGAAAAACAATAATTAGGAACCTGGGAATCAATCTAACAAAAGAGGTAAAAGACCACTACAATAAAAATGGCAGAACACTAAAGGAAGTGAAGAAGACCTTAGAAGATAGAAAGATCTCCCATGTTGGTGGATAGGCAGAATTTTGTCAAAATGGCCATACGACCAAAATCTGCACTATACAGATTCAATGCAATTCCTATTAAAATTCCAATGATGTTTTCCATAGACATAGAAAAAGCAATCATGAAATCCATTTGGGAAAATAAGAGACCCACAAAAGCCAAAGTAATTCTTAGAAAAGTGAAGCAGAAGGTATCATAATACCAGACCCTAAATTATACTACAGAGCTATGTTTAAGAAAAACAGCATGGTATTGACACCAAAACAGACATGAAGACCAAAAGAACAGAATACAAGACACACAGACAAACCCAGTTTTAAATAAATACAGTTATCTCGTATTACACAAAGGCACCATAAATGTACACTGGAGAAAAGATAACCTCTTCAACAAATGGTGCTGGGAAAAAATGATAAATCCATGTGTAGTAGAATGAAATGTAACCCCTATCTCTTATCCTGCACAAACCTCATCTCAAAGTGGATCAAAGACAAAAGTATTAGACCAGAAACTCTGCACCTGCTTAAAGAAAATGTAGGCCCAACACTCCAATATGTCAGTTTAGGAACTGACTTTCTTAACAAGAACTCCTAAAGTGCAAGAAGTAAAATAAAAAATCAATAAATGGAAAGGCATTAAATTAAAAAGCTTCACTGCAAAGGAAACAGTCAAGAATGTGAAGAGAAAACATACAGAATGGAAGAAAATCTTTGCCACCTGCACCGCAGATAGGGCATTAATATTCAAAATATACAAAGAAATCAAAAAATCTTAGCACTAAAAAATCTCCCAAATAACCCAGTCTATAAATGGGCAAAGACACTGAACAGATATTTCTCAAAAGAAATATGATCAACAAATATATGAAAAAATGTTCAAAATGTCTAGCAATTAGAGAGATACAAATTAAAACTACACTGAAATTTCAACTGAAATTTCTCCCGTCAGAATGGTAATTATCAAAAATACAAGTAATGATCAGTATTGGCAAAGATGTGGGGGAAAGGGTATACTCCTACATCACTGATGGGACTGTAAATTTGTGCAACCACTCTAGAAAGCAGAAAACTTGGAATGGAACCACCATTTGACCCAGTTACCCAATTCCTTGGTTTACATCCAAAGGGTTTAAAATCAACATACTAGAGTGACACAGCCCCATCAATGTTTATAGCAGTTCAGTTAAGAATAGCTAAGCCATAGAACCAACCTAGATGCCCTTCAACAGATGAATGGATAAAGAAAATGTGATATATATACACAATGAAGTACTACTCAGCCATAAAATGAATGACTATGAATTTTGCAGGGAAATGGATGGATCTGGAGACTTTTATGCTAAGCAAAATAAGACAATCCTAAAAAGTCAAAGGTCAAATATTCTCTCTGATATATGGATGCTAATACACAACAAGGATGGAGGAGGGGATGAATAAAAGTTCAGTATATTAAAATTGAATGAAGGGAAGGAAGAGGGGACAGGAATAGGAAAGACATAATAAATCTGATATAACTTTACTATGTACATATATGGATACACCACAGTGAATCTCCACATCATATATAACCACAAGACTGGGATCTTAATTAGAATAAGATGTACTCCATGTTTGTATAAATATGTCAAGATATGTTCTACTGTCATGTATAACTAAAAAGTACAAATAAATGTCATGTATAATTAAAAATAACAAATAAGAAAAAATATTAGGAAATAATTTTAAAGTGCTCTTTGTCAATTATAATTTAAAAGAACGATTTCCAGGGAGGAAAAAAAAATCTAAATTCATTATTTACTAGTTAGTGGCTCAGAGGGGAGAAGAGTGGGAGGCACAGAGGGAAATTAATTCAGTGTGTTTTCTCCCATAAGATCTCAGTTGTCCCCCCTGCAGTTACCTGAGAAGATGAGAGAATGATGATGTGAGAGACAGACTCCCTCAGAAAGTATTTGCTGGACAAAAATTTGGCTTAGGAAGAAGTGTGTGGATACCAGGTTGATAAGGGGTGCTCTGTGATGGTTAACTTAGGTATCAACACAATATTATGGTAAGGGTTACCTAGTTTTTAATTAAACATAAGTCCAGACATTGCTGTGAATAGTTTTTCAAAATGTGATTAATATATACATCAATAGATTTCGAGTGAAGCACATTGCCCTCCAAAATGAGATTGGGTCTCAACAATCAGTTGAAGGCTTTGAGAAAAAAAGACTCAGATCCTGCAAGGAACAAGAGATTCTACCTCTAGATTGCATCCAGACTTAAGACTAATCTCAGCTCTTCCCTGGGTCTCCAACCTGCTAGACAGCTCTGAAGCCTTCAGACTTACCAAACTACAATAGTCTGAGCCAATTCCTAAGACGTGTCTCCCCCTCGCTCCTTGTCTGTCTCTCTCAATGTCTTCCTCCTTTTGATTAGGTTTCCTTGGAGAACTCTGACCCATACAGTATGTGTGCATGGGTGTTTATATGAAAGGGGTAGGAAACAGACATTCTATGTCCTTTGTCCATTATATTTTTCTGTGATTATTATTTTTACTTGAAGACATATTCATATAAGAGATAAATTAATTCTTTACTGGACATGCTATATTTTTCTCTGTTGAAAAATTTCCCTTTTACCTGATATATGGTACTTTTTGACATATAAATTTAATTTTTATGTAACTTAATTGCTCAAACTTTTTTGTGGCCCTGAGGATTTAACCCAGGAGCACTCTACCACTGAGCCACATCCCAACCTTTTAAAATGTTTTAAAATTTTGAGACAGGATCTGACCAAATTGTCCAGAATGACCTTGAACTTGAAATCTTCCTGTTTCAGTCTCCCAAGTAGCTGGGATTACAGGTGTGCCCCACCACGTCCAACATTCAAATCTTTATTACAGATTTGTTGTATTTTAAAATATCTTCTCTGACTCAACAATTAAGAAACAATTTCTTATATTTTCTATTAATTTTAAACTTATTTTATCATTTGTAATTTACAGAAATATTTTCATGGAGAGTTAAACATAAATTCACTAATGTGCCTACTCATGGCTCATTAGAAGGAAGAAAGTGAGAGAGGGTGCAGAAAAAAAATTAATTCAGCATGGAGTTTTCTCTCTTAGCATCTCAGCAATGCTCCTTATTGTTACCTGAGTAGATAAGGGAATGACGATAAAAGAGACAAATCGCTTGGATGGATAGGTGGCTTCAGAGAGTTATCGCTAGACAAAATTGTTTATTGAATGGTGTCAAAGCCATCAATAGCTAACATCCAGGCCACAGGATCAGCCCCAGTGATGCTATTACCACACTACTGATTAAGCACCTAAGTCCATGCAGACTGACAGTTCTAAGACATAGGCATGGAATGACCTCTTCTCCTCATCATTCTAGCAATCTGGAACTGGGCTCCTGTGTGAACCAAGGCAAAGATATCCTGGTCATGTCTCTTTCCCCATAACTAAGCCTATGGGAAAAACCTGAGCAAATGTGTTTCACAGGTGAGATGATGGCAGATCTCTGTGGAGTGATGTGGCCAACATACAACACTGTGTCTCTCTCAGGGTGGTCTTTTGTGAAGATGACCTAAACCATTGTAGAATGGTAGAAAGCCATGTCAATGCCAGTGATAAAACACTTAAAATTCTATTAACCACTCACATACACATAACTTTTGCCTAGTTGCTGATAAAATATAAGGCTGAGTTATACTGTCAAAGGATTTATTAAAATCTTATTTGTAGGCCATGTCAGATAAATAATACCAGAACAAGTGGGAATTGAATGGTGTCATCTCAGAAAGGAAAAAAACAAAATCAAGGAACAAAGCATGGAGGTAGAGCAGAGGCATGTTCAAGTTCAGCCAGTAGAGCAGTTCTGCTTGGGAAGCAAAAAGAAACCAGAGAAGTTGTATACCCCGAGGCTTGGATGTCAGTCAGTAGAGACTGGCCTTTTCAGTGAACACGGTGTGGAGCCAGACATGGATGCCTTGAAAGCTGGGGAGTAATTATTCCTGGAGGAAGAGATGATGAAGAAAAGCTTTTGTGATCGCAGTGAAGGTTAGAATCAAGCAGAAACTGTAAGATAGGAGGCAGCATAACATCAGGGAAGGCCAGCACCTTGAGATACCTGATGCCTCGGTGATAGGACAATGTGGATTCTATATCTATGTCTATATCTATATCTATATATTTGTATCTATATCTGCATTTATATCTGTATCTATCAATACCTATGTCCATGTCTATGCATACGGTTACATCTCTGTTTCTATCTAAGTATACACATGTGTACATATGATCAATTAAATACAATACTCTAAAATACCCCAAATTTGTGAGCACATACATTTCACCAGATATTGTTTCTCTATGCCCATTATAACCTGGCTATGGGTATATTCAATTAGTCTCTAACCATCTCATGCTCTGGCAAATTATTTTGGATACTTCCTGAAGGGAGAACTTTCTTTGCATCCTTAATTCTAGGTCTCATTTACTTTCATCTAATTAATTTTTCTATTTTTTAAATGTTGCCCTCCAGACATGGGAAGAGCACTATTATATACCAAGTTGGCATTTTTAATCTTTATATTAGTGTCTTTAAAACTTCAAATATAAAAAGAAAAAAGAAACTTAATTGTTTTTTTTTTTAACTCAAAGTTCAAGTTAATGTAGAAACAAAACAGAAACACTAAACATTACTCCTTGCATTTCCTTAAGTTTGTGCAGCCTCCTCTACTTGAAAAACTCTTTTCTATAGTGTCCTCCACCTCATGGAGTGCTCCCGGCTTGATCTATCGCACCTTTTCTCTCTCCTGTTTACTCATCCACAGATTTCACTCTCTTGCCAGGTATATGGTCCCTGAGCAGCAAATTCTCATTCCACCTTGTAATTCAGCTCTTCTCTCAAGCACCTCCACAGAGTTATTTTTATATAAAAATATATGGAGGACCTAAGTTGAAATGGCCATTTAAAAATCAGATGCACTGCTCCCAGAAAACTGCTATGATCTAAAGCAGAACAACACAAAACACAACACACACACACACACACCAAAAACAAAACAAAACAAAACAAAAATACTAACCTCATTCCCTTTAAATTAATGATAGACAAGTATTTCATATTAGAGTCCATATCTGTTATAGGACCTGACGGGGCATTTTCCCTCTGTGATCCTGTTGTCCCTCACAACAATCTGGAAACTAATCTTTATCATCTCTATTAAAACATTCATGAACCTGAGAACGAGAAATGTGATGTCCACAGCTAGTAAGTGGCAGAACCAGGTGTGTCTGAGTCCTACTACAGGATTATGTAGACACACGGGTGCACACAAACACATGCACATATACACACAGAGTCTGGCAGGATGGCCAAGACACACAAGGGAGGTTTAGAGGCTTCTGTGAACTTTAGTTCAAAGAACATCAAGATACTAAGAAAATGGCTTGGGAGGCCTAGCTCTGAGGTTCTGAGGGTTGATCCTGGGAACTGTTCTGATATTGTGTGGATGGAGGCAACCAGAAGCTGCTAGTCACCATGTACTCATAGGACTTGTGTAGCAGACAAGAGGCAGGTCTTCCCTTGTGTATGTGCTGCCTTGCTCATTGGGGACAAGAGCCCAAACTGGAATAAAAGAGGTTCCTTGATATAGCTTTAATAAAAGGGGAAGGGGGAAGGAGCCACTTGGCTTCTCGATGAGTTGGAGTCCAGAGAGACGGAGAAAGAAGGGGTCCCCAGGTTAGATGATATGGAGTCTCTCTGGATGGTGGCGATCCATAGAGCCAAATTCCCCAGGCCCTGGGGTGTAGGTAAAAATCTGCTCTGCCTCAGCGAGACACAGAGACACCCGGGACAAGAAGAAGGGACACCACCGGGCGAGAAGCAGAAAAACACCATTTATTCCAGAAACTACAGAAGCTTAAATACACTCTTGGACCAATCAGGTCCAAAGGTCACAAACAAAGGGATGCTTTTTGGCAAGAGTACAGTCTATTAGCATAGAATGGGGAGAGATGGAAGGGAGGGGTTGGAGGGTATGGAGAGTGCTCCTACACCTTGATTCTGTTCCTATGTCAGAATCAGGAAGAAATGTTTCCATCCCCATAAGTGGTGAATACTAAGTCATTAGCAAAGTCTTGTTTAGGACTGCATGCTACTTAAGGGAAAAATTCCAAAACTCTTCTATGAAATATGGTCCTTTGCTCTCCCTCTGCTGCAAGCATTTGCCACCCACACTCAGAAATGTTCTTAACTAAATTGTATTATTTTCTGTGATTGAATAATGCCTGTCTCTGGAACAATGCACTGGCCCTTGCCCTCCAGGACAATGGAATTCAATTCTACTGTTTTTATTGGTTGTTTGATTCTTCATGTGACCTGTCATTCCAATGAGATCATAATAAATTCCTTGACATCCTGGCTTGGGGTTTATATTTTACTTCCACTAGTTCAACACAGGGTTATGTACACAATACATATTTTATAACTTTTGAAGCCCATTGCTTGTATGAGCATTGACTTTATATTTATTGGCTTTTATACTTTAAAACTCAGGTCACAATCATAGGAAACTACACTCAGACAAGCACAGCAAAATATGTGTGGCCGTGTCACCTTGAGAGATCTGCTACTGTCTTACCACACATGACACTTGTTCTCCGACTCATGTTGTTCCCAAGAGCTTAGGGATGGAAAAGTGGTCAGGATATCGATCCCTTTCTTTTCACAATGATAAGTCTAGTTAAAAGCTCAACTCCTGGTTTCTAAGATGATGGGGTAGATGACACCTGGTCCATGCCTCTGTCTCTACACAAGTCTCTACAAAACCCAAGTCCTCATCTGACCTTACCTGGGTATAGGTGAGAAGCCAGCAACATACTTGTATGAGGTAGATTGGAATTAAGTCTTGGCTATAGGACATACTGGCTTATGGTTTATATAAACATTTAACTAGAAAAATCATTGACTTTCTGAGAGTTTCCATTTGTCAAAGTGTTTCTTTTATGTGGTCAAATATTCACCATCTCATGGAATGTGAGAAAACACTGCTATCATCAGAAGAAATTCAAACTGAATATTTATCCTTTCTATGTGCTCCACAGCCATTACCAAACAAATTGGTGATCTTTGGGTTTTTTCTTCTATCTTCTCAAACTCTTTTAACAATTATAACAAAAGAATTTATATAACTCCTTGGCAAAAATCAAATAACACAACTTAAAAGTGGGCAAAGGACTTGAATAGATATTTCTCAAAAGACATACAAATGGCCAACAGCTTTATAAAAAATGTGCTCCACATCACTAATCATCAGGAAAATGCAAATCAAAACACAATGAGATATCCCCTCATGCCTGTTACAATGTCTATTATATGAAAGATGAAAGATAATTGGAGACAAGGATGTGATAAAAGGATCCTTGCATACTTTTGTTGGGAATGAAAATTGACATAATCATTCTGGGAAACAATATGAAGGATTTTTAACAAACTAAAAATAGAACTATCTCATGATCCAATAATGATACTTCTGGATGTAAAACCAAAGGAAAAAAATGAATATTTTGAAGAATATGTACTCTCATGTTCATTTCAGCATCATTCATAGCAGCCAACATATTGAAACAATCTGAATGTCTTTCAGTAGATGAATGGATATACAAAATGTGATCTGTGCATGTGTGTGCACATGTGTGTTGAAATGTCAGCTTTTAAAAAAGAAGAAAGAAAACCCTGCCATATATAACATGGATAAGCTTAAAGAATATTATGTTAATTGAAATAGACAAAGGCAAAGACAGACATATAAAATAGACAAACAGGCAAAGACAGACATATTTTATGATCTCAATTATATGTGGAAATATAAAAATGTAGGACTCTCAGAAACATAGAGTATGATGGTCAATACCAGGAACTAGAGGGAGGAAGATATGGAAAAATGTTGGTCAAGAGGTACAAGGTTTTGATTATTCAGAATATGTAAATTCTAGAGAGCCAACGTACAACCTAGTGACTATAGTTAAAAATATTGTATTGCCTGCTTGACATTTACTAAGTTGGGAAATCTTAAGTGCTCTTAAGCACATACACACACACACAAATTATTGTGTGATGTGATAGATATATTAATTAGCTTGGTTATGATGTATATAGTTCACAATGTACTCATATGTCAAATCAAAACGTTGTCTATTTAAATATATACAATATTTTGCAACTATACCTTAATCAAGTTGGAAAATTTAAATTTCACAGAAAATTAAATCTAAAAGAAAATTTAGTTATTATTTTAAATAGTATCTTTTAAAATTATATTTCCAGTGTTGTAATTTTTAGCATCTTGAATTCATATACAACTGCACTGAACTCTGCCATGATTTCTAAATCACTGTACTGAATATTCTTGTCCATTTATTTTTTATTTTTATGTCATTGAAAAAAATCATAGCTGGGCACGCTGGCACACACCTGTTATCCTAGCACTTTGGGAGGCTGAGACAGGAGAATTGCAAGTTCAAAGCCAGCCTCAGCAACAGTGAGGCACTAAGCAACTCAGTGAGACTCTGTCTCTACATAAAACACAAAATAGGGCTGAGGAAGTGGCTCAGTGGTCAAGTACCCCTGAGTTCAATCCTCAGTCCCAAAAAATAAATAAAATAAAATCATATAACTTTTGCATAAAAGGATATGTTCATTTATGTTTTAGTCAGCTTTTTAGCTACTGTAACTAAAAGATGCAACCAGAACAATTTTACAGAAGGAAATATTTATTTGAGGGTTCACAGATTCAGAATTCTTAATCCATAGAAGGCTGGCTCCATTCCTCCAGGCTCGAGGTAAAGAAGAACATCATGGTGGAAGAGTGTGGCAGAGGGAAGCAGCTCACATGGTGATCAGTAAGCAGAACAAGAGAAACTCCATTGGCAAAAGACAAATATATACCTCCAGGCCATGCTCCAATTTCCAACTCCTCCAGCCACACCCTAAAACTTCTGTTATCACTCAGTTAATCCCCATCAGGGGATTGATTCACTGATTGGGTTAAGACTCTTACAACCCAATCATTTCTCCTCTGAACCTTCTTCCATTGTCTTACCTGTGAGCTTTTTGGAAACATCACATCTAAACCACAGCAATTTACAATTTGAATTATCTCCCCAACTAGCATTTGTTAAATGAATAAAAATCACCCAAATCCCAATAACACAGAGCATGCAATAATTTGTGCTCCTGCCAACAATGAATTTTGTGAGCCTTTTTAATCTTTGCCAATGTTTTATAAATCTAACAGTTCCCTTTCAAAACAATGAGTTATATCCCTTCATTAAAAACTGAATCTCTTTTACAGTCTCATTTCAGTGTTATTGATATTTCTTATTTTTCTTCTGTTTTAAAATCAATAATTCATGACTTTCATCAAATCTTTTATCATAATATTTGCTTTTTAATTCTTAATTTATATGAATACTATGTTATAAGGGATATCAGCTAGACAGCTTTCCATTATTGTAACACAATATGTAAGCTAATCAAATTATAGAAAGGAAAGATTTATTTTGGCTCACAGTTTCAGAGTTTCCAATCCATGATTGATTGGCCTTATGGCTTTGTGGCCATGACAAGGCCACACATAGAGGAAGGAGCACACAGTAAGGCAAAAACTGCTCACCTCATCTCCAGGAAGCAAAGAGAGAGAGGCAGGAGCAAGAGCCCACAATCCCCCTCAAGGGCATGCCCCAGGTACCAGAAGAACTCCCACCAGGCATCATCTCCTAAAGGTTCCACCACCTCCCACTAGTGACCACCCTTGAGACAAAGCCTTTAACACATGGGCGTTTTGGGGACATTCATCATCTAAATTATAGCAGGATTTTAGTCCCATCCCTATCTTATGTATTCTATTTTCCCAGGTTAATTTTTATCCTTTCATCTTTTAGTGGTGTTTTCTGTCACTCAGAATTTAATTGTAATGTGATCAAATATATCCATATTTTCATGAATATATTATAATTTTTTTCCATTTTTAAAATTTTCTACAAATAATGATTAATCATCAACTGCATTTTTAGGATGTTGTTTGTGGTGGTTGATACATGACTGCGTATATTTGGCAAAGCACATTAGGTTGTATGTTTAAAATAAATGAATTTTATCACATGGAATTTATACATCAATAAAGTGATTTAAATATTTAAATATATGGATTTATTGCATATAATGTATGTATATATATATACATGTAAATATAAAATATGTGTGTATACATACATGCATATATTTGTATGTATATTATATATAAACATGGAATGAAAGAGTCATCAGGGGAAATTAATTAATAGAAAGAGTAGGGAATGGGGAGCACAGAAGTGAAGAAGTGACAGCTTCCTGGCCTTTGCCCCCCACTTGTCAGTCTACAGTCACCTTTCTTCCTCTGTCAATGTGGCCTCCAGGCCCCAAGGCCCTGCCCAGCTTCCCTCCCACTATTCTGTGAGCATCCCTCAGGGGATGACAGACTTAGACACTGGAAAGCAACCAGAAGTTGAAGCCGTAGTGTTAACCTTACTGCTGCTTCAGGGCTTTGTTTAAAAAGGAATGCACAGAATTAGAGAAAAAATCAAGCATACAAAAATTTGAACTTAACCTACTGATGACAAACTGCATCCTCTGTCCACTGAGGCCAGAGGAGCTACCAACAGGAGAGAGAGGGGAATGGTAGCACAAGCAGGGAAACAAGTTAGTCTTATATCAGCTGGGATGCAGACTTCAGATTTTATTATTTCAATTCAGGCAACAGAGTATAATGACAGATGCTGTGTAAGAGTAGGCCAGTGCTTTGGGGGGGACAGCACAGACAGGAGAATGGGGAATGTGGTTCCCAACATGTTTTAGGAGAAAGATTTTGGCTTCTGCACACCAGGGTAGAAAGATGCTCTAGGCCAGAGCTCAACCTTTCCATAAACCTCTCAGCCACTCCTGCAGCTTCAGAAGGAAGAAGTAGTCAAGGGCACTTCAACAGCAGCCTCCAGATTGCTGGCTGCTGCCCCCTCCACAGCAGCTGGAGCCCCCTGAGGGCTGGCTGCAGCAGCCAGAGCTCCGTCTGTGGCGGTGGGATCTGCGGGGCCTGTGGTGGCTCAAGCAGCAGCCACCACCCCCAGAGCTGCAGCAGCCCCCAGAACTGGAGCCACAGCAGCCCCCAGAGCTGGA
>CM053400.1:98100878-98128182 GCA_028644305.1 Xerus rutilus | reverse complement strand
CCCGATCAGGGAGATTAATGAGACCACTAGAGAAGAGAAAGCCAATCAGTGTACATGCTGCCAAAGAGGAGGGTCACTGGAAAGGGGAGACATCCCTGATGCATCCAAGGGAAGCCACATGGTCAGTGAGACCTCAACCCATCCTAGTGCAGATGACACTAGCAGTGCTAAGAGGCTGCTCACAAGTTCCCCAAGAGTATCCCACAACAACATTCAGCTGACTCTTAACAATAGATAAAAACAAGGTCCATTTGACTATCTTGATCTTGAGCACCTGGCAAAAACAGTTAAAACCACAACAATAACCATTCCTGGGCATTTAAAAAAATAGTTATTTGTAACTTAAGATGTATACTTGGGTTAGCCCCCCCAAGAATAAGTAAGGCTGAAGACAACAAAAAAGATTTATAAGCAAGAGTGCCTGATAATTATCAAAAAAACCTGTCAGAATCAAAAGTTGTTAGTCAATTCAAGGCCTACAGATCTTCCTAACCTCCAACATAGGTAGGCTTAGCCAGCGTTTATTAGTGTGATTCTCTAGCCCTAAGTAAAATGTTCTGTAAAGTAAAGGCCTAACTAAGTGTTCTGTATATATTCCTGAAAACTCTGACAATACAGAAGATTTATATTCCCCAATAAAGGCCTTATTAGGCTTTGTTAGGCCTTCTTATGGGGATAACTTCTTAGTTCTTGCACCTGCTGGTTAGGGATTATTGATTTCTATTATCTTCATGATGTTCATTGACATGTTCCAGGTGCTACAACATTCATTGTGTATTGATCTCATTTCAGTGCTCATGTCTTTTGTTCCTCTCATAGAAGCACCACCCCCAGGTGAATTTACAACCTGTACTTCCTAAATCATACTTTCATCATGGACCCCTTGACCCAATTTATAAAAAGGGACTCCAAACTACTTGCCCCACTGCACATCGCCCCCTCTGAGCTCGAAGCAGCAAGAGCAATTGTCGTCCTTTTCCTTATAGCAGTAGGAGTTCCCTAAAATTAGAGGGAAAAATACAATCAATGTAAATGTGTAATCGGGTCAATTCACAATATGGAGGCTGGTTTGGGTCCAAAAAAATGTTGTAAGATATGAGCTGCTAAAACAACATATTCTGTCAGTCCAACCCCCACCTCTAATCAGACAAAACCTAATGTTACTCAGGACTGTTGGTTAACTTCTATGTGGCTCCAAAGGACATTTGGTTTGCCTGTTTATCAGAATAACTCTCTGCATCAATGCCTGGTATTTTTAAAATAATATGTCAAAGAAACTTTATGGTCTAGTACACATTTTGCCAAAAATATATTGGTATGGAAAAGACTCTTGTTAGTGGGACTAGGATTAGCAGGATCTACCGTCCTAGGCACAACTTCCCTTATCATCAGCAATCAGAATTTCAAAAGCCTCAGCCAACAAGTAGACCTAAACTTAGGGCACTTAGAGTCTTCTATTTCTCGCCTCAAACAACAGGTGGATTCTTTAGCAGAAGTAGCCCTCCAGGACCACAGAGGCCTTGACTTACTTTTCATAAAGGAGGGAAGTTTATGTGTAGCCATAGGAAATACTTGTTGCTTCTATGCAAATCAATCAGGAGTCATCAGAGACACATTAGCTCTGGTCCTAGAAAATTTAAGGGAAAGAGATAAATTAAAAACAGATAACTCCAATTGGTACCAGGGACTATTTTCCTGGTCACCATGTCTCACTACCCTTATATCTGCTATTTCAGGCCCCCTTATACTTTTGCTTTGGGAATTTCTAATAGGCCCCTGCATTATTGTCTGGTTAACTATATAAGACAAAGAATTAGTGCTGTTAAACTCATGTTACTCAGGTCTCACTATAACTCCCTCCTGATAGATGATGATGAGTCAAAGGTTTGACTCTATTCACTAGAAAAGGGGGAATGCAAAATCCAAACTCAAAATGGAGTCACTCTGGCTCAGGCCTGCACGTATCAGCTAACCTGCTCTTTGTGCTTCTGTGATTAATGCCTTGCTATGCTTGCTTCTCACAGATGGGGGGGGGGCAAAACCACAGGCTGCCAGACCCCCTGGCCAGTTACCTAAAGTTCCAGGAACTGAAAAGGGACATAGGAGGCGCTGTCATGGTTTAACTGTAAATAACTATAGATTGAATATCTGCCAAATCATGTTTTCCTGAGTCATGTAGCTAGCCCACCCTATAATAACCTCTGAAACCCTCACTTCAGGGTCACTCTCTGAAGGAAGGGAGAGCTGACCCCAATCAATTGGCCTGTGTGCCTATTTCCTGAATAAACTTTGCTGCCTCTGCAGAGTTGTCTGGGCTGCACTTCTTGGGGAGAGGTATGGGTTGGATGCAACCCTTAATATAGGTCTTTTAAGGTTTTCTATATCTTCCTGGTTCAATTTGGGCAGGTCACGTCTAGAAATTTGTCAATCTCTTCTAGATTTTCAAGTTTATCGGAGTACAAATTTGCAAAATAATTTGAATAATCCTATGGATTTCTGAAGCATCTATGGTGATATCTCCTTTATAATCTTTAATTTTATTAATTTAGGTCTTTCCTTTCTTTGGCTAGTTTTGCTATGAGTTTATCCATCTTTCTTATCTTTTCGAAGAACCAACTCTTGGTAGCATTGATCCTGTACATCTTTTTTCATTCTCAATTTTATTAATTTTAGCTCTGATCTTATTTCATGTCTTCTACTTATTTTCTTATAGTTTGTGTTTCATTTTTTAAGGCCTTGAGGTGTGGTAGTATAACTTATTGAAGTTTTTTTCTATTTTTTAATGTAGGCACCTGCTGCTAAAAACTTGCCTCTTAGAATTGCCTTCATACTGTCCTAGAGATTTTGATATATTGTGTCTCTGTTATTATTTGTTTGTAAGAACTTCTAATTTCTTCTCTCATTTCTTCTATGATCTGTTCCTCATTTGAAATAGTACTGTTGAATCTCCATGTGTTTATGTGGTTTCTGTAATTTTTCTTGCCATTGATTTTTAGTTTCCTTTCATAATGATCCAAAAAGATGCTCTAGATTATATCAATTTTTTGCTATTTATTAACACTTACATTGTGATCTAGAAAATGATTTACATTGGAAAATGTTCCATGAGCTACTGAGGAGAATGTGAATTCAGCTATTTGGGGGCAAAATATTCTGTAGATATCTGTTAAGTCCATTTAGTTTATAGTGTTATTTAGGTCAGAAATATTCATTGATTTTATGTTTGGATGAACAGACTGTTGATCATAACAGTATGTTGAAATCTTCCAGAATTATTTTATTGGGGTATAAATGGGATTTAATCTTTAGAAGTATTTTTAATGTAATTAGGTGCACTGATATTTGAGATGTAAATATGTACTATCATTATATCTTCTTGTTGGATTGATCCATTTACCAGTATGTAGTGGTCTTTTTGGTCTCTTCTGATTAATTTTTGCTTAAAATCTGCTTTATCAGATATGAGAATAGCTATTCCTGCTTGGTTTTGGACTTCCTTTGCATGTAATATTTTTTTCCCATCCTTTTGCTTTCAGACAGCAGGTGTCTTTACTTGTGAGATAAGTCTTTTGCAAATAGTATATAGTTGGCTCTTGTTTTTAATCCATTCTGCTAATCTATGTCTTTTAATTGAGAATTTGAAAACATTTACATTCAGTGTTTCTATGGTTGGATATTTGTTATTTCCTGCTATTTTGGTTTATTTGCTATATTTAACTTGGTCTTAATTTTCATTTAGTTAGTTGCTCTTCTAATTAACTTCATCTATTGGGAAGTTTGGAGTTTGTCTTTGAGTTCTTCTGTGTGCAGTATATCTTTAAATAGTCTTTGTAGTGCTGGCTTAGTTGTCATTAATTCTTTTAGTTTATTCTTATCACAGCTTGTTTTTCTCCATCAATTCTGTATTATAGCTTTTCTGGATATAATAATCTTGGCTGCCTCTTGTTCTCTTTTAATGCATGGGATATCTCATTGCAGACCCTCCTTGATTTTTTGGTCTGATTTAAGAAGTCAGAAGTAAGCCTTATTGATTTTTCTCTAAATGTGACTTGACATTTTTTTGTGTGCAGCTTTTAATATTCTTTTCTTATTTTGTATGTCAGGTATTTGGAATTATGATGTGTCTTAGAGAATTTCTTTTTGATCTTCTCTGTTAGAGGTTTTATATACCTCCTGTACATGAATGTGTATCTCATTCCAAGGTGAGAAAAATTCTCTGTTATTGTCTCACTGAAGAGGTTTTTAAGGCCTTTAGCCTGTATCTCCATGTTCACTTATACTCTGGTGACTCTTAGGATGGGTCTCTTGATGTTGTCCCAGAGTTCTTGCATATTCTGATCATGGTTTTCTTTTCTTTTATTGCATACTAATATTTAAGTCAATATACCTTGTTTTCAAAGCTTAAAGCTCTGTCTTCAAGGCCTGGAGCTTTATTTTCTATGAAATATAATCTGTTGGTGACACTTGTGAGTTTTTCATTTGATTCATTATCTTTCTTTTCCATGAGATCTGATTGGTTTCCTTTCAATACCTCCATTTATTGAAATGGTCTTTCATCTACTATATTTGCCCTATTAATTTGTTCCTTAAGTCTTCTTTTAGGTTGTGAAATATTTCAAAAATCAGCATTTTATAGTCTTTCTCTGGAATTTCATTCAATTCCATATTTGTGGGTTCCTTTGTAGGGAAATTATTTATTTGGGGGTGATATTTGTATGCCTTTTGTCTCATGTTTTCATTGGCCTTGAACTTGAGATTCAGTTCAGATGATTCCTCTTCCTCTTTTATACATGTGACCTTTGGTGAGTTGTTGTTGTTGTAGGGATTTAACTCTATTTTTGCTGCATATGAGTAGATGTTTAGGGGTAAGACCTGAAGTTCCCCTCTAGTTGTTCTTACTTGGGGTATGGTTGTTGGTTTGGGGCTTTGCTTTTATTTTTGTCTCCTCTGTTCTATAAGTATTGTTTAGGTTCAAGTGGGGTTCACTCATGTGTGGAGTGAAGTTCACTGTTACTTGGCTGAGTTGTGAATGTTATTCAGCAGCAAAGTTTCTACTCTGTGAACTTGAAGTGTCCCAATCACTTCCCAACCTCTCTTAGAAAAAGAGGGAACAGGGAATAATAACAGTATTAGCAACTGATGTACAGTCTTAAAATCTTGAGCTAAGGAACTTCTGGAGGCTACATCCTTCTAATCCACCAATGGTACTGGCTTTATAAGGAACAGGTATGGTGCCATCTTGCCAGTATCTAGAAAAATGGTCTAATTTAACTAGGGATGATCCCAAACTCCAAAGTCCAAAATGGGATATTTAAAAATTCCCAAAATTAGTGTTTTTGTGTGCTCAATTAGAAAAATTAGACTCTGAAGCTAAATAGAATGAATGGGAAGCTACATGCAGAGGTGCACAGAAGCTGCATAAGGAGGGATAGATAGACTGTCAACCATTCAAGAGGCTAACAAGGAGTTGTTAGAGATTGCCCTTCAACAGAAGAAGGTTTTGTTTCAGAAGGCTGCCTTGTCTCTTTTTCTCTTTCAACTTCTCCTCCTTTATAGTTTCTTCTAAGCTTTGATTTCCTGGTTTCAGTCGCCACCTTCTGTCACTTCCTTCTGGAAACACTAAGTCAGCAGAAACTCCTATAGCAACAGCTCCTTTTAACCTGTCACTCAAAGAGCAGAGCTAGCTGAGCAGTCTACCAACCCTGAACCAAAATGAAGTTTTAAAGTATTGTCAAAGAATTCCCTGATCTGCCCAAAATCTTTTTAGATTTGGTAGGAAATTTGATCTAAATGTTTGCACTTACAGTCCTGGTTTCTCTGACCTTCATCCATTGGTTCATATGCTAGTATTAGAAAGAAGGGATGATGAATAGGAAAAAAAAAAGGGCAAATGAGGATAATGGTTTAGAGTTTTTGGCAAGATAATAGAACCAAATTGAGAACAAGTTCACCATATAGCAAAGGCCCTCCTTGGTTCCATACCCCAGATCTTTCAAAAAGTTGTGTCCTGGAATAAAATCAAGTAATACAATAGGATCCAATTGAGTCTATCATATATTACTAGGAATTATTTAAAAGAAAAAAACTAAGCAACATTCTAAAATGGCAGAGGCTAGCTTCCAAAATGACATCATCTTAAATTCTAATGTTTTAAATAAATTGGATGACAACTTGGTTATGTTGATCAAAAGACACCAGCCAATTACTCATGAATGCACAGCTCATAAATGATAGAGGTGGGGAGCAGCTCTTCTTTATTCAATTGCAGGGTCATTTGGTCAAACAATTGATGTGGCTCATTTTCAGGGATAACATGTCTTCTGGCCACCACAAGCTTCTGGGCTTTATATGCAGCCTTAGCAGAGCCAGGCCATGGGAGGAGTTAGTTACTTTTGGTGATCCCTTTGGTGGGCAGGGGGTAGGGCGAGGTCATGGGAGGAGTTTTGGTGGCAGGATCATTTAGGGTGTAGTGGGAGGACAGATAGGTAACCATATCCTTCATTCCAGACTCTGAAAGGGGTATAAGGAATTGGGAGTGTCATATCACAATTCCTGCTATAAAGGGGCAAAGTAGGCAGATCTCCTTTCAGAATTCTGGGAGAGGACACAGGGATTCTAGCAATTGAAGCTGAAGAAGGGTGTATATGGAAGGAGTTTCAGGGTAACAACAAGCAATCTTTCCTTGTTGTGGTTTCAGGAACTCAGATTGTGAATGCATCTTTGAGATGCTCCTGGGAGCAGGTTTGGGCTAACTGGGTCACCTTACTAAGAAGCTGTTTCTGTATAAAATCAAGAATACATGAAAGAAAAGCTACTATAAGAAAGGTGAATATTAAGGGGGAGTAATCAGGAGGACCACTAGGAATCAGGCAGTTCTTGCCTTCATTGTTTCAGGTCCAGTGTGGCTGTTAAAGAAGACAGGTAGAGAACATAATGGAGGCAAAAGAAATTTGAGCAGGCGTCAGGTCAGTGAATGTCCCTTGAAGCTGGAGATTCCAAATGAGGTTGAGTGTTTGAGAAGGAGAAAGGTGAAGGGGGGGGGGGCGGTAAATATAATAAACTTGTAGCTGAGTGTTGTTAAGAAAATGTAGGAGGATGTCTAAGAAAATAACATTAGTAATTTTGGACAAGAGGATCAGTAGCTTCTGCTGTATGTGAAAATGGAGTTATTAAGAAATCAAGGGTATCAGGACAAGAGTGATAAATCCCAGGGGTGGAGGGGTTTTTGTTGGGAGAAGAGTGGCAGGGTTTAGTGAGGAGTCTTGCTGGAAGGTAGTTAAGGGATTCAGGAGTTGTGCATGCAGTCATTGGACTCTGGTTGGGGGAAGGGAGACAAATGAATGATGACTGAGAAGATCTGGGAAAGAGTGTCTGGTAAGAATGGTAATGGGCTGATAAAATGCAAATTTTCTGGTTTTAGGGATAAAGAGTGCTGCTGTTGCTAAAACCTGAGGCACTGGGGTCAGCCTTGATAAACCAAGTCTAATTGTTTGGATGAGAATGCAATGGGGTGGAGGGTATCCCCTGACTTCTGGTAAGGAACTCTTAAGGCTTGTTTGTGTTCTGAGTAGAGTGATGGGGAAAACAAAAGGCTTATTAAGGTTTGGTAAATAAAGAGTTGAGGATTTGAGAAGAGATTTCTAAAGGGTAGCAATAGTAGAGGGAAAGGAATGGGGAGATGGAAGAGAATCTGAAAGATTCCCCTTGAAGCTTCGTAAAGGAATTTGGCTATGAGGGAGAATTTTGGAATCCAGATTCAAAAATATCTCAAAAGGCTATGTCCCTTTTGGTGGTCAGTAGAGGAATGTCTTTTAAAGCCTAGAGTCTCTCTGGGGCTATGGTGTAGGGAAGTGGGGGTTAATAGGATGCCTAAATATTGTACCTGAGGGAGCAGAGCTGGGCCTTAGATTGAGGAACTCAGTACCCCCAGGAGAACAGGGAGTTAAGCAGAATGCTAGTGTGATGTGTGGAATACTCTAGTGAATGGCTACAGAGCAGGAGGACATCTACATACTGGATAAATTTAGGCCAGGGGATAAATTTAGGGTGGCCAGATCACGTTGAGAACCTGGCCAAAGTAGTGGGGGCTATCTCGGAAGCCTTGTAGGAGAACCATCCAGGTGAGCTGTTCCAAGTAGTTAGTATCTAGGTCTGTCCAGGTAAAGGCAAAAAGTGGGCATGAGGCAAGATGGAGGGGAATAGCAAAGAAGGCATCTTTCAAGTCTAATACTGACAAATGTGTGATGGAGGCTGGGATATGAGATAAAAGGGTATAGGTGTTGGGCACTACAGGGTATGTGAGAACAACTGCCTCATTGATTTTTCTGAGGTCCTGTTTAACCAGAATTAGTGAATAGGTGAGTTATGAGGTGAGTGGGTTGGTATGAGGGGTTTGGCCTGTAATAAACGGGAGATGATGGGCTTTAAACCTTTGGGGGTGAAGGGGTTAAAGGATATTGGGGAAAAGTTACATAATAGGTGGGGTCTCTTAGTTGGATATGAACCATGGAATGGTGTCTTGCTATTTTAGGTTGAGAAGGATCCCAAACTGTGGGGTTAATCGCAGCAAATAAAGGACAATCCAGAGGGTAAGGAGGCACAGGGACCAGGTCTGGGCCAGAATGTATTAAAAAGATGGTAGTGGGCTTTAAAGGGGAAATGATAATGGGGGTTTTTAGTTTGTGAAAGGAGATCTCGACCCAATAGGGGAACAGGGCAACATGGCACAACTATAAAAGAATGCTACAATGAAAGAGGTCCAAATGTGCAAAAAGTGGAGGGGGAGGGTAAAAGCAAAAGGCTTGCCCCAGTGTTGACCCCAAATGGGACTGCATGGCCATTCACCATCCTGTAACCTGGGGCTGCTCAGTTGTGTCACCTGAGGTGACAGGGGCAATGGAGACTGGCCCCTTCATTCCAGTAATTTGATGAATGGGACTTGGGAATTGGACAGCTGTACAAGGGGGAGAGGGTGTCCTTCCCTGGGGACAGTCCACCTTTCAGTGGCCCTATTGTCCATAGTTAGGACAGAGCTTGGTAGGGAGCCTCAGGTTAGGGCAGGCTTTTGCCAGTGTCCATTTTGCCCATATCAGAAGCAGGGCCCAGTAGGTATATTAGAGGGTCGGGTGGGGCCGTGAGCCATAGGAGCTTTCCTTGGGCTCTGGATTGTAAAGGCCAGGAGCTAATATTTCTAAAAGCTATTGTGGAAGAGTCTTGGGGCCCTTTTCAAACTGTCTAAGTTTTTTACGAATGTCAGGTGCAGATTCACTGATGAAATTAAAATGGAGAAAGAGAATGCCACCAGAACTATTCAGATCTAGATTTGTGTATTTGGTAATGGTATCCATAAGCCAGGCCAAAAAGAGGGTTTCATCAGGTTCCTGGGTAATTTCCTCTACTTTGTCCCAATTAACCTGGGTATGAAAAATTTTTGGCATGCCTTCAAGGAGACAAGTAATCATGTACTAGAATCTAATGACTCGAGCATCTTGGGGCTGATATGTCCAATCAGGTTCAGCTGTGAAGATGGCAACCTCTGTTGCAGGGTAGATATGGGGGTTTGGCCCATGTACATCTGCATGGTCTCTGGCCACCTGCCAAATGCAGGCATATTAGCAGGGTTTTCAGAAAATGATCCTAATCTGTCCTCTATTTGGGACATATCTGTCATGGAGAAGGAAACATGGATCTGGACCATACTTTCAGCCCCTGCCACTTCCTGGAGAGGAAACATGAGTTTTGCTGGGAGAGTTTTAGACCATGTATGCGGGGGTCGGCAGGGGAGAGAGGGAGCTTGTGTGTGGGGTCTGAGGAGGTGAATCTAGTAGGGAAGCAGTGGAGCTCTGGGGGGGAAGAGTCAGATGGGGGAGCCATAGGACTTTGCAGAGGAGACTTTGTTGGGGGAACAGTGGAATTCTGGGGAGGAGGCATGATGTGGGGGCCATAGGACCCTGGGATCTATAAATAGGGGGTTCATCTATTTCTGGGGCTACAAATGAGGAAGAAAGTTGTAAGTACATAATTAGTAACTGCAAAGCAGAACAAGGTTGGCATGTGGTGGGGGTTGAGTGGAGGAAAAAGAAGGCCTGGAGGTAGGGAACCTCAGACCACTTGCCATTCTGTATTAAATATTTCTCCAAAGCCTGGAGAATTTCTTTATTAAGAGTTTTATACTTGGGCCCTGGGCACTGATTATCTAATTTGTACTGCGACCAAATTTGAGTGCTCAGTCTAATGAGGAGTTCAATGTTGAGGTCAATTTGAGAGTACAGGGTCTTAAAATTGGCAAAGAGACAGACCAAGGGGTGTCTCTGGGAACTGGGTAACTACCATATTTGGAGAGGCGCAATGGAAGTGACAACTGAGAGCAGAGCATCCTCTGCACTCTTAAGTCACAGGTGTGCCAGTCACTGAACTGGACTTTTCCCACTGGGGACTGGGGATATGTCTTTACCCCAATCTCAGAGGCTGGGGGTTCCCTCAACCTCAGAGTGCCACAGGGGTGCCAGACTCTCAAGGGGCACTGCCCAGGCCTCATCAGCTGCTACACTGGACTGTGGGGAAAGGGTAACTTTGTAAATTAATCATATGTATCTAACAAATACATTTATAATTAATCCCATATCAGACAAGTGTATTGAACAGGACTTACCTCTTGCTCATTGAAGAAAAATCCTAGAAATAATGGATATATACATTTACATTTTACTAGTTGTTTGACCACCTAGAAAAATCTCAGAGTTAAAGGCATACTTCATTCTCATTTGTTTATCTAATGTTAACTGAACCTTTCAAACCACATGAACCAAAGGCACTTGGACCCATTTTTTAAAATTCTGATTTAAGAGCTCATTTAATTTTGATACACACACACCTGTAAGAACATGTACACAGAAAAATATACTGGTGGAAATAAAGGCCTTATAGCTTTTTTAAAACCTATTAGATTGAGAGCAAACCTTTACAAGTTGGCCTTTGAACAAAGCAGTGTGTAAAATACCTTTATAATTGGATAAAATAAGTCTGGTCAGAAAAAACATATTAACTTAGGCACTGGATTAAAATCATGAGCTAAAAAATATATAGAATTCTTTTAAAAAAAAAAAAAAACCAAGTGCCCTAGAAAAAAATAATACAGTCATTAATTATTCTAGTAAAGCAACATGACAGAGCAAGGGGGGGGGGCGGTGTATAAGAGAGCGCGCGCCCTGAAATCACTTTTCTCCCTGTGTTGCAGCCAGGAAGACGTTACATTGAACTTTTCAGTGGAGGGATCCGTGGCAAAAGCCTGTTTCTGGAAAAAACAGGCTGTAAATTCATCTGCAGAGTGGGTGCTCCTGAAACAAAAAGACGGAAGTGCTGGGATGAGAATAATACAAAATAAATTGCCGGAGTTCTCCCACAGAAAAGAAACTGAAGCAAGTCAAGGCAGACATTCCCAACACCTGGGCGAAGAGGGAACCAATGCACCTCTTTTGGTGCCAGATGGTGGATGATGTTTTGACGCCCAGCAGGTTTCCCTGGTGGCATGCATGCCCGGGGTGCGGCCCCTGTGTGTGAGCCCTATCCCGGCAGGTGGGCTCGCGCCTGAGCAGTGGAGACTTTCCAGAGCAGCCAGAGCCAGGTGCTTTTGGGGAGTGGAGGAGCGGAGGAGGAGGTAGAGGTGGAGGCGGAGGCGGAGGGAGCCCGCCCTCTGGCAGCGGATTGAAGCTGTCCTCGCGAGGATGGGGCGCCAAAGTTGTGCTCCACCCCGGGTGGCTTGAATGGATGTTGCCCGGGGCTCGCCGACTGGCCGGAGGGCCAGGAGCCCCGAAGTCTTGCAAGGGTGAAAGGGCAGAGGAGCGGGAGCCATGGTGGTTGGTGCTCGCGAGGCGCCTGTGGGCTGCAGTCTCCCAGGGCGGGGTGAGAAGGCAGACGGGCAGTAGCCGTGGGCGCTCGCCAGGTGGCGGTAGGCTCAGTGCTCTGGCAGCGGCCCACCGCGGCTGGAGGCTTCGGGAGTGGGGAGGGGAGGGAGCCGGGAAGCAGGGCCATTGGCATTTTCCCAAACACCTGCCTTTTGGTGGGTGCGATGTGCGCCGGGCAGAAGGCGGCCTCTGATCCAGAGGTCTCGGAAAAACTGGAGGTTCGTTGCAACGGGGGGGGGGGGGTAAAAAGAACCCCCAAAACATCTTATTTCCTGATCAGGGAATCAAATGAAAGCACATAGTGCACAAATGATGAAGGCAGAGAGCAGACCTCGGATCACCAAGGTCTTCTTTATTCAACAGCAGAGTCAGTCAGTCAAACAAACACCTGATGTGGCTCATTTTCAGGGGTAAAGTGGCTGCTGGCCACCACGAGGTTCTGGGCTTTCCATGCAGCCTTAGCAGAGCCAGGCCAAGGGAGGAGTTAGTTACTTTTGGTGGTCCCCTTAGCAGGCAGGGGCAGGGCCAGATCATGGGATGGGATTTGGTGATGGGATCATTTAGGGCAGGGTGGGAGGACATGTAGGTAACCATATCCTTCAACTCAAGCCCCAAATTTTATCCATCTTTCATGGACTTTCCAAGAAAAGCAAAGAAATGTCTTCCAGAATAATAAATTTACAACTTCAGCAGTTGAGTTGCCAGACCAGACATTTTGGAAAACCCAGGCCACTTGACAAAAAGACAATTTCACCCAAAGAAGGAAGGATCAAAAAGAAGTCTGTTGCAACTGTACAATGTCACAGCACTTTAAAAAAGGATTGCAAAAGCGCCAACGACGCCAAGAAAAACAGGAGACATAGGGCTAGTCTGAGAAAACAAAAGGGAGTTTCCCTACTTATTGATACTCTAGAGAAATAAAAGTTTTATAAATGGAAAACACAAAGTGCATTAATAGGTACTAGAGGTACTATTTTTGCTCTCATTCCTATGTATTAAACTCCTCCCTTCCTCAGGTTAGTGAAACAGTACAAATAGTGGGAATTTCTAATCAATCTATAATTGTACACACATCTCAACCTATAAAACTCCAACTGAAATTAGGATGGCCTACATTCTTTCCTATTTGTTCCTTCAGCCCCTGTATACCTCCTCAGTAGAGATTTTTAAAACCTACAACACACACATTTCCATCTCTCAAAAGAGAGAAATGTTGTTGGAAATGAGACCAAAGAAGCAGGAGCAAGACAAACAGTTGGGCAAGATGAAAGTGAAATGATACAAATATAAATCCAACAACGGTTTTTCTGAGTTTGAACTGATAAATGATACTCATAATCTATTACAAACTCTGCCAGACCATTTGTGGTCTAAATCATTCACATTTATTGGAAAAGTTTCTTTCAGACATCCCTACCTAAGTTTTATTACCTAACAAAATACTACTTAAAAGTAGAAGCTATTGATACTGCTGGTTATCAGTTCTGCTTCCTCAAATGTTGAAGTTTGAACATTAGAGAAGCACCAGAGGCAAGTGTAGAAAGCAAATTTTATTTAAAAAGAGTAACAGATTTCTCCCAGGAGGGAGAAGGGGCCCAGCAGTGGCTGGTATCCTGGTATCCCAAGAAGTGGGAGTGTCCTGCCCCTTTTATACATTTTAGAATTTCTTTGCTCTCCCACCCTCTTCCCTCCTTATCTAGCTCCTTCCTTTCCCCATCTTGTGTAAGTGATTAGGCCAAGGAGATGCCAGTTGGAGTGGCCAAAAGGTGAAAAGCAGATGGGCAGGAAGGGAGCCAAGCCCAGGAGGCATTAACAATTTTTACATCTCGCTATAGGGAGGAACAATTCCTGGGAGAGGTTACCTTAGCAACAGGTTGGAGCAGGAGCAGGTCATCTTGGTGAGGGTGGAGGAAGGACTCTGGAGGCATTAACATTTTCAATCTCCCAGGGGCAGTCTCCAACTTCCCCAACCTAAACTGGTTTCCATTTTCGGGATCCAACCCGACTACCTATCTACACTGAATGCCTGTCTTTAATTCTTGTTTCACTATTAGAGCATTTGGACTAATAATAGAGAACTATATACTGAAAAGCCCAATTTTTCCTCACACTAATCCTTATAACATTTCAATTTTTCCAGTTAGGAAACAAATTGGAAGGGTTGGCACTTTATACAAAATATGAGAATTATCAACACTGTTATAGTTACTTGTCACCCAGTAGTACCTAACCCTTTTATATGCTTTTATCGACCATTCCCATTGAGGCGAAGCCTTCACAATTATTGACTTACTCGGCGCTTTCGTTAGCAACCCAACAGATCCAAGAGGTCAATATTTGTTTGACCTAACCAGAAACAACCTTCAATATCTGGTGTATTATTCAGCTTTGCATCATTATAACGAAGTACTGAGGAGAATTAACTTCAGGGAGGAGAGATTTATTTTGGCTTACAGTTTCAGAAGTTTCTGTCCATGTTAGCTTAACCTGGTTGCTTTTAAGCTTAAGGAAAGCCATATGTTATGGTGGGCACATGTGGCAGAGGACAGTCATTTATATTATGGTGACCAAAAACCAAAGGTGGCGAGATACAAAATATACCCTTCAAGTGTATGCCCCCAATGACCTACTCTCTCCAAATGAGGTCCCAACTGCTAAAGTTTCTACCATCCCCCAATAGCCCATTAAGTTATAAATCTATAAATGGATTAATCCATTCATGATATGATCACCTCCTAAATACCCCAATTCAAAACACTGGTGCATTAGGGACCAAGTCTTTAACATGTGAGCTTTTGGTGGAAATTTAAGAGCCAAATGATAGCATTTGGAATATAATAATCCAGGACTATGTAGAAAGCCCACCTGACTTTCTTTCCTTGAACACTGAAATCTGTTTAAGTCCACCCAAACTACCAAATGTGATCCACGTTAATTTTATATGTAGATGATCTCCATTTATGCTCTCCAAATTTGTAGTATAAGCACATGGGTACACAAATGACAGAGGTAGGGAGCAGATCTTGGATCAGTAAGCTTCTCTTTATTCAATGGCGGGGTCGATTGGACAAACACCTAATGTGGCTCATTGTCAGAGATAAAATGGCTGTTGGCCACCAGGTTCTGGGTTTTATATACAGATTTAGCAGAGCCAAGCCATGGGTGGAATTAGTTACTTTTGACAGGCCCTTTTGGTGGTCAGGGGCCAGGGCCAGGTCATGGGAGGAATTTTGGTGGCAGAATCATTTAGGGTGGAGCAGGAAGACAGGTAGGTAACCATGTCCTTCATGTAGGCCTCCAGAAATGATAGCGTATATCTTTTGACTCAGTTTGCTTCAAGGGGACACAAAGTTTTTGAAGATAAACTTGAATTTTGCCAAATCAAATAATATTTAGGACACCTAATTTCAGAATAAAAATTACTAATAAACCCAGACTAAATTTCAAAGGTGCTTTGAACTACCCTGAGCCTTCTACAAAAAAAGTCAACTCCTTGGATTTCTAGGATTAGTACCTATACTGCCATGATGGGATACCAAACTTTTCTCTAATGACTCAACATTTATACACTCTCTTCAGAGAATCATTCAGACTCTTACCTTCTGGTCTTCAAAAGCAAAGCCGACTATAAACACCATAAAGGAACATCTTGTTAATGCCCTAGCACTATAGCACGCCAATTATAACTTATCTTTTTCCCTGTGCATGAAAATAAAGGAAATGCTTTGGGGAGTTCTTACTCAGAAGCGTAGTGAACAGAATAGCCCGATAAGATATTAGAGCAAATAATTAGATGGAGTAGCCAAACAGTGCACCCTGAATGAGAGCTGTATCACCCACAGCTCAGTTTCTAAAGATGAAGAAATAGACATGGGCTCTCCTCTAACTCTTTATACTCTTCATTCTGTTAAAACAGTTTTGAACTTTAATGATATGCAACACTACTCTGTTAGCAACATGTGTCCTATGAAGTCCTCCTCTTAATCTCACCTCGTGGCATTATTTTTCATTGTAATGTTAGCCCAGCTACTGTCCTTCCAACAAGACTCCTCCTGACTGTGTTACTTAACTCAGCTTCTCACTCCTCAACTGGAACTACAGGAAACCCCACTGGACAATGCAGACATAAATTATGTGGTTCATGGATAGATCTGATTTAATAAACGACTCAGAGAAATTCAGTGCAGGAAATGCAATTGTCTCTTTTGTGGAAATCATGTAAAATAACTCTCTTCTAGATGCAAAATCAGGCTAACAAGCTTAACTGATTGCCTTAGACAGGGTCTGCCAACTGGCAGAAAATAAAATGGCTAATATCTACAAAGACCATAGGTATGCATTTGGAGTGGTCAAAGGTTTTCAGATGCCTTGGAAGCAACACAGTTTCCCGACCTCTTCAAAACAACAAATTAATATTAAAAATGGCCAAAAAGTTTCAGATATTTTAAAGTCAATTCCAGAAACTAAACCATTGGCTCTTATGAAAATCTCTGTGCATTCAAAAATAGACACCACTGAAACCAAAGCCAATTACTTTGTGAATGCTGTAGCTAAAAATTGAGTATAAAATCCATCTCAGATTCAAAGGAAAAGTTTCTTGAACTGACCTTACATGTACAGATCTCATTCAAAAGAGGTATAAGAGAGACCCTCAAATGGAATTATAAACATAGAAAAGTGGAGGAGGAATATTCTCTCTTAAAACCAATGTATGGCATGGACCAAATGAAAGACCAGTTCTCCCCAAGGGACTTCAGTTGTCTTTCTTACACTGTCAGTTACCCCACTGGAAGTTTTTGTTTGTGTTGCTTACAACTATGTACCTTTCCTTCCAGGAGGAAATGTCATATGCTTCTTAAGCCCTCCTTCCCACCCACCACCATGTCCTTAGACACTTGACTGGCAGCGTACAAATCTGAATAATATTTCTTTAGGAGATACTCTGTCCATTAATTTTTTGGATAAATCTGATTAATTGGTAGTAACTAAGTAGAATGATGCTAATGTACTCATTTCATTATATTTTTATTTTTTAGGATATTTCTATTACCAATGTCCTTTCAAGGAGGAAACTTTCAAGAAATTTTCCCTATGAGAATGTCTAACTGCATGGTATATAATTCTTTTCAACCAAACCACTGTGTTGCCATTAATGCATCGTACTTAGCAAAACCCCAATGTTTAGGAAAATCTCTGAGTATGACAGACAAAAAATTGTCACAGCATGCATGACATACCATAGCATTCTTTGCCTCCAAACCAACCATCCTTGCTTTTGTGGATGGGAAACTATTACACAAGACAAAGGGAAATAATGAGTTCCCAACAAGACAGTTAGAATCACCTGGTGGACTAAAATTCTCACAACAGCTGATCTGTAACCAGAAATGCTATTGAGGTCATTAAGTTTTCCTCTCACTTCACAGCTGGAATTGAAACCAATCTCATCTCCTATTATTCTGGGGACTGTGGGAAATGGAAATATTGCCTATAATGTATACTTATGAAGTAATTTTTTACTTAAATAGAATGTTCAGTCCTATGTATTTCAGAGTTCTAGCTGATAATATTTTCCTGAAAGTTAGAATCATCTTGGAATTATAATACAACCATCATGTATATTTAAATTTAATTAATTAACATCCAATGGGTTTATTCTTCTCCAAGTAGCATAAACTCAAAACTTGTCCTCCTACCAAGGAGAAAGGGTAGGATAGAATCACAAAAGAGGAGTGAAAAAAAATCAAATGATGATTTGAAAGTAAATTTATTGTTGTTAATCACTTAGAATAATTTTCAACAGTCTGCTGAAAACAAATATTGATATGAGTCCTCAAAAAAGCCAGATCCAACACATACCACTGAATGGCTTCAGGGAAGCTAACCTTGCATATTTGTTCAATTGATGGGGACAAGAAAGGGCAGATGAGAAAAGGGGGTTAAACACCAGGCCAAAATTTGTCTTTTGTCCTTTAATTCTCCATTTCTGCTCTTCAGTGTTCTCCTGGCCCAGGTCTTCAGCAGCCTCCAGAGCAGCAGCCAGAGCCCCCAGATTGCTGACCACCACCTCTGCAACAGCTGCAGTCACTGTCACAAGTACAGTTACTGCCACAGGTACAATGGCCAGCACTGCTGCCACAGCAGCCACTGCCACCTCCACTGCTGCAGCAGCCAGAACTCTGGTGTCGGCGTCGAAGAGATCGGCGGGGCCTGTGGTGGCTCAGGCAGCAGCCGCCACCCCCAGAGCTGCAGCAGCCCCCAGAGCTAGAGCTACAGCAGGAAGAGACTGGAGCTGGGCATGGGGCTGGGCACTTGGGAGGACACTTGGGGGGACATTTGGGACTGGGACGCTTAGGAGGAGGCTGGCACTGCTGCTGGTTCTGCTGGCAGGACATCTTAGTGAACGTTGAGTCAACCTGAATGCTCAAAGAGAAACTTATTAGATATTCAATATCCAGAGACCTTAAAATTTTTCCCATTTTGAAATCCTTCCTCAGGGCAATGAGTCAAGATTTTTTTTTTTAAATGTGGATCTACAGAAATCTACTTCAGGCAAAGAGTATGTCTTCACTTTTTTACTTCTGGAATATTCTTAGTATGTAATGAGCTGACAAATCTAATGAAATTCAAATACTTGAATTTTTTTTTAGGACAAATACTGGAATTAATGTGCTATTTTAAGGATGATTAAGTCCATTACTGATATGTGTATACCAATAGGCATGGAATTCAAAACTCAGTGGAACCATCATTTTGTGATGTGTATAAATGTTTATTTGGGTCTACATAACTGCGTTAAGCTTCCTTCCTAGTGTTGAGCTCAGTCACTACTAGAAGGAGTACAGAGCACCTGCTCCTTATCTCTCAGACTGCAGTGACAGCCCTTCCCAGGTTGGTTCCTGCTTTGTCCAGAGTAAACCATTTCTCCTGATCTTTTGTCCTTGTCCATCATTTCATCTTCCTCCTCCACTCTCCGCTATTCCTTCTCCCAGAGTCTCTCTCCAACCCCATCTCCATCCTGCTCAGTGCCCCACTCTGGATTCTCATAGAAACACTCACCGTGATTCAGACGCAGCCGCAGATGCTTCCCTAAGGAGGCAGAGCAGATGAGGAGCCAGCAGTAGGGACACATTTTATATGGGATCCCAGGGCTGGCCTTCAGAGATGAGTCATGATTCTGGAAGGAGCAGGATATGACTGTTGCATAAGTTCAGCATGTGTGGAGTTATTCCTGACATTCCTCTGCCTCATGTGAGGCATAGTGTAAATCATAGTCATTCCCGCAGCTGAGACCTAAGTTTGGGTAAACCCAAACCTTCTAGACAGACTATTCTAGTGCCATGGCCACTGACATTTTTTTCTTGGAAAGTTGTGGGTTCTTTTCTTTCTAATCTCTCTCCTGAACCAGATCTTTTCTACCTCAAGAAAGAGCCTTTGGGCCATATGGGGTCCAGCAGGTTCAGGAAAGATGTAACGGAATGCTGTGAGTCCCTTCTTCCCAACATCTCCAGACATGTTTGGTTTGTTATCTCAAGTCCAGTGGTGAGTTGGAGCCAACTGTGTGCATATCTTCTCAAGTCTTCCTTCAGTATCATTAACTTAAGCCATTTGTGGTGAGAACATTTATACCAGTGAAACTGAAAACATCATGTCTTTCTCTAACAGAAATCCCACTGTTAAACATTTCCCAATATCCTATTTTCCAGATCTCAGTCCACTCCCTTGGACTAAATATATCCCTTACTTTTAATTAGGTGAATCTCTCTGCCTGTCTGTGGGAATAGACCCCTTTAGTCGGTGTATCAGCTTCTTACATAGCCACCTAAGAATCCTCAGATTGGCCGGGCACAGTGGTGCACGCCTATAATCCCAGCAACTCAGGAGGCTGAAGCAGGAGGATTGCAGGTTCAAAGCCAGCCTCTGCAACTTAGTGAGAACCTGTCTTAAAATAAAAAATAAAAAGGGCTGTGGATGTGGCTCAGTGGTTAAGCATCCCTGGGTTCATTCCCTGGTACAAAAAAAAGAACCTCCCTCAGGTTATATCATAAGAGCTGGCAGATTAGGCATGAGCTGGCCTCTGGAGTTAAAGATATCAAAATGTTCTCATGTTGAGAACACCCTGATTTTCATTGACTGTTGTGCTGTGACTCTGCTCTATCTAATGGAGTCCACAGTGAGAAGCCTGGTAGCACTGTCTATATTTTTACCAATCTTATAAACATTCTTAAGAAGTCTCTTTCCCACACTTTTCTCTAAACATTGCTCCCTCTCCTTCTTTTCCTCCCTCACTCCACCTCCCTGTCTCCCAACCTCCTCACACATAAATGTGTACACACACACACACACACACACACACACAATTATGCATACTTAGACACAGATACAAGCAGATATTACCTATGGTAACCATTAATAAAATAATTGAGATTTTCTTAACATACAGAAGAATGAGTGCAGAGGGAATCCAAAAATCCAAAGGTCAAATATTCTCTCTGATATGCAGTTGCTAACACAAAATAAGGTGGTGGGAGAGAAGAATAGAAGTTCATTGGATTAGACAAAGGGGGATGAAGCGAAGGGAGGAGGATGGGAATAAGAAAGACAGTAGAATGAATTGGACATAACTTTCCTATGTTCATATATGAACACACCACCAGTGAAACTCCACATCATGTATAACCACAAGAATGGGATCCTAATTAGAATAAGTTATATTCCATCTATATACAATTGGTCAAAATACACTCTACTATCATGTATATCTAAAAAGAACAAATAAAAAATAAAATTGGGTTATAAGAATCAAAAGCAAAAACAAAAACAGAAACAAAACTTTTCTTCTACTTCAAACCATAGGCACCTATGATGAGAAAATTACTGTTGGATATTTTCACATGTAGAATGTTCCCTTTAGGACCAACTCTTTTCATACATTTTCATAAGACATGAGTATTTATCTTTTAACAAGGTCCTTCTAGAAATTCTACTATGGGAAACAGACACAAAATGATCATAATGTTGATACTAGTGTTGAGAAATTTGGTAACTATGATAAGCATGATGACTAAATTCCCAGCCTACGTCTCCTTCCTTGACAAACCAGGAACTAACTGTCATTGTACTAACTTCTTCTGCTACAAAGTCTGTAAGTATGTCTTGGTGAAAGAATTCCTTAACAAGTATATCTCTAGGAATAGTCACTATCACTCCTCTCTCCCCCAAATCATGCAATGCCCCAATCTCATGGCATTCAAAACTGAGATGAGAGTCTCATGGAATTAGGGATGAAATTGTAGGCTTTAAGAAATAGTCATCATAACAATCTCAACCACATCTTGGCCTTTAATCTGTGACCAACACTACCTCAATCCTATGAAAAATATAGACAAATAAACTTTAGATCCTGTCCTCCTTAATCTCATAGTCAAGTGGGAGAGAGAAGCAAAGATCCCAAGAAGTCTGATAGTAATGTTGAACCTCAGTGTGAGAGAAATCAGTAGGTACAGCATGAGCAGAAGCAAACTCAAGGGTCCACACCAGGGATTCTCACTAAGCAGTCTTTAAAAATGATGCCAAGATCTCTCAGTAGAGCAATTGATTTAGAATTTCTGGGAATAGGGTCCCACATTGGTATTCTTTTTACAAGATAATCAATTGATTGTAATATGCATCCTGGGGTAAAAAGGCTTTGATAGTTTTAGACACAAAGGAAGAGATCCATATTAGATGAAGACATCTGTTAAAGCTTCCTGGAGGAGGCAAGGCAGACAATGGGTACTGAAGAGTATACAAGAATGAGAGTGATGGTTGCACAGTAATTCTGGCAGGAGTGTAGCATTAGAGATGCATTGCTTTGTTTTATTTTTTTAAATGAATACACAACAATCTTCTTTTTTCAATTCACACAAAAATAATACCCAACATGTTTTCAACTGTACATTATATACATTTTTATTTAAACCTTTAACATTCACTCGTGCCTCTACAAACAGGCATTGTAAACATAATAACAAATAAAAGGAAAAATAATGTGAAAACTCAGTGATGTGATAACTCGCATACTGCATTGTTCCAGTTGTTGCACATATTAACTAGTTAGAGACCCCGGGAGAGATGCAGAATCAGGAAACAGAGTCTTCTAACAGGATAAACTAGGGGACAAAGAGGACATCCAATGTGACTTCCATTGAGGTTTTTGTTGGGTCATATGAGGCAGATAAGATTGAGAAGGCAAAAGTGCAAACAGTTTAAGTAACTCGTAACTCAATAATCTTAACTTTGAATCCCTTCTTACATGCAGCAGGGAGCCACGTTCCTGAGCATGGAAACTGAGTTCTAATTCCAACTACTTCTACCATTGCTTGTGACTTTGAGTCAGTGACATGATCACTGCACACCTCAGTTTATTTTTCTCTTTCAAAATGCAACAAATCTTTTAAACACTTTATATGACAGATCTGTGTGTATGTATGTGTGTATATGTGTGTATAGATATATACATATATAGACTTCTCAACAAATTCTGAAAGATATTTTGACATGATTTATTGAATCTCAATTTTTACAATCTTACAAAATTTGGAGTAAAACGGTGGATAAGGTGATGAATGCAATTTGTTGCAAATGAACAAATTATGAACATTATGAATAAATCATAATATATCAATCACCATAATAATTTAGTTTTGTGCTGAAATTTTAACAAATCCAACAATATGGAAATACATATGTGTATATATTTCAAAAGGATGACATAAAAATATTATTAATGGCCAATAACAGGATTACATGTTTAGAAATAAAAAGACAATTGATTTGAAAATGGCTAGAATTAGTAAGAAAATTCTCTAAATTGACTACATGTTATATGAATGCAAAATTTAGAATAAAATTATGAGCAAAAATAACCCTTTACATATAAGTCACTAAACATGAAACACTTAGAAATCATCTGAGTAAAAATTGCCAACCATATTTCACTGCAGATTTTATGTCAACTTTTCTTTTTTGCAAAGCATTGGGTGCAACCACAACGTGATACTTTTTTAAAATTGGGCCAGTAGTACTTGTAAATTATTTCTTACTACACTGTCTTTGGTGCAAGATTAGGATGCACAGAATACTCATGAATATGTTAATGCTGTGGTGATGATTATGCGGTGAAATATAGTGAAATTTAGAACTCAGATGGATGAGACTACAAAGTGATGTAAGGAACAGTTGAACTATGAAGAGTCTTGCCATTCTTTTTAAAGGGAAGAATAATTTTCATAAGTAATAAAACACCAACGAAGATTTGGACATTTGTTGGGGACATAGATGACTAAGTTGAGTTAACAGCCTTCAAAATCTCATGTAATTGATAAGAGAATACTAAGCGTTTAGAGATAAATGCGCAATAATTATATTTTTTTAAAACTCACAAAATAGAAGAACAAATGAAACAATAAATCCTTTGGAAATGTTCATTCTCACAGGCACATCGAGGTGGCATAGCAGAAACACATGTAAGAATTTGTGTGCTGCAGGATACCCTTGTGATTCTGCCAGCTATACAGCTGGTAAAGCTGTGGTTGTACTTCCGGATACCCAGGGATCCATTTATATTCTCTAGAAGAGAAAAAAGGCAACAAGTAACACAGATTCGGACCTCAAACCTTAAAGCAAGACTGTCCAAGTTTGATTACCTACCAAGCAGCAGCTGTGTGACCTTGAGCCAGCTAATTAAATTCTCTTTTCCTTAGTTATATTGTCTCTAAATAAAGATTATAAAAGTACTTTTTCCAAAGAATGGCTATGAAAACAAATGAATTGATATTTACAAAGGACTTGGAACATCTCCGGCCAGATGGTATAAAAGCATTTGATACATACATACACAAAGGGAATCATTAGTTTCCAATTAAACATATTTTTTCTCTATCAAACATAATCCTTGTATTTCTAGGTTAGCCACATGCTCAAGTAAAGAATTATATATGACAGATCCTTCATATTCAGGGGTAACTAATTAGATAAAATGAAAGTAATTTTCCGAGGCTTTGGAAAGCTTTTTCAGAAGGACTTGACCTTATTCTTTTCCAGTTGGGTGCTTTTCATTTCTTTCTCTTGCCTAATTGCTCCTGCCAGCACTGCCAGTACTGTGTTGAACAGAAGCACTTAGAGTCTTGATCCTGATTTTACAGGAAAAACTTCGAGGTTTTTACAATTTAATATAATGTTGGTTGTGGTTTTGTTACATGTGGCTTTAATTGTGTTGAAGTACATTCCTTTATACTTAATTGTTTTTAACCATGGAAGAATTCTGAATTTTGTCAAATGCTTTTCTGTATCTATTGAAATGATCATAAAAGTGTTATCCTTCATTCTGTTTTGTGATATATATATTGACTGGCTTGTGTATGTTAAATTTTTATTTGTAAATTATGCCTCAATAAAGTTGAGGTGGGAGAGGAACCTATCATGTTCTTTCTCCTATTTTTCATTCCTTCTCCTTAGAAGAAAGATGGCTGAATCTCACATATACCGAGGCAGCCAGCACTAAGGATGGAGAAGTGGAAAGATACAATGGATTTGGCCAACTCCATTGCTGGACCCAAGGTGAGGCAGTACATCATGGCAGAAGGGCGTAGCAGAGGGAAGTTTCTCAGGACATGGCAGCCAGGAAGCCAGAGGGAGAGGCTTCAGGAAAAATGAACCCTCCAAGACATAATCCAGTTGCCCATCTCCTTCAGCCATGCCCCGCTGCCTTCATTTACCATCCAGTCAATCTATTCAAGCGAGGATGGACTGATGAGGTTACAGCTCTCATAATCTAATTATTTTACCTCTGAATATCCCTGCATTAACTCAGGAACTTTGGGGGAACACCTCACATTCAAACCATAACAGAGGGCTTGCTGACTGGGCAGAGACTGCCTCACCAAGGCTAGCTAATTACCGATAAAGTAAATAACTTATTTATGAGCTTGGCTTGCACATACAAATCAACCAATTTCAAGCCCATACCCCCAACCAGCTCCTTACCCGAGTTCCCACACTAAGCCAAGATTTTCCCCACCAGGGCCAGGTACCAGACAATTAAGGACAGTTCCTATGCCTCACAATCCACCAGAATTATTCAGAGTAGCAGATCTTGAGCTGTCTGTCCTGCCCTTCTTTGCCTCTCTGAAGTAAAACAAAATAAAGGCTGTGGCTTGGGCTTTTCCCTGGCTCCTGACCCAAACCTAGGATTTCCCCATGGTCTCTGAATGGCATAATATGCCTCATTTTTTTAGAAAATGTAAGTAAGAAATCTAAATCCAAAGGAGCATATGCAAATTTATTTCTATATAAGACAACAAAAATTAAGCAGTTGGGATATAGGGTATTAAATTTTATTTGTAATCAAATATGCAAATTAACTGCTAAAGTGATTGTACCAACTTACACCATTCTGGCCTACATTTATTCTCTTTCATCCCTATTCCAGTTTTCTCCTAGTGCTTATATGGTTTTATATTTGTATTTGTATCTCTGATGCATTTGGAATTTATATTGATGCATGATATAAAGAATACATTCAAATTTTATCTTTCCCTACATACCAAATCAATTATTTCAACACATACACATTTCCTCCACATACTTGAAAGAGTCCCTTATTGAATACTAATTTTACATGCAATTGGACCCATTTCTGGGTTTTATTCTATGTTGGTTTGTTTATTCATATACCAACAGCACATTGCTTTAATTTTATAAGTTTTATAATGTATGTTAATATCTGACACACCTCTCCATTGATATTTTTCTTTGGAGTTGTCTTATTTACTTCTGTCCTGTTTGTTCTTCAAAATAATTCTTGCTCCAGGGGGGAAAGGTAAGCCAATTACATTTTTATTGAAATCAGAATTGTGTTGATTAGAAATTAGAGGACTGATCTCTTTATGTCATTCAGTATTTTCTAAATAATCCCTAATTTTCATTGTTATCAGAAAACATTATATTACTGCAGGGCGCAGTGGCTCATGCCTGTAATCCCAGCACTTGGGGAGGCTGAGACAGGAGAATCACGAGTTCAAAGCCAGCCTCAGCAACGGCGAGGCACTTAGCAACTCAGTGAGACCCTGTCTCTACATAAAACACAAAATAGGGCTGGGGATGTGGCTCAGTGGTTGAGTGCCCCTGAATTCAATCCCCAGTACCAAAAAAAAAACAAACAAAAAAAAACATTATATTACTTCCATGGGATTTTTAAAGATATCTTTTGTGTACTTACAATAGTCATTTTGTGAAAATTTCGTGGTAAATTGAAAATAAGGTATATTTTCATATGAATGAGAGTATACATTTGGTATACATATTCAATATATCTGATTGATTATAATGTTTAAATCCTTTATATGCTATTTTAATATGTTTCTCTGTACCTCTTCCAATGTACGCTATAATTTGTGTTTTATAAGAATTTCTATTATAATATTTGGTATATATAATTATTATGTTTTTATGTTAATTATTTTACTCAGCAAAATAAAGTGTTTTGTCTTTTACTTGTTACTATATTTTATTAGTGCATTATAATTATACATAATAGTGGAATTCATCATCACATATTTATATATGCCCACAATATAACAATATAATCTGGTCAATATCATTCCTCAATATTTCCCCTTTCCTTGCCTGCCTTCCTCTTCCTGATCTGCTACCTCTACTGTACAGATCTCTCTGATTTTCATGAGATATCCCCCTCCACACTTCTTTTTATTTTTCCTCTTAAGCTTCCACATATAAGAGAAAACACAATCCTTGACTTTCTTAGCCTGGCTTATTTTTCTTAACACAATGCTCTCAAGTTCAATCCATTTTTCTGCAAATGGCATAATTTTATTCTTCTTTATGAGTGTATGAAACACCATTGTGTGTATGTATACCACATTTTCTTTATCCATTTATCCATTGACAGACATCTAGGCTGGTTCCATGGTTTGGTTATTGTGAATTGTGCTGCTATAAACATGGGTATGTATATATTGCTGTAGCATATTGAGGAATGGTATAGCTGGTTTATGTGGAGTTTCTATTCCTAGTCTTTTGAGGAACCTCCATACTGATTTCCATAGTGGTTTACCAGTTTATAATCCCACCAATAGTGTAAAAAATGTTCCTTTTTCCTCATGAAACATTGAAACATTTCCTCTTTCAAACATTGAAGATTGAATTCTATCTTGACTAATAGGCAGATAATAACCTTCACATTCTTATTTGTATTTCTCTAGCATATATTTATTTAGTCCTTAATTTTAGTTCCTGAATAACTGCCTCTTTAATACAGCATACAGCTGAATTTTCTTTGTAAACCAATCTAAATCTGAAAATTTTTGAGGTGAACTTGTTTGCATTTAATCTTTTTTTTT
>CM053400.1:98073703-98100378 GCA_028644305.1 Xerus rutilus | reverse complement strand
ATCTTTCACATGCAGCTTGTGTCCCTTTATATCTCAGAAAACACTGAAATTTGTTTACAAGTTACTAAAGAAACACCTCCCTGTAGGTGTTCTTGCCTTGGTCTCTATAGTCCTCACACCATCCTGTGTGAACCCTCTGAGTGAGAAGACCCTTTGTCTCATTAGCCCTTTCTATGGTTTCCTTATGTCCCAAAAAATTTCACGTGTTGCAAACCTAATCCCCAAATTTATATATTGATGGTGTTTGGAGGTAGGGCCTTTTGAAGGTAATGTCATGGGGGTGAGGCCCCTAGGATGAAATTAATGGCTTTATAGGAAGAGGAAGAGATGCCTGAGCTGGCACACCTGAGTTGGCACACTCCCACTCTCTCACCATGTGATGGCCAATGCCACATTATGACAGAAAGAAGATCCCAGCACTGGTTCCCAGCTCTCCAACTACTGGAGCCACTGAGCTGTGACTGTTAATGAGCACATCTCCCAGGAACCAAATTGCAAAGACCCAGGGCCTCCCCAGTACTGTGCTTCTCCCTTACTCCTGCCCTCCCAGCATGACAGCCCTATTGGGATTTGGGGATTGTCAGGTAGAAGTTTCTGTTTCCCCAAGTGTTCCAAGGTCTGTACAAAAATTTGCCTTTACCCTAAGTGAAAAAAAAACTATTGCCTCTTGTTCCCAGTGCCTCCTGATCACTGCTAGCTCCTCTAAATTCTCTTGGGTTTTATTTCTAACATCCTTCACTTAGCTTTTCAGTCCCTGTTGATGATTAATTTTATGAGTTCATTTGACTGGTGGTATGCAGCTTTTTTTTTTCAAATAATTGTTTGGATCTTGCTATACAGATATTTTTTCATGTGATTAACAATGACATCTATATACTTTGAGTAAAGCAGATTGCTTTTCATAATGTGATGGGCCTCATCCAATCCGTTGACACTCATAAGAGCAAAGACAGTTTTTCTAAAGAGGAAGGAATTCTCCTCAAAACTGCAACATAGAAACCCTGTGTGTGTTTCTAGACTGCCTTTCTGCCTGTGTTCATTTATATCCATATTCATATATTTTTAGGCACTGGAATTATAAGATATTTTTGACAGATAGGGCAGCTTTAATGAAACATTATCAAGCATTGCATGCTCACACTTTGAAGTGTTCTTTAATCAAGGAACTATTTCTAAAAATTCTGTAGTGAGCAAATTAGATAAATATAAAGCAGGTTTTATGAGAATAATTGGAAAGGAGTATACTAAGGTGATTAAAAAAGAGCAAAGCATTTACAAAGGGAAGAACTTAAGAATTTGCTTGGACTGTCCTCTATTAGTAAGATCAAGAATCAGAATTCATTAATTCATTATCTCACACACTTCACAAGTATTTACTGATGATGTAGCCAACTCTGGAGACACAAGATGCTATAGAAGAAATACAATCTCTGCCTACTTTGTCAATATTCCAAAGGAGAGACTGAGGTTTGACAAATAGAATCTATATAATTATTAGCTCTGGGCATTTGGGTGGATAGGGCAAGTCCACTGGAGGTCTTTGTAAGGGTTCTATGTTTGGGATTGTGGTTTCTGATGACTTTGTGACTGTGGCATGCTTGGTGACTGGGAAAATTTCTGTACAAAAGTATAGTATGCCTAGCTACTGGGAAAGTTTCTGTACATAAAATGGGATGCCCAGCTGCTAGGGAAGTTTCTGTGCAAAAGCTCAGGGTGCCTAGCTGCTATAGCAATGCCCTCCATGAGGAGGCTCTTTGCTAGGGTGTTATCAGCCTCCACCTTGATTTCTGGTACACAGCTCCTGGGAATAAAGGAACTTGCTTGCTACATAACTACAATGTTTCACAAAGCTTAGCTTTTCCTGGACCTGCATGTGTAACAGTAACTTCAAACAATGGACTTTCTTGAGAACTACACAAAGCTCCTAACCTTGCATATTGTAATGGTAGAATGTAACTGAGAAATAAGCTGCATAATGTTACTGACTCTGAAACCTGCCTAATGATACAATGAACAATAATATACTAATGATGCCAGTGACCTAAGGTAAACTATCGATATAAATAAAACTGGCAGTTTGGACGAGTAGCCTTTTCTTTGCCTTTGAACCTTGCTTCTGTGTCTCCTTTTGATTTCTTTACAGGTCTTCAAATGGTATGAGGAATTCCCTTAAGACCTAGCCATATTTCTTAGGGCCGTATCTCAGTAACAATTCCAGTGGCCCAGCAAGGATGAGTACTAGATTGATTAGTAGTTCGTTGCATCCTAACCATCAGCTTCTAGGAGCTGGTGGAGCTGGGTCTGTGAGACATCCTATCCCAAGATTATAAAGTGAGAAAGCCAGGAAAACCAGTGTGGGCATCCTCTCCTGAGTACTGCAGATCTGAAAATGGGCTTCTGCTTTAATGTGTGGATGTCAGGAGGGCTTAGTGAAATTAGCTTTGCCTGTGGGTAAGAAGGAACTAAGAATCAGAGTAGGTGGTTCTGTTTCTGTCCTTTGAACTCCAGGGAGCCAGAGCATTCCTTTGCACAAGTTATTAAGTAAAAACAAACTTAGCAGCAAAAACTGAGCACAAATTTATAGATTAATCTAAAATTCAACTTACAGGGGATTTATTAAACATTGTCTAACTTCTCAGTCTTTTATACAAAAGGACATTTTTGTCATAGTTACCTAAATTTGATTATTAAAGGGATATTTTCAATGCATTTTTGCAGTATGATTCTCCTTGATTCACCATTATATACTTAATTTGTTTCCACAATACATTCACATTTTAGGTGAATCAAAGCATACATGTATTTTAAAAACTTAATTTCTTTATGTTTGACACATTGATTTTTCTCCCATTCAGCCAACATTAGAAACCTAGGGATCCATTCAGAGAGGCATGAGACATGGTAAGTATAGTAGAAATAAAAACCTAAAACAAACAAAAAACTAAACACAAGCTCAAGGAGATCTTGAACAGGTTTATTGAGGCAAAGGAGTTCTTTCAGCGCAGCCACATCCGGACATCAGGAAGTCAAGTTTTGAGCCCAGCCCCAGGGTTGCTGTGCCAATGGCTGCTCCTGAGACACAGTTCTGATGTAGCATGTTCTACGGTCAAGAGCTCATGAAGAGATGAAGGCACAGACAAATGAGAAACACAAGACTGGTATAGGTCTTTGGCCTTTTGGTTATTCAGCTGATGCTCAGATTCCAGGCAGGGAGCAGCCCCGAAGCACTGGCAATAGCTGGAGCTCTGGCATCATAGCCAACTGAGGCCACAGTATTCTTGGAGCTGGGGCCACAGCAGGAAGAGATTAAAGCAGGGTATCTTAGGAGGGCTCTTAGGCGGACACTTTGGGGGACATTTGGTAGTGGGCCCTTTAAGAGGAGGCTGGCATGGCTGCTGGGTTTGCTGGCAGGACATCTTGATGGAAGTTCAGTCAACCTAAAACCCAATATGGATGTTTCATGAATTTGTGGAATCTGAGGCCACTGTTTCCTCCTTTGAATCTTTCACAGAGTTCCTAGTATCTTGAGCTAATCAAAACTACACACCTACACACATTCTCTCATTTTCTCTCTCCTCCCTTCCTCTCTCCCTCTCTCTTCCTTCCTCCCTCCCTCTCTTCCCCTCCTTCTGTGTGTGTGTGTGTGTGTGTGTGTGTGTGTGTGTGTCTTTAAAGCCTCTATCTTGTTCATTTTTTATATCTCTGAGATGTGACACAGATCTTCAAGTTATGGAACCAGCCCAGATGCCCATCAACAGATGAATGGATAAAGAAAATATGGTATATATATACACAATGGAGTTTAACTCAGCTACAAAGAAAAATGAAATTATGGAATTTTCTGGCAAATGGATGGAACTGGAGAACACCATGCTAAGAAATAAACCAAACAAAAAGTCCAGGGTCAATTGTTTTCTCTCATAGGTGGACAGTAGACCAAAACAAGGGGGGAAATGGGGAGGACCTCGTGAAAATAGAAAAATGATGGACAAGAGAAAGAGGATTGAAGAGGAAGGAGAAAGAACAGAAAACAGGAGGAACTGTGGAATGAAATTGACCAAATTATGCTATGTACATCTATGAATATACCACAGTGAATTCCACATTTATGTCTATCTATAAAGCATCAATTTTTAAAAGTGATAAATAAATAAATAGAAGGAAGACCAGTAGAGTAGAAGAAAGGGAACAGGGGCAGGAAGTGGGGAGAGACAGAGGAAGTACTATGAACTGAAATGGAGCATATTATATTCCATGTGTGCATGATTACATCAAAATGAATCCATTATTATGTATAACTATAATGCACTAATAAAAACATAAAAGATATAGCACAGTTCTTGTCACATAGAAATGTCCAATAAATGTAGATTCCCTCAAAGAAATGGAAGCTCCATAAGTACTGGATTATGTAAACCTCTCTTTTGCACACTTCTATTTTCCAATGGCTAGAATAGCACACCATAATTAGAAGAAGCTTCATAAATAAGTTTTGCTATATGAATAATATATGAGTGAATAAATTAATGAGAAAAGAAAGACAAAGGCAATCAGGAAGGAAGGGAGAGAGGAAGGGAAGGAGGGAAGAAATTATATTCAGGGTAGAGGAAAAGATACCAGATGGCATTTCATGGTGGCTTTGGGTATCACCATTTTCTGTATGTGCATCTGCCTTCCTCCTTAAGCATCTACAAATGTGTATATGAGATTTAAGTGGTCTGGGATGAGTCCTCCTGTCTCTATGCCAGAGGCCATGAAACACTGGCAAGAATTTAGACTAGTTATGGGGACTCTAATTCCCAGGCTGGAAGGTACTACACCCAAAGTAAAACCCTCCTCTTCTTCTCTTCTCCCCTGTGACCTCCAACAGCCACCCAACCTTTAGCTGCACTCTATTGAGGTTCCTAAAGACCCACTCACCCTGTCAGACCCAGATGAGGACCAAGTAGTCCCTGAGGCATCAGGAAACGTGAGGAGCTGGACACTGTCAGTGTTTTATAGGCAGCACTGACTGACTGGGCTCTGGGCAGAGCAGGAAGTGGCTCCTTCCACAATTGGGTAACCCACAGGGTCATTCCTGACATTCCCTCCCAGCTTCCTCAATCCATCCTTACCAGGAAGATATACAGTGACTTTGAAGCTGGAGACCTAAACCTCACAAATTACTCCCTATCCACCTAGAGTGAGGCACCATGAAGCAGCATAAAGATCCTAGGCCCTTGGACTTAGAATCTGGTTTCTCAAGACATTATGGTCCTATTCCTTCTTGGAAATTAATCAACACCCCTTTCTTCCTAGTTCATTCTGTGATCCAGCTTTCCTTGACCCATACAGAAATGACCCTTAAAATCTTTCAGCCATCTGCCAGCTCCAGGTTGGGCAGATTTTGGGCCAGGCTCACCTGCCCATCCCCATGATAAATAAAGTATAATTTTTTAAAGAGGACTCTTTCCCAAAACAAGATCTATAATATTCATTGAACTCTACTTTTCTGTCAATGATCTTCTATAAGAATCAGATACTTAACATTCTTGTTCCCTTACAAAATCTTCCCAATTTTAAGGAACTATAAACTTTGCTCCTATATGACACATAAATATTTAACATTTCAATGCCTCTCTGCTAGCAAGGCTTAGCAGATAATAAAGTGAAAAGGAAAACTCAGAAGTGTTATTTTTTGAACTATCAGATACAATTTTTGTAAATATGTAGACTTATTTTCATGTCATATTTTGTAAAATTGTCACTAGTTCACTTTATGGCATGAGTATATCACTATTTCAAATCTTCTTTTTACCTACCTGTTCCACCACATTAACCTATTAGAAATTTTATCAGTCTGTGTCCAGGAAAATATTACTTATATTGACAGAAATAACAAGAAATGAGTTAAGCAGGTATTGGAGAATTGAAGAGACAAATGGGAACTCTATCATAACAAAAAGCTGCTACTACCACACCTAAGCCTGGGGAACAAAGGGAAGAATTTGGGGTTCTTGGAAACTAGAAATTTGGACAAGGGGCCTCTGCAGAGCTGGAACCTAGACCTCTGAGATGGGCACTGGCCGGTGCTCCTGTGAGAAGGAGAAGATGATAATTCTGGGTGCATGGGAAAAATGGGAACTGCTGCAGCCAGATTTGGGGCAGCAGGAGTGGATTGCTAGAAGGATGCTCCCAGTCCCTTCTTCCTCCCCAGGCTGCTTCTTTCCTCTAGTGCCCTCTATTGATGAAGTCTGATGGACAACTAAGGCAAGGAGAAGGGAGGCTTGCGAAGCCCAGGCCAGCATCACAGAGAATGGGAGGGTAGGTTTGGAGGTAAGAGACTAGAGTTTATCAGAAAGCACAGAACTATGGGGTAGGTGGGAAGGGAGAGGATGGTGTTTCAGGCAGGGATGCTAGTATGCATCCATGTTTTTAAAATGCAACCTGGAGTCAGAAAATGAAAAGTTATCTGTGTGACTCTAGTGGAAGGTTTCTATTCCTGAAAAATAAGAGTGAGGAGATACTATTGGAAAGATAAGTTTTGGTCAAGAAAGGAAGGTGAAAGTTAGGAAAATTTTTATTTGACAGATCTCCCAGAGTACTTAGGAGTTACTAGTTTTCACAATAAAGGAGTAACTATATCACTCAGTGGTAAGGGGACCCTGCACAGTTTTGTGTGAACCTCAAAGCTGGTTAAGGTCCAGCACTAGATCAGGACTCAAAAAAATTAGGTTCTAGCTCTGGCTTCGCAAATATTTTCATCTGTGACTTTGGATTAATTTTTTGCCTCAATGAATATTAATTAGCCTCAGGTTCATCTGACATAAAAATCTTATAAAGGCAATGTAATTAAAGCAGTTTTTAAAATGAAATACTTACCTATTGCTCCAATGGGTGAAAAAAAATCATCATCCTAATGAATTTGAAAATGTGTTTTGATAAAAAAAAAAATGATTGGATAAAATTCTTCTACCAGCTAACATTAAGGGAAAAAAACTAACCTTGGGACTTCCTGTTCAAGAAGGCTGCCTGCTGGATTTTACTAGTCACTACTTAGTAAGATAAGAATAGTCTTCTCAATGACCAATTATATGAGATTTAAACTGAGATTGCTATTGAAGTTTGTCAAATGCTTTCTCTACATTCATTGAAATGGTCACTTTGGGTTTCTTTATAAATACACTGAATTACATAGATTTTTTAATAACAAAATACCCCTTGCCAACTTTCATTGTTGGGTAGAATGAGGACTAGTTCTTCCAACTAACATAACTAGGAAACTCTGATAAAACCACAAACTGTATTTTGTTAGTCAGCATAGCAATGCCAAGCCAATGTGAACCAGATGGGCTAAGATTCCAAAAAGAGGAGCTGACTTCTGCCCCCATTTTACTGGGAACAATTACCAATTCTGGGCAGGCAGGACACTAAGAACTCATATTTTAAACATATGAAAGAACACAATTAGGTGACAATTCAACTGAACTTTTAGCAGAGACTTGGTGGCCCTCACACAAGCAGTTTGGATTTCCCTAAAGGTATTTGCCAAGGTTGGAGCTGGGTACTACAATAAGCTCAAACCTACTTGAAAAATGTGTAGAACATTGCAAAGCTTTTGGTGGTTTATGAGACAAAAATTAGAGTTCGGGAATACATCAGTTGAATGTGGCTTCAAATACAGTGCATAACACCAACAGCATAATAAACAGAAAGCATAAAACGATAGTTTATTTAGCTCTTGAGACTACAAGTCTTCAGGGTGGTAGAGAGGAATTGACTTGGTCTAGGCTCAGCTGGGAGGCTCACTGGTGCTCATTATATTTCACTCCTGCTTTTGGAGTCAGTAGACTATTCTGGGCATGTTCTTCCCATGGGGATGGGAGAGGCATAATGGTCAAGTGAAAAAGCACAAAGCTCCTTAAAACCTAGGCACTGACCTGCTACACCATCATTGCCGCCTTATTGTATTGATCAAAAAAGTTGCAAGGCCAAAGCCAAAGTCAAGGGACTAGGAACTACATTCCCATGTCTACCCCTTAGTGGGAGGAACTACAGAGTGACAGATGTAAAGGCATGAATACAGGGGCAAGTGAAGAAGGGAGGGCGATAATGCATCTGCCCGCCACAGTGAACTACGGGAATGCTGGGGGGACATTACTGAATACTTCAGATAGATTCTAGATACAGCAAAAACTGGAAAAAAGAAAAATATATTATATATACTAAAGAATAAGAGCAGGTATAGTATATATGCTGTCTAAATGGAAAATAATTTAAAATCTTTAATAAAAACATGAGCTGTAAACCCATAAAAATGAAATATAAATGGAATTTTATAACATATGGGAAAATATTCATAAAGCAAAAATGTATAAATGAAGACTAATTATGAACAAATGAACTTTGATGTGTGTGTAGTTTCAGTCTAAATGGAGACAGGGAATGAGAAATATAAGAACTCTGTTAGGACTCTTGAAATATAAAGGGCATACTGAAAGGGAAATTTTTATTCCCCTTTTGGTAATGCATTATTTCTTTCTGGCTGCATGCGGAATTACTTATTCATCAGATGTAACTATTTCTTTAAGCTTATCCTGCATGGGGATTCACTCTGATTCTTGGATCTATATTCTTATATCTTTTATTAAATGTGAAAAGTTTCAACCATAATTTCTTCAAACTTTTTTTTCAATTCAACATTAATTTTCTTCTCTCTCTGAATTCCAGTGACATAATGGTACACCTTTGGTCACTATCCCACAGGTCTCTGGTCCTGTTAAGTTTTTTCTGTCTGTTGTTTGAAATGAATCATTTCTCTTGATCCATTTATTTTCTCTTTTCATTTTCATCTCCATTATACTATCAAGCAAAAATTATCCAGTGTTTTTTTTAATTTTTGATTATTACATTTTCCAGTTCTAAAATTTTCACTTGGTTCTTCATTTTACCATTCTCCTTTTTTGACCTAGACTTTTTATTTTAATGTTGTTTCATTAGTGCTCATGACTACTCATCTGAGTATTTTTATAATAGTTGCTCTAATGTCTTTGTCAGATAATTCTTACATCTGTGTTATTTGGGGATTGGTTCCTTTAATTTTCTTTTTATATGTGAGTTGGCATTTCATGGTCTTTACTTCCAGACCCTGTGTATTGCTTAAATCCTATGTAAAAATGTTGATATGTTTGTTTTAAAACGTAGGACCAAGTAGGTCACTGGACATTGAGCCTAAATGAAGAAGGAATGATAAAGACCAACACACAATGTGAGCAGAAAATAGAAAATTTATTGTCTCTTCAGGAATCATGATTGCCTAGTGATCAATTAAGATAATGCTATGGTTTGGATATGAGGTATCCCCCAAAGCCCCTGTGTTAATGCAGGAATGTTTGCAGGTGAAATGCTTAGATTATGAGAACTGTAATCTGATCTGTCCATCCTAGTTTGAATGGACAGACTAGGTGGTAACTGTAGGCATGTGGGGCATGGCTAGAGATGGGTCACCCCATCTGTATGGGTCACTATGGAAGGACTCATATTTACTGTCTCCTTCCCCTCCCAGTTCTCTCTCTCTGCTTCTCAGAGGAACAGAGCAGTCCTCTGCTCCACCATCCACCATGAAGTTCTGCCTCACCTTCAGCCCAGAGTAATGGAGTCAGCCAACCATGGACTGAACCTCTGAAAATGAGAGCCCAAATAAACTTTTCCTCTGAGGCGTTCTTGTTGGGTGTCTTGCTCACAGTGATAAACGCTGACTAATACAATAATGAATCAAACAAAAATGTCAGCTTTAAAGTATCCCAAGTTTTCTTGGACTCTGTCAGCCTCCAAGTTGTATAAAAGAAAAGGGTTTAAAGAAAGTATCAGGCTGAAGAAGACACAGTGGTCTTTGCAACTCAGGTTAGCAGCAGCCCCCAGAGACATGGCAGCAGCTGGAGCCCCCTAAGGGCTCAGACCTACAATAGTCAGAGCTCTGCTATCTGTACCAATGGGATCTATGAAACCTATTGTGGCTCAGGCAGCAGCCACCCACTCCAGAGCTGCAGCAGCCACCAGAGCTAAAGCTGAAGCAAGAAGAGACTGGAGGTGGCATGGGGCTGGGCACTGGGGCAGGCGCTTGGGGGAACACTCAGGGAGAATTTAGGTATGGGGCACTTTGAGAGACACTTGTGCTCCCAATACATGGGTAATATATCTAATCTAAACCCTTATAACAAACATATCAAGTGTTTAGATTAGATAGAGTACCCATGTATTGGGAGCACACTATATACCACTCATTGTGCCAGGGGCAGGGGCAGGACTGTGAATTACTCAACATCAGTCCAAACTCAATCCCATGATCACCACCACCCCAGTCCCTCCTCCAGCAATAACTGAGCACCCACTCCAGCAGCTCTTCAGCACAGTGAACCTTCCCAGAGCTCTTACTACAGAAGGGGGATAAACTGCTTGAGAGTGGAGACCACAAGTATCCATCCCTAGGCTCCACAGAAAGAGTAGGAGCCAGTCGTTTGTTTTAACATACAGCCTTTTATTAACCAAGCGTGTGCCACATCTCTTCATTTCTTAGCTTATGTTCAAGTCAATGAATAAAATCATTGTTTAAAAAAGAACACTGGGGCTGGGATTGTAGCTCAGCGGTAGAGCGCTTTCCTCGCATGCGTGAGGCCCTGGGTTCGATCCTCAGCACCACATACAAAGCAATAAAATAAAGACATTGTGGTCATCTACAACAACAACAACAAAAAAAATTTAAAAAAGAACACTGATGCTTAGGAAACAGAATGATATTGCAAAGGTCATATACCAGGGCTGATTTACACCAGGTTTTCTGACTACAGTTATGGAGGACAGGTCATATCTGAGCTCTACAGCTTGTCTCCCTCTCACCGAGGTAAGAGTTCATTGTTTTGACTAAATAAGTTCACTCATTGCTAACCTTACAACAGAAGGACAGCACAGCTGATCCTCGGGACCGCAAGAGAGAAGTAGAGGCCCATAGTGCACACTGAATGGTGGCTGGATTGGAGAGAATTCTTAATTCAGAATTCCTGAGCAACTGGCCTGAGAATGGCTGGTACCCGATCAGGACAAAAGAAACCTGGAAGAGAAGCAGAGTGAAGTCTTTCCACAACAAAAAAATAAAACAGCTTTGACTTGAAGTTTCCCCAGAGGGCAAAGAGTGTCCAGGCTTTGGTTCCGTGAGCGCCCAAGTCAACTCTTCAGGGGTCCAGCCTGTGGGAGGCTGGCCGGCCAAACTCCTTTAGGTCCTGGCCTAAGGTTCCTCAGCTTGTCCCGCTACTCTGGTCTCTTCTTCTTTCTCTCTTTTTCCTCCCAATCATGAGGTGAGCAGTATTTTTGTTTGTTTGTTTTGGCTCCATCACGTGCTCCCTTCCATTATGTGCTACCTTGCCACAGGCCTTCAGCAAAAGAGCCAACCAGCCATGGACTTTGAGCCCAAACAGCCCTTTTCTCTTTACCAGTTGATTATCACAGGTATTTGTTACAGGTATCTCCCTCCTAAATCAGTGTTGAGCAAATATTTACATCATATCAGATTGAACTAGACCCAATAATGAGTTAGTTTAGACGCCTGCACATCTCTGTCCAGCCTGGCATTATCACTCAGTGGTTAAGAGCATAAACTGTGAGCCAAGCTTCCTAGATTAGTATCTCAGCCCTGCTACTTAGTAGCTGGGTGAACCTCTGTGAGTCTCAACTTCCTCATCTGTAAAATGGGGCTGATAACAGTAGCGTCTTCCCTTAAGGGTCATTGTAAGTTAAAATGGTTAATATATATAGCATGCTAATGGCAGTGCCTGTCCCACAGGGAAGACTGTATAACTGTTTATTGTTGTTTATTGATGTTGTTGTTGCAGTTTTATTGTGAGTGAGTCTGCATTGCTAAAGTGACTGGAATGGGAAGCTGGACCTATGTCCTGCTTCATGTGGAACCACTCAACAAGCATGCCTGCCATGGAAGGTCACAGCTGATAGCTACCACCCTTGTTGTTTTCTGTTTGCTGGGGCTAAGAACAGGTAAAAAATGAGAATAAATTATTAGAACACCCATGACCTTCAAGACCCAAGCAAGACCCTGTTTTCATTCTTTTCCCTCACAGCTTGATCTTGTAGGCACCACAGGACTTGGGACTCAGAAGAATGTGAGGTAGAAGGTTCAAGTCCCAATGTGGAGATAGATAGTTCTCCCTAATGTCAAGCTGAGAAATGTTCAGGGGCAAATTTTAGACTCAAATTAAGTATCATTATCTCTGCATTTGATGCAGCTGTCTGCTCCCTCTATCCCCACTGTCACAGACTGGGCTTTGTTTATCTCCTGAACTAGAACAACAACTGCCTTTCCAGCTGTGAGCATATTCCTACAAATAAATTCTCCATGCTGCAAGAGTGAACATTTAATTTATTTTTTAATGAACTTTAAAATTATGCAAATAAGTTGTGCTCATAATAAAATAGAAATTTATGGGAAGATAGAATAGATTAGTTGTCCCCATGTAGCATGTCACCCCACATAGTTCCATTGTCATACCAGGTCACTGATCACAGTGTACATTTTACATCCTGCTATCTCCAGGGTCAGACACTGTCCTTGGGCCTGAACACCCTCCTTCCTCCTTTCCACCCATCAGAGTAGTTTTGAGGGTGGTTAGTATAATGGAAGCCATGAAAAAGCACAGTGCCACACGAACAGACCTAATGCATCTTATGGTGCAGGGACAACTTTACCTGCAGAAAATATGTACATGGATATGAATTTATGCACCTCAGAATATCATGAGCAAATTTGTTCTCAGCAAATCTCTTTTCAGAATTTTCAATTAACAGTAGTTTAGGCTTTGTTTGTTTTGTTATGTAATAGAGCTTGACAACAGATAAAAGGATTGGATAGAGTTCCCTAAAAGAAGAAGAAATAAGATGAAAAATTCTGTGTGAGTGTTTTTTTTTTTAAAGTAGGACTCCTAGAAGAAACTGTTAAGGATATGAATAAATCAGGACAGGGAGGGGCATAAATCACACAAGGTGCAATCTCAGAAAGGCCTCTTTTAATTGTATCTGCAGCTTCAGCTCCAGAGGGTGAATTTATTCTCAATACTGGTTTCAACCTGAAGAAAGGGAGATGATCTTCCATACTCCTGCACCAATCTTCTGTTAGCTAAGGCTCATCCTAGGAGAAGATGCTTCTGGTTCTCTGCCTTAGGTCAAGTTTCAGGAGAAAGGCAGGTTCTAACAGCCCAAGATCTTTTTTTTCAATGAGCCATGGATGTAGCCCACAAAAATAAAAACCACACACAATTATAAGAAGCACCTGAGATGATCTGAGGAGAGCCACAGTTAAACAACATTTGGCATTAGTAAATTCCCAATGTTTAAGATAATGCATAGGTTAAAAATTGTGATTAGAGGATAGTTTCCATAATCTTGATTATTTTCTAGTAATTTGGAAAAAGGTCATTGTTATTTAATTTTAACAATCAAAAATCATGGTTAATTCAAAGAAGTATGTTCTGATGGAATATATTTGAGATCCACAGCTCTACTCAGCATTGGAAAAGCCCAAAGCCCAGCAGAATACATGCCTTCACGTAACCTTCCTTAATCACTCCAGCATCAAACCCTGCATCCTCTAAACACACACCACAATCCTCACTTTCTCTGCTCTCCTCTCACCTGCAAACATTTCAACTCCCATTTTCTCTGTGTGGTTTTGCCCTCTGCTGCTCCTTAAATTTTAATGTGTGACTGTCTCTTATTTGTCTACGTTCCTTGAGGACAGAAATCAAGACTCACTTGACTGTCTCTGTCATAGCACAGGCCTGAGGACAAAGTCACAGCAAAGACTTGCTGATTGGATAGTTGGTTACCATGGGTGCCGACAGAAACTTCCTTCCAGTAGCTGACCTATATTTGTGAGACACGTATCCTAGTTGTTAGTGCTTTGCTATTGAGACAAGAGATAATAAGGGAGAGATAAGGGAACATGAACATTTCCATGGTCAGGATTAAACACTCCAGCCTCATAACCACATCTTCAGATAGCACCCATAAGGCTCAGAAAGTGATATGGCATTTTTACCAATATCATCATCCTTGTCATCTTAAATGTTAGTAACATAAATCATCCACTATGATTAATAAATATATTTCTGAAATTCCCTTTTGAGATCCACAACAAAAATTTCATCCATTTATTCATTAACCTGATATTTGAGTGCCAATTTTATTCCAGAAACTATTAGGTAAACAAGATAATTTTAGTCTCTGTCCTCATGAAGGAAACAAACTCGAAATTAAAACCATCAATTATGCAAGAAATTATCACAAAATGTGAACTCTGGGGGGCATATGGTATCCTCCATTTGGTGCAGGACTAAAGGGAGTTGGCTAATCAGAATTAAAAAAAAAAAGCCTGAGAACAATCTGCCCTGCCCAAACCCCATCACAGACACAGACAGGGTGAGGCTGCCACTGGGAGGAACACTGAGAATGGGTACCATGGCAGAATGGTTGGGGAGCGGCCACAACTCCTGTCCTGCTGGTATGAGTACAGTCAGGACGGGCTCTTTGGAGAACTGCTTTGTAGCGTATGTTGAAGTTGAACACATGCAGAGCCCACAAGCCACCCTCAAGACATACCCCTAAAGAATCCACACGTAGTACACCAAAGGCGTGTAAAGAAGGGTTGCAGCGGCACAACATGTAATAGCCAAACACCAGAATCTAAACAGGTGTTCACAAGTCAGAGAATTAGGTGCAGAATATTTACACAATGAAATACTGTACCAATATGAAAACTGGCAAACTACAACTGAACATATCTATGTGGATGGTTCTCTTAACATAAGCTAAGCACGAGAAAACAGACACAAAAGAGAGCATCCAGGTCCATCGGCATATACTGATTATGGAGACCCACTAGTCACTGTCATTTCCTGGGACCTCAGTTAAGATGAGGACTTAGTTTGGAAGGACTCATCATTGACCTCGGAGACTATGAGCAATCATTCATATACGTTAAGCAGTAATGGACTTTCAGAGGCTGTGGTCCATGTGCACATTTTGAAGCCTACCTCATTGCTTTGTTTGTTATATTATTATTGAATATTTACATTCTACAACACTAGTCTAATCCCCATTTTACTGATGAGGAAATTGAGGCACTGGGATGATAAGTAGTTTAGAGACAGTAAATTCACAGAAGCTAATGGAGCCCCTATCCATGTTTACCCCTGTACTATCCTGTACAGCTTGACACATTCTTAACCCCTGACTCCTTCCCTCCATGTCTCGATCTGCAGTCTGTTCAGCCTGCTCCCACATCAGCTGCAGAGCCCTGCTGGTCTCAGGAATAAGTTTGACCCCATCCATAGGATCAAAAATAAGGTTGACCATTCAGAAATTCTCTCCTTAAATTCCATCAACTTTTTCTCTAACACTTATTCTCTCAAGTCAAATCCCTAACCCCACATTCTCAAAGAACTGAACAAAGAAGCTGGCTGTTTCTGAGTTACATGAGGAAGGGGGAGCAGGATATTTCTAGGAACCCACACGTCTCAGCTTTACCACCAGCAAATGGTCATTCTTCCTCCTGTCTCCTCTCAAATAGGTTAAAGGATAGGGTGTCATAAGATGTTTCCTAAGAAGAAACAAACACTGAGACCTGAAGCTCCAGAATATCTAACTCAAACCACTGGTTACTTGAGAATCGCAAACTGCTCAGTCTGGACCAGACTGAGAAAGGGTATGCGTTGGTGGGGCTTCATCTCATCTACAGGCAACAGAAAGGTGCTACTTGGGGGGCTCCCTGTGGGTGGGATGAGCAAAGAAAGAATACCAAGAACGGATCTCACTTGCTTTACTTTAGAAGAGGATCCACGTGCTCCTCTAAGAGCCATGCCACCCCTCAGAGACGTGTCCTACTCAAGTTCCTTCTCTACTCTGCCTGAATAGGAAAGAGATCTTGCCTTTAGGAAAGTTCTCATGGGAACTTCTCTGTGACAGGACTTACAAACCTTAGAAGTAAAAATGGGGATGAAGGCACCAGGAAAAAGTAAAGAGGATAGAAAAACCAAAAGTCCAGACATAAGGAATCAGCCCTGGAATTCCAAAGCCTTCAAACCCAGAGGAAAGTGACTCTCAGTCCAGCCCCTGTTCAGTCTCCTAGGGGTTGAGTGTCTGCAAGTAGCTGACAGCCTGGCCCAAGCCATGTAGATCTATGATACACAGACGTATCTACCTATCTATATTTGCTCAGAGACAAGGGAGGCTTAAAGCATTTAACCTGCGTGAAGGTTTTTCTTTCTGACACTTGCTTATTTTACCTATAGATTGCCCACATAATGTAATTCAATTTCAAAACAAGGTGTGTTTGAGGCTGGCACTGTAGCTCAGTGGTAGAACATGTGCCTAGCATGCCTGCGGCACTGGGTTCGATCCTTAGCACCACATATAAATAATAATTGAATAAAATAAAGATCCATCAACAATTTAAAAAAATTTAAAAAACAAGGAGTGTTTGATTATTATTTAATGCATCTGAATAGGTGATGAATAGATCCTCCTGTAATAAGCTGCCAGTGAGACCATCAGTCATACCAAGCACCTACCAAGTGCTCCACCCCTAAGCAATTCCCCAAGTGCTTTTCAAAGGGACCATCTTTATCCACCTCTGAGTCCACTCTCAATATTGTCTTGCTATGGCTCTAGTCCTAATGTTAGCTGCTGCCTAAGCTAACCTGGGTTCTGTAGATCTCCCCAAGCTCCTACTGTTATGCAGGGTAGTGGCCAATGGCGGGTGCTACAGCTGCTGTCACAGTTCCTGACCTGGTCCTGGAGGACATAGGAGCAGCATTAGATGGACCAATAGACCAAGAAGAAAAGATTTTCCCTGGCCTAAGGTCTTCCCCACACCTTAACCTTTTGGGATTAGGTTGATAATAATGGATCTGGAAAAGGCATTTGGTTCTCATCAGAGGGCTCACTTACTATGATCTTGCAAAATGTATCCTTTTCCCTATACTTTACAACTGTCTCATCCTGCTTCCTAGACAGCTCAGAGTTCATATCTAAATACGTGATAATGCCAGGCTTCCTCTTCCGAGCACCTCTTGCCTTTTAGGCAGACTTTGTGTCTCCACCTAGCCCACTCAGAGGTGCTTTCTACACTTTAATTCTTCCAGTATCAGATACTGATTAAGGAATCATGGTTCAAGATGAGAAAAAACTTCAAAAATATACTCTCTTCATGGATAGGTGGGTTATGGGAATTGAGAAGTAGGGGAAAGGAATATGTTGGTAACAAAAATTTCATGGGTAGATATAGATAACAGAATTTCTGTCTTCTTGTGTGCTGGGATGAATCACCTTTTCTAATCACAGGAAGATATTGTGAGAGAATTCCATGTCCTTCCATTTGTTCTAGTCAGTTTTGCATTGATAAGACCAAAATACCTGATCAGAGCAACTTAGAGGAGTCAAAGCTTATTTGGGGTCACGGTTTCAGAGGTTCAGTCCTTGGTGAACTGATCCCATTGCTCTGAGTGTAAGGTAAGGCAAAGCATCATGGCCAAAAGGCTTCGTGGTAGGGAAAAGTTGCTTAGCTCATGGTGGGTCAGGAAGCCAGGAGAGAGAGAGAGAGAGAGAGAGAGAGAGAGAGAGAGAGAGAGCACAAGCACTGGGAAGGGTCCTCAGAGAACAACCACCCTTCCAGGCCATGAACCCAGTGACCCACCTCCTCCAGCTATGCCCCACTTGCCCACAGTTACCATCCAGTCAGTTTATTCAAACTAGGATGGACTGAGAGCTTTTTCACAGTTCCCACAATCTAATCAGCTCACCTCTGAATATTCCTACATTAATACAGGAGGGGGCCACCTCTTACCCAAACCATAACACCATTTATTCATTCATATACATACATATAAAAGAGCTCAACGCAGGCCAACTTAATTCAACTTAAATCTTTATCTCATAACCTATCCACCTCCCCAGTACTAGTCAGTCCTGACTGGAGGGGCTTCCTTTCCCTCCACTTTCTAGGCAGGACATTTTCCTCATACAAGGAGTGAGGGAGGGCAAAACATCCCCTATTATCTGGTCTTGCTGACCAACATCCCTTATATTGTTGATTCTCTCCTTGACTCTCTTGAAAGAGACATGTGACCTGCAGGCATCTCCCAGCATCATGGTGGCAGTGATTCTGTTTTGAATTTATCAATATCAGCCACTTGTTTTGGGTATCGCTTTGTTCATAGACAACCAAACTGAGCAGATACTGGCATGACAGCCCAAGCCTGGACGACTTCCTCACTGTTCATTTGCCAGATAGTAAGTATGTAGGCTGACCTCATGATGCCCATTCTCTCTGACCTGAATATTACTTTCCTCCATCACAATGAGTTCAGAGAACAGATACCACATCAGAGTCTAAGGACTAAAATGTTCATCTCTTTCCTGCACACCTCCCTAACTTTACTAGCTGTCATCTTAAAGTCCCTTTACTGGATGTGTAGGGGGAACACTCTGCTCCCTTCCTCCTTGTGAAGAACAAGAAAAAAGTGGCAGAACTTCACCCCAACATGATGACCCACTAGAGGGTGGGGATGTAGCTTGGTGGTAGAGTGTTTTGCTTAGCATGTGTGAGGCCCCAGGTTCAATTCCCAGCACCACAAATAAAAATAATGACAACTCACTGCTTGACAATTTTTTCCATATTCTACACTCCCAGTTAAATAGGCTGGAATGAGGGTAGAGTATAGGGTTAGTGGAGGTGGTAGGGCTGTTCTTTCCACTGAACAGTGAATCTCAGGAGGATGTACCAGTATCTGTTATCTTTAAAAGGAAAAGCACTTTAGCTCCTATTGCTTTCAGCTCTGGAGATCTAGACAAAATTCTTTAAAAACAGTACATGGGCCTTCAAACCTCTGTTAGAACTTGATTTAATCAGGAAAATTTTTAGAAGTAATGGACCAGTGCTTTATATTCCAGAGGTGCTATCAAAGCTAAGAGAAGAGCCCAAGGAAAAACATCCTTAAATTGGGAGTTAAGGTAACATTCCCAGGCTCTCTCATCCCATGTCCCTGATAAATTACTTAACAGCATTTCATAAGCTATGCAGGGTCTTGGTGCTGGGGAAGAATTGAGCAATGATTTGCCAAGTTTCACATGTGTCTGTGCGTGAAGTCCTTGGAGAGTCCTTGAGTTTGTCACTGATGCATCATGGTTGAAATGCACTTCCTGGAACTAAACTCACATCGTCTATTCCTATGATACAAGTTGACAGAACCATGTGAAGTCTTCCAATGATTCAATCAGCTAACCAGGTTCAGTCTTCACCATGGTCCTGCAGGACCCCGAGTGTCAGGACCACTGAGGATGAATCCTCGTGTGTTCTCCATCAGGTGTAGCTCTCGTGCTCTGAGAGGAGGAACTGGTTGATGAGTAAGCCTCCTGTCATCCAAGAATGTCTGCTCTGCCTGTCAGTGCTGATTCTGCTCACAAAAAGGATGGGTTGCAAGATGGGGATTATGACTCACCTTCTCTATAGTGAAATCATGGGAAGCAACAGGTATGAAAACATCAACATAGGAAATCAAGGATGGGTTTGGGAAAGCCACCAAGAACTCCATTTGCATTCCATAAATACAATTCCAAGATATGAAGTGTGTCATGCCCTGATTCTTGCCTGGTAAAGACCCAAGATCGTGAAAAATTTGAATTTAAAATGACCTCTGATTATTCCTAAAAACCAGATAATGAAAAGGCAAAAGTGTCTACTTCCACAGATGGATCTGAACCCTAGACTAGGTTAGTGCCCCTAACCTAGTGAGGGCTGGATTTCTTCTTTGGCAGTATTCATGACTGCTGTTTGATGCTTGTGCTGTTTGCATGAGGACAGCCATGTTTCTTTAACTCTCTTCTCTCCTCAGCCACACCACCTAGTCTTGCATTTCACAGATGTCTGCTTTTACCCTTTGCTATTATCTATTTTTATTACAGTATCTTCCAAGATGTCAAAGGGTGTGGGTGTGGGTATTTGGTGATATAAGGACAATATCACTTTCAGCCTATCTCTGTGGCTACATTTGTGCATTATCTTAGTAGAGATGAATTTCATTTAATTTACTACTAAAATTATGACTGAAACTAAATGGGAAATGATACTTACATGAATTCTACAAATACAAACCTCCAGCATTAACATTTGAACAGAGTTTGAGGGACCCATTCTACAGATCGGGATGTGTTCCTAAAAACATGCTTGTCTGTCCCAGCCTTTCACCAGCCTTCCATTTGGAATCCCCATTCCACCATTCAGAATTCTTTAGAAATCTTAAAAGAATTCATGGTATTTCAATTGTTCAAAGTGGAGTAACAGGCAGAGGAAAGGAGGAGGAACTGGCATTCTTTTACAATGTAGTTTGTGCCAAAGAACAAGTATCTGATTATACAGATATATACTCTAATCAAAATAATGTTTTCTTAAAATTATAATATAACTTTCATACATGATTATTGGAAACTTGATACTATCTTAATTATGTTTATTTTCTTTGGAAAAATGGTATAATGAAGTTTTTTTAAATTCATGACTGGTTTTCCTTTGGACTCTACAACATATGCATTATCTTAGAGATGAATTTGATTTAATTTAGTACTGAAAATTATGGCTAAAACTAAATGGAAAATGATACTCACATGAATTCTATATATACAAATCTCAAGCATTATCATAGCTATTCAGTAAGTGAAATACATGTAATTCCACCATTATCAACCATCATTATCAACCAATGGAACAAAATCTTCATCAATTATCAACATAATATGTAGAATTAGAGTCAACTCCATATATCCAATAGATATGAGCAGATGCCCTTTCTATACTATCAGTTGTGATTTATGTTGTCCTCACAAGTGGAAGTCACATTTTTACATCACCTGCTTCTCCACCAAGACTTACCTCAGTTTTCCTCTCCCATCCAGCACCTCATGATGCATTTCAGATGCCATGAATTTCTCTGAAGGGCTCTACCTCTCAGGTTCCATTCTTCTACCTCAACCCTCATTCGACCACATTTCCTTCTCAAGGTCTGCAAAGTTCAGCTCAATCAACTCCCCTAAGACAGGAGGAGCTGGTTGTACCACCTCCTGAGGGAATCTACAAAGCACCAGTGGTTGGCACCCAGGCAGTGACGCCAGGCCTGCTGCCTCTGCACGCACCTGGGCTCTACCACTTAGCTCATAGGATCAGACGTGAACATTCAATTCTCTGTCCTTCTGTGAGGCTGTGAGGCAGTCAAGGGCAGGAGTATACTCTAATTATTTCCATATTACAAGAAATCGTAAAGGACATATCCTGAGTTCAGGGTGTGTGAGCTGAATAAATAAATAAAAGTGGGATGGCAGCCAGAGTGTTGGAGCCAGTGTTGATTGGACTCTCATTGAAATCTCCTGCTTCCCTTTCCTCAAAATATATGTAGGAAAATGTTGAAAGCCTGGTTGGTTGTGTGTGTGTGTGTGTGTGTGTGTGTGAGAGAGAGAGAGAGAGAGAGAGAGAGAGAGAGATGCTGTCACTTGGGGTTGGTACAAGGACAGATACAGAGCTGTGCATCATATAACCCAGCTTAGAATAGATGGGCTGGGGTCCTGTGTTTCTCAGCCCACAATCGCCTCAGGAAGAGCCTTATCTTGCCTCCACAGAACCAGGTGAGTGTCCACCTGGGGAGAGAAACAGAACTGGAAAGGGTGAACAGACGTGTCTGTTCTTCAACAGAGAGAGGGAAGTAGGAGGACAAGGTGGAGGTGGCAGAGAGGCTGGTGGTGGGCGGCAGGAACAGCCATTGGGAGGAAGAGAAAGCTGTGAGCAATGTGTGCAGCCAACCTCAAGATCCCTTGCTCTCTCATCTCCTTCCTAGAAATGTCCTTGCTGCTTCCTCAAATCCTCCCTCTTTTTCACCTCTTCACTCTAGCCCTGTGATGTGAAGCCCTGGAGGGTGAGGCATTGTGTGTTTTATGCATTGAATACCTGCAGGGGGCGCTGTTCACTTTGGGTTCATGTGACAGCCTGTGGAGTCATGTGCAGAGAAACCTTGGAAGCTTGCCCAGAAGTCTGTCATCTGCCCTCCTAGCAGGAGAGAGAGAAGGGAGGAAGGATAGATCATCTCTTAGCATCAATTTAAGTCCAAATCAGTCTTAATTTTCTTCCTCCACATCCCGACTGAAAGACTGACTGACTTTATTAGGAAAGGATCTCCAACTAAAGCAAAGAATGTGGAGACATTAGCCAGAAGCCTCTGCATTAACACATATTTTGTTTTGGTTTTATTTTGCCCAGGCTCACTGACTCCCATGGAGATGTCCTGCCAACAGAACCAGCAGCAGTGCCAGCCCCTTCCAAAGTGCCCCTCACCCAAGTGTCCCCCAAAAAGCTCAACACATGTTTGCTTGTTAGCCTCCTCTAACTGTGCTCCAAGCTCTGGGCACTGCGCTGGCCCCAGCTCCAAGGGCAGGCCACAGCATGAGCCACCACAGGCATCACAGGTCCCACTGATGCTGGCACCAGAGCTCAGACTCCTGTGACATGGCGGTAGTCAGCAGTCTGGGGGTTCTGGGTGTGGCAACAGCTCTGGGGGCTGCTGCTGACCTGAATCCTGATGCATAGGTGATTTCAGAGGAAACAAGAATCCCAAGAACCAATGAAAAGCCCCTTCCTGATGCACTCTTCCTTAGATATCCCAATTTCTCTTGAACTGAGCAGCCGAAGGGTTCACAGGTATTATGATTTGGATCTGTAACATCCCCAAAAGTCTCATGTGTTTAAGACTTAGTCCCCAATAGCAATGTCCAGAGGGTGGGGCTTCATTTCAAATTAATCCATTCAATGGATTAATAATTTGAATGAGAAGAGGTGGAAACTGTAGACAGGTGGGGTATGACTGGAGAAAGCAAGGTACTAGGGGCATGCTCTTGGGGACAACATCTTGTCCCTGACCTCTTCCTTTCTTTTTCTCTCTGATTCCCCACTGCCATGAGCTGAACAGCTTTGCTCTGCCACATCTTACCACCATCAAGCTCTGCCCCACCTCAGGCCCAACGCCATGGAGCCATCTAACCATGGACTGAAACCTCTGAAACTGAGCCAAAATAAGTCTTTCCTCCTCTAAGTTGTTCTTCTGAGGTAATTTGGTCACAGTGAAAAAAAAGGTGGCACATTGTGAATCTCAATGTGCCAATGACATTTTAAGCACTGGGGATAAACCTGAAACAGACATCCATTCCAGCGGGAACTTTCCAGGTTGGTACCTACATTATCTTGCTCTGCCTTCAATTAGGTTTTCATCCCCTGTGGGGTGGCATCACTGTATAAACCCAGTCTGAACAAAACTTTAAAGCATGAAAAGAGTTGGGTTTTTTTGGGGGGGTGGGTGCTAAGGAAGGTATATATTGACTATTGTTTCCTCATCTCAACAAGGTCAATACCTTTAGAGGAAAGAAGATAAGTTGCTAATGGGAGAAAAAATAGTGGGTGTCCTAATTACTGTTGTTGCATAACAGATTACCCCATAAGCTTCTTAGTGTGAAACAATAACTATTTTAGTTTTCTCACAATGTTGTGGATCAGGTATTCAGGGAAGAGCTCAAGGGTAATTCTTGTTTCGTGCACTTGCATTCAGATGTTGACTGATGCTCTAATCACCTGAAGGCCTGGCTGGAATGGGCACACGAGAAGGCTCACTCAGATGATTGGCAGTCAGTGCTGGATACTGGAAACTCTTCTGGGGTGTTAACTGGAGGGCTTACACCTGGCTTCTCTAGCATGGTGGTCCCAGATTGGTCACACTCCTTCCACAGAATCTGGATTCCCTCAGACAGAGAGCATCCCAGGAGGAACACATAGACTCTGCATGACCTTTTATGACTCAGCCTTGGGAGTCATATAGCATCACTTCTATCATAATCTACTGGTTGAAGCAGTCATAAGCCTTTCTATATTCAAGAGTAGAGGATAGAGATCTCACTTCTCAATGAGAATAATGTTGAAGAATTTTGAGACTTTTTGATGTTTTCATTACTACATTATAGTTACACATCATATTGGGGTTCACTTTGACATAATCATACATACATGCATGGAATATAATTTTCAGTCTCTAGTACCTCCTCCTTCCACCCCTCCTCCTTCCCTGGTTCCCCTCATTCTACTCTACTGGTTTTCTTTCTGTTTATTTATAGTTTCTTTAATTGGTGCTTTATATATACCTGCAAAGATGGATTTCATTGTGGTATATTCCTATATGTACATAGCATAATTTTGTCAATATCAGTCCAACATTCCTCCCTTTTTGATCTCCCCTCTCTATCCCCTTCCTATACGTCACTGATCTCCCTTCTATTTTCATGGGATTTCCCCAACCCTATTTTTTCTCTTTTATTTTGCTCTAGCCTCTGTCTATGAGACAGCTTTAGACCCTTGCCTTTCTGAGTCTGACTTATTTCACTTAGTATGGTGTTCCCCAATTCCATTCAGGAAATGCCCTAATTTATTTCTTCTTTATGGCTAAATAAAACTTCATTGTGTATGTATACCACCCACATTTTCATTATCTATTCATCTGTTGATGGACTCCTAGGCTGATTCTGTAACTTGATTGTTGTGAATTTTGCTGCTATCAACATTGATGTACCTATGCCACTATAGTATGATGATTTTAGTTCTTTTGGATAAATTCTAGAGTGGTATAGCTGGGTCATATGGTGGTTCCCTTCCTAGTTTTGTGAGGGCTCTCCATATTCCTTTCCAAAGTGGTTGTACTAATTTATAGTCACACCAACAATGTATGAGCGTAGCTTCCCTCACATCCTCACCAGCATTTATTATTATTTGTGTTCTCAGTGATTGCAGTTCTAACTGGAGTGAAAAAAAATCTCAGTGTAGTTTGGATTTGAATTTCCCTGATTGCTAGGGATGTTGACCATTTTTTTTCATTTATTTGTTGGTCATTTGTATTTCTTCTTTTGAGAAATATCTGTTTAGTTCTTTTGCCCACTTATTGATTGGGTTTTGTTTGTTTGTTGTTGTTGTTGTTTTGGTACTAGAGATTGAACCCAAGGTCACTGAGTCACATACCAGCCTTTTTATTATTATTACTATTTTTGAGACAGAATGTCACTAAGTTGCTTAAGGCCTCACTAAGTTTCTAAGGCTGACCCTGGACTTGCTATCCTCCTGCCTCAGCCTCCAGAGTCAGTGGGATTACAGGCATGCTCCACCATGCCTGGCTCACTGGGGCATTTTTGTTTTTTGGTTTTTTGTTTTCCGGTGCTAAGTTTTTTGAGTTTCTTATATATTCAGGACATTAATCTTCTGTGAGAGGAATGGGTAGTGAAGATATTCTCCCATTCTGTAGGATCTCTCTTCAGGCTGTTAATTCCTTTCTCTGCTGTGCAGAATTTGAGATAAGGCATTGTGATGCCTCTGGCATCGCTCTTCTTGCTCAGTATTGCTTTGGATATTCTGGGTCTCTTATTCTTCCAAATGAATCTTAGGACTGTCTTTTCTAGTTCTGTGAAGATTCTCATTGGTATTTTGATGGGGATTGCATTGAATCTGTACACTACTTGGTAGTATGCCTATTTTGATAATATTAATTCTGCCTCTCCAAGAACATGGGTGGTCTTTCCATCTTCTAAGATCTTCTTCAATTTATTTCTTCAGTGTCCTATATAGTTAAGATGATAATGCAATAATAATGTCTCGTCAAAAGATATCAAAATTATTTTCATTCATCATATTAAATTGATACCTCATTCTATTAAGTTAAAATAAAATGCAATGGGAAATTTTACACAACTGATTTCTAACTAGTAGAAACACTGGTGGAATTAAATCACTCACCACTATTATCAATCATGTCATTATTACTCCTATCAGCTTTCATTCTGGAGGGTACTGTGGCTGCCACACCTCGGGGGGCTATTATCATTCCAGATTTTGAGGAACACAGAGAACTAATATTGGAGGAATCCAAGGATCAAGGACCAGGTAGTTTGGTGATTCTCCTCTTTTTTTCTCTCTGCCTCACCTAGAGCTGAGCTTCCAAGGTGTTCTCTGAAGGATCCAAACTGGTCCATGAGGTTTACTACCTTTGAGTTCCAGAGCTTTTTGTTAACTCCCAACTCATGCCCCTGTCTTTGACTGTGTAAAAAACTACCACTCTATCCCCCTAAAAAGAGTCTCATGCATTGAGGGAGTACGTGTAACCTTCTAGGTATCTGTCCTGAAACAGGATTCTGTACCCAATGTTGGTCAGCCGGAGGAGACAAAGACATGGACATGTTAAAGGTTGCAGTGAATAAGGACAGCTTTATTTTTCACAGGAACATAAAGGAAGAAGAGCCACTGAGTTCCTGGAGACCAGCAGAATAAACTTCTGGGAGAACACTTTGGGGTCTTCAAGGAACATCTCAGCAGCAAATAAAGGGAACAGCACAAGAGTACACCAGGCTAGGGCTGGCTCAAATCATTTCAGAAGTTTCTTTTCTCAAATTTTTTTTGCACAGTTTCATGGTTCAAGTCATCAGCAGCCCCCAGAATTGTGGCCACAGCCAGAGACACCAAACTTCTGACCACTACTGCCATCACAGGAGTCCGAGCTCTGACGTCGGCATCG
>CM053400.1:98045173-98073203 GCA_028644305.1 Xerus rutilus | reverse complement strand
GGACCCTACTCGAGTTTGGATTAAAGACCCTTTTGTGATTACATCGGAATCGGACTCCTGGTGGTCTCTGGTGGTCTCGAGTCTGGGCATTACAGTAATTGTGAGGTTGATGATGTTGGAGGTGGTATGTGTGCCCCATTCTATAGGTTGGCGAAGTTTAGTGTAAACAATACTATTACCCCAGTGGATTTAATTGTGAAATTACAGTTGCAGTCCTTATAGAATTTTATCTCAAGTATGATAATAAAACATATTACATATATTTGCCAAAAAAGAAATAATCATGAGGTCTTTGCCATATATGAAAATTTAATTATTTCAAATAAACCTTACAGTAAAAGCTCCTAATTTGTTGTTAACTTAAAATACTGTCAATCTGGGGCTGGGGTTGTAGCTCAGTGGTAGAGTGCTTGCCTCACGTGTGTGAGGTAGTGGGTTCAAGTCTCAACACCACATATAAATAAATAAACTAAAGGTCCACTGACAACTAAAAAAATATATTAAAAAAATGCTGGCAACCTATTTTTAGATACTAAATATATACTGAATAGAAATGTTAAAGTGTTCTTTTCCTCTTCAGTCTACAATTACTCTTTTTGAATCAGTGACTCTATAAGTTTTTTCTGATGGGTGTGAGAGCACAAATGCTCCTGGAACATAGATAAAAGGATTTCTGATGACAGTGGGGAGAACCTGGGGCAGCCTTCCATGTCCTCTCATTCTTTTTATTTTTCATGTGAAAAATTAAAATTGTATGGTGCACAATTATGTCTTGATATGTGTATGCAGTATGGAATGGCTAAATCAAGCTAACTAATATATCCATTACCTCTTATGCTTGTCATTTTTGACACTCAACATCTACTCTGTAAGCAATTTTCAATAATACAGTACACTGTTACTAACTAGAGTCACCCTATTGTACAATAAATCTCCCAAATCTCTTCTCCTGTCTGAAACCTTTTGTCTTTTGAACAACATTGCCCCAATTCCCCCACCTCTACCCCACCCAGTTACCTGGAAACCACCATTCTAGACTTTTCTTCTATGAGTTCAACATTTTTAGAATCCATGTGTAAGTGACAGAAGGCAGAATTTGTCTTTCTGCATCTGGCTTACTTTACTTAACATAACATCCTCCAAGTTTATACACATTAGCATAAATGGCAAGATTTCTTTCTTTTTAAAGGCTGAATAGTATTCCATTGTGCACATATGCCATACTTTCTTTATCCAGTCATCCACTGACAAACACTTAGGCAGATTTCATATCTTGGGTATTGCAAATGATGCTGCAATAAACAAGGAGGTACACACACCTCTTCAACATACTAATGCCCTTTTCTTTGGATATATATCCAGTAGCAAGACTGATGGATCATAAGGTAGTTAATTTTTAATTTTTTGTCGAACCTTCATACTACTATAGTGAATGTATAGCCATACATGCATTATGATGATTCCTACTTACATTCCTACCAATAGTGTACAAGTAATTCCCCTTTTTTTCAAATCCTTGCTCATAGTTGTTCTCTCTTGTCTTTTGAATAAAATCCATTTTAACAGGTGTGAGGTAATATCTCATTGTGGTTATAATTTGCATTTCCCTGATGATTAGTGATGTTGAACCTTTTTTCACAGACCTGTAGGACATTTGTATGTCTCCTTTTGAGAAACGTCTAAAAATAGTCCTTTGCCCATTTTTCAAATGTTATTTTTTCTATTACTGAGCAGTTTGTGTTCCCAAATACATTTTGGGTAGAATTCTTTATTTGAAATGTATGGTTCACAAATATCTTCCAATCTGTAGATTCTTTTCACTCTTGTCTGTTTCCTTTGCTGTGCATGAACCTTTTATTCTGATGAACTCCCATTTACTTTTGCTTCTGTTGCCTTTGCTTTTGGTGATCAAAATCAAAAGCTTTTTCTCAGACCAATGTTGAGAAACTTTCCTCCTATATTTTTTCCTAGTAGTTTTACAGCTTCAGGTCTCACATTTAAGTCTTTAATCCAAATTAGCATACAAAAATCAGAAATGTTTTTATACACTAATAACAAACTATCCCAAAAAACAAAGTCAAGAAAATAATCTCATTTACAATATCACTAAAACAGTATTAGGAATGAATTTAACCCAGGAGTTGAAAGGTCTGTACACTAAAAAATATAAAGCATAGATGGAAGAAAATAAAGATGATACAAGAAATGAAAAGATATTCCATATTCATAGATTAAAAGAATTAATATTGATAAAATCCTAGAGGGGATGTTGGCAAGATGGTAGAATTTCTCAGCTCCACTCTCCCTCACATAAATCCAACTAGGAACTATCCATAAAAGAGAATACCCTCATGAAAATCTCAGAACTCCAGAGTAAGGCTGAGACCCCTCCTTGGATCACAGAACGAAGAATAGCTGCAGGTGAGGAGTAAGAGGAGAGGTTTCATTCTGACCACCCTGACCCTCTCCCAGATGGCCCAGCTCTGAACACAGGATTCACAGAGACCCACAGTTTTTATAGGAGAAGACAGTTAGGAATGAACATCCAGCTCCTTCACCTTTCTAGGAGCTTTCCCACAAGGCACTCTCTTGTCTTACCCCACATTGGAGGTATCAGCAGGGCTAGATCGCCTGGCATTAGAAGCAAGGAACAAGTGTAGGGCTCAAAGTGACTAACGATGTGGTCTTGTGGTCGCTCTACATTGCAGCCAACAGAGGTGCATTGATGAAGTCTAGATGACAGCAGTGCTGTGCAGTGAGCATGGCCAAGGGGTTGCCCAAGGTCGAATCCTTGACTGGCTTCCCTGTACAGCTCTGGTGAACTCCCTAAACCTTCCCTGGACCAGGAAATTGGACTTCAAGGGCACTGCAGCTATTATTTACTAAGGGAGCAACTGAACCCATCTGATCTCAGTTGCCGAGCTTAAACCAGATAATCCTGAGTATACTCCTTAACCCCTCCCCAAGGTGAAATTCAGGATCAAGTTTGCAATAAACTACAGGCTTCTTTGTAGCAGCCGAGTGGCTAATGCACCAAGCTACCGTGCTCCTACTTTAGCATGGGGGTTAAGCCTGTGTCCATGTTACCTTTTAACACATTCTCTAAGTCTCCTCACCCTGAATAGCAGTCTAAGATAACTTGCTCAGTCTTTGTGTCAAGCATGTAGATCCCTGACTTTAGTATTGGCTAATAAGAAATGCAACTTAATGAAAGGCCCAGAAAGGATCACAGAGCCCAGCCAACAGCCCTGCCTTACTTCAGAGTTGAGCTAGGGGTCTCACCCAACTGTGGAGAACAGCCAGCAATTCCATTCAACCCCAGAGCACAGTTAATATTCCAGCTCAACTAGAAAATATTAAAGCCAGGTCTACCTACCTGTCTGGGCCTACAGCAAACTGACCTGACCAGAATCCCAGGATAGACTAAATAGGGAATATCAACCACCACCAAGAAACACAGTGAAGGCTTTAGAAGGAATAGCTATTTGCTCAAATGGGCAGGCACAATGCAAAGACAGAAAGACTGTGGGAGCATCAGGGGGTAATTACACCGTCAGAAAGAATCTAATAAAGTCCCAGTAGTGTACCCTAAAGAAACAGAGATATATAAAATGGCTGACAAAGAACCCAGGGCAATCTTCTTGAAGAACTAGAAGAAAATAAAGATTAAAAATTTGAATGTGGAAAACAATCTATGAAAAAATGAGAAGTTTGACAAATAAATGTGAACAATAAAAAACGGAAATTCTAGAGAAAAATAACATAACGTAGAACCGAAAGTTTAATAGAAAGCTTCAACAGTAAATTTCATGGAACAAAAGAAAGAATCAGTGAACTTGAAGATAAAATTTTGAAATGATCCAGTCAGTGAAGCAAAAAGGAAAAAGAATGAAAGAGAATGAAGAAGGCTTATGGAAATTATGGGATATCATCAAGAAAACTAACCTTGGCATAGTGGGAGCATTATAAGAAGAGAGAAAAAGACCTGAAAACATAGTTAAGATAATAAAGGTTTAAAATTTTCCAAACATGGAGGCAGATGATAATGACCAGATACAGGAAGCTCAGGGTGCTCCAATGAAATTCACAAAGACTTCACCAAGATACATCATAACTGGATTATAAAAAATCAAAGACAAAAAGAATACTGAAAGCAGCAAGAGATAAATCAGCACCTTGAAGGTAGTCCTGGTACAGCTCTTAGTAGATTTCTTGACAGAAGTGCTGCAGCAGTCCAGGAGAAAGTGGGATAGTACATTCAAAGGGCTGAAGAAAAAAAACTGCTAACCAAGAATACTTAATTTCACTGGTAAATTTGGTCTTTAGAAATTAAGGGAAAATAAAGACTTTTCCAGACAAACAAAAGCTAAGGGAATTTGTTACCACCAGGCCTCCTCTACAGTAATTGGTTAGAGGATTTATTTCAGTTGAAGCAAAAGGCTACTAGCTAATAACATAAAACATGGAATTTAAAAACTCAGGGGTAGAAGTAGTGCACTGCCATATTCGGAATTCCCTACAACTGGAAGAGTGGTATATAAAGCAATTTTATCTCTATCATGAGGATTAAAAAATGAAACTATTAAAAATAAGCATAGCTACAATAAATGTGATTGTTGAACCCACGACGCAAAGAAAGGACCAGCGACTCCAGTTTTAAATCAAATTAAGCAAGCTTATATTGTGCACACAAATTAGCTGTACAGCAGCTATCCCCTTCAAAAAGTGAAGGCAGCAGCTTTGTCCAGGAGCAGGGAGGTTTTTATAACACAGAGAATTACAAAGGTAGGTATCTTAGGAATTAACAACTGACAGGGTTCTGGCAAGTGCAATACCGGAGCAGACAGCAAACCAATGGTTTACATGGCTTAACATCTTTCGATAGGGAGTACACTCAGGTTCCAGCATGGGGGCGCCGCTGAGATTTTAAGGAGGGCAGTTACCTAATCAAAGCCAAACATGGTCCAAGCAAGTTAAACAAAAAATAAACCTTTATGACCTCTTGTCAAAATGGCTTTCGATCTTAAGATAGAATTAGGCTGGGTTCATCAGTGATTCTCTGCATTAACAAGATCAAGAATAGAAAACGTGACCCTCTAATTGATGCATAAAAAGTGTTTGACAACACGCAACACCATGTCATGATAAAAGCTCTAAATAGGTAAGTATAGAAGGAATGCATTTCAACACAAGAAAAGCCACAAATGACAAGCCCGTATCTTGGTGAAAAGTTGAAATCTTTTACTCTAATACGAGATACAAGCAAAGATGTCTACTCTCATCACTTCCTTTTTAATAGTTCTGGAAGTTCTATCCAGAGCAATTAGGCAAAAGAAAAAAATAAAAGAAATCCAAACAGGAAAGGAAGAAGTGATTGTCTCCACTGATGACATGATCTTCTATATCAAAACTCCTAAAGGCTCCACCAAAAAATAAAAATGTTAGAACTGATTAAGTAAAGTTACAGAATACAACATCAACATGCAAAATACAGTAGCATTACTATCACTAATAGTGAGCTGCCCAAAACAGTTAAGAAAGCAACCATTTATAATAGATAAAAATAATGAATATTTAGGTGTAAGTTTAAGAAGTAAAATAAGGAAGTAAAATTCACAGTGAAAATTATAGAACAATGTTGAAAAAATTGAAGAAATACACATAAATGGAAAGATATTCTGTTCTACAGGATTGGAAGGATATTGTTAAAAATGTCCATACTACCCAAAGTGATCTACATATTCACTGCAGTCCCTATCAAAAGTACAATGTCACTTTTAACAGAACTAGAAAAAGCAATCATGTAATTCATATAGAACTACAAAGATGATGAAAAGTCAAACACAATCTTGAGCAAAATTAACAAAACAGGAGAAATCACAATGTTTGACTTCAAAATATAAAATAATTTTAATCACAACAGCATGGTACTGGCACAAAAACAAATTCATCAACTAGTGGAATAGGATAGAAAGCCCAGAAATAAACCCATGTGATTTCAGTGGACTGATTTTTCACAAAGTTACTAAGAACAAACAATGGGGAAAGCACAGTCTATCCAATCAATCATGTGGGAAAAACTGGATATCTACATGCAGAGGAATGAAATTAGATCCCTATCTCTAGCCACATAAAAAATCAATTAAAATTTGATTGAAGAGTTAAATGTAAAACCTAAAATTGTAAAACTGTTAGAGAAAAACATACACTGAAACTCTATGACTACCTCTTTACTCTGTTAATTGGTTTTTTGTTTGTTTGTTTGTTTTTGGGGGTTTTTTTGCTGTGTGGAAGCTTTTCAAGTTGATGCATCTCGCTAGTTGATTCTTGCCATTATTTCCTGAGCTATCGGAGTCCTATTCAGGAAACCATTGCCTGTGCATATTTTTTGAAGTATTTCCCTTACGTTTTCTTCTGGCAGACTCAGTGTTTCAGGGCTTACATTTATACCATTGATCCATTTTGAGTTGATTTTTATGCAGGGTGGGAGAGGGAGAGTTCTAATGTCATTATTCTATCCAGTTTTCCCAGCACCATTTGTTAAAGACAGTTTTTTCTCCAATGCATATTTTTTTGACATATTGATTTATCCAGAATCAATGGCAGTAGCTGCACTGGCTTGTCTCTATGTCCTCTTTTCTATCCTATTTGTCTATGTCTGTTTTTATTTCAGTTCCATGCAATTTTTGTTACTATGGCTCAGTAGTATATTTTGAAATCAGGTATTTTAATGACTCCAATATTGCTCTTTTGGCTTGAATTATTTCTTTAATTTTTTTTTCATTTTGGCTATTTGGGGTCTTTTTGCTTCCATATGAATTTTAGGATTGCTTTTTCTATTCTGTGAAGAATGTCCATGGCAATTTGATGGGGATTGCATTGATTCTGTAGATCACTTTGAGTAATATGGTCATTTTAACTATCAATTCTGCTGATTCATGAACATAGGAAATCTTTCCATCTTTCAGTGTCTTCTTCAATTTATTTCCTCAGTGTTCTGTAAATTTCATTGTTGAGGTATTTCATCTCCTTAGTTAGGTTTATTCCCAATCCTCAGTGTATACCCAAAGAAATTAAAGTCAGAAAATTGTAGACATGACTGCATACCTATATTTATAAAAGCACTATTCAATGTAGCTAAGTTAGAATCAGTTTAGGTTCCCATCAACAGATAAATGAATAAAATATATGAGGTATATATAGAAATGGAGTATTATACAGCCATAAAGAAGAAAAATCATGTCATTTGCAGGAAAATGGGTGTAACTAGACATCATAATGTTAAGAGAAATAAGCCAAACCCAGAAAGACAAGTATCACATGTTTCATTCATATGTAGATTCTGGGACAGGGTCAGGAAAGGAAGACATGAAAGTAGCAGGGATACTATTAAAGAAGAGGAGGAAGATAGAGGATAGGAGGCGGAGGTAATGGGAGGGTGGACATGAAAAAAAGTGTGTCATTTGCATAAACAAATATGCCATGATGAAACCCATTATTGCATTAACTAAAAAGCACTAATTAAAAAGAAAACTATGACATTGCTCTGGGCAAGGATTTTTTGGATATGAAACCTGAAAGTTCAAGCAACCAAAACAAAAATAGACAAGAGTGCCTCAAACACAAAACCCTCTGCAAAGCAAAGAAAAACATCAACAGAATTAAAAAAACAACCTACAGGATGGGATAAAATATTTGCAAACCATATATATGATAAGGAGTTGATATCTAAAATATATTAGGAACTCAAATCATTCTATATCAACAAAACAATCCAATTTTAAAAAGGGACAGGGCTGGAGATGTAGTTCAGTGACACAGCACCTACCTAGCATCTACAAGATCTTGGGCTCAATCCCCAGCACCACCACAAAAATAATGAAATAAAATAAAACAAAAATTAAAAATGGGCAAAGGACTTGAACAGACATTCTCAAAAGGAAATATACAAATAACTTTCAAGTTTATAAAAAAAAGTACTGGGCATCACTAAACATTGCAGAAATACACATTAAAACCACAATGAAATATTACCACCACACACTCCTTAGAATGGCTTTTACCAAAAAGGCAAAAAATAACAAGTATTGACAAGGATTTTGAGAAAAAATAACTCTGTACACTCTTAGTGGAAATGTAAATTTGTACAGCCATTATGGAATATGGTATGGAAGTTTCTCAAAAAATGCCATATGATCCAGCAATCCTACTCTTGGAAATTTTATGTCAAAGGGATCTGTATTCTTGTGTTCCTTGCAATATTGTTTACAATACCCAAGATAAGGAATCAGCTTAAATGTCTATCTAGACAAATGAATGCATAGAGAAAACATATGTGTGTGTGTGTGTGTCTATACACACACACACACACACACACACACACACATACACATGATGGAATATTATATAGCCTTAAAAAACAAATTCTGTAAATTCTGTCTTTTGAGACATGGATGACATTATGCTATGTAAAAAGGAAGCCAAATTTTATATGATCTCACTTGCAAGTGGAATATTTCAAAGGTTTAATTCATAGAAATAGAGAGTAGAATAGTGATTACAAGAGGTGGGTCAGGAGAGAAAGGCAATGGGCACTTACTGGTCAATGGATACAAAGGTTCAGCTACACAGGAGGAATAGTTTTGAGATCTAGTGCACAGCATGGTAACTATAGTCAATAGTAACATATTGTATATTTCAAAAGAAGTAAATTTCAAATGTATCATCAAAAAGATGTCAAGGTGATAGATATGTTAATTGGCTAAATTTAATCTATATGTCTATATGTATACATATCAAATTGTACTCCATAACTATGATAGTTATGATTTATCAAATTAAAATAATATAAACAAATAAATAGAATAGAATGTCCATACCACCCAAAGCAGTCTACAGATTCAACAAAATATCTATCAAAATTCCAATGACATTTTCACAGAATTAAAAAAAACAATCCTAAAGTTGATATGTAATCACAAAAGACCATGAGTAGCTAAAGCAATATTAAACAAAAAGAACGAATCTGGAAAAATATACTGTCTAGTTTTAAAATATATTCTAAAACCACAGTAAAAACAATACTTGCACAAAAACAGATATATAGTTCAATGAAACAAAATAGTCCAGAAATTAATTCATGCATTTGGCTAACTGCTCTTTGATAAAGGTGCCAAGCGTACACAATAGGAAAATGACAATTTCTCAAGAAAATGGTGTTGGGAAATACTTGGAATCATGCATTCAAAAACAGTTTAGCACATCGATAACTTTATTTAGCATGAACCTACCATCACAAATCACCAGAATTGAGCAGTGTACAAAGAAATAATTTTAAAAACCCTTCCATCAAATTATGTGAAATTCACATGTGGTTAATATAAAAACTGGGTATCTGAGCGAAGATTTATAGTGATACTAGTTGAAGTAATGCAAAATGTTAGGCAAAAAATACCTGGGATTTTCATTGTTGTCATGCTCTTGAATTAGGCAAAGCTGAAACTTTAGTTACAAAGGAGATTTGAGGTGGTAGCAATTGGTGGAGAATAAAATACCCCTCAGACTTCAGCTATGTCTTCTTTATTTTAGTGCATTCCTTAAGAGGGCAAATGCACATAAAATGTAAAGGTCTCTTTTATACATTTCAGATATTGATAATACTCTACACTAAATAAATGAATGATAATTGTATAAAAAGAAAATGGTGCTGGGAAAACTGGATATCTGCATGCAGAGAAGAATGGGATTCAACCTTTATCTCACCTCATAGAGAAACCTCTCTGCCCCACTCTGGGTGAATTTTCAGTTTCAGCCTAACTGCTCCCCTGGAAGCAGCCACTCACTCACTCTGGTGATGGTCCCATAGCAGAAGTAAAGGGCATGTTTCATGCCAAACTAGATGAGAAGGCTAAAGAGGAACCAGAGTGGAAGAAAGCACAGCTTTGCTGGTTGGTAGACAGGAGTGGGGCAGCTTTAGTGGGAGGGTGCTCTCAAGGAACTCTGGGTGCTCTGTTGGGTCTCTCCTGGCCCATGAGCAGTGACCATCACTAGAGACCCCACTCTGACTTTTCTCCTCAAGTCCAAAATTTGATCTGAGCCTGTCCCCTTCCTAAGTGCGATCACGAAACCTACCTCCAGGGATTTACTGACACTTAAGTCGTTCATCCCCACAATTCTTCACTTGAGAAGCACTTGCTGAGGGTCAGCTAGAGTCAGGAAGTAGTTGGCTTAGGTTGGGGTTTAGCAGTGAATAAGAGCCACATTCATGGCCTTCAGGGATTGACAAACTAGCAGAGAGATAGACACCGTGCATGTATTTACTTGTGAGGACTGAGCCCTGAGGGAAAATGTGGGCACTAAATGAGAGGAGAACTGACTTTGTCTTGGGGTTCAAACCTGGTTGTAGAAGTGAATAATTATTTTTCCATGGAGACTGATGTCATGATTTGGCTACAGGGTATCCCCCAAAGGTTCCTGTGTTAATGTAGAAATATTTCAAAGGTAAAATGATTAGAGTGAGAATTATAACCTAATCAGTCCATCCTAGTCTGAATGGACTAACTGGGTGGTAACTGTAGGCAGGTGGGGCATGGCTGGAAAAGATGGGGCACTGGACACATACCATGGAAGAGTTCATCTTCCCTGTGGCTCCTTCCCTCCCTCTCTCTCTCTGCTTCCTGGCTGCCATGAGCAGAGCAATGGTCCTCCATGAGGCCCTTCTGCTTCACCTTAGGCCCAAAGCAATGGAGTTGGCCAACCATAGACTGAACCTCTGAAACCATGAGCCAAAAGAAACTTTTGCTTCTATTAAGTTGCTCTTATCAAGTATTTTGGTCACAGTGGTGAAAAACTGACTAACACAAGTTATTTCCTGGAAAAAAATACATTAATCCCAGTGACACAATTTTGAGTTGCCCCCCAGAGTGACTGGAGCACTTCAGAGCTTGTCAAAAGAGGGATCTCCTTTCCTCATGAATCAAAGGCTGACTAATTGGTTCTTCTCAACCCCGCCTCTGAATCCTTGTCTTAGTTTCTGTTCCATATCCTGAAGTTCCTTCTTGAGATGAAGCTCTTTAACCTCACACTTCCCTTGTGGAACTTCTCCACCTCATGACCCACCCACTTGTTGTCAGGACAGATTGTAAAGTGAATCTGGGGTGATGAGAGAATATTCTTGAACCCACAGCCCAGTTACTATTTGGAATTTGGCAATTCCAAATGCTTGGCAGTGAAGACTTGGTACTGGTTTTGACTTCCTGAGGACCTGGAAGAAAAAAACTTACTTGCCTGGCTTTGAATCAGGATGTTATGACATAATAACATGTGCTTCCACTAGTCCAGGATGTGTTTTATTTGAGGTCTAGTTTCTGGGCAAAACTTCTAAGTAGGCATATAAGTAATAAATGAGCAAACAGATAAACAAACAAGAATCAACCCTTCTCCTTGGTGACATATGACTGAGGCTATGAAAGGATACTGAGTCATTCATGGAGAAGATCAGATGAACAAGCCAAAAATGCACCTGGAGAAGATATTTATACCTGGAGTTGATACTTTCCTTACTATAGGGTTTTAGGTGCATAGATTTGGATTAACAATAATCCTTTGTTCATAATATATGCTCATCATTGGTCCATACTAAACCTTCTTACTTAATATGTCTATCTGCTTATCTTTTTGCCCATTATTTTAATAGTAAACACAAAAAATCAACCACCTAAGTAAAAATAAGAATTTGATAGTAAGTTATATGTACCTATGTAGTTCACCCTTCACCCATGCACCTGACCTGTCCCATCCAAGATAATCATAATCCTAAATCTTGTATCAGGATTATCATTCTTTTATTTCCTTTTTTCATGTTTTATCACTTTTTTATTCCTAAAAAAGTATTTTTGATTGTTATGTTTATATTTTAAGCAGCTTTCCTGAGATATTATATACAGGCCAAAAACAATCACCATTTAAGTCCTGAGCAGACACCACTACATGTAAACACCTTCACAGTCAGGATACAGCAGTTCTATCACCCTAAAATATTCCCTCATGTGCCTACATAGAGTCTCTCCACTATAGCACCCTTGGGAGATTACTGATCTATTTTCAGTTTTTATAACTTTACCTTTTCCAGAATGTCATCTAATTAGAATCATATAATATGGTTTAAAGTCTGGCTTCTTAAACACAGAATAATGAATCTGAGATTCACTCTTGTTGTTTTGTGCATCAATAGTTCTTTCCTTTTTTATTGCTAAGTCCTTCTATTGTATACATGGTACCATGTTTTGTTTTGTTTTGTTTTATCTGTTCACCAGTTGAAGGCCATTTGGGTTGCTTTCAGTTTGCAGCAGGTATAAATAAAATCACTACAAATACTGGCCTGAGTTTTTCTGGGAATATAAATATTTTATAAATATTTTATATTATGGATAAATATTTCAAAATAAGATTTCAAGGACAAAAAGTAAGTGTATGTTTAATTTTTCTTAAGAAACAACCAATCTGTTTTCCAAAATGGCTATATGATTTTGCCTTTCCACCAGTAATGAGTGAGAATTCTAGTTGCTCCACATCCTTGATAGTACTTGGTATTGGCAGTTATGTTTTTTTTTTATTTTAGACACTCCAAGGTCTGTGAACTGGAATCTTATGTTGTTGTCATTTCCCTAATGAGTAATGATGGATGTCTTCATTGGCTTACTTAACATCCATGTGCCTTTTTCTTTGAAATGTCTCTTCAGACATTTTTCCATTTTTAAATCAGATTGTCTATTCTCTTATTATGGATTTGGGGGCATTTTTAATATTCTGAATATAATTTCTTAATCACATATGTGTTTTATTGGCTTTTTTTTAGTTATACATAACAGTAGGATTCATTTTGTCATAATTATAAAGACATGGAATATAATTTGTTCAAATTCAGACCCAGTACTTCCCCTTTCCCTTCCCCCTCCTTTCCCTGTTCCCTTCTCTCCACTCTACTGATCTTTAAAAACCTATAAGTAAATATCACATGTGTTTTACAAATATTTTCTACAAGCCTGCAAATTTTATTTTTATTTTCTTAAGTATCTTTTGAAATTTTAAAATTTTGATGAAGTCTACTATTTTCTTTTTGAATTATGTCTTTGTCATACATGAAAACTTTTTACATAACCAAAGTCACAAAAAGATTTTCTCTCATGTTTATGCTAGAAGTTCTGTAGTTTTGTGTTTTACACTTTGGTCTGTTATTGAGTTAATTTATATATAACGCCACAATGTGTTAATTTCTATATAGTAATAGGCATTACCTTTTTAAGCATATGATGCCCAAGTGTTTCAGCACCATTTGTAGAAATGACTATTGCCTTTGTATCTCTGCTTTAAAAAGTTAATAATATATTCTGGATCTAATTTTGGACTCTGTATTTCATAGATTCATCTCTTCTGGAAAGCATCATTCTCTCACTATTAAGTATGAGATTAAGTTTTTTGTTTATGTCCTTATCACATTGAGGATGTTTGCCTTCTATTCCTGTTTTCTGAGCATTTTATCATGAATTACTATTGGATTTTGTCAAATGCTTTTTTCTGCTTCTGTTTAGATGATTCCATGTTTGTAGTCTGCCTTGATCTAACATGTGTTCAGTAGTATCTCAATTATCCAACATCTCTCCTTACAATTGCTATCCTGTCTGAATTTTTCTACAGTTACAAGAAGGTATGATTTTACAAATTATGCACATCTTTTATAATGTGTGATCTCAATATGAACTGATTTCTTCAGCCTCTGAGTACAAGATGAGTTCACAACAACTACATTTGCCCAAATCACAGTAGCTGAAAATGACTAACAAATCACTCACAAATCATTTCCATGTAATTGTTTAGAATCTACACAGGGATGTGTCACATTATCATAGAAGCCTGTCAGACAGCTCTCATGATTCACAGTCCATCCAGCTCTGCCTCTCCTGCCCCAGCTCACAGCCTCCATGTCCACCCTACTCCTCTCCTAAGTCACCCAGAAACTTTGGAGCTTACCCAGCCAATGAGATTAATGTTGCTCTTCAGATATCGTTGCCTATTGACTCAAGAGTATGCTTGTTTAAACCAAAAGGAGCCTTTGTATTTACCTCTCTTTAACAATAATTCAGTTAGAAATGCTAGCCATTTCTGCAGAATGATCTGAACCCCCAGATGAAATTCATCTTTGTTCCTTCTCCATGGAACCTGTAATTTTCATTACATATACACCACAGTTATAAATCATTATTTGGTGCACTTCCTGTTGGCCTGATTGCCGGGCATCCTAATTGATAATTGAGGGCAGGCTGTGCCTCTTACCTTTACAGCTGTATTCCTATTATTGTGCACAATGACTGACCCATAGCTGATACTCAAAATTAGTTGAAGGGTTAATGACTGAGTGAGAAGAAATTCAGGAGAAGGGGCTGATGACGGCCATTAGAAGAGTAGGTTCTGATCTGTGGGAGAAAAGGAAATGGGTGATATTCCCATCCTGGTCATTCCTGAAGGTTAGACTAGACCTTCTGGAGGAAACCTGAGTGCTGGCAGCAGCACTTCCATTAGGCTAGTCTCTTCATCCTCTGTGACCATCTACACCAAGATGCTATCGGATAACTAATTTGGGACAAGTTGTAAACTAGGACTCTCCAGGTAAACCAGGAGACTAATCCTATTCATAGGCATTGGCTAAGGTTTGCCCTGGCCAATAAAGCTGATGAATTAAAGAAAGGCATTTTCCACTCTTCTTTCTCTTTTTATCCACATCATAAAGGCTGCATGGAAAATGGTGTCTATCTTCATGACTCACATTTTCTCCTTTCCAATCCAGTGCCTGTTTATGGGGCTTTCTACAACATGGAGGAAAGAGTTGACAAAACTGAAATGAGGCTGAGACTGCACGTATGACCCCAGGGGGATCAAAAGACACATTCTAGAAACAGGGTAATATCAGTAAGGTGCAAATTCCTTCCCCAGCTGTATCCTCTACCACCTCCCTCCTGAGCTGCATTCCTAAGGTTCACTGCAAGTCCTTCCCCACCAGGGTCTTGAAATAACTCGTAGGATCTCTCTGTCTCAGAGTGGGAGGATCTTAGGATGAGGTGAGAAAAACACAAGTGTCTAAAGGTAGGAAGATAGTTCTATGGGTTTTAATGGTCATAAAGAATAAAACACGTTTGCTATAAAAATATTTCATTCAAAATATAAAATATGAACAGCCTAAAAATGTAATGAACTGTGTACACTGCTTATTACCTGCTTTTTACCAATTAACACTAAGCCATAAACATTATTCTCCATAAGAAAACAGAAATCCAGGATAGAATATTATTTCAATAACAAAAGGTATTTAAGTGATATGTGAATTATTAAAGTTTAATTATAGCTTAATATATTTTTTCTTTGACTATAGTGTGATATGACAATGATTCAAATAGGCAAACCGATTTCAGTCTACATGAATTTACTAAAATCAAACAGATGGCATTTTCAGCTCTGAATAATTTATTTATTATCCATCAAAAGCTAATTTGGCTCTGCCCCTTAATGCCCAGAAAATCCATGCTGCTTCCTGGATGACATGAAGGGCTTCCCCCAAACAGGGACCCACACGTTGCCCATTGCTTACTCCATTGCTAGAAGCTCAAGAGGCAACAGTGAACTACATCTGAAGGCCACAGTCACTGGTTGGCCTGGAGACTTGTGCACATTATATTACAAAATTTATCACTTGGAATTTGTTGTGAGATTTACCTATTTGTCTGTGTGCCTGTCCTGTGTGCCTGATCTCAAGAAAGAATTCAGTCATAATTATGCCCATTCCCAGGAAATTACAGGAGACAGACTGCCCCAAGTCATGGACTAAAAGAGGAAAAGAAGGACATTATGCAAAGTAAAATAAGCCAGGGCTCAGAAAATCAAGGGCCAAATGTTTTCTCTCACATGTGGAAGCTGGAGAAGACAAAAAAAGAAGAATAAGAAAAGGAATCTCATGAAAATAGAAGGGACACCAATGAAATAGCAGAAGGGGATCCAGAGGAAGGGAGAAGGGGAGGGCATGGGGAAGTACTGTGGCCAAAAACTACCAAATTATGCTATGTCAATGTACAAAAATAACACAATGAATTCCACTTTTACATATAATTATAATACACTAATTTAAAAATAATAATGGAAGGGAGACCAGTAGGGTATAGGAAGGGGATCAGAAAGAGGGAAAGGGGAAGGAAAGGAGAGGTACTGGGGAATGACACATCAGTTTGTTATATGCATGTATGAATATGTCACAAGCAACCCGCTATTATGGACAATCAAAATGTATTAAAAACCATTAAAAAGAAAAAGAAGGAAGAAAGGACAGAAGAGAAGGAGTGAGGGTAAAAGGAACATGCTCTCAGGAGAAGCCGGGAGCAGGGGCTGGGGGGAGAGGTATTGGACAATCCGGCTTCCTGTCACAATCTCGTCTGTGGAACAAGATGGAAGTGCCAGGAAAAAGCTGGAAACCTAGTCCTGGGCATGTGCCCGGCTGTTGCCTCCCCTAGTTGTGAAAGCAGCAGCATGCTTAGGTGATGCATCACAAACCCTGCATAGGATAAAAGGGCTGCTGCCCTGGGTTCCTTATCCACAGCCTCCACAGACACAGCCTCCTCCTGAGACCTCTGCACCTGGTGAGTGCCCAGCAGGGAGTGGTCCCTAAATTGAGGAGTTGGAAGGGAAGGTTAAGGTCACAGAAAGGGGAAGGGAAATAGAGAGGTCTAAAACAGAAGAGTTCTGAGAGGGCAGAAATGAGATAAGTGAGTTCAGGAATGAGCCCCTGTGGGACACAGCAAAAATTCCATGACCTGAAAGGCCATAGGAACTCAGAATTCCCTCTTATCCTCTTTCTGTTCATGTCTCATGCATTTCCTGTGACATCCATCCTTCAGAATGCTTTTCCCTGTAAATAGATGCAATCCACCAAGTGTTCTTTGGAGATATGAAAACTTGGATGTCCAGTTAGATTGACAGCAATCTGTCCTGGGTGGAAAGTAAAGTACAAGGCAGCTGTCATGATCCAACCAACAGCATCCACATCAGCATCCCTCACTCTCCTGCAGCTCTTGGCTCAGGAAACAGCTGGTCTTAGAGGTGAGGAGACATTGGACTATAGATTCTGGACTGACAAATCATTTTGTTTTTTCCAGGCTCACTGACTCCCGTGGAGATGTCCTTCCAACAGAACCAGCAGCAGTGCCAGCCCCCTCCCAAGTGCCCCTCACCCAAGTGCCCCCCAAAGAGCCCAGCACAGTGTCTGCCTGCAGCCTCCTCTGGCTGTGCTGCAAGCTCAGGAGGGTGCGCTGCCCACAGCTCTGAGGGTGGCTGCTTCCTGAGCCACCACAGGCACCACAGGTCCCACCGATGCAGACGTCAGAGCTCGGATTCCTGTGATGGTGGTAGCGGCCAGCAGTCTGGGGGTTCTGGCTGTGGCCACAGCTCTGGGGGCTGCTGCTGATCTGGATCCTGATGCTGAGACAAGTGATTTCAGAGGAAATAAGAATCCAGAGGTCCGTGGAAAGCCCCATCTGATTTACCCTTACCCAGACACTCTGCTTTGGCTTCCACAAGCTGGGCTGGGGTATTCCTGTCCAGGGATCCAAACTCTCCAGAAGGCTTTTTCTGTCTGATGCCCAGGATCTCACAGTCCCCCACCCTTTCCCCTGCTGGGTATACTAATGTTCTGCACACATCCCGGGGCCTGACCCCGTCATAAATAAGGCTTCTTGCCCCCATCATCTCTGGTGTCTCACTGTCATTGCACTGTGCCTCTCCCCAGGTGGCTGGTGTGTGCCCTTCCCCTTTGCCCCTCAAATCCAGCACTGCCACACAGAGGGTGCAGAATCATAGCTCTAGACTAGAGAAAAAGTTGGAGGTTTTACTTAGTCATAAAGAAGAATAAAGTTATGTCATTTGCTGGTAACTGGATGAAACTGGAGGACATCAAGCTAAGAAAAATAAGCCAGACTCAGAAAGTCAAGACTCTAATGTTCTCTCTCATATGGCGAAGCTTGAAAGAAATAAGGAATTTTAAAGGGGGGCAGGGGACCTCATGAAAATAGAATAGAGAACAGTAAAACAGTGGAAGGGGATTGATAGGGAGGGAGGAGGGATGGGAAAGGAGAGGAACTACAGAATGAAATTGACCAAACTATGTTATGGGCATGTATGAAAATTTCACAATGAATTCCATTTTTATGTTTATCTCTAACACATCAATAAAAATGATAAATCAATGAAATATCAATGGAGTACAAGAAGGGGATCTGGGAGAGGGAGGAGGGGAAGGAAAGGGGGAAATACTAGAGACTGAAATGGAGCAAATTATATGCATGTATGAATATTGAAAAATGGACCCCATTGTTATGTCCAACTATAATGCACTATTAAAAACATAAAGAATTGGGCATCTGTCAGGTCTTTATGTGCTGAATCTATGTGCTGAATTTGTGAGGCAGTAGGGGAGAAGAAGGTGATAGACTAAAGGAATGATGTATTCTATGAAAACATGGTTGGATATACATCTCATAATGAAGTCCCCAGGCTCTTATAAAGAGCTACTGTTTGCTTTCAACTACCTGTTTTTGGTATTTCAATTTTAAAATGTGAATTTTTAGTAGGCAATTACATATGTTATATATACATATGTATGTATATGTATGTATAGTAGGCTATATATGTTATAATAATTATATGTAATATATATAACATGTATAATAGATATAAATAAAGACATATATTTTTTTAAGATAGAATAAGCCCTTTTTGCAGTTGGGGGAAATTTGGTTCTCTGAGGGACATCTGGAAATACCTAAGGACATTCTGGATTGTCAAAACTAAAGCTCAGAAAGAGTGCTACTGGCATTTAGTGGGCAGAGGACAGGGATGCCCCTGAACATTTTATGGTATACACAATAGAGAATTATCAGTCCCAAAATACCAACAGTACAAAGGTGGAAAAAATCCTGACTAGAACTAAAAGATTGGTAAAGGAAGGGTTAGGCACAAGAATAGATGACTCCGTCTATCAATAAAAATTCCACAGAGAGATAGGGGAGATTACCAGTTAAAGCTAAAGATGTTGTGAATAAGCAAGAGAGATAGGCTGAGTTGAGAACATGTGAGAATGTGTAGAGTATTGCTAAGATTGTGAATTAATATGATTGTATTTTCAAAAATTATTAGTGCTTATCATGTGCTAGGAATCCCCAAAAGACTACCATGAACTCATTTCATTCTCTGTAAGCAATTTGTTCTCTTAATAACTGCATTTTACAAATGGGAAAACTGTAGATTCAAATAAGTTTATACCAGGACCCAGCCCACACAGCCAGTAAATCCAGACTCTTGGCCACTTGCCACTTCCCCTTCCCTTAAGACTTTTCAAGACGTCATTCAAAACATTGAGTCATCTCCACTGCACATTTATTTTGGCCCTAGAACTTTGTGGTTTGCTTTTGTTTTTACTGGGTTTTTTTAAATCTTCAGAACTTAGAGCCCAACATATGAGTCATAACTTCAGCAAAACTTTAAAAAAAATTTGTCCCTACATTTGGAAACTAAAATGTGAAAATCGAATGCTCCCTACGTTGAAATCATCTCCATAGGGATGAGCCTCACTGGCTCCACTGCCAGGTGTTGAAATACTGTTATAAAGGAGAAGTCCATCAAAGGCAGGCAAGTGGTTCTCAGAATAAGCCCAAGGAACATCACAGGACTTGAACTTGATTCCAACATTGAAATTGTAGGACAAATTGATGTGAGGCTGGTATACCAAGTGAAAAAATAAATCTATGGCACACTTTAAGAATTTGTTGAATCAAAATCAGAAAAGTTCCTTAAGTCTTTGGAAAATATTCTACCATTTTCACTTCAACATCCAAAGACTCAAAATTTCCAAGCTATTTGGAATTTAAGAGACAAAAAAAAAGAGAACTTTCAAGGAGTGATGTGAGATACGCTCTGGCCAGGTCAGATCCACTCTCCAGTCAGCATAATCCCCTGAGTTGGAAACCACAGCTGCCAAGCTTAAAGCCATTACTACAAGATGCCTCTCACTAGAAACTTGAGAAATTCTTGGGTAGCACTCCACCATGGGACAGAAATAGTGTCAAATAATGCTGAAAATATGTTTCAAAAAAACATCCAGCCTGGATGAGGTTGACTGGGAAGTTGCTGCTATGCATATGAGGTTTTGCCACGTGAACTGAGAGTCATGAATCCCACAAATCTTTTTTTTTCTAAACTTTTTGGTTGTAGGTGAACACAAAACCTTTATTTTATTTTTACATGCTGCTAAGGATTGAACCTAGTGCCTTATACGTGAGAGGCGTGTGCTCTACCACTGAGCCACAACCCCAGCCCTCCCACAAATCTTGACAAAAAGGCTTCACTAGTCCAGAATTGAGAACCACTTTGTGAAGAGTGGCTGGAACTCAAACTATACTGCTTAACCGTACATTAGCTACAAGAGAAATAACTCAACCTTGGAAGAAGTAAAGCCTATCATCCACCAAGGATTACAGAATGAAGGCTGAAGGTTCAGAAGCACCTGCCAAGTCTATTCTCTCAATGCCAAAGTGAAATTCTTGCGGTCAGGAGTCTACTAGGAAATGAGAAGAAATAGGAGTCAGACCGAGTAATAAAGTTGGGATCTGCCACATCAGAACAATCAAAGACAGGCAAAAATTATGCCATTCACATTGCTCTGTGGACTTCAAAAGGTGAGAGCTCAATGAATGAAGAGATGTCCTGATTCCCATCAGGAAATCACCTCCACCTAGTCCAGGATCCAACAACTAATAACTCATTCATTCAAAAACTATTGCCAAGCATGGGGGCATGTGCCTGTAATCACAGCTACTTGGGAGGCTGATGTAGGAGGAGTACTAAATTTGAGACCAACCTTAGCAACTTAGCAAGACCCTGTCTTAAAATAGAAAATAAATAAATAAAAAGGGCTGGGAGTAGAGCTCAGCAGTAGAGCATTTCTGAGTTCAATCCCCAGGAACTAACACACACACACACACAATTTATTGAGCATCTGCTAAGCACAGATACCACTACAGGTGCTAAAGATACAAGGGAGAACAAAAATAAGGTGGTGTTCTAAGGGAACTTCTGATCTGGTGACTCCATTCAAGATAATTTGTTTGCAAAACAGTAGAGTAAGTTACAAACACCCCTGTTTCTAGTGGATTTCCTATTGGACATTGGAGGCAGAAATGCAAGTTTGTGAAACACAGTGAAGGACCCTAGCCTGGGACAAACATTGAGGATTAAGCATATTGGCTTTGCTGATGGCAGAAAGCTCATGTGGTAACATCATGCTTTCCTACTGAGCCAGAAATGGAGGAAACACAAGGGATGAATCATTAATGGTGACAGGGAGGATGAAGGTGCACTGTCCTTACCAGTCTCCTTCCTCAAAGTCCCAGTGAGGGAGGGTGTTTATACCTGTACTATGAAGGCAGTTCCTTTATCTCAACATGGGGAGCCAGAAGTATAGACAACCCCAGAGCGGGATAGATACCTTTACTGTAATAATAACATTTATCAAAAACTACATTTTAATTACATGTGCGATGTGAGAGATTTGTCCTATTCTTAGGTTTGATTCTGCTTTAGAAGAAAATGTACCTCCAGTACTACAATAAAATGCAATAGGAAAATTCTACGTGTCTAATTTGAATGCAATTCTACAGACATTAGTCCATCACATCAATTGTGTTATGTCAGTTGTACACAATAACACTCCCCTGTCTGTGTACTATTACTCACCTTTTATTAATGATAGTTCACCTTTCAACTAAATTCCCCTTGGCTATTCCAGCCTAGAAGAATCATCTTCTCCTCTGACTTACTCCTGAAACTTAGAAACATAGAGAGCAAGTGATTGACTGACAGATCTCTCATCAGATGCAAGTTAGATTTCCACTTTAACATCTGTGGCCCACTGTGCTTTCATTATACTATAGCTTTTTCTCTCCTCAAACTCATCCACCTTAAGACAGCCATCACCTGAATAAATAAGGAAATGAAGATAGGAGTATCTAACTCTCCAGCCAGTACTCTTAAAGAATATATTATTCGGAACCCTCAATCCACCACATCCTGCCCTCAGATCCACCACCCCTTTCAAGGACATCTCTGCTCCTGGGCTTCATGAGCTCCTCTCAGTGTCCCCAGGACCAGCTTTCTTGGAGAGGTCAGGTTCCTCATCCAACTGTTCCTGCTACATGCCCATCATCAGCTCTGACGCCTCAACTCAACCACTCCCAAGTGATACCGATGACAACCTCTAAACACACTAGGCAACAAGAGACTGATACCCAAGCTCTTGCCCAAGCCTGATGACCCCCACATAATCATTACAGCTCTTATCACCTCAGGTCATGGATATGTGACTACCTGTCTGTCTGCCTCACTATACAGGGAGCTACTAAACCAAGACCACATCACATTGATTTTTGATTACAATTTTCTGCCTCTTCATGGATTATGTGTTTATTACAATACCTGGTCTGCACACTGGTATTAGGTTTTTGAAAGAATAATAGAAAACAAGAAGGAAAAAGGAGTTTAAGAAGAAAGGGAAGGAGAGGGGCAAGAAAACAAACCAACAGCAAGGTTAAGGAAGAGGCATCTGGACAATCGTGGGACATCCTAGATTCCTTCTCATAGAAAACCTTGCTCTCCCTTTCCCCTTTCTCTTCCTGCCCCAGACCTGCAGCCTATGTAGGAAAGAAAGGGAACTTAGGAACAAGGTCCTGTACAGATGCTCTGTGATCCAAAATCCCTGTGACACCAGCATCTTTCCCCAAGGTGTTCAGACAATGCTCTCAGTCTGAGCATCAGTCACTAAGGTGTACTCCTGCCTAGGCACAAGCAAAGGTCTCTGGGCCCTCAGTGTGTCATGGATAGGTGAGGAGTCAGAGGTGAGAGTTTAGAACACAGTAAATTGGGCAATCTCACCTCCCACTTCCAATTCTCCTCGGCCGCCTCATGTGACCGCATCTTCTCAAACCTGGCTGTACATTAAAATTACCTGGTGAGAGACTAAAACTCCTTGGCTGCACTTCAGACCAAGTCAGTCTTTGGGGGTGGAGCTCAGAATTCAGTAGTTCCTAAAAATTTTCCCAGATGGTTCCAATGTGCTGCCAAAGTTGAGGGACTTTGATTTAGACAGTTCTCAGTTCTCTCCAGAAATTTCACCTTCTCTGATCTCCTAATAGCCACCTTCCCACCACCCAGTCCCCCATGTTCTAGACATCCTTTGGTACCTGGATATGACTTTCTGAATTAACTAGATGTCTTCAGCTCTCTCTGCCTGCTCTATACCCTGGCTGTTGACGATCTGACCCATTCTCAGCATCCCCACCCATGGTGGACCTGCAGTGAGGGTTGAGCCCTGCTCAAAAGTAAACGCAGGAAAGAGCTTAGGTGACAGGCCCCACAACAGCCTACAGAGAAGGTTTTGATGGTGATATGAAGTTTAGAGACACAATACTTGCTAGTTAGCATTAACATCTGAAGCCTTTCACATTCTTTACCACAAAAGCCTGATTTTACAGAGCAATCATTAATGCCAGGAAGGAACGTTTTCCTAAATGCAGTTGGGGAAGTGTTACACAATTTATGAAACATATTATTGATTAATTTACTGACTGAGAGTGGAAAGGAAGAAGGAACTAAGAAAGATCCTTGCTACAAAAATCTTCTGAGAGCCTTCTGACACGCATATTAAGCAGTTAGAACTCAGCGGGTATAAACACAATTTTTTTTTTTGGCCTACTCTCTGTGTTCTACCATGCTATATGAGCACTCCTTTGATGATATCCAGAACTTTTTAACCATTTTCAGAGATTCGGTGATTATCCCACCATATCTAGATGACTATAACTCAATTCCTTCCCCTCGTCGAGCATAGTCCAACCATCTCCTAAAGGACAGTGTGGGAAAGTTGCATGGTCAGTTCTGTCACTCATTCCCTACCTTCCCCTCCGTCTGGTGAGTTCACTGTCTCCTTCACAGAGGAATTTTAAAGCTACCCTGAGGTGAATGAAAATGAAAACACAATATATCAAGACTTATGGGATACAACCAAAGGAGTGCTCAGAGAGAAATAGCTCCTATATTAAACAAGAAAAAAAAATCTCAAGAACTTAAGCTCTTACCTTAAGACACTGGAAAAAGAAGAGAAAATTAAACCCAAGAAAAGGAAGGAAATGATAAAGATTAAGTTCATAACTACACTCTTCATAATAGCCCCAAATTGGACTATTATGTAACTTAATTCCCTCCCTTTCTGAGAGTTGTTATTGTCATACAATCCACATCTTTATTAATTGTAAGACCATAAGCATAACTTTATAATTGTTGCTTTATGCAGTTCTCTTTTAAATCACATAGAAGGAAAAAGACTTACAAATGCAAAATACATTTATACTATATTTTATATTTATCTCTGTACTCTATCAGTACTTCTTATTTCTTTATTTCAAATGTTCATTATTCAGCCATGAAAAGAAACGAAATATTGATACATACCACAACATGAATAAACCTTGAAAAAAATATACAAAGTGAAAGAAACCAAAACAAAAGATTATATATTGTGTCATTCCATTTATATAAAGTGTGCAAAATAAGCAAGTCCAGGGAGGCAAAAATCAGATTACTGGTGACCAGGGATACGATGAGGAGCAGAGAGTGACTGCTGACAGGTACAGCATTCCCTCCAGGAGTGATTTAAATGTCTGAAATTAGTGATAATGGTTACACCACTTTGAATATATTAAAAATGACTAAATTGTACACTTTTAAAAGATGAGGTTTATGGTATATAATTATATCTCAACCAAAAAAAGGTAGCATTGCCCATCACCCATCTCTCTCCTCCCATCTTACCTATGACTCAGCTAAGTATCACCAAGTCAACCTTGTTTGGTGACAAGAAAGTCTTGAATTGACCATCAACTCTGATCAGTTGGAAAGGAAGACTCATCATTGACTTATAAGTTTGTCACTGAATCAAAATGTACCCAAGGAAGTTAACCTGAAAAGTGGCATGCCTATCTCCATAATACCAGTTCATTAATAAATCAAGAACTCCTGCTAAGATCATGGATCTAGACTAGTCTCCTGCTGCCCCCAGATCACGGGATACCTATTCTTGAGATGAGACTGCAGGCAGTGGTGACCCCATAGCGTTGCCCTGGTACTCCCTACACATCCAGGAAAGCACAGCTCCTTCTCTAGTATTAAAGATTAGAAACAAGAGAGTGCTGAGGTATCCAAGAGAGGCAGGTAGAGATGGAACAGAGAAAAATGCATTTCATGAAGAACAGAGAAGACTCCTCACTGCTAGTTTCTGAATACTTTGATATGGAACTTAACAAATTGTGATTGTAGTTGTTTATCAAACACCGTTCCCAAATGACTGAAAACTTCATCTGTTTAATCAAAAATACCCCTGTCCTTACTTCTGGAGAATCACAAAATACATAAAATAAAAGTTCACTTCTTCAGGGCATCTGAAGCCCCAGAATTGTTTAGACAAGGTTCACAGAAATGGGAACCCCCACCCTGGAAACAGGTGTCCTTCCTCTCTTGTCCTCTGGGTTAGGCCATAAACTCTCTCTTGTACCCTGTGTATTCCCAGTTTTGTCCATGGTGCCTGGCCATGGTTCAGGCTCCAAAAAACCATTTTCAATTAAGATATACAGAAATGAATGGCTTAAATGAGAGGAAGTTCCAGGAGGAAGAGTATGGGTAACAGCTGGAAATCTGGTACTTTCTTAGCTTATTCAGGCTGCTATAACAAAGTACCATAAACTAGGTGGCATTAAAACAAAAAAAAATTTTCTTATATATCTGGAGGCTGGAAGTCTTGAGATCAGAGTGCTAACATAGTCAGTTTCTAGAAAGGACCTGCTTCTAGGCCCTATTCCTGATAACTTACTTAGTTTTGTATTCTCATGTGGCAGAAAGAAGACTAGAAAGCTCTCTGGGGTCTCTTTTATGAAGGCACCAATCCCCTTACATGGAGGACCCACTCTGATGGCTCAATCACTTCCCAAAGTCACAACCTTCTAATATTTGGGATCAAAATTTTACACATGAATTAAACAAGTTTTCAGTCCACCACAGGAGGTTGGGTCAAATGCTAAGCCTGTAGAATTCAGGTCATGAGTGGGTTCTCCTACCAGGATCTTAGACCAGACACCAGGTGGATTTTGCATGCAACTCTGAGTTCCCTGAAAGTGACCACTCCATTAGGCTATGCCATCACCACAGTGTGGCATTCTCCCAGGCCTGTCACCATTGGCAAAGCCGGTGGATGGAGGGCCATGTTTTCCATCATTTTACTCCTATCTTCCTATAGTGTGGCAGAAAGGTAACCCATTATCTTTCCTCACAAGTATCTTTTCCTGAACAGCATCCATTTGGTGAGACACCAAGCAATGTGGGTGAAATGAGCCCTGAATCTGAAAGGAACTGAGGGGCTCCCTCACCCCCTCTCCACTTACCACCCTGAGCCACCATTTCCTCCCACCTGGAGCAATTCATTAATCTACGTGTCTATGAAGAACAAACTAACAAAATCTGTATGTTTCAAGGAAGACTTGAAAAGGGAAAAGAAGGGAGAAAGAGAGAAAGAAAGATAGAAGGAATCAAGCCTCCTTATAAAATAAAATTTTCCCTCTAAAAACAAGTAGCCAATCATATAGTTTTTTTAATATTCATTGGAAAATAAGACACATTGTGAAAGCTTTGCATTTAAAATGTCTTATAATCATATGTTCTTTTATAAACTGCTATAAGAAGTTATAAATAAGCATAAATATGTCTGTCTGAAAATAAGTAATACAATTTAACAGAAAAATATTATAATTTACTTAATTATTAAATTTTGATTGTGTTCTTGATGATTATTTTTTTCTTTGAAAATGTGGCAAATCAACAATAATAATTGGTAAACTCAAATGAGAAAAGCCTCCATCTTACATAAGTAGATACAAACTTCATGTATTTGTTCTACACAAATACACAATTTCTCTATTAAATTGTTCTACACAAATACACAATTTCTCTATTAAATTGTTCTACACAAAAAAAAATCAAGTCAGCTCTACTACCTACTTCCCCAGGAATCCCAAGATTGGATTCTTGGGTGACATGAGACTTCTTAGTGGGCTCTGCTCCAACTAAACAGCTCTATTTCTCCATTTTACACCCATTCTTCTCATCTAAGGATCTCAAGAGGATAGTAACTGGTTACATCTGGATATGTCAGGGTGTGTGGGTTACATCTAGGTGAAGAAAGACTTATACCAAAGACATGTCCTCAAGCCTACAGACATTGTACTGGTTGCACTACAGCATCTTACACCTGATATTTGATTATATTTACAAATGTGTAGGTATTAATATGTCCATCTCTCTTTTCTGATAGATTGTGAGCTACTCAAGATCAGAAAAGTACTATATTGATCCATGTATATTGACTTTTCTTCCAGCAAAGTCCTTGAGGGCAGAGTCTGTGTTAAGGAATGTGAACTGAATAAAAGCTGTGAAGACCATAGAATGGCAACTTCCAGCAGGCCCGAGTGAGTGAAGGTAGTCAGTCATCAGAATTTCCTGGCTCCCTCTTGTCAGACATCCTAGTGAGTACAAAGGAAGAGGATGAATCTTGGCCATGTCCCAGCTGTCACCTCCCCTGGTTGTGAAAGCAGCAGCATGCTCAGGTTGTGCATCACAAACCCTGCACAGGATAAAAGCCTCCTGCTCTGCCCTGGGCTCCTCACCCACAGCCTCCTCAGGCACAGCCTTCTCTCCTCCTGCCTCTTCTGCATCTGGTGAGTGTCCAGCAAAAGACAGATCCTCATCTGGGAGTGTGTGGGGAAGACAAGCACAGCCTTCAGTGAGGAAGAGGGAGGCAGAGGTGTCTTAGGTGGGGGAACAAGGGGAGGACCTTGGAGGG
>CM053400.1:98023493-98044673 GCA_028644305.1 Xerus rutilus | reverse complement strand
AGAAGATTCTTTCTGTCTGATGTCAGTGTCTCACAGTGCCCAGCTCCTGCTGAGGAGTGGCAGCAGCTGTACCTGATTCTATCCAGAAATAAATTTTCTTGTTCTATCACCAGTGCAACCTCACTTGTCATTTTACTGTCCCTCCCCTCAGTTCCTTAGCCAGCACAGCCCAGCTCTGGGGCAGATGATTAGCAATGCACCAGGGCAAAAACAGCTGATCTTATTCCTCTCCACTCATGGAAGGGCTGCAGAGTTTAGGTTAGAAGGAGAGGGAGAGTAGGATGCAGGTTGTAGACTTGATGCCCTGAAGCTCTGAGTGGAAAGACTGACGTTTCCTCTGAAACCTGAAAGGATGCTGAAAAGATCAAAATTTGCAGTCTATGATATGAGACTTATCTGGATGCAGTATTTCTAGCATTTTAATTAAGAATCAGTGGATAAGGAGTTGGAAATACAGAAACTAAGCAGAGGAAGAGCACAATAGAAAGACAGGGGAAGGGAAAAGATGGAGCAAGCCTCAGGGAAGAAGGTTAACTCAGTTAAAATAACTCTATGAAGATCCAGGGAGATGAAAGCTTAGAGAATTATTTAAATTAATAAGCTTAATTGGCAGAGATGTGGCTGGGAGTGACGGAGTCTACAAAATAAGAATTTTCAGAAAAGGGAAAAGAGAAAGTGAGAACTACTGCTGAAATTATAAATAAATATAATCAAGGCAAATATCAATTAACTAATTAATTAAACAAATATTTATTAATTTTGAAACTCTATCAACACATTGAGATGTTACAATTTCATACAATGGCTTATTTTGACCTAAATTGTGAAATCCAGGTTCTCTTGAGGTTAAAAAAAAAAATGCTTCTACATGTAAACCAAGACTAGCATCTCACTTTGCCAGAAAATCAGTGAAATGTCACAGAGCTCCAGCTCCAGTTAAATTGCAAATATTAAGAGAAATTGATGTTAGGAATTGAGTAGAAAAAACTACAGATAATGCTATATGGTTAATGAATTAAAAAAGAATTTTATCAAACTGTAAAGTAATTATGATAATTTAGGGGGGTCAAAAAGACTCTGAGAGAGATGGAATACCAGACATGCACCAACTGGATCAAAAGAAACAAAATAATTGCTGGAGGAAGAGTCACAGGTTTGGCCCTCAGTCCAAATTCAGTTTAAAATCCCTGGAGAGCACTGGGCCAGCTGAGGACAGGAACCATGTGAGTCACTGTGGGGCAGATGGACATGCCAGCTCCCAGGGAAGAGCTGTGCACACCTGAGAGAGCCTGCAAGGTTTTATAAGCTGTGCAAGTGATGTGGACACACAGGAAATGGTGCCAGAGTCTGGACAAAACTGTAGGATTAGAACCCACCACCTGATAGGAGCTGTAGAACATGCTCAGAGGCTCAGAAGCATCTCAAACCACCACTCTGAAGAAACAGCAGAATTCCTGCTGTGGCTTCATCTTATCTGACTGAAGAGAAAAGGGAGCAGTATCAACCAGTGAAGTACCTAGCTGACACACCAAGGAGATCCTGGGAAGCTGGATATAACAGCCTCTTAAAAATGGAGCCCAAAGAGGAGGTCCCAGCAGAAGAGAAAAACTAATCCCCCAGACCTCATCAGGAGACAAGAAATCCTAAGCCCCAGATCCATGTATTCCTTCAACACATTTTTATTGAGTATCTGCTATGCATTCAGTTTTGGATACTAGAGATTCAACAGGGAATCAGAGAGACAAAGTCTCTTCTCTTGGGAATCCAACATTTAAAACAGGCCCAAGGGAGACTTTTCCCAATTATATAGGCAACACAGAGAGTGGAACATCATGACCCACCCTTTTAATTGTCCTTTCATCTCTTGTGAATAGACACTGGCATTCATTTAATAAACCCAAAGAAGACACCCAGCTTGGACAAAGTATTGAAGCTTTTGAGATAGAGGCTCCAGTGGTGGAAGAAAAAAAAAGCACAATTTACTAGCTGACACACAGAAAGATAATAGCCAAGAAAGCAAAAGCAATAGATTGTGAATACTAGATACTAGTGGGACAAAGTTAGGTGTAAACAAGCCTCTGTCCCCATGCCCTTCCCTCTCTCTGCAGCCCCAGTGAAACCTCTTGTCACATGTGTTCTTTTCTTCCCATGAATGTTATCTATTTTATCACCTACCGGGGACTGCTGACCCTACAGGCCTGCCTTCCTGTAACAGGATAGCCAGACACATAACATCTATAAAAAGCAATAATGCCACATCGTCCTTGTAACTGATGTTTGTGATTTGAAAGATCAGTTCCTCCATACTGGTTTCCATAATGGCTGTACTAATTCAGATTCCCACCAACAATTATCAAAGTCCTTTTTTCCCTGCATCCTCATTAGAATTTGTTATTTGTATACTTGATGCTTGCCATTCTATCCTCAAAAAGCTAAAAATAGATCTAACATATGATCTAGCTATACAACTCCTTGGTATCAATCCAAAACAACTGAAGCCAGCACATTTTAGAGATACATGTATACCCAGGTTTATTGCAGCACAATTCACAATAGTCAAACTATGGATCAGCCTAGGATTATGTCAATAGATGAATGGATAAAGATGTGATGTATCTACACACTAGAGTTTTATTCAGCCCTGAAAAAGAACAAAATTATGTAATTTTCAAGAAAATGAGTAGAATGGAAGACCATAATTTTGAATAAGTCAGACTCAAAAAGAAAAGTATCATTTTTTTTATATGTGGAAGCTAGAGGGAAAAAAAGTTAGGGAGGGGGTCAGTCCATGAAATTGGAAGGAAAACCAATAGGCTAGGAGAAAGAGATCAGGGAAAGGAAAGAGGGCAGGGTGGAGGGGGTATTACAAAGTGAAATTGATAAAATTATGTTTTATGTATACAAGAATATGCCACAATGGACCCCGCCATTCTGTATAATTAAGATGCACCAAAAATTTTTTTAAAAAAGATTTGTCTCATTCTTGCAAATGCTGTTTCAGAGAGCAATACATCTTTAATGTTAGGACAAACATAATGGAAAAATACTACACACCTTATATAATTGCAATTTCTGAATCCTTGGTCAATCACCACCAAGCTTCACCACTATGGACCAAATCATCACCACACCCATGAAGGATTATTCACAGTTCAACTAATCTCCCTTAGCCACACCAGCCAAGTTGAACCACTCCCTCCCCTAAACTACTCCTGAAGACCTTAGAATAAATATCAAAATCACTAGGATACTGGGACACATTCCTCAGATGTATTCTAACTTTCAAATCATGTCATCCCTACTCAGACAGATTTCTTGCTCTATCTGAGCTCCCTTGACCATTGTGCCTCCTCCACATTTTTACTTTCTCTCTCCCCAGATAACAACAGTTACCTGGAGAGCAGGAATCAAACTCAGGAATGCCTGATTCCAAAATCAATGTTCTTAACAAGCACATTTTTTTTGTTCACTCCACTTTGTCTTAGATCTCTCTGGTGTGTTCCTGCCTCCCTTAGTTCCTCTCTCCTTCAGCACCAACACTCTCTCTCCCCACAGGTATGGACACCCTGGGTTCCACAAGCTCCTCATGTTGTTGCCGTCCAGCTGGTGGCCCACGCACAGATCAGGCATGTACACCTCTGCTGCCACTACCTATCCAAATACTGTTCTCACAAGCTACTGATCTCGTCTCAGCCCTCATCCCCAAGTGATAGCATGTGACAGCATTTATACACATCCTCCCTTTCAGAGTCAACTCAGAAAAAAGGAGACTCACACCCAAAGGCTCTGACCTCAGGCCTGAGGACTTCCCACACAATCATATTATGTAATCACCACACTATATATAATATGCTTTTATTATGTATCTGCCCCATGGAGGGAGGAACAGAGGGAAAGGAGAAATACTGGAGACTGAACTAGAACAAGTTATATTCCATGCTTTTATAATTATGTCAAAATGAATCCTAGCATTATATATAGCTAGAAAGAGCCAATTTCTTTTTTAAAAAGCCTACAAAAATTTGAGTTATAGGTATATTTTGAGTTACAGGTATATGAGAGTCCTTTCCTCCCAAGAAAACTCTTGGCACCTGGCCAGGAATGTATGAGGGGCCTGGGAATGGAGATTATAAAAAAGTATCCATTTTAGCACATTCTGAAGAATGAAGAAAGGCAGGGAAGGAAGGAAGGAAGGAAGGAAGGAAGGAAGGAAGGAAGGAAGGAAGGAAGGAAGGAAGGAAGGAAGGAAGGAAGGAAGGAAGGAAGGAAGGAAGGAAGGAAGAGAAACGACCTAAGAAATGACAGAGTTACACAAGGTTTAAAGACCAGGCATTGGGTAGTTTGGGGCTGCCTGGATCCCTCCCACCAGAACAGCTCCCTCTGACCTCCCATTTCCCTCCCAACCCCCATGACACTGCAGCCCATACTGAGTGGCAGGAGGGAGCCATGCCTCCATGTGGTACTTTATCTCTGCTAAGGGTATAAGAATGGCACCAGAGAGCCCATTAGTGACCCTCTTGCTCAGAGCTGAGGCAGAGAAGTGCACAGCCTCCATCTCCCCAACTGACTCTCTCCCACCACTAGGGGCTTAATCTTCTAAGAACCTCCAATAGAAAGTTCTTGTCTGTCCCTGGGATCCCACCCTCTCTGACCACCAAACACCCATCCCCTTCCCTCTTTGGAACGGCTTAGGTCCACTACCTAGATATAAGGTAAAGGTTATTGTCCTGTGGTTTATCTTGAAAAAAAATTTCTAGAAAAAATTACTATTTTAATATCAGAAATTAATTGGATGAGAAATTTATTTCCAAAATTAAAATGAAATTCACAGGGAAAATAGTGTTTATTTATGTCCATTCATCAGACCCAAAACATGGACACTGTCAGATCACCTTCCCTAAATGAGATTCACTCAACCTCACCGTCAACCTGATAAGCAGAAACCCTTTTAACAAAATCATCTTTACTAAATACCATTCATGTTTGCAGAATTTCCTTAACCAGAACTTCCTTAACCAGTCCAGGCAGAGGGGCCACTCTCCCTTCTGCATTGTTATGATCTTTAAATGAAGCACACATGTCTCCTGGGATCTTTTTTTTTTTTAAATATTTTTTAGTTGTCAATGGACCTTTATTTTATTCATTTATTTTTATGTGGTGCTGAGAATTGAACCCAGTGCCTCATGCATGCCAGGCAAGCGCTCTACCACTGAGCCACAATCCCAGCCCCTCTCCTGGGATCTTGATAGTAATACTGTGCCTTTGTAACATGCTGATTACTTCTCATCACTTCAATTGTAGCTTTCTTATCTATATTAGCTTTTCAATAACCACTTATGTGACTCTACTCCTGCCCAGGGACCCCATGTTGCCTCAAAAGTACCAGAGAGGTTTTTTTCAGGAAATCCCATCTCCCCTGACTTTTACATTCCATCTGCTCACTCCGAATGTTTAGTGTCCCTAGCTCAGTTATCACCCCCTCCCCAAGAGGAAGAGCTAACCACTTCTGAATGCTCAATATTTCTAAGGAACATGCCAGAAGAAGTCAGATTGATACCCAAAGCACTACAGACTTTGTGGTTAGTCACTTATATCACAGCATTTATCACAAGAGAACAGATTCTTCATTTATTTGTCCAGTTATGCAGTTCATTACTCCCTGACCAGCTATGGAACAAGGCCTCTGCTGAGTACATATGTAGCCTGAGTAGAAGCAGATAACAGGGCTCTCTGGGCCCCTGTTGTCATATGCATTGTCCTGCACCCAGAAGATAACCAAGCTGGGCTGCAGGTGTATGATGCTATCACCCTCGGCCCTGCAACCCGCTCCGGCTGCGCATGACAGACTACAAGTCTTGTCTTGGGCTTCTCAGTGCACAGACTCCTCAAAGTCAGCTTTCTCTGGCTTTCATGAAATCAGGTCAATGTTTAGCTGGAAGCAGGGCCTGAACTGGAGGAACTGGAAAGATGAGGACAGGCCTGCATGAGAGGAGAGAGAATCAGAGGGTCTGAGAGGGAGGCAGCAAGGGGGAAATGGAGTTAGTGAGCACTATTAGGGGTTCCATAACTGGAAAGGCCATGGGTCCTCAGCATCCTCTTCCTGTACTTGTTCCAAGAGTTTTGCTCATCCTGTTAGATGTCCTCAAGGAAGCTCCACCCCCAAAAGTTTAACCTCTGTGGTTTCATGGAGAAAAATACCTTGGGAGCCCAATTAGCCCCGTATTCTTTTCTAGCAGGAGGTCAAAGAAAAAAAGAACATCTCTTTCCAATAAATTAACTCCAAATATCTTTTCCTTTTTAAATTCAGAATTAGAACCTGGGGTGTAGGAGCATCTCCATACCTTCCAACCCCTCCCTTCCATCCTTCCCCACTCTATGCTAATAGACTGTGCTCTTGCATAAGAGCACCCCTTTGTTTGTGACCTTTGGATCTGATTGGTCCAACAGTGTATTTAAGCTTCTATAGTTTCTGGAATAAATGGTGTTCTTTGCTTCTCCTCGCCCTGGCTGTATCTCTTTTTGTCCCGGGTATCTCTGCGTCTCACTGGGGCGAAGCAAATTTTTTCCTACACCCTGGGGCCTGGGGAGATTGGCTCCGCAGATCGCCACCGTCCAGAGGGACCTCATATCGTCTAACCCGGGGACCCTTTCTCAGTCTCTCTGGACCAACTCGTCAAGAAGCCACGTGGCCCTCTCCCCCCTATCAAAGCCACAAATGGTGACCCCGACGTGATGTGACAGGATTCTCAACTCCTTTTTGCTCGGTGGTTAAGATTTCCTGTGGCAATTTCCCTGTTTGTCTTGCTGGTGAAGGTAACATTAGCTTGCTTGTGAGTGTCTTTTGTGTTTGTCTTTGTGCGATAAAGTTAGCTCAGGGAATATCTACTTCCTGGTTCCTCTGATAGTTGCAAAGGGTCTGATCAGCCCTACTTCTAGCCATTTTCCCGTTCTTATCTCTCCTAGTGTTCCTCCTACTTTCGGGAGACTTTCCCCTTTCTTTGGCTGTCTATCTATGGCGGGCTGGTCCCGCCTTCTCCCCAGCTTTCCTCTCCCGGTTCTCAGAGGCCCCAGCTACCTCCAGGTAAGCCTCCTGCCTCTCGGAATAAGCGGAGCCTTTGCTTGCCAAGCCTACCTTCTCCCAGAGCGCAAGCCTCACCCCGGGAGCACACAGCCCCTCCCTCACAGCAAGCTGCAACAATCCCAAACTCCTGCACACACACAGCACTGCTCTGAGGTACCTAGTTCCCCTGCAAATCGCTAGGCAAAAGAATAAAACGGGTCACTTTTGCTGCGGCTCTGCCTGCCAGCCATAGCGCCCTGGCTCCAAGCGGCAAGCGGCAAGCGCCAGCGCCCCCGCCCACCCCGGCCAGGACGGGCGCACTCACCAGCAGTCGGGGCCCTAGCCCACACGTGCCTGCTGGCCCCCACCGCAGCTCTGCCCAGCCCACGCAGGCCGCCAGCCTCACCCCGGCTCTGCTGCTAGTAGCCCGCGTGCGCATGCCTACTGCCCACCACGGCCCCAGCACGCGCACGCAGGCCTCTGCCGCCAGACTTCCAGCGGCCGGATCCCCAGCACTGCGGACTAGGAACAGGGTGCCTCGTGCCAGCTCCTGTAGCCCCACCCACACGGGCTAATCACTAGCTTCAGAGGCAGCTCTGCACCTGCTAAACCCTGCGCAATTCTGCAGACGCCCCTAGGCGGCCCGTGCGTCTGCCGGCCTGCTCAGCTCTATCTGCTTAAAAACTCTCTGTCTTTCGGCAGAGAACTCCTTGCTACTTCAGGCCTTCCCAGGGAAAACTGAACAAAAGCACTGCAATAGAACTGTCCCGCACAAACAACATTTTTCTGCTTGCGGAGATAAAATTCTCAAGCCTGCTGTGCTGGTACCTCCTCCAGCGGAGGCCACACCCCCTGCCTGCAGGTGGGCTGGAGTTCCCTGCTGCCAGTCAATCCACAGCACTCACTGCTCAAACTTAAGGAGAGCAACCAATCAGGCTTTCACAAAAAATGCTTCCTTTCATTCTAAATCTGCCTCACATTCTCCTCTTTCTTCTCACAATCAGCAGACTATCAGGCAGGGCTAACAGGGGGCCACTCTCAAGCTGGCAACCGGCAGCTAGCTGGCAGGCGACTTTCCACTGCCACAAAGCACCGCAGCCAGCTCCCAGATGGCTAGAAAGCCCTAAAGCAATAAAGATAGCTCACAGGCACCTAACTCCCCTTTCTCCTCCCCGCCTCCTACTCTCTAGGGGAAAAGGATATTAAAGGCAAGGAAAACACAGATACAACTCCTGCCTGATGTCCAGCCCCCTAGCTATGGTGCAGCTCTGTCAGGGACAAACTCCTCCCATGGCACAATCGCTCGCCCTCCGATGGCAGCTTTCTCCTCCTTGCCTTGCAACCTCGGCAACAGGGCTCACTTGCCAGGGATGAAACAAACTGTCCCCAGTATATCCCGGGCAGATTGCTCATTTGAGCTCAGAGGGTCAAAGCCCAATTCCACTTCTAAGCCAATATATATGCCCCAACCAGATATAAGAACTTCAATAAGTGAATTTCTGCCACTAAGGAAGTTTCTGATGATTATGGTGGAATCATTATTAATTCATGTACTTTGTATTCAGTTTTATACTGGGGAAGATATACCAATTATCTATTTACAGTTCATCACCTAATGCTTATACAAAAAAGCAAACTATTTCAGCATATATAGTTAACACATCAAGTATTTTTTCCACCTTCTATAGAGCCACACACGCAAACACAAAGGTATACCTAAAATTTTAAAAATATCAATATGCAGCCATATATGCAAGGTTTTTATGATTATTTGAGGAGAACAAATTATATACCTCCAGGTCAATAGGAAATAAAGATATAAATAATTACAAATTAAAATGCTTATGTCTATAACTATCATTGGAATGATAAATAATTTCTCTCACTTAAATTGGCTGTCTGTTTAGCTTAAAAACTTTACTGGCTCAAAATCAGATTCCTGAATAACTTAACCCCTCTCCTAGAGTTACTTTGAGCTGCATTGCTAACCTAAATCATTTCCTAAAGACTAAATATAAATCTAACAAGGATAAATGATACTTTTAAGAATATTGGCCTTAAAGATTTTTCTTGAGTCAAAATGGCAGCTTTTAAAACAAAAGCAAAATGGAAACACAACTGAATGGCACTGGTTTAATGCTGTTAATGTTTTTAAAGTTTCGACCTTTAGATTATATATCTGACTTCAATAAATAATTTTATATTCTACATGGGCCAAAATTATACACTACAATTCACACTAAGGTTTCCTATAGCCACACCTTCTGTGGACCTTTTGTGGTGTTTTGTTATTGTTTTCTTTTACTGGGTTTGCACCTTGATGGTAAAACTCCATTTGATTTTGAGTGTTTCTCATGTTATAACATTTATATAGAGGAACTGATCCATGTAAATACTTTCCATGTTTTCTCCTCAATGTTTAAACCACTAGTTATCATATGGTTCTCTCTTTTGCCCCTAATGATTTTGGCTCTCACAGAATCTCTGGGCACCTCACCCTCCTAAATGGAGCAATGGCCTATTCTTGAGCCTAAGCTTTCAGCATTAAAGAATTTTGTCCATGAGCAACTAACCTTAGGTCATGTAGAGCCTTCAGCTGGAACAACTGATCCATACATGCTCCTCTTGTGGCCCATTGTTACCACTGGGTCCACTCCAACCACAGGGAGTCAACCCCCATGGGTTAATACCCAACTCCCTCTGGCAAATGGATGTCACTCATATCCCTACCTTTGGGAAATGTAAATTTGTACATGTGATAATTGACACATACTCTTCCCTTGTATATGCTACTGCCCTTACAGGGGAGAAAGCAACCCATGTAATTAAGGCTCTGAAGCAAGCAATGCTATTCATGGGTATCCCATGGTCAATCAAAACAGACAATGGCCCAGCCTATATCTCCCTCAGATTAAAGGAATTTTTAACTTCCTGTGGAATTTCCCACACCAAAGGGATTTCCTATAATCCTCATGGACAAGCAATCATTGAGAGAACCAATTGCACTCTAAAGGAGATGCTTCAAAAACTTGATTCTGTTGACAAGGACCCGTCTTTGAGATTGTTAGATGCTGTATTTACCCTTAACTACCTCACTTTTGACAAACAAGGCCTCAATGCAGCAATCCGACACTGGGGTCCATTTACCTTCCCTACCCCTCTTCCCTCGGTGCCATGGAAACATCCCTTAACTCTTCAATGGAAAGGCCCATATCCTCTGCTCACACAAGGGCGAGGCTATGCTTGTGTCTTCCCTTCCACAGAGTCTAAGCCCCTTTGGATCCCAGCCAGAAATATTCATCAAAGCCTCTCTGGAGAAGACAACCTGCCCCACCTAAAGTAAGAAGTCTCTTCTGTGAGTTCCTAACCAAAACTAATATTGTCTTTTGACCCTTCTATTCTTCAAAAGGTGTGGAGTAAATTATCAACTCTATTAGAGTCATCCAATTGGGTTATCATTGGGCTCAGAGTTCTAAGCTGCCTTCTGGTTCTTTTCTTTGCCAAACTAAACAAGCTCTCAGTTCATATCGTTAAGGAATTACAGGAACACAAGAAAAATCCTGCCACATGGATCGCAGCCCTCAAGAACACATAAGAAGCTCATCTACCTCATCTTCACTGGAGATGCAAGGTTTTACAGCTTCAACGGATCCTAACCCTAACCCCTTCCCTTCCAACCCCTCCCAACCCCATCACCCCTTCTATTGGGAGAGAGCTCATTTTGGGGCACGTGCATACAGGCTGGCAGCCAATGACGGATAAGATGCTCAGAGGAGCACGACCTAAGCCAGGTGCGGTCTTGTCTGCCCCTCCTCTTGTGCACAAGCTATAATTGATGACGGGTAAGTTACTCAGAGGAGTGCAACCTAAGACAGATCACAGCTTCATTAGCACCCCCACCCATCATATGCAGCATGTAGGAGTCTGGAAAATCCAGCGGAATGATTCTCTCCCATGAGGATATTATCACAGAGCCCTCCAACATGCTTGCTTATGGGCCATATAGGCCCCACTGACATTTCAAATAAAAGTAAAAATGGGGATATGTAGGAGCATCTCCATACCTTCCAACCCCTCCCTTCCATCCTTCCCCATTCTAAGCTAATAGACTGTGCTCTTGCCAAAGAGCACCCCTTTGTTTGTGACCTTTGGATCTGATTGGTCCAACAGTGTATTTAAGCTTCTATAGTTTCTGGAATAAATGGTGTTCTTTGCTTCTCCTTGCCCTGGCTGTATCTCTTTTTGTCCCGGGTATCTCTGCATCTCACTGGGGCGAAGCAAATTTTTACCTACACCCCGGGGCCTGGGGAGATTGGCTCCGCAGATCACCACCGTCCAGAGGGACCTCATATCGTCTAACCCGGGGACCCTTTCTCAGTCTCTCTGGACCAACTCATTGAGAAGCCACGTGGCCCTCCCCCCCTTATCAAAGCGACAACGGGGTCTACCAAACCTATCAGAGAGGAGACATTAACCAGAGGCTTCTATATTACAGAGCTTGTTTGGATCTCTCTAGGGTCATTGACTCCTGCTGAGATGCCCTATCACCAAAATCAGCAGCAGTGCTGACCCCCAAATCTCCCCAAAGTGCCCACCCCAATGCCCACCCATATGTCCACCTCCAGTTTTCTGCTGTGACCCCACCAGTCTTCTGTTGGTAGGCCCATCTTTTCCACTGGCTCCAGATCCAGAGCCCCAGCTGCTATAAACATGAGCCTGTCAGGGGCCAAGACTGCTGTTGACCTGGAAAGTGTGGTTAAGATGAGCAGATTTTGAGGAACAAGAGTCTGAGTCTGATGTATCTCTACAACCTTCAGCCAGTGGTCCAAACTCCTGAGTAAATTCCCAAGAGGGTTGAAGTCTTCCCCAGAAGTCTCCCTGGCTGCTCCTCATGACTATCTCCATGCTTATGTTTGTTGGTGCTGAGCATCACTTATGTCTGACTATAAAGAATACAGCTCTTCTTTTCCATTTCTGTTTTTACTTTGCCCCTCCCAGGGCTGTTCTGCTACTCTCCTCTCCTTGCCGTCTAAGCTCAAAATGCTGCACAGGACTGCAAAGTAGTAGACCACACTTCCCTCCATTCACAGGGATACTGTGAGGAAATTGCAAAGTGGTTCTCCCAGAGTTTTCATCCAGAATGTGGCACTCAGCAGCACCCAAGCATTGAAATCACTGTTCTTGATGTGCACTAAAAGTACCAATTCATTTTGACTGCCAAATCTGTGGATGGCAATGTACAGGAGAAAGAGTCAGTCAACATTTAAGCCAGAATATTTATCAGGAAAATTCAGAAATCCAAAGAGATTTCTGAGCTAAAGTAATGCAAATATTGAGAAGTTAGTTTGGGGCCAGATGTAACAGGGAAATTGGTGTATCTAGTAATACATAAATGTGTGAAGTTTTAAGTTTTTTTTAAAGCTGTGGGGAAATAGAAAACTGGAAATTAGTTCCCTTCCTATGTTCACAGACCTTCATTTCCTTAAGACTTGGGGACCAAAAACAAACCCAAAGGAGTCCAAAGAAGTAGCTGATGTCAGAACTGCTCTGATGAATTTGGATTCACTGCTCAGCTCATCAGGGTTCGAAAAGATGTCTTTTCAAAATTTCTAGCACTGTGGGAACTACATGATGACAGACTTTGGTTCACTACTGCATTCCACTCAAAATTAGAGCAAGTTCTTGGATAGAACCAGGCCACAGACATGAAAAATGTTGAGTTAAGATGCAAATATGACACAGAGAAGGCAAAAGGGTGGCTAGCCTTGGTTTCCAGAAAAGAATTTTCCATGAGTTTTAAGAGCTTGCAAAGTCTTAGATTAAGAGTGTTTTATGACTTGGAGCCATAAAGTAGATAGTAAGTTTGCCTCATGACTTTAAAAATAATATTTCAGGATATGACTGAGACTCCACATTAGCAATGAGAGAAACAGATATCAGCCTTTGGCTTACAAATTAAACCCTGCAACATGTCATCATCTACCGATAATCTCTAGAACTAGGCTAAGGAACTTAGCAGAGCCCTTCCAGTTAGGTCTAAGCTCCAAGATGCCACCAGAATTCTTGCTGCTGTTGAATACACTCATAAATGTGTATAAATGAGACCAGAATCAATCAATAGTTTGGATTTGAGACATGGATATAGTCAGGGGAATCCAGAAGTTATGTCTGTTAGGGCTCACCACCTAAAGTTGACCCAGATAAGTGAGGTCTCAGTTTATAAAGAAACAGATTTTTCAGTCTTTGTCAGGAGACTCCTGGACCAACCCCAAACCCATTGATTCAATAGTTTATTCATTCAATTGGTGTTTATGTGGTATTGGTCTAGACACTTAATGCAGAACAAGACAATGTACTCTCTCCTGGAGCTTACTTTCCAGTGGGAGTATTGGAGGCAACTTCTGATTTTCCTTGCAAAAAAACATATTTAGAGAAAGAGGTTTCTATATTCAGTTGGATTCTCATTTTGGGGTATTGGATAGACATGCAAAGGGTCTCTAAGATCATTGAAAGCACCTGTCATAGGAAAATTTTTAAGAAATGGATATCATTGTTTTGGTGGATGCAAAAGAAATATCTAACATGTGTGCTTAGTTCCACACCAGAGGTAAGAGCTCAGTGAGACAGGGATAGATTGAAGATTCCTGAGGTGAAATGTTCATTTGAAAGCTGAACTGTTCCCTTCCCCTTCCTAGTCTCCTTTTCTCAATCCCCAAGTCTCAATCCCCACTTTCACCCAAGTGTCTTGAAAAAGCTTCGGTTGTCCACTTGGTTGTAATATATGTTACCATCTAAACTAAGATGGTCATACCTACAGTCTTTCCTGTATCAAAATAATCAGACACATTTAATATATTGTTTTATCAAAATTTGTCATTTTAATATATATTTGAAATTTAAATTGGCTGTCATATTTTTACACATTTTTAATATATTGGTTCAGGATGAAATATTTATTTGCTGATATACTAAATGCAATAGTAAAGCATGTAGAGCTTCTGTAACTGCACTTACCACATCTTAGTCCTCTTAATACCCCATGTTTATAATTATCACCATATTGACTTCATTATACTCATATTCATCGTTATCATTCATTTAGGGGCTAATCTCTTAGCTATATTAAGCCAATTTGAGTCACTCTCTTCCATGGCTCTCTTAGAATTCATATTACAGGCACCAAGATATTGACACAACATCATTTCAAGTACATTGATCTGTAATGCATGTCACTACAGCATTTGTATATTTATTATCTATAATTTACATCTCTGGTCAGTGTGCCTCTATATAAATAGTGTTTCCTTTCCTCATACCTTTCTACCTTAACACAACTATTGAGAGAAGTAGGGCTGGGCACAGTGGTGCACGCCTGTAATCCCAGCACTTTGAGAGGCTGAGATAAGAGAATCATGAGTTCAAAGCCAGCCTCAGCAAAGGCGAGGCACTACAGCTACTCAGTGACACCCTGTCTCTACATAAAACACAAAATAGGACTGGAGATATGGCTCAGTAGTCAAATACCCCTGAGTTCAATCCCTGGTAGAGAGAGAGAGAGAGAGAAAGTAGGGAGGGATTCAAACAACCCTGAAGTAATGGCAGCCCCAAGAGCTGAGGATCAACAAGAAGCAACTACAGGTAGGCACGGAGAAGAATATTGGAGTAAACATTTTGGGATACACTTGGCATGGGCTTGATACTACCTTCGTTTTGTTTCTAGGACATTTTGGAGGAAGTTTATTGTCTTCCTTTACTTGAACTTTAGTGACAAGGTAAAAACTGCAAATAAGGGCATCTGAGAGCGTTTATTTTAAAACTTGACTATTTCACAGCTTATAGCTCTGAACACACAATTTAGGAAAAATGTCCTGAGTAGAAGGGAAAGGAAAATAGAAAGTAACTTGGGCTGAAGGATCCTGATTCCAGTGAGGAATGATGAAATCTTGGATGGAGTTCTTTTCCTATTTTAGTTTGCAAGCAGGAGTGGCCCCGAAACAGATGCTCTTAGTGATCATATTATTCTGCCCCTAAGATCTTGGATGTCCCCAGAGCTTCCCCCAGCCCCATTCTCCCTTGACGCCAGAATTACCTCTCCCTCCTGGTGGCCTCTTCAACACCCCTTAGGTCTTTAAGCTTCTTTTAGTCTCTACACCCAGGATTACTGCCCCTGGACAGGTACAGATTCTACACCTTGCTCCTCCCATCCACCATCCCAAGAAACGCCAGGTGACTACATATGGATTCACCAATCACTCTAGTCACTGCTAAGCAACTAGGGACTAACACCCCAAAACTCTGACCTCAGGGCTAAGGACTCCCACATATATGAATTACAGGAAATTTCATGATCTCGTCATTATTTAACTACTTGTCTCTCAACCCCACATTGTCAACCTAAAGGTGGGAACAGTAACTTCTTTGTTGTTGAATCTCCTTTGCCCAGAGCAGTGTATAATATCATTTCAATATAAATTATTTGAAAGAATAAATGATTTTAATGAATGGAAAATCAAGAATGGCAAAGCTACAGAAAGACTGAGGAACTGATATTTTAACAGTCTTGGGGTTTCTTGGATCCCTTCTCTCCTAAAAAGTCTAGATGTCTGCTATGAAGATGGAGAAAGTTGAAGTTAAAAGCTGCCCCCTAAATAAGACTTACTACCCTCTCCTCCTCCCAATCCTACTACCCACTTCCTGCTTGCAAACTAAAATAGGAACTCCATCCAAGATTTCATCAGTGCTCACTGGAATCAGGATCCTTCAACCCACGTTACCTTCTATTTTCCTTTCCCCTCTACTCACGAAGGTTTTTCTAAATTGTATGTTCAGATCTATAAGCTATAAAATAAATAGTCAAGTTTTAAAATAAATGTTCTCAGATGCCATTATTTGCAGTGTTTTTTGGTTTTTGGATTTTGGTGGTGGTGGTTTTTTTTTTATTTTTATTTATTTATTTATTTATTTTTTGCTTTGCCACTAAAGTACAAGTAAAGGAAGACACTAAACTTCCTCCAAAATGTCCTAGAATTAGAATTCATATAACACAACATCATTTCAAGTACATTGATTTGTAATGCATGTCACTACAGCATTTGTAGATTTCTTATTTGTTTCTTAGAAACAAAACTAGAGTAGTATCAAGCCCATGCCAAGTATCTCCCAACATGCTTACTCCAATATTCTTCTTCATGCCCACCTGCTGCCTCTTCCTGGTGAGCCTCAGCTCTGAGGACTGCCAAAGCTTCAGCCTTGGATGATGTCTCAGACTTTACCTATCTCACTGGGCAAGGCCTCAGAGTTCTGGCTGCTGTCACTCTAACAGTGACCAAGACCCTGAAAACCATACAAAAGCAGAGTTGGGTGATCAAATGAACCAAATACATATACAGACTGTTACTTCTCCTCCTCTGTTGTCTCTCTACCTCCTAGGTTGAGGAGTTCCATGAGACATTGGTGAAGATCATAGGTAGAGTTCCCTGATAGAATTTACTATTTAATCTGGAAATCACATATATACCATAAGTCCTAATCTTTTTTGTTTTTAAACCATATGCATCAATATCAGTTTCCAGCTCTCAGTGTATCCTGGTCTTAGTAAACATAGGTCTGATTTCTAGAATGACTCTCAGTCAGCAGAATTCTATGATATTTTCTAGTCACCATACTCTAGTGGTGCCCAGTCCAGATTTTTCCTGTCCAATGTCACTGGGTTCCTTCAATGCTCCCATTTACTTTACTTTCCAATCACCTTGTAGCTATTCATTCTGTAATGAATAAACTTGAGTTCATTTCAGGCCCTCTGGAGCTGAGACCTCCCTCAAACCCAAAGTGTATTTCTTGCAAACCTAGTATCCATCACTAAAGTGAAATACCTGCCCAGGACCTAGCACAGATCCTCCATGCCTCTAGTGTGTCAACTCCTCCCCTCACATACAGCATAGACATGAAGTCTTGGGAAAACTGTAGAAGAGAGAATTGAACCTAAGAATCAAAGGAGAAGATGGCAGGTATCAAAGCCACAGAACTTGTCCAGGTCAGCTTGATCAGGTTCTCCCACTGCCTCCCAGAGAATTTTCCTTTTCCTTTTCCCTCATGGACTACAAATGAGTAGCACACAGATAGTCCTACCATCCCACACACAACTTCCTCTTCACTTCTTGATTTTATAAGCTGCTTCTATTCCTAGAAGACTTTCTCTCTGACCTCCAAAATCCCATCACGCCCCCATTCCCAGGAACTTCCGAGTTTCCACTTCCCAGAGACTGTAGCACCTGTGTGTGGTCATTGTGAAACTTCTTAACTTCCCCGAACCTGTTTTTTGACTGTCCTTCATGAACTGGAATCTTGGAATTCATTGACTGGAATTGATACTAGAAAAACCAGAGAGAATCTGACTTCTTAGGTCTTTCAGAACAGAGAACCCGATCTTTATAACAAGATGCCCAGTTGTTATAAAGGTTTTCTCAGAGCCTTCTAATTAGTGATTAAACAATCTAAACTCAGTATGGTAAAACAGAAAGCAAGTGTTTTTGTCTTTCAATCATTGTCTTCTCCATTGCTGTGTGAACAGAGGCAGAGTGTATCAGGGATATTCCACATCTCTTCAGTCATTTTCAGGGATTATTAGGTACAGATCAGTCAAATTTAATTCTGAACAAAACTTTAAACTCATATTCTCCTTTCCCTAGGCACTGCAACTGTTATGGATATGGGAGGGACCAAGCAAAGAAGGAGTTGTAAGCAAAGAGAAGAACTTTGTGTTTGTTGATTCATCCTAGATTGTACAGATGGAATGTCCAAAATACACTCCAAAGAGTTGAACCTGAGATCCTGCACTGCCAGTTCCTATAGTACCAATTAGAATGACTAGGTCAAAATATTCCCCCAAGATTCATCCAGCCAGACAAGTCTCTATTTCCTTGGTATCTTCAGATTGTGGAGAGCTAAGGCTCCTCAGAATGAGACTCCTGGGACTGGTGCCCTATGCTCCGGAGCAAATGAATAGAACATCATTTAAAGCTATTGTCTGTCATCACAGGACAGATGCTTTGCACATAGGATCTGCAGAGCACTTGATCTGATGAGGAAAAGGAAGTGTGAAAGACAGGAGCAACTCATCAAGGTGGAGATGATCATGAGCTCCGCTCCAGGTCTCGTGATGAGACAGGAAGTCAGCAATGGGACCGAAAGAAGAATTTTTCAGATGTCCCTTTGTGTTCCATAAAAGAGAAGTAAGAGTATCCATTGAAAGTTATCAGCAAAGATATTTGGATCCTTTGAAAAACACCCAAAATGCTGATTTGTGTTCATTTTTCAATTATCTCCCCCTCTTCCTGCCCTTTTCTCCTGTGACTCTGGGATGCAACCATGAAGAAAAAATGACTGCCCTGCTTGTTGCTGATAGTAAACAAGACTTGCGTCTCATAACCACAAAATATGGAGACATAAAGTTCATTTTTGCAACAAAGTCTAGCCTCCATTACCTTTTTTTACATGCCCATGGCAAATTCCTTTTGGGAGTTATTTTTCCTGGTACAATTGATTTTTCTATATTTGATCTGCTAGACTATAAACTCACTGAGTAAATATACTGAGTCTCTCTGTTAATTGCTGTATACCTACTACTGCCCATGATGTCTAGTCCATAATTGTTACCAAGGAAAGAAGGAGTAGATCCAAGCGCTGGCAGCAAACTGGCCTGTCTCTAATAGGTAGGCTATGATGCTCTTCATTGAATATAAATGATTAACAGAACTTCAGCATCAGACAACATAGCTCTATGACCATGAGGAAGCAAAACAAAAACAAGATCTCTCCAAGCATCAACAAAAACAAAAGCATTGTCCAGACCACAAAAATAACCAAACATCCCTTTTCTCTAAGAGTGACTGCTATCTTTTCACCAACTACAACATGAGCCATGCTCCATCATCCCCGATTTCTGGTTAAAAATTAAGATACCAAATTATAGAAACTCCCCTGCTTTCTTACAGCATCCAATCTACAGCAAAACTTCACTCCCTTGAATCTTTGCCCCAAATTACCTAACACAAGCTCAGAGCTTATAACAAGCACTTCTAAATGTTTCTACATAATGTAGTATCTTCATCACCGCAACAAGCCAATCAACATAATTGTGTTCTGCTACAGGGGTTTTCCTGATGCTCTTTAGATGAGGAGCATTGATGATGCTCAATAGAAGCTTACTAAATGAAGGAATATGGAATGAATGACTTGAAGGAGAAGTAACTTCTTGAGGAGGAATACTGATGGTGGCACTTAGAAAGGGGAGGGCCTCGGAACAAATACTGGGTTTGTGAGGAGAGACAGGAAGATGGTGCCTTAAACCACAGTCACAGTCCGTGAACCAGGATGGACACTCTAGAAGGTCCTTCATTAGACTGGCCCTCTGCCCATTTAGCATTCTCTTGGCCTCTATCACCAGCAAAACTGGGGGAAAGAGTGATGTTTTTTTAAACACCGTATCCTTCTATATGTTCACCACCCAATCTGATATGAAAAAGTATCCAGTTTGCCTTTCATGAGCAGTGAGTAACTCCTTCCAATGCACTAACAATGTCCGGAACAATATGAGAGGGATGGAGGCTTCAACATAGTTCTGGATTTAAGCTTTAAAAATATTCCCTGAGCAAGAGATTCCTAGACTTACAAGATGCTGGGAGTCAAAAGAATATTAGCTCTAACTTTTCCCCCTTCTGCCATCCCCAGCTACATTTCTTAAGACCAAGTGCAATTTATTCTCCCTCGGGCACCTCAAAATAAATTACTGAATATTCATGTTTTAATGTGGGAATATTGGAAAGTTTATACACTTAAAAGGAATGTTGTGTTGAAAACCATAAACTATAAAGCACAGATAAAAATCACATTTACCATACATTTATCATAACCATTATTCACTTAAAAATTATCATTCAATTTAACTGTAAACAGTGTTTCATTACAATTCTGATGGTAATTTTTTAGAAACAAATAGCAATATATAGTTATTATGACAGTAAACAAGTTCAATGAGAAATTTATCTCTAATGCTAGAATAAGATCAAACAGGGAAATAGGATGCAGATTTCAAAAATATTATCCTAATTGTGATTCATATGATATCACCACCATCATCAACCTCATCATTAGCAGCAAATTGGAAAAAATCATCTTCAAGACTCCCATCAGTTATCTTCAATATTCTATGCTCATGGATCATTTTCTCTTCTTACTTGTGTGTGTGTGTGTTACTGAGGATCGAACCCAGGGCCTTACACATACTAGGAAAGCAATCTACCACTGAGCTACATCCCCAACTCTCATTTTAGGGGATGAAAGCATACTAGGAGAGCAATCTACCACTGAGCTACATCCCCAACACTCATTTTATTTTCTTATAATCAATATCATACAACTCTCAGAAAACTAAATATGGGCAAACTGACTTTTTTTACCCTAATCATGAGTCTTATAATCTCAATGCTGGTAGGTCCTTCCACCATTTTTTCTCATCACCCATATAATAATACTGCCTTTACTTTAGTTCTCTTAGGAGCCCCACTTGTCTCAGACAGGTCTGGAATTCCATTCTCTATCCACTCCCTGATACATCTCATTCCCAGGAGTTAATGATCTTAACTCACCCAACTTCCCCAAGAATCAGATGCCAATTGCATGTGAACAAATCATTCCCTCTTGGGAATATACAGAGCAACAAAGGTGTTTGGAGACATTTGTATTACAGGAAGAATCACATGATAATCAGACAAATATGTTTAATCTCTGTCAGTCCAGTTAAACTTGAAATGCTCATGGTCAGGAAGTGTCTCATATACATCTACATTCTCACTGTCCAGCAAAAAAATACAAGGCACAGAAACCAAGTTAAAGAATATGAGCTGAATAAGTGAAAAGAGAAGTAATGGCAGGTCCTCAATACACCTGAAGATCGGTTATCAAGATTTCCTGGTTCCCTCTTGTCAAGGTACTGGGAAGGAAGGAAGATGCTGGAGACCTGGGATGGGAGTGGTTGGTTCACCAGGTTGTGAAAGCAGCAGCATGCTCAGGTTGTGCATCACAAACCCTGCACAGGATAAAAGCCTCCTGCCCTGCCCTGG
>CM053400.1:98007636-98022993 GCA_028644305.1 Xerus rutilus | reverse complement strand
TATATACATTTCATCACAATAAAAAATGAATTATAGATCCTGAACTAAAGTAAATCCAGTGCAGTGCCATGTGAGTTCACAGAGTTCAAAGCATTTTAAAATCCTTTGATAATTGATAAACTTCCCAAATTTCAGTCAATTTCTCCTCCAGCAATCATAGACACCAAATTCCTTAGACTTTAGGAACAAAAATGTACCAAAACAGTCCATGAGACAGGACAGGGTTGATGTCAGACAATTCTGAAATATACAACATTTGTCATCTGGCTCAGATAGGATCATTTGAGGACATGGCTACAACTGTGGGATACATCAGGCCTTGTATTCACAGTCACAGACAGGTTCTTTATTACCCCAAACTATGAGAAATTCTTGGATAGTACTTATCCAGGAAACATAAAGATTTTGAGTTATAATTTGAGTTATAATAACCCCCACACATACACATATGCACAATGGTATCCCAGAATGTAAAAACTTGGCCTCAGGATAAGATGTATTTCCATTTCTATGAAAGTTTTCAAGGCCTAACAGGAAAATTGTTTGTGCATTCTTGGCCATAAAAAATTACTAATTTCTATGAGACCATTTTATCACCTTAGAACACTTGCTGGTATTCATAAACCCAATTTGTGATTGCATATGAACAACAGCACAGTGTTCAGTCTTTGAGATCCCAGGGGAAGGATTGTAAGAAATCATCCATCAGGAGCTGTGGAATGAGTCATGGAGACTCCAAAATGCTTCAAGATGCCACTTAGAAAAAGCCAGCAGAATTCCAGATGTTAGTACATCTAATGAAAAGAGAAAAGAAAGCAGGATCTATCAATAAAGTTTAGACCTAAAACACCAAGGAGATCTTGGAAAGCCTGAAGTAACGCATGCTTGGTCTACTTCTTTAACAACTGAAGGAGGTCTTAGAGGTAGAGAGAAAGAGGTTCCCCAAATTACCACCAGATCCAGCTCAGGATTCTACAATTCTCTAATGAAGTAAGTATGCATGAAGCTATTCCATATGCCACACATCAGGCACCATTATGAGAAATAAAATGCAGGAGAGAAGAAATAGAGTCACTCCTCTCAAGAAATTTGTGTTCTAGTGAGTCTGTTGGAGACTATTACTTAATTTGCTTCCAATGCAGGTCATAGAAGCCTTGTGGTCAGCAAATGTTGATCCAAATAGGTTTGATAAACTCATGGACAACAGGAGTTGGACATGTGGCAGGAGCAGAAATGTAGAACCCATCTCTGTGCAGCAGCAGTTAGCTCAGTAGGGACCATCCAGGAGCAATTCGTGGAACCCTGAGGCAGCAGGGGACCCATGAGGAAAAAGAGAGAAGACTCTAGGAAAGGGGAGAATAGGACCAAGTGGGAAGTCAGTATAAAGTGGAAAAAGAATAGCTCACTGGCCTGAGCAAAACCTTAGATTTGGACATGCCATATTTGGGATGACCAAAAATATGCTTTGTGTGTACTTGTATTCACATCAAACATGACATCAGAGCACAGAAAGGGATTACATTGCTAACACTAAAGGGGAATTAAGTTGTCATCTCATCCCCTTCTCAGGTCTTCTCAGGTCCCCTTACTCATTCTCCAAACCTGCATAGAAAAAATGTTTCAACCCAAATATTGAATGCACCTATTATTTTCCATATTATTAGAATTTCTAAAAGATAGGGGCCATTTCTACAGACTTTTGTAAATTAACTGGATAAGTAAGAGCATTTAAGGTAGCAGTAATGTTCATTTTCTCAAGAGCCAGCATTTTAATTTATATATGTCCTTTAGAAAAACTTTGGTATGGTTTTTGGAGACACTTTATTTCAGGGTATACACTTCTAATACTTCAATAAAATATAATGGGAAAATATGCAGCTTTATAAATCCCCCATCCACAGACCTGGATCATCATAACTAGTATCCTGTTTAAGGGATGGATTTCAAAGATGAAAAACTAAAGCGTGTGAAGATGATGATGCCTATGTTGATGATAATGATGAAGTGAAGGTGGTGTTGCTGATATAATAAAGAAAGCAATGCCAATCATGTTTCTACCTAAGTTTTATCAAAAGAAGACATGAGGGGCTGGGGATATAGCTCAGTTGGTAGAGTGTTTGCTTTGCACACACAAGGCCCTGGGTTCAATCTCCAGCAACACCAAAAATAAAAAAGCAGACATGATAACACTGCACCATGATACTCTGCCTGAACGTACTTGGTAGGTGATGGAAGAGTCACACTACCAAATTTTCCTCTGTGCAGCCATTCATCCACCCCAAATGGATGTGCTGGAGGTGGGGTAGTGACTCAGCTGGAGCTAGAGCCAGGCCTCTATCAGACCTGTGGACAATGCCTCAGGACTTGATGGTATCATCAGAAGGTAGCACGTGACCATAGAAACCACAGAGGATGTCAATGTCATACTTCATTATAGCATTGGATATACTTTCCAGGTCCAGGAAGCAAAGCTGGAGGAAGAACTTCATGTTCTCCTCCATCAACATTCACATCTGCATTAACCTCCCTTAGCTGTTCCAGTATGTGTGTTCCAGTCTCTCTCTCTCTCTGCTATTCCTAAATCTCTTAGAATCAATTCTACAGCAAGCTTGATGTTCAGACAGAGTTCCTTACATCTGTTCATTTTCCAGTTTTGTCATCTCAACACTCAGAGATTCCTAATATCTATGCTTGACTTAACCTTAATCATCTCTACAGCACTTAATGAAGTGGAGTCACTTTATGGTCACACATCTCTCTCAAATCCCAGCCATTAATGGAACAAGCAGTTGTGTGTCCAAGATCATACTAACTGACAAGAGGCAAAGTTGATGTGTGTGCATGTGTCTAAATGAGTGTGTGTGTGTGTGTGTGTGTGTGTATGAGATAAATACTTGAGTTATACTCAATAATTCATAGCTGGTTTTAAGAGTCAAAAAAGATTCATGAATCCAACTTAGGAATGTCTGACCCCCTAAATCAATGCTCCTGAAAAAATATACTGTTCTTCCTCAAATTCTCTGACTTTCCACTCAGTCCCATTCTCCCCTCTCATGGAGTATTAGCCTTTCTTCCTTGAGCCCACATCCATGCTGCCTCTAGGGCCACATGAATTGTTCCTGGGAGTCCCAATTGGGCACGCTGACCCTGCACAGAGATGGGTTCTCCCTTCTGCTCCTGCCACATGTCCAAGCCCTATTGTCCAGGTCAAAGACCTTATTTTGTTCACCACCTCAAGTGATAGCAGATAACAAGAACAGTACTCATCTCATCATCCCTCAGGGTCGTTTCACTCAAAGGCTCTCACCCAAGACATGAGGACTTCCCGCACAAGCATGTTACGTGATCCATCACTTTAGATCATAACTGTTTGGGCATTTGTCTACCTCACTACATTGTCAGTGACTCAAGAACAGAAATTTAACGTTATTCATTTCTGAATCCTCTTTGCTCAGAATAGTGTGTGTAATATAAGGAAGGATCAGTGCATATTGAATGAGTGCATGAGTAAATGAATAAAAAAAATAAGCCAGCACCTCAATCCTCCACCAAGTCTAAAGAATAGGTAGTTACACCATAGAGAACTTCCTAAAACTTTTCTAAAAACTCTTCAGAAAAACTCTTGGCATCTGTTTAAGGAGAACCAGGGAATTTGCACCGGCAGGGTGGAAATACTAGGAGCTTCCCCTTCAACAAGGCTCTGTCCTTACCCTGCCTGATCCCACCACCCATTTCCTGCCAACAAACAAAAACAGAGGGACAGAGAAATATGTGCTGGCCACCCAGAGACAAACCTTAAGGCAGCAGCCACCCTGCTGCACAGCCAAGTTCTGTGCTGGGTGCATCTTTTATTGTCTGAGAACTTGGATGGTAGAGATCTGCCTAAATAAGAGCAACCTGAATCCATCCTAGGGAAGAAACCTGCTAAGACCCCAAAGGATGTTCGCCTCCTACACAATAATGTCCAAATCCCTTAGTGTTCCCCCCAATGCCCAGTACATCTGGACTTACCTGCCTAAGCCCATTTCCAGCACTCCCACCTGCCTGTGCTGCAGCTACAGAAATATCTGTAGTTCTCGGAGGACAGTCCACCTGTGCCTGGCTTGTGCTACAGGTGCTTGATCCAGAATGACCCCTTGGCCTGGGGAAATTTTGCCCATACTTCTGGATCCAGATGTCAACCTCTCCATGAAGTCTCCTCTTCCCTGAAGCTCCATACCTTCTTCCTCCTTCCTCATGGTGCTGGCATCCCTTCCTCCACAGAAAATCTTAATTAAGCTTCTCCAGAAATCTGCACAATTGATCTTAGGACTATCAACAAAAGAGTCTCTACAAAAGAGTTCAATGTATTTAAACTTCCTATTTCCTGTTGCTCTATCTTACCTGGCCACTGGCCTGAAAGAGATGAGCACTCCAGGTGATGAACGCCCCTTTACTAGTTTTTTCACAAACATTTATGGACTATCTAGTGTAATAACAATATAATATTTTATAGAAGTATGTATGCAAATGCAAAGTATGGTAGGAAAGACAGATCCTTTAACAAGGCCTCTGGCCTTGGGCCTGGGCTTCACAGAGATGTTTATTTCAAAGATGAGAGAAGGTGTTACTAATTGGGCTCCATGGTAACAGCTGGCAGGGAGAGGAAAGAAGGAGGAGAAGAAGCTCTCCCCTTCTCAGAAGCTGTCCTTATAGGGTTAACTTGCCAAGAACAGTGAAAGAAAAAGCTGCTTTTGTGTGAACTCCTGCAGACTGTGAACTTCTGAGCCCCTCTCCTTACACACTGGGTATAAAGTTCTGAAACTGCCTGAAGTCGGGGTTCAGGGAGATTAATTAATTACAGCAAAAGCTTTACCCTCTGAACCAACTGCAGTCAAGTAAACCTGCTCCGTTTCCTATCTGGTGTCTTGCCTTGTCTGACCCTACAATACCATCATCCAATAGGAATCAGTGCCTGTAACTTTACTTATATACCCATCTTCACTAGAAAAGGAGCCTGAGGATACCCTTGCTATACTGTTCCTTCTTCCCCCATTCATAGTTCTATAATGTGTGTCACTGCCCTGCCCACCCCTATACCAACTTGCACTTAGGATACTGTGCCACTTGTCTCACAGGGTCAGTGTGTGCCTGCAAGCTTGGCGACCAGCCCCAGGGTGGCTGGAGCCCTGTGGGTTGATAGCTGGGTATCTGCGCTTTCAGATCACAGAAACCGTTGTATGGATATGCCTCCAACTCACTCAATGGGACCCATATGGACCCCAAAGCACAGGTTGGGCCTGTTCAATGATGAAGAGGGCAGGAAAAAGAAAAGCAGACCTAGGTCAATTACAGTATTCAGGCACAGTTGAAGACAGATAAGGGGCAGTAGCCACAGCTGCAGCCTGGTCACTACCAGCTGGCTTGCAACATCAACCATCACATCAGGTGAGAATCACCCAAAGCCACTTTGCAGCCATCTATGGCCAGAAACACCTTCCAGATCAGTGGGGAGCTGCCCTCAGAGCTGACTATAGAATTTGCAGGACGAGGGAAATGGACAAGCTAAGTAAAAGTATTTATAGCGTATATTCAGCAATATTAATATTCTTTTTTTTTCTGGCACCAGGGATTGAACTCGGGGGCACTCGACCACTGAGCCACATCCCCAGCCTTATTTTGTGTTTTACGTAGAGACAGGGTCTCACTGAGTTGCTTAGCGCCTCGCCCTTGCTGAGGCTGGCACTGAACTCATGATTCTCCTGTCTCAGCCTCCCAAAGTGCTGGGATTACAGGTGTGCACCACCGCGCCTGGCAGCAGCATTAATATTCTTACATATTATTAGTTCTATACAATTCCCATATAACACAAATGCCCAAATGCTGGGTCAAACGATGGCGGCTAGACAAAGGGGGGCTGGGCATCTGAAGTCACCCCTGCACGAAAACTTCCCTTGCACACCAAATAGTTGACTACTCACCACTCTGACGTCAACCAATCATCAATGAATGCGCTGACCTCTGAAATCATCCCATACCTGTCACTAGGCCTCAGCCAACCAAGAAGAGATGCCTCTTCATGAGAAATGCCCCTTCCTCAACCTACCCATAAAAATGGCCTCTCCCAGTCTTGGGCACAACTTCCCTGGCCCACACTGGCGGACTGGTGAACCTCGCTGGAGAGCAGACCCCAATAAAACCATGCTTATACCCCTTTGGCTAGTGGTCATGGTCTTTACTGCCAATCTGACTTTACACCAAATTCTAACATTAAAGGCATAAAAAAATTATTTCTTGAATTTTGAAAAATTGATAAAGAACAAAGGAAATTCACAAAATAACTGTAACTGGAAACAATACATTAAAATAGATTCAACCTCTGCAGAAAACTGAAGCAAAAAAAAAAAAAAACTCACCTATATAATTAGTTCTTTTTGTGACTTCCACCTGCTGGGCACTTAAGAGATGCATGATAGAGTGACCAATTAAACTTTGTGCCCAAAAACTTTAAAAAGTAAAATGATTTGACAGAGTGGTAACTATTTCTAGGAAAAAGTCCCCAGCTAAATCATTAGAGATATTTTTTATTCTCCTTTAAAAGGGTATATGTGTCACTCTTTAGAGGAGTAATGAAATATAACCAGCCCCAGTGTCCAACAATAAGGGAGAAGTTAAGTAAAATATTGTGCATCCATAAAATGGGTGAAATACTACTCAGTCATTACAACTGTTAAAGATGGACAAATTCTCACGATGTAATATGAAAAAGCAAAATATACAGAACATAAAGTGTGATCTCAATTGTGTATGCACTCACAACATTTTCATGTTTTCCAAAATTTAAGGATCTAACCATCAGACAATAATTTCTTTATTTTTAAGAGGAAATACTTAGTGTAAGGTCAGGTATTGGTGATAAAAAGGAGGCAGATTAAAAACAATTGGGCAAGACTTTATTAGATGTGCTTCCAGGTGAGACTCCCCAGTCCAACAGAGTGGGCCCGGGAGGATCCCATGCAGGCTCAGCTGGATTGAAATTTTTATGGGCTTAGGGCAGAAAGTAGAGGGCTTGGAACAGGAAAGGGAGGTTTTGGGGAGTCCCATGTCCTCCTGGGTTTGGTCAGGGGATAGGCTGATTGATAGGTGGTTATGAGGCACCATCACTGCTTGTCTGTCAGCATCTGATTGGTTGTTCTCTCATGCATGTGGGCTGCCTGGTGTTTTGTTCCCTTAGCCGTCTTAAACAGACCTAACATCCTGGCCTTTTTGATGAGATAGGATGCCGAATTTTATCTGGCTACTTTCTGCTGGCTAGGGTTGCTGGCGGGGAGGGGATGGCTTGGGTGACAGTTTCGTAGGGAGGCAACTATAGGGGTGTAGGAGCATCTGGTTGTAGGTCACTGGAAATTTCATCTATGTGCTTTTGGGTGAGCCTGAAGAGGCAAGGGGTAATCATTAATAGAAGTCCTATTACTAACATAAGAGTGAGAATGGGAATCAGTCATGTAATGAGGGTAGAGCTTAGCCAGCCTGGCCAATAGTCGTTTGATTGTTGCTATTAAAGCCTTTCATTTAAACAAAAGAGGGTTTTGACATTCCTTTTGACCAGTCCAGTTTCATTGATATAGTAGCAGCATTTTTCTTTCAGGAATAGACATGTTCCTCCTTTGTCTGCTGTTAGGAGATCTAGGGCTCAACGGTTTTGTAATGAAACCTGGGCAATAGTTGTTATCTGCCATTGCAGGGAAGCGAGAGAGGTGTTCAATGCCTCTACTGCTTACTGAAGTTGTTGTTCAGGTTTCTGAGTAGCCGTTACTGCATAACCACGTCCTCCTGCCCCTAACTCAGAGGCAGCGAGTGAGGAGGCCAGGAAGAGCTCAACTACTACTGGTAGAAAGATGGCCCATTTTGCCATGGAAAGGGAAGTGGTAACAAGCCTGGTTAATTCAGCCTCATTGTACAGAGTTAATTGAGGAACCTTGATAAGAGCAGAACAATGTTTTAGACTTTATTTTATATCAGTACATTAAATTTTAAATAAATTTGTACTAATTTAGTTAATTTAATTACAAAAATAAACTTTTTGAAATTTACCCTTTATTTAGACTCTCTTGTCACTTACTCTGATCTTTTTTTTATCATTTACTTTAAATCATCTTGTTTCTTTTATCATACAAAGACTTTCTTACCCAGAAACACTTTTTCCTCTTCTACTAAATACCATATCTAGAATTTTTCATTTCTATTTCCCCATCTTTTAGTTTCTTCTTCTGTTTACATCCCAAAACAATCCTCATGAATTTCTGAATTTAGACAAATTATTTATTTTAATGATAAAAAATATGTTTAATTGTGATGGATAGAAATAGGATAGGGGCTGCTGAGGATTTGGCTGTTAGTTCTTGTGCTATAGAGTCTGCTTTGCTGTTACTTATAAGCGATAGGGTCAGAGGGATTTTGATGTCCTCTGCAGTATATAATGGTCACTTATGATGGCAGTTGTAGTGCCTCCAAGAATTTGGAAATTAGAGAGGCATTGACCACTGGTGATCCCTTCATGGTCAAGAATCCACATTCCTTCCAAATAGCTTAATATGAATGAGCAATCAGGAAGGCATATTTGGAGTCTGTGTAAACATTTACCTGTTTATCTTTGGATAGAGTGAGAGCTCTGATAAGTGCAAAAAGTTTAGCCTTTTGGGAGGTAGTCCCTTCAGGAAGGCATCTGGCTTCTAGAACTGAGGCAGTGGTGGCTACCACGTATGCAGATCTACGGTGTCTGTCACGACCCATCATCGAACTGCCATCCACAAAAATGGTTAAGTCAGGTGAGGGAAGTGGGTAATCAAAGAGGTCCTCATGGGGTGACTGTAGGGCCACTAGCACCTACGGACAGCAATGGTTAGCATTTGAAGGGGTGAGGATAGTGGGAGGAGTGTGGCAGGATTGAGGGAAGAACAACAACAGAAGGTAATGGTGGAGTTCTCTATAAAGAGTAGGTGGAATTCTTGAATTCTTGAAGGGCTTAGAAGGGGAAGAGCTTTGTGGTTTAAAAGGTCCTGTAGTTGATGTGTATAAAATACAGTTATTGGTTGGAGCAAGGTAAGTTTTAGGGCTTCCTTAGTAAATTCTGCTGCTGCTGCCAGTGTGTGGAAGCATGGTAGCCACCCACACACCATAGAATCAAACTGTTTGGAGAGGTATGCCACTGGCTTATAAGAGGGTCCAACTGGTTGGGTGAGGAGGCCAGTGGTGATACCCTGTCTTTCAACCATAAAGAGGTAGAAAAGATGGTTAGGGCTAGGAAGAGATAGAGTGGGAGAGGGTGTGAAAGCATCCCTAAGCTTATAAAAGGAGTTGGTTACTAAGGTAGGGGAAATGAGGGACTTGTGAGGGGTCTCTTTAGCTGCCTGGTATAAGGGTCTGGCCAGAAGGGCAAAGTTGGGGACCTAATGCCAGAAAAAGCTGGCCAGACCCAGGAAGGAGAAGATGTAGTCTACTGTTTTGGGTGGCTCTAGGTCACAGAGATCCTGAATTCTGTCTGTTGTCAGGCAGTTAGAGGTTGGAGTAAGGAGTATACCTAAATAGGTGACTGAAGTGGTAGTAAGCTGGGCTTTGGCTAGAGACCCAATAGCCCCAGGACCCCAGGAAATTGAGGAGCTGAGCAGTGTGTGTTTGGGAAGTCTCTGGGGATGAGCTGCATAGGAGAAAATCATCTACATACTATAAGAGAGTGCTATCCCCCAAGTCATAAGCAGTTAGGTCCTGTGCTAAGGCTTGCCCAAAGAGGTGGAGACTGTTCCTGAAGCCTTGGGGTAGGACTGTCCATGTCAGCTGTTGGGACCTAAAATATGTAGGGTCTTCCCATGTGAAGGCCATGAGGTAATAAGAGTCAGGATGGATGGGCACTGTAAAGAAGGCATCTTTAAGATCCAGGACAGTAAAGTGAGTGGTTAAAGGGGGAATATGAGAAAGAAGAGTGTAAGAGTTGAAAACCACTGGATGGATGGGAATAACTGCCTCATTAATTAGGCAGAGGTCCTGGACTAAGTGATAGTCTCCTGAGGGTTTGTGTACCAGCAATATAGGAGTGTTGTAGGGAGAGTCAGTAGGAATGAGGAGTAAGTAACGAGTCTATGATAGGTTTAAGGCCCTCCCTGTGGTTTTTGGAGATGGAAAATTGGGGACACAAGGGAAATTTAGTTTGAGGTTTTAGCTGGATATGGAATGGCTTGTGGTGGGAAACTATGACCAGCTTGGAGGTGTCCCAGACTTGAGGATCAACTAGGTCTGGGGGTAACAGCACAGTGAGTACTGTTGGGTTATTAGAGAGAGTAAGAATTAGAGGTAGAAGAAGATGGGTGGTAGTATTGTTGGGGTATAGATGGAGAGTGGCTCCCAATAATTGGAGAGCATCTCTGCCTAGGAAAGGAATCAGACAAGATGGGATGACCAGAAAAGAGTGTGTGAAAGGATGTCCCTCCAGGGCACAGGCCAGCTTAGCAGTTTGGTTTGGAAAGGAGGGCTTGCCATCAACCCCCATAACTGAAACCTGGGAAGGAAACAGAGGCCCAGAGTGGGCAGGCAAAAGAGTAAGTAGCCCCCAGGGCCCACAAGGAAGATTATGAACTTACTTGCTACCTGGAGCATTACCCTGGGTGTGGCAAGGGTGATGAGGGTCCTCGAGTCTGGGCTTTTCCAATCCTCTGTGAACTCCAATAGTTTAAGAGAAGGCACTACCTGCTGGTCATACCCCTGCGTGGAGGTACCAAGGAAGGGCCAGCCATGAGGCAGTCGCTCTTGCAATGTCCTGTCTGCTTACAGGCGGGCCATGGCCTGGAGGGGGACTGTGGATTTGGCCCCCCTCCACACTTGAAGCAAGCTTACATTGGAGAGGAATGCTGGCTCCCCCATGAAGCTCTTGCTGGAGCTGTAGGCCTCAGGGCTGCTACCAAGGCTTGGGTTTGGAGTGTTACCTTTTTCTATAATTGAGCCTGCCTGGCTAGTTCAGCTAATTCCTCTTGGGCATTATAGACTTTAAAGGCCATTTTTACCAGATCTTGGATAGAGGTCTGAGGGCCCTCCTCAGCTCATTTGAGCTTTTTTTTAATATCATGGGCTGATTGAGTAATGAAATGAGTTGCTACACTATAGCCCTGGAGGGAGACTCAGGATCCAGCTTAGTATATTTGGTAAGAGCCTCCATAAGGTGGTTGAGATATAATGCTTGATTTTCATCTGGATCCTGGGTGATTTCTCTCAGTTTATCAAAGTTGACCATCTTATTGGAAACTGCCTGCATGCCTGCTATGAGATATTGGACCATGTGGGTGCAGTGACAATGACCTTGTTGGCCATCTTGGTAGTCCCAGTTGGGTTCAGTCAGGGGAATGGCTGCTTCACCTGTGGGGAGAGTTATGTCTGTTAAAAGAAATTGATCAGCATGATCTTGAGCAGCCTGCTGGATGTGGGTACGTTCATCTGAAGTAAGAGTGGAATAGAGGACAACATAGACATCATGCCAGGTAAGATTGTAAGTCTGAGAGAGGTAATGTAAGTCTTCTACTTAATGTAAGTAGAAGAGTCAGCAGAGAAGAACCCAAGGCACCTTTCAGTCTGGGAAAGATCCTGAAGTGAGAATGGGACATGTACTTGGACAATCCCTTTGGTACCAGCCACCTCCCTAAGAGGACAAAGGAGCTTTGGGTCAGCTGGTAAGAGGGCCTGGTGGGATCGTGTGCGGGTGCTGACAGGAGAAGAGCGGAGTGAGCAAGTGGAGGGATCCATTGAGGGGAATGGGGAAAGGGTTGTATCAGTGGAAGAGGAGGGCAGAGGAATTGTGATTGCAGGAGGGGGAGGGTTCTGGAGCAGGGGAGGAGGAGCTGTGGCAGTGGGAGGAGATAAAGGAGAGGAGGAGGAGGAGGATCGGTCTGGGTAGGGAGGGGAAAAATGGGAAGTTGGGGCTGAGAGCATCTCAGGTGGATCTGAGAATGAGGAAGGAGATATAGAAGAACAATGGGAAAGGAGTTTGGGATTTTCCCTAGTGAGGAGAATTTGAGCGGCAGAACAGGTAGAGCAGAGGGTAGGAGAGGAGCATATATCCCAAAAAGCCTGAATGTAAAGGATTTCTGTCCACTTTCCTGTCTAGTGACAGAAACTGTTCAAATCAGTGAGTATTTGAAAATCAAAAGTTCCTTCTAGGGGCCATTTTGACCTATTGTCTGGATCATACTGGGGCCAGGCTACAGTGGAGTTAAAGACCAGGCACTTACAGCGTAGGTCTTGAGTGAGTCTTAATTTGACAAAATTAGAATATAGATGACCCAATGGGGGTTTTGGGGTCTAGAGAGGACTTGGTGTTTCCCATGACCTTCCAGCACCCATGGGGTTGGGTGAGAACAGAAAAAGGCATCCCAAATTCTGATTGCACTCACCCGATGGATGGATAAGGGCCAAGGGGTGTTGAGGCATCCCTACAACCCACCGAGGCCTGAACAGATTCGAATGGCTCACAGGAAGACCAGGGACGTCTCCACAGCTCTCGAGGCCTTGAGTGGAACAGGCAGGGGTCTATGGCATGCACATGACTTACGGATAGACTCCTAAGATGGAGGGTGGCTGGAAGATCAGGGTAAATGAAGGAACTTACCCCACTCCTGTCCGTCTGGATGAAGGGAGAGGGAAAGAAAGAGAAGTTCAGGAATTTCTTGGTTCGTGTGGAGGAGAGGGTGGATTTCAACCCCTATGGGGGAGGCCCAAAAACCCTCCCGGGTTTTGGCACCAAATGTAAAGTCAGGTATAGGTGATCAAAAGGAGGCAGATTAAAAACAGTTGGGCAAGGCTTTATTGAGATATGCTCCCAGGCAAGAAACTCCAGTCCAACAGAGTGGGTCCGGGAGAATCACACACAGGCTCAGCTGGATTGAAATTTTCATGGGCTTAGGGCATGAAGGGGAGGGCCTGGGACAGGAAAGGGAGGTTTTGAGGAGTCCTGTGTCCTCCTGGGGTTGGTCAGGGGATAGGCTGATTGATAGGTGGTTATGAGGCGCCATCACTGCTTGTCTGTTGATGACTGATTGGTTGTTCTTTCACGCATGAAGGCTGCCTGGTGTTTTGTTCCCTTTAGCCGCCTTAAACTGGCCTAACACTTAGGTAGGATTAAATTCCTAAGAATTAGGAGTCCTAAGGCTGCCTGGCCCAGAGGAAGAATCGACCTAAGTCTTCAGCTCGGGACAAGTCATCTCTCTGGTTCTATCACAGAAGAAACAGACATCTTTGCTCTTCCTAGGTCACAAAACAGTAGTTGTCTCTAAAGACCACTTCTAAGGGACAAAGCCAGCCCCTTACCCAGAAGAAAAGATGGCCAGGACTGAGGCTCACATGTGTTCACACACACAGTCCCCAAGTCCCACCCCTGCCCAGAAAGGAGCTGTGAGCTCCCCATATCTGTGGCAGCTGTGCTTCCATGAGGATTGGCCCACTCTGCTGGGCACAATTAAGGCTACCCCACTTGCCCTAATCTCAAAGGTGATTTCTCAGGTCCCACATACAACCCGACTTTACCACCTTCTATTGACATTTTACTGCTTTAATTGTTGTTTGAAAATCATTCTGTTGTATACATGTGAACTCCTCTGACTTTGAAATGCTCTGCTTTTATCTTTCAAACAAAACCCAAAAGTTTCAAGGAAGTTACCTTGGATGTTTACTAAGCCGAAAAGAAATGCTGAGAAGGTCATGAACTCACTTTCCAGGTCCATTCTGAGCCTGCTTTAAGCCTCTTTCTACAAAAATCCTTATTTTGCCTCTAGGTGTCTCAGGAAACAACTAAATAAGGGAGGTATTTGGATGGGTTGAGGCTTGCATTCGGAGATTGCTGGTACTGGGGTTCAGTGCCATCTCTATTCCACTCAGGGGAGCAGAGGGACTCAGAGGAAACCCTTTGATGGAAAACAACATCATAGGCTTTGAACTCTATCTTACTTTTGCACTTGCCCAGTTAGGATGTGTGTGAGGGAGAAAAGGATTTGGGGGGTTGAACCCACTGGCTTTATTTCCAACCCTTTTTAATTCATTAATTTTTTGAGAGAGGGTTTCCCTGGCCTGGAATTTGTGATCCTCCTGCCTCAGCCTCTGGGGTCACTGGAATTCCAGGAGTCCCCCACCATGCCTGGCCCCAGTTAGGAATTTTTATTAGGGAAGTTGTCCTTATTTTTTGCCTAATGTTCAATACAATTTAAAATCAAATTAAGTTAGAAAGAAAAAAGTTTAAACTGTTGTCATTTTAACTTAGAACATTTCACAGATTTTTGTTGTTAAAAGGACCCAAACTACCATTACAATTTTAAGAAATTACAATTGTTTTCCAAACTGTCATCCTCATTAACTTTAAAACTACTTTCCTCTTGTAAATTGCCACCACACCTGCCTCAAGGGTAATTGTAGGCATAATGCCATTGTGTACTTTAATCCAGCATGGTTGTAGCAGGAGTTAAAATGACGGGCTTTTAAGGATGGTTGTTTCCCCAACAACACACGCACATACATTTAGTCAGACATATTTTCCTACACACTAAGCACTACCTGGAGTCCAAAAATAGCTCTCATGCTTATTTCACATAATTCTAGAGTAGGTGGAATCGTCACTGAAGCTAGAAGTCTTTAATTTGGATATCTAACCTAGGGGTGAAGCAATGGCTGCTTCTCTTTGAAATTCCCTGCGGCGTCTGTAGAGGGCAGTACTGGGCAGGAGAAGGAGCCCTGGATAGGCATTCCCGTGGCTTGAGGTGAAACCGGGTGGTACTACTTCCTCTATTACCTACCAAGGTAATAATCATTTCCCTGCCTACATGAAAGGGTTGAAAATAAGATTGAAAGATAATCACTTAAATAAAATGTGGGCTGAGCTTAAAACCTAATAAAAATTATTACCTATGGAACAGAGAGAAGGAAGGAAATTGGACTTTAATGTGCCTTGTTAGTTTTTACTGGGGATAAAAAAAATGTTATTTACATGAGTGAAAATCTTTAAACATCAAAAACAAACTAAAACAAATGTGTCTAACTCTGTATCAAGTTGATGGCATAACTGTCCTAAGAATTATCTCAAGTAACTTTAAAGCAATGTTTTTACTATACCACTCTACACCAAGGACCAAATCTTAAAAAAACTTGCATAGCAATTCACAATTGCAAAACTGTGGAAGCAACCCAGATGTCCTTCAATAGATGAATGGATAAAGAAACTGTGGTACATATACACAATGGAATATTATTCAGCAATAAAAGAGAATAAAATTATGGCATTTGCAGGCAAATGGATGGAATTGGAAAGCATTATGCTAAGTGAAGTAAGCCAATCCCAAAAAACCAAATGCC
>CM053400.1:97991200-98007136 GCA_028644305.1 Xerus rutilus | reverse complement strand
ATTTTATAATTATTTTAATATCAATAAAGTAATTTTAAGATTATACAAAATAAATGATGTGGATATCTTTTACTGATGAGCCCATATCAACCAAATATGTGGACTTTGCTTACATCTGATTTAAATGAACCAACTCTAAAACCACATTTTGGATATTATTGTGAAAATATGAGCACAAAATAGATGTTTTGTGATATTAAGGAAGTACTTTTAATTGTTAGGAACAGTGATGACTTTGAAGTTATGCAAAAGAGAGAAATGTCCTTATGTGTTAGAGATACATACTTTAGTTTTGTGGATGGTAAAAATTGTGATTTTTGGATTTTGCTTTAAAATAATCCAGGGCAGGCGGGATGCCAGGATAGATGAAATAATTATTTCCAAAATGTTATGTTTTTTTACCATCTGAGGGCTAATTGAGGGATCATTGTCTTATTATTTCTGTTTTTGTAAGAATTTGAATATTTCCAGAATAAAAAATAAAAATAACATGATTACTACATTAGGTTAGCATGTGAACCTTCTCTGTAAACTGTCAGGCTGTATGCATGTGAGGGATGATATTGTTATGAAGCGAACAGAGACCAGGCAGTGCTGAGTTGATCCTGAGGACAGAACTATGGCCCAAAAGTAGAAGCCAGGCTCAGGACAGGAGACTGGCACAGGTCAGCAAACCAAGCAGGCTCTCTCCACCATGGTAGGTTGGCTTAGCACAAAATGCGGTAATTTCATCTGTACGGGTTCACCTAAAGTTTATCCTGTGGCTATGTGACCATCTGTCTTCTCTACCTAAATTATAGGCTCAACCCAGTCACTGTCTATCTCGTGGCCCAGTTTTATTTTTCCATAGCAATTATCACTGTTTGTGATTATCTTATCCATGATCTGTTCCTTAGTTTCAATCTCCCTGTCCTCCATCAAAAGTAAACATTGAGGCCAGGAAATTTTTCCCCTTTGTGAGTCCTCATCTCCTAGGATAGTGCTGGGCAGAGTTAAAGGACTTGATAAATATTTGTTGAATGAATAAATAATGCAAATTACATGACTATTTATTTATACTAAAGAATTGGAGGCAAGAGTATGCCCCAAAAGAAGGAGTTTGTTAAATAAACAGTGGACTCTCCATGAAATAGAAAAACATTCAGGCATGAAAAGCAAGCTATGAGTGAATGTTTGCTGTCATGAAAAGATGTTATTATGTTATTGGGTGGAAACTCCAGATGAAGAAATAACATTCACAACCAGAATACAATATTTTTAAAAGAAAAAAATTTTCATTAAGAAAAATCTCAACAGATACATAATATGGGATAAAAATGATTATCTAGATTTATCTTCTGCTTATTTTATTTATCTTTTTTTCTGCATTGAATACAATTACTCAATAATAGGAGGAAAAGTTAAAGTTACTTTATATAAAAACTTAATATAAATATTTTCTTAAAAAATTATTTTTTTTCCAAAATAAACTATCATGTGAAGCAATAAGCTCACATCCTGTTGCTAGATGTGTTTCACATTAACTAGATCATTGTAGAAGGATGTTTTTCTGAACTGAATGAGTGATGATATTACATGATCTCTAAGAACCCCCATCAAATGCTTAACATATCATAAATTTAGGACTCTTTACCCTTTGAAGTTTCTTAAGCATATTTTGAACTAAACTAAACTAATACATTAATCACTTCCACTTTATTATTGATTATAGATCAGTTACGGAATGGATATAATGTCAAAAATGAGCCCAGGCATTTTTTGTATATTTCTGGACTGGGTGGAGTACTGGGTTAATGTGCTGCTTTATATTGAAATGCACCACACCTTACTGTAATTTTCTGATGAGTATAAAGTATAAAGCAAGGATTAAATTATATAGTTTGTGCTGTCAACAATCAATCAGCAGTGATGTTGAGCAACTTCTATATACCAACCATAGTGCCAAGTACCCTGAGAAACTGCAAGATGTATAGGATGCAGTCTCTTCTTGTCCTCAAGAAGCTTAGCATCTACCAGTTGTATGAGAGATCTGCCATGTTTAACGATAAAATGAGAATCAAGAGTTGGCCCCAGGGTTTGGCTTTCTTTTGAGATTTGGTTACACTCAGTACCAGTGGTCCCTTCATAGCAATCCTCAGGGCATACTTGCCCCTAAAAAGAGAAGAAATTCTTTCCTTTCATTTCCTTAACACAACTTAGGCAGTGTGGATCTTCCAGAACGTCAACTACTGGTTCTGGCAGCATTTTTTGTTAGAAAACTTTTAAATCTGTATACGATAACCCTTTAAAGTATTAGATAATATATAACAAATATCTTTTAATGCATATGTAAGCTTGCAAGAAAGTAAGAAAAATTTCTGTGTTCCATAAAGGAAGGGAGAAGTAAAAACCAAAACCAAAATAGGAATTCCGCCCATAAATTTATATGGCAGTTGCCCGAGGATCATTTTCTAGGATCTAAGATCATGAGGAGAAAGAAAGAAGTTTGGGAGCAATAAAAGAGACCTCCTCACTGAAAAAGATGACCAGAGAAAGAATGTCATGAGACACAAAGAAGCCTTTTCTTGGGTTAATGAAGAGTAGAAAGAATAAGTGCTTAAAGTTTATAACCACGGCTGGCACCTCACACTTGTTTGACACTCTCCAAAGGACACTGTACATGTGGTCTGCGAATCCCCAAGCTCAATAATTAACATAAAAAATTGGTCCCAGGCAAACGACAGATGACCTGGGACACCTGACAGAAACAAATCCAGAATTAATCTAGAGGGACTTGCCTCCAACATAAGCCCCATAAGATACCCACAAATGAAGTCTCACTGATATAGATTTTTGTCTATTTTTTATAATTTTGAATAATGAGTTCATCTTCACAGAGAGTCAATAAATAATATAAACAATAGAGTTAGACTACTAGGAAATTTCAAATTAAAAAACTACCAGATAAATATGTTTAAAAATATTTTGGGGGGCTGGGGTATGGCTCAATGGTAGAGCCCTTGCCTAGCATGTGTGAGGCACTGGGTTCAATCTTCAGCACCACGTAAAAATAAAATAAAGATATTGTGTCCACCTATAACAAAAAATAAAAATATTAAATATATATATATATTGTGTATATAACAGACTTTGAATGATTATACTCTATCAATGTAAGTTCAGTTGTAACAAATGTGTCAGTCTGGTGGGGAATATTGATAATTGTGCATTAGTGGGGACAGAGAGTATATGGGAAATTTCTGTGCCCTCCTCTCAATTTTGTTGAACTTAAAACAGCTCTAAAAAAATAAAGAACTATTATGTATAATTATAGTGTACTAATAAAAAATATAATTTAAAAATCTTTTTAAGTATGCTTAAAATGATTTAATACAATAAACAAGAATTTTAAAACATGAAAATATAGACAGACTATGAAGAAAGAACCAAATAGAACTATAATAAATTAAAAATATGTTCACTGGCATTTGAAAAATCAATGAATGGTGTAGATGAAGGTTAGATTTTGCTAAAAATAAAAATCAAAAAATACAGTAGGTGAATAAGGTAGAATTTTCACATGAAAAATTGTTTCTCACATAAAATTCCAGATCTTGTTCATACAACATTGACATTTATGCTCCACAGTCTCTGGGACAAATTCTTTTCTACCTTTCTGTTGCAACTCCTAGTTGGTGACACTTGCTCTTTTGGTTCAATATGCAGTCCCAGCCACTGAGACACATCCCAAGCAACAAGAAGGAGAAATGGATAAAGAAGAAAAGGGGCAAAGGGCCTGCCTGGGTCTATCCCTTGAAAAAAATATCTTACAGAAACTTCCATTTGCATACTGTTGCCCACAACTTAGACACATGGCCACACTTAGCTGCAAGGGAGCCATGGATTCCACTGAAAATTAGAAGCATTATTAATGTGCAAGGAAGAGATATTAGTATGAATATAAATTAACAGTTAAGTGGCAAACAATACATTAAAAAGAGTTGAAAAGAAGTTGGACACAGCAGCATACACTTATAATCCCAGGGACTCAGGAAGCCAAAGCAGGAGGATCACAAGTTCAAGGCCAGCTTCAGCAACTTAGCATTATCCTGCCTCAAAATAAAAATAATAAAATAATTTTCTTAAAAAGAACTCAAATTTATAGCTCAGTAGTAAAGCACCCCTGAGTCCAATCCCCAGTACCAAAATAAATAAATACATAAAAAATAGAGTTGAAAGAGAATTCATGAACTAGAAGATAGTCAGGGATGAAGATGTAAATCAGTGATAGCATGCTTGCCTTGGATATATGAGGCCCTGAGTTCCAGCCCCAGTGCTGGAGAAAGAGAAAAGAAAGAGAGAGAGAAAGAAAAGAAGGAAGGAAGGAAGGAAGGAAGGAAGGAAGGAAGGAAGGAAGGAAGGAAGGAAGGAAGGAAGGGAGGAAGGAAGGGAGGAAGGAGGGAGAGAGAGAGGGAAGGAGGAGGGAGGGAGAGAAAGAAAAAGAGAGGTACAATCATGAAGGATTGGTTCCAGGATCCCCAGGATATATTATCCAAGGATGCTTAGATTTCTTATATAAAATGGCATAGTATTTGCATATAACCTACATACATTCTTTAAATCATCTTTAGGTTATTTATAACACTCAATACAATGTAAATGCATTGTAAATAGTTGTTCTACCATATTCTTTAGGGAATAATGACAAGAAAAAGTTCTGTACATGTTCAGTACAAATACAATTTTTAAAAAATATTTTCAATCCATAGTTGATTGAATCCACGAATGCAGATAGAAGACTGATAGAAGACTGACTGTATGTTTAAATGATTTAATACACAGTGGTTTCTGGAATATAGAATGCAAAAGTCCTACATGCAGATAAGAGTTCTAGAAAGAATGAATGAGAGACATTATTTGAAGAGATACTATCTCTAAATTTTCAAGAATGAATGAAAGTCATGAATCATCAGAACCACAAGTCTTAAAGGAATATTGTAAAAAATGCCAGAAGATGAAATAGATTACCTACATCCAAAAAGGGAAAAAAGGCCTGGCAGCTCCCTTCTCAACTTTTAGTTTCATAAAATAGTGTAAAAATATCTCAAAAGTGAACTGAGGCAATAGTTGCCAACCTGGAATTCTATATCCAGCTAAAATATCATTTAAGGGTGGGAGCCAAATTAAGACATTTTCAGATGAAGATTTATCTTACCACTTACAGACAGTGGCTCAAAGTACTAACAAAGTATTTAGTTCTAGAACAAGAAAAGTGAATCTGGAAGGAAAGAATGATATAAATCAATGAGGGAATGAAAATGTGGATAACATGATAAGCACTGACAGCATAAAAGAAAAGAAATAATGATAATTTGAGCATGTTAAGATGAAGCTATGTAATATTGCACAAAAATACTTACCCAGCTGGTTCCTGCCATATGTCAGCATGGGTTAATATTTCTAGCTCTACCCACCTCTGGCACCATATGAATATGCCTTACCAAATCTTTTACTTCCAAATTTCCCATCCATTTCCTTGATGAGGATTAAAAGATAGTGGTGGTAGATAAAGAAAGAAAAGAGTGAAAGGGAGATTTAGTGGGAAGGAAAAAGCAATACAGCTTGGATTCTGCTTAGATGCAAGATCAACAGAAAGGAAAGAGGGATTTCACAGCTGTTTTCCGTGTAGATGGTGACGGTGTCCCACCCTATGTAGAGGAATCCGAAGGAAAATTTTAACTTGAGAACTAATTGTGTTTATTATGAGATGTGTCTGAGCTATCCAAATGAAATTATTCCATGAGAATCACAGACTTTGAAACAACAGTTTGCAGAAAATTCCATGGCTAGATATAGAGATTTTAGAGACATCCACATAAAGGAATCACCCAACTAGCACTTCCTATTTGAAATCCTAACCAAGGAGACTATTACATATTAGGTCCTCAAATAAGTGTGAGAAATATGTGAATAAATGAATGAGATTTGTCTGTAGAAAGAAAAAGAACCTTAGGAGTAATGGGCAGATTTAGAAGTGGGCTAGGACAAAGAGCAGCAGAGAAAAAAAGGTAGGGGGCTCAACAAATCAGGAAACACTGAGGGAGGAACAGTGCCCAGAATGGAGGTCTGGGGATAATCAGCAGAGGGAAGTACAAATGCAATTTGTGCAGAGGGCTGGGATCCTGGGGACTGAGGAAAGGTCATTGGCTGTAGGGCTCCAAAGATGACTTTGTGATGGGGGTGAGATGATCTAACAGAATGGTCAGTAGGACAAGAATTATTCAACAAGGTTAAGGAAGATTTAAGGAAAACCTGGCATGGCACTCTTGGGAATTTGAGAAAGACACTCAGAAAAGGAGGTAGGTAAACCCGGTAACTAGAGATGAGGTTAACATGACCATTTCTTTTTTCTTTTTGTCCAGGACTGAGGATGGAGCCCAGGGGTACTCTACCATTGAGTTACATTTCCAGCCCCTTTATATTTTTTTATTTAGAGACAAGTTCTCACTAAATTGCCCAGGCTGGCCTCAAACTTGTGATTTTCCTGCCTCAGCCTCCTGATTAACCATACTATAGGCATATGCCACCAGTCCTGGTTAATGGGGCTATTTGTTAAGATAAGGTATCTTTTTAAGTTTTTTATTGATGATATTAATTATATAAATAGCAGGTTTAATTGTGGCATATTCATATGTGCATATAACAATTTGATCAGTTTCACTCCCCAGCACTTCAGTGCCCCCTGCCCATCCCTTATACTCCCCCAACTCTTTTCCTCTACCCTACTCTCTACCCTTCTATTTTCATGAGATTTCTTTATTCCTCTTTTTTCTCTCTAGTTTCCAAATATGAGGGTATCTTTAATACGACTGAAAACACAAGAAAGAGACCTAAAAAGTTCCCCAAATGCCATGGTCTACCCTGCCTCCAGGATAAAATTCCAAAAGCTTTAGGGAGAGGCACAAAACCCTGCCTTATTCATTCTCTGGCATCCTTGGGCTCCAGCCATGCAAAATTGTTTACTACAAAACACATGTTCTCCTCTCTCAACCCTTTGACTTCGTGTTGTTTACTTTAACTTGAATATTATCTATGATCTCAGCCACACAACCCCTATACATCCCTCAGGATTAAGTTCATACAATACCTTTTGCCCGCCCCTCAGCTGAATGAGCCATCTCTCCTGTGGTGTTGACTTCCTGTGCTGTCAGCATTTATCCCATTACGCTATCTAATGACATGCAGCTCCTGTATTAAACTACCAGAGAAGAGTTACTTTTTGTACCTGAAATACAAAAAGCATGCTAGAATATAGTAAATGCTTCAATAAATTTTTAGTGAATGAAAGATTGCATTAATGAATGGACAGTAAATCATTTGGAAAGCTAGGGTACAGGGTAAAGTTTAATTCCTGGATTTCAAGTACATATAATGAAATTTAATATGGTAGAAAAATGACTTTTGGAGAAAAAAAAACAGTCTTTAGAAAAATAGAATAAAATAATGGCCTCTGAATATGACCAATTAAGTTTCCAAACAAGCAGAGTTGATATAACTACATCATTGGCAATGGGACTAATAAATTAAATTCTTAAGTATAAGATACATCATTATATGAAATCAATTAGAAGCCATCGCTTTAGTCTTAATGGAATGTTTTTAAGAGGAGATGCTTGCTTTTCTAGGACTGACTATCACTCAGCCTGAGGCAAGTAGACATATTTCAGATTTATCAGAGCTAAATCATTTTATTCTACTGTAGTATCATCCAAGGAATACAGGATGTTTTCCTTACTCACTGTGAATGCCAGTCGGCCTGTTCAACCTGTTCCACCTAATTAAGATGAAACTGCTATCCCTCCAGATGGAATTTCTTAGTATAACTGTTCAATAGTTTAAAGACACTTAGATGCATCAGGCTCTGGGAAGGGAGATTCTGTGTGACTAACTTGATTGGGTGACATCCTTAGTGTCTGCAGTCTTGCACTGTCCTGATTCTCTTCCACCTGGATTTCTAAAACCTAGGACTTGAAAGTAGCTTTATGAATTGCCTGGACCAAATCTCTAAGCAGTTTCTCTGATACTATCATCATTGTGCTCTGCACTTGGAACTCACTTTTTTCCTTACTATTCAGTGTCCCCCTCAACTCACCTCTTAGGCTTCTGTTTTGCCCATTCATTCATCATTCATTATCTTACCACCTATATATTTCATGCCTCCAAAGTTTCAATCTCTGTTCTTTACACTGATTTGATTGTGATGAATAAGATAGGCCAGGTCTGCTTTCCCATATCTTTAATCACAGAAGTGACTACATCCATTCTCAAGGACCAAATTCCCTTATCTGTGTATAGCTTATTACTATTTATCTGAAATCCCAGTTTTCAAGAATTCTGCCTAGAGTTTCAGTCCCACAGCACTGATTCATGGTCATATCCTGCCAGCACTTCAAGCCTAGCACATCTTGGATGGAACCTCTCTTCCTCCCAACTCCAATTCTTTCTCAAGACTTTTCTATTCTTCCGTCAATGATATCATCATTTCCCAGTCACCAGCCACAAAGCCTAAGAGACACCCCAGTTGCTCCTGTTCCTCAGCCTTAATACTGTAACCAGTTTATCTATTCTTTCTTTTGAACAAATGCATTTCACATCTGTCATTTCCTTTTCTTACCCACTGCCATGTGCCAAGGTTCAAATCCCCATTGCAAGCCTGGGCCATTACACTTGCCTACGGTGATATCCTCTCCATGCACTTCCCCTTCTAGAGTATTCTAATTGTTGGCCACCTAGTTAATCTTAAAGTCACATCAGAGAGTACTGTAGATTTTATCTAAGTCAACTTCCATCTTTCTAAAGTACATCTTTCAAAGTCATTTTTCTACCACCTTATGTTACAAATATAAAACTATTTAAATTCTTTGAATTGTTACTCCACCATCCATAACCTGGCCTCCTCTCTTCTCCTCTGAGGCTGTGTCTTCTGGGGTCTTTCTACACCTCCACCTCCACCTTGGATCCTCTTTTTCCTCCCTCTATCTAATTTTAAGACTACTTTCCAGGAAATGAATAACAACACAGAGTTCAGAATGTTAATTCTGGAGTCAGACACACCCAATCCAAAAAGCTGTGTGATCTTGGGATGGCAACCTAACAACTCCATGTTTTTCTTTTTTTATCAGGAAAATGTGAGGGAAACTTGCCTTGTAGGAGAGTTGTGAGGACTGAATGAAATAATGCCAAACTCTCAGTATATGGTTGATCTTAGCAAATCAGTGGCCAAGTAGCTGGAATTCCAAATCACTTTTCTAATAATAAAAGTGTGTGGTGGGGCCAAGATAACTGGAAGTACCCCTTAAGTGCTTGTCACCTCAACCTGCAAGCAAAGGAGGAAGCCCATAAACGGTGTGCTTTCCTGCTTTGTGCCTGTTGGTTTTCAACAATATGTGGGACTGGTGGTACTACCATCCCAGTGATTGACCATTGGATGGATGTCAACGTGCCTCCTGTACTAAGGTATGTACTCCCATTTGGATTCACATCTCTTGGTAAGTCACCTCTTTTCTTCCTCCAAAATCAGGTTTCAGCTTCCTGCTCAGGGGTTGCCTCTTGCCTTCAGATTGGCTTTCCAGTTTGTTCTGAGTCAGGCAATCCTCCCTTCCTGCCTCATTGTCCATCAAGTCCTGCAGCCTGTTGCTTCAACACACATCACTAGGATGGAGAAGTCAGGCTATCCGTGATATCATCTGTTTGTAAACAGTTTCCACACATCACCTCCCATTGGGAACCACAGAATCTCTCTGGCAGAGCTGGACTGCCTTTCAGGGCCTCCCTGCAGGAGGTCATTTGACCTCAGCTTTAAACAGCGTGAATGAATCAAGGGAGCATTTCTGACTTTGCCTCTCACCAAATACCTCTGGTAGCTGGCTGCTAGGTGGATACCATGACAGAGCTCACCAGTCATTGGGTCATTGATGCAGCAGGAACCAAAAAGTCAAGCTGCAATTTTCTAAGAGCCTGGGTGTGTCCACAGAGGCCGCCTAAAGCTGTAGAACATGACATTGGGAATGGGAACATGGCCAGGTACAGTGACACAGGCCTATAATCCCAGCCACTGGGGAGAATGAGGCAGGAGTATCACACGTTCGAGGCCAGCCTCAGCAACTTAGCAAAAACTTGTCTCAAAATAAAAGGGTTGGAGATATAGGTCAGTGGTGAAGCACCCCCAGGATCAATCCCCAGTATCGAGAGAAAGAGAGAGAGAGAGAGAGAGAGAGAGAGAAGAACATGGACTTTGGTGTCAGGCAGCAGTTCAAGTCTCATCTACATCACTCACCATCATGAGGACCTTGGGCACTCACTAGCTGACTATTTTGTGCCGAATCACTGAAACTCTCTGAATTCCAGTTTACTTACACATAAATAGAGAAATTAATGCCTGGGCATCTTTCCAATAATTGTAAGGAGTAAGTGGGATAATAAATAGGCCTGGAAAAAGTTAACCGTCAATAAATGGTAGCTATTACTATTATTAACACCATTACATTCTCTTTCCTTCTGAACCAAATGAACACAATACAGAGGGCTTTTCCTGAAATGTTTCCTCTTCCCGAAAATGAATGGTAAAAATATATGCCCATGGGGCTGGGTTTCTGTCCTATTCAGCTATTCAGGATGCCTCCCCCCCCACCCCCACCCCACATCCCATACACACACACCCTTTGGCATCTCTGAAGAATAAGATCCCACATTTCTGAGCACAGCGTGTTGCTCTCCACAGGGACCCAGAAACCTGTGGCTTTTGGCTACAGAGATGAGACCTGGAGAAGACAGTTCCCAGTGTCCTCTACAGCTTGGAAAAAGATCCCAGAAATCAAGGGTTAATGATCTTCCATGTAAAGAAGAAAAAGGAGAAGGAGGAGGAGTAGGATGTGGGGGGAGAGGAAAGGAAGAGGAAGAAGGAGGACTAGGAAAAGGAGGAGGAGGAGAAGGAACTAAAGAGGGAGAGGGGGGAGAGGCAGAGAGGAAGAGATAAAGGAGAGAGACTGCTGGCCTGATTCCAAAGGCTCCAAAAGTTGCCCATCCTAACCTTAGTCACAGAATTGCCTAGCCCTGGTGGAGAGTGAGCACCTTAGTGTCAAGGCTCTGCAAAACTTGGGGGCACCAAACAGAAAGAGCAATTAGAACAAGCTATGGAATCAATCACATGCCCAGTCTTCTCCATCAGGCATGGCTAAGTGACTTTGAGCAAATGACTTAACCTCAGTTTCTCTTCTGTAAAATGTGTATAACAGCACCCACTTCTGTGAGTCATCACGAGAATTAGATGATGCTTGCCAGGTAAGATCCTTAGAATACCCAGAACAATCCATAATATGATCACCGCTACCATAATTAGCTATCAGAAAGCCACGTTCCTGTTGGGGCATGAATTGTATATTTCTCCCGGTGAAAGGTAGTGGATGGGGCAAAAGAATAAGATTAATAAACACATGAATGAAGAAATAAATAGGAATAGGCTTTCTCAGGAGGTAGAAGTTTTATTATGATATCTGCAAAGGACCATCGATTCAGTAGGCATGCGTTGGGCACCTTCTGCAAGCAAGCTCCCGCAGAGAATAGGGTCCATTATCCCCTCCACGGCTCTTGGGTCCCCAGAGAGGTAAATCACTTCAGGGTTTAGGGAATCCCGTGGGGCTGAGAACAGAGTGGGTTTCTGAACATCAAAGTGGAGTTAGCTTTGGGAGGGGACAAACTCCGCGGCCCAGCCCCGCGCGGGAGCTGTTTTACTACTAAGGGGAGGAGATGGGTGAGGAGCAGCAGGCAGCGGGGCCGCTCTTGGCTCGGGTGTCGCACTGAAGCAGCTCGTTTCAGACCGCGGGCTGTCTCAGCAGCCGCCAGAGCAGCAGCCGGAGCTCTGATTGTTGCTGGAGCACTGAGATCTCTGGCTGCCTCCCCCACAGCAGCAGCAGCCGCCTCCGCGCTGCCGGCGGCGCCTCCTTGGAAAGCAGCAGCAGCCGGTGGAGCTGGAGCCACAGCAGCCCGAGTTGCCGCCGCAGCAGCCCCCGCTGGAGCGGCCACAGCAGCCTCTGCCGCAGCAAGAGGACGAGGAGGAGGAGGGCGCTGGGGTGGGCGCTGGGGCGGGGCAAGGAGTTGGGCCCTGGGAAGACCCCTTGGAAAAGCCTTTGGCGGATGACTGCTGAGACATCGCGGGGCTCCTCACCGAGAACCTGGAAAAAAGACATCATTTCAAACAGCAGTAGACCTTTTCTTTCCATCAGTGGAACCCAGGGCTTTTGAGATTTCGCTTAGTGAACAAGTCAACCAGGCCAGATGTGGTGGAGGGGAGTGGGGTAAGGCACCAACAAAGAGGAAGAGCAAAGAAACAAGCCCAAACCAGGTGTTTCCAAGTATGGGAAACTTTTCCAGTGAATTACACATGGATAGAGCAGGAAACAACCTATGAAAGAATTAGTAGTTTTCCAGTTTCTCTGACTAGAGTAGGGACCACCCAACATGAGAAACAAAGAAGACATTGAGGCAATTTTTCTATATAATCCAGTCCAAAATCTACTTGGTTCTTCTCCTCTCCCCAATTTTACTTTGACCACAGATGTTCAAGTAATATCCTCATAGTTATTAGCATGGTATGAATATCTCATGGGCTTGAAAACACCCAGATGGCACATGTGTCCCTGCGTCCTGAGGTTAAATTATCCAGGGACACAGAGGCAAATTGTGGTCATTCTTTCTTGCCTGTGTTTCTCATCCCCTGCAACCATTAGGAAAAAGACAATTCATGAGAACATTTCTGTCCAGAGAACCAAAAGACGTGGATTCTAACCATTGCTCTTCAACAGACTTTCTGGATAACTAGAAAAGTCACCCCCCTGCCTGTTCTTCATGTCTTCATTGGCACTATGAGAGCTTGGCTCACTTGAAGCTTACCGTGTTGTCCAGGGATACTTCTACATCTACCCGCTGACTATTTTTTGTCCACTCTTCCCCTAGTCCCTGCTTGGACACTTACCAGACCCTGGCTCCACTGGAAGACTCACTCAGTTCTCCAACTGGAACGTGTCACCTACTAGGCAGTGAACTGAGCAGTGTACAGACTGAGAACCTTTTATAATATTCCAACTAAGTACAGGCTTTTGGGAGGGGCCCATTTCCCAACAGCGTACTCAGCTGACACTCACATCCCAGAGACATTCATCACTCAGGTAGCACTGTAGGTGGTGCACGTGGGCATCCAAGTCACTTCACAGAGGTGCCAGGATTGCTGTGGCATGTTTACTTTCCAAACAGGACACTGTTCATAGCTGGGAGGGCTGTGTGTGTGCTAAGAGAAGGCATAGGGCTCAAGTGAGAAGAGGTCCAGAGCCCCCTTTGTTCTTTTCTACAATGCACATGTGCACACCTGTGCATGGTTCCACCAGCCCACACGTCCATCCGTGTGTAGTCACCTGCTTGGTAGTTGGTAGTTTACTTGTTATCCTGATTCACATCGTTCTGGCTCTCTGCTCTTGGCAGCTGAGGGCAGGCTGCAGGGTTTTTTGATAAACCTGCTGGGTTTCGTGCAGATGCTTTTAGATGGAGTTGAGTGAAGAATCATGGTGGTGAGAATCCCAGTTGTGATTTCTCTCTGTCACTGGAGCCAGGAAGAAAATGCCAGGAAAAGTTAAAAGTTGTGAATGTAGTCAGGTTACCATGTCCCCGTAGTACAGCCTTGGTGGGTCTAGGAGGAAAATGTGTGTGGGTCGATGACCCAAATGCAAAATGCAGGCCAGCCTGGAGACTTGCTGCTGCTTCCCCCAAACCCATCCCCATCTCTCTTGGAAAGCAGGGTCTCCCTGGAGCCACTGTCCAATAGGAAAGAAAAGGAAAATATAAGGAGAAGGAAGAGAGGAAGGCAAGGAATGAGGGAGGGAAAAAAGGAAAGAAGGAGGAAAGGATGAAGGAAGGGAGATGAGGGGAGCAAGTAGGGGAGGAAAGAAGAGCAAGGAAGGGAAGAAAAAGTCCTTTCCAAAGGCCAAAGTGTCAATGATAACTGTTGCTTATTTATTTATTTTTTTGTTAGTTAGTTTTTGGTACTGGGATTGAACCCAGGGATGCTTTACCACTGAATTACATCCCCAGCCCTTTTAATATTCTTATTTTGAGACAGAGTGTCAATAGGCAAAACTAACTTTTAAGAATTAGAAAAGACTTTGGACATCAACTGCCTCAAAACTTCTAAAGCAGCACAACTGCCTGGCCACAACCGTGAATGCCAGCAACATGTCCAAGAATTCAAGGGCTAATGGTGAGAGATAAGCTGGGGGATGAGGGAGCTGGGAGCGGCATGAGGAAACAGACAAGGAAAGGTAACTCACAAAAGAGACCAGTTTCATTTAATGTGGCTCTGGAGCCTGATTAACAGGTTGCCAGTACCTAGAGCATCTCTTGCCAAGTATAGGTAAGAATTTCAAGAAGTGAGGTCAACGACATTACATGTCAAAGCCCTATAAAAATTGGAACAAACCAACACCAAAAGAGGTAGAAGACAGGAAATAATTAAAATCAGGACTGAAATCAATGAAATTGAAACAAAAGAAATTATTCAAAAATTGACAAAACAAAAACTGTTTTTTTAAAAAAATAAATAAAATTGACAAACGCTTAGCCGTTCTAACATAAAAGAGAGAGAAAACTCACATTACTAAAATTTGTGATCAAAAAGAAAATATCACGATAGACACTATTGAAATACAGAAGAAAATTGGAAACTATTCTGAAAATTTATACTCCAGTAAAGAAAGCCTTGAAGACACCAATAAATTTCTAGAGGCATAGGACCTACCCAAACTGAACCACGAGGACATACACAACTTAAACAGATTAATTTCAAGCAAGGAAATAGAAGACACTATCAAAAGCCTACCGAAATAGAAGACACTATCAAAAGCCTGCCAACCAAGAAAAGCCCAGGACCAGACAGATTCTCAGCTGAGTTCTACAAGACCTACAAAGAAGAATTAATACCAATACTCCTCAAATTATTCCATGAAATAGAAAAGGAGGGAACCCTTCCAAATTCATTCTAAGAGGCGAGTATCACCCTGATACCAAAACCAGACAGAGACACATCAAAGAAAGAAAATTTCAGACCAATATCCCTGATGAACATAGATGCAAAAATTCTCAGTAAAATTTTGGCAAATCACATACAAGAACATATTAAAAACATAGTGTACCATGATCAAGTGGGGTTCATTCCAGGGATGTAAATTGGGTTCAGCATATGTAAATCAATAAATGTAATCCATCACATCAATAGACTTAAAGATAAGAATCACATGATTCTACCAATTGATGCAGAGAGAGCATTTGACAAAATACAGCACTCTTTTATGTTCAAAACACTAGAAAAATTAGGGATAGCAGAAACATATTCTCCACATTGTAAAAGCTATTTATGCTAAACCCAAAGCCAACATCATCCTAAATGGAGAAAAATCAGAAGCATTCCCTCTAAAATCAGGAACAAGACAGGGATGCCCTCTTTCACCACTGCTTTTAACATAGTCCTTGAAACTCTAGCCAGAGCAATTAGATGAAAAAAATTAAAGGGATATGAATAGGAAAAGAAGAACTCAAACTATCATTATTTGCCAACAACATGAAAGGGTCAAAAAAATTCCACCAGAAAACTTGGAGAATTAATAAATGAATTCAGCAAAGTAGCAGGATATAAAATCAATACCCATGAATCAAATGCATTTCTATACATCAGCAACAAATCCTCTGAAAGAGAAATTAGGAAAACTGCTCCATTCGCAATAGCCTCAAAAAAATAAAATAAAATACTTGGGAATCAATTTAACAAAAGAGGTGAAAGACCTCTACAATGAAAACTATAGAACACTAAAGAAAGAAACTGAAGAAGACTTTAGAAGATGGAAAGATCTCCCATGC
>CM053400.1:97950266-97984121 GCA_028644305.1 Xerus rutilus | reverse complement strand
AATTGGGAATGAAGGTGGTTGATACTACAATTTCTCTGCCCAACTCAGGGTGGCAGTATGGTTGAGGGGAGAGCACCAGGACTCAGGCAAGGACAGTTGAGTTATGGAGGCTCTTGGTCAGACCAGGAGTCTATGTTTCAGAGAAGATGGTGGATGTTTTAGTCAGCTATTTCACCACTGTGACTAAAAGACCAAACCAGAACAATTGTAGAGGAGGAAAAGTTTTCTTGAGGACTCATGGTTTCAGAGGTTTTAGTCCATAGAAGGCCAGCTCCATTCCTCTGGGCTCAAGATGAGGCAAAACACCATGGCAGAAGAGTATGGCAGAGGGAAGCAGCTCACATGATGATCAGAAAACAGAGAGAGAGTGCCTGGGAATGTGGCTCGGTGGTAGAGCACTTGCCTAGCATGTGTGAGGCACTGGGTTCAATTCTCAGCAACGCATATAAATAAATAAAGGTCCATCAGCAACTAATAAAAAAATTTAAAAGAAAGGAAACAGAGAGATCTCCACTTGCCAGATACAAATGTATACCCCAAAGCCATGCCCCAAATGCCCCCCTCCTCCAGTCACACCCCACTTACCTTGAGTTACCAATTAATCCTATCAAGCAATTAATTCACTGATTGGGTTAAGGTTCTTGTAACCTGATCATGTTTCCTCTGAACCTTCTTGCATTGTCTCACATGTGAGCTTCTAGGGAACACATCACATCCAAACCATAACAGTGGGCAACACTGGAATCAAATTCCCCTCTAAAGGACAGGCCCCAGAAGGCAGCTCCAGACCCTGTCCCTGCTCCCTTGTCCATGCCCTTAACCACAGCTTACTCCATACTCTAATCTCAACTCCCTCCAAGGCCCCTTAGAGCCCCCGTCCTCCTTATAGAGCCACCCCCCATCCAGTGATCTCCCAACTTCTGTTTAAACCCCTCAGTACAGAGAATTCACAATGCTCAAGACATCTGCCATTCGCTTTTCTGAAGACATTAGATGGTTAGAAATTCTTCTTTATTTTGAGCCAAAAATGTTCCTCTTTGTAGCCTCTGCCCACTGGTTCTAGTTAGACCCTTCCAGCCTCTGAAAATAAATCTGATTCTCTCCAAACACAACTCCTGAGGTGTTGAAAGACAGATTTCTTAGCTCTCCTTTTGACTTCTTCTCCCAGATGAGCATTCCAGTTCCTCTCAGGCACGGATGTCATTAGTGGACATGGCTTTAGATTATATAGCCATTCTGGTCCTCCATCCTGACATTTCTGGGTCCTTGTCACAGAGATGGAACAAACCTGGCAAGGGACAGTCCAACAACTACTCCATGAAAGAGCCACCAGGCCCCATTCACAGCACAGTGTAGAAATGTCACTCCTGGAGTCACACAGTAGAAAAATCTATGCAGCCCTAACTTTTACCTTCACTGTCTTTGGGGCCTGTACCAATCTAGAAGTTCCCAGGGATGGGCTTATTATTGAGGGAGGTTGTGGCAATATAACCAGAAAGAATGGCAGTTAGGGAAGGAAGCAGGTCAAGACCAGAGAAAAATGGCGGCAATCAGGTCTGAGGAATGAGGCCAGGATGTAAGGGGGGAAGCAGATCATGAGGTCATAAGGTTAAAAAAATTAGAAACTGGTTCAGAAGCAAAGTTTTGTGGTATCTTGAGGAACTAAACCAACTGGTATCCCTCTGAGTTTCTAACTGAGTAAAGAAAAAAGAAATAGTTCTAAACAGAGTTACGGGGGGAGAGGTTCCCTCTTCATCAGAACTAAATTCACTTTTCTTGTCTTTCACATAATAATTACATGTGAATCCATGGTAGCATCAAAGTAGGAGGCAAACACCTGAAGCTTATCTCCAGCATGGGCTCAGGATGCAAGAGCTGGGGAAACTAGTGATCCTTCTGGCCCATGGGCTACATCCAGGCTCATGAATACAAAGAAGAAGAATGGGAAGTTGAGGAGCCAGTCTTCTGATCTGCTCCTCCAAAAGAGCAGTTGTTATAAGCAGGACCAGCTGTATACTGTCCAGGGCCCATAGCAAAATGAAAACGCAGCATAGGAATTCCAAAACAATGGAAACAGAGCTTTACCCCAAATGTGAGGTCCTTCTTGGTTCAGTCTCCCAGTGGCTGCAGGTTGAACACCAGTGAAGTTAGTTCTGACTCTGGGGCAAGTGCACATATGATTACAAGCACAGGCTCTGCTGCCCAGGGTCATATCTCAGCCCAGCCTCTTTCCAAAAAGGTGCCACTAAAAAAAAAGTTAGGGGTTGGCAAATCTTTTCTGTAAAGGATCAGCTAGTAAATATTTTAAGCTTGGCAAGCTGTATAATGATCTCCATCGTAAACACTTGACCGTGTCATTGTAGAATGAACGCAGACATAGATAATGCAAATTATATGACAATGTTTCAATAAAACTTTATTTACAGATCCAAGTGGTGGACTGGACTTGGTTCACAGGTTGGAGCGTTATGAGCTGATTTGAAAGTTAAGTCAGGCTGACCCCGTTCTGCTCAGACGTCTCGCCCTGTGTGGGGAGTTGGCCCCCCTTCCTGTAAGAGCCACTCGAATAGAAGCTGACATCCTCACCCTCTTGCACCCAGACCACAGCTTCTGCAATTCATAGAACAGACATTAGCCTGCTTCCTGAGCATGTACTGAGAATCTTTCTGAGAAACATGTTCTATAACTGTATTAGTTTCCCCTGCCCCTTTTCCTTTGCAGTTGTTTTTTAGGGCTTTTTTTTTTACAGCCCTCCACAAAAACTCTGTGTCTTGGGATGCAGAACCATCTACTTTCTGCTCTGTTGGCCCTGGCCAGAATAAATCCTTTGTCTTGACTTCAAAAAGACCCGGAGTTTTATTTGGGATTTTTGGAATTGAACCTTAACTGTAGTCCTGCTCTAGGACTTCAATTTCCTCAACTATGAGATGAGAATAATCACAGTACCTACCTGTAGATTTGCTTTGAGGATTGGATAAGACAATGTAAATACTGAGAGGGTCTTGAATGTAGGAAGTGTTCAGCAAGTGTTTGCTGTAACTACTGCGGGGCATGTGCCAGACTGGCGAGGTGGCAACAAAGCATGGGCCTCAGAAGTGCCCCTTCCTCACCATCCATCTAGCTGCTTCCATCTCTGCTCTTCTCCTTCCCTGGACGGCTCCTTCTGTAGAAGGCCCTGGGAGTGGTTAGGTGGGTTGGGACAAATGGTCAAAGCCTAGTTCATGTCCATACTGCCCAGGTAATAAGAGAACAGGTGGGCCTGACAGGTTAGAGGTTCTGGAAAGGACTGGACAAAACTGGTTGCAACTCATCCAAAAAGATTAGCAACTTAGCAAGACCCTAAGCAACTTGGCAAAACCCTGTCTCAAAATTAAAAAAATAAAAAGAAAAAGAAAAAGAAAGGGCTGGGGATGTGGCTCAGGAGTACCAAAAAATATTTTTTTTCAGATATGTGAAATCAAATGTTCTCTGACAACTGTGGATTATACCAAGAATCAACTAGAAAATCTCTGAATGTTTGAAAAGTAAACAACACATGTCTAAATGACCCATCAGTCAAAAAAGAAATCACATAGAAAAGTAGAAAATATTTGAGGCTGATTCATAATAAAAATATTATAGGTCAAAACGTTTGTTGGAGCTAAGGCAAATCTTGGAGGAAATTTTATAGCTTTAATGAATGTATTAGCAAAGGAGGTATATTAACAGATCTGTTTCAGCCTCAAGGAATTAGAAAAATAACAGCAAGTAAAGGCCAGAAAATGAACAAAGATATACATAATAAAGAGGAAATCAATGAAATTGAACACAGATACACAATAGAGAAAATCAATTAAAGTCAAAATTTAATCCTATGGAAATTTTGTAAAATGGATTAAAATTTATAAAGTTAAAAATTAACAAAATTGATCAAGGAAACAAAGGAAAAATGCAAACTTGCTAATATCAGGAACAAAAAAAGAGGAAATCAGTACAGATTATACATTACTACAAACAACACTATACCAATAAAATAGAAAATTCAGATGAAGTAGTTTTAAAAATACACCAAAGCAGACACAAAAAGAAAAGTAAAATCTGAAAGGGCTTCTATGATTAAAATAAGTCAAATGTTTTTTAAGACTTTCACACAAAGAGAAAACATCAGGCCCAGAAGTTCCACTTGGTATTGGTGAGTTCTTCCAATTTTTAAGGAAGAAATAATGCCAATCTTAAAGTTTTCCAAAGAAAAGTGTCCAATGATAATTTCTCGCATCTCTCTGGTGCCACATCATGCCATGGACTCCCAATACTCTTTCCCACCAGACACAGAGTCATCGGTGCCTTTAAATCTAATCAGGTTAAGACCCAGAAAATCAATGGTCAAATGTTATCTCTCATATGTGGAATCTAACCAAATTAAGGGAGTGAAAAGTAATGAGGGAGGGAGGGATTCCTATGAAAATAGAAGAGAGATCAATGGAGCAGAGGATGAAATTGACGGGGAGGGAGGAGGGATGGGAAAAGAGAGGACAGTGGAATGAATATAACCATGAATTTCACCTTTATGTATCTATAATGCACTAATTTAAAAACAACTATAAATAAATAGAAGAGAGACCAGTTGAGTAGAGGAAAGGGAACAAGGAGAGGGAGGAGGGGAAGAAAAGGGAAAGTACTTGAGATTGGATTTGAGCAAATTGTATTCCATGCTTGTATGATTGATTATGTCAAAATGAACTCCAATATGATATATAACTATAATGCATTAATTAAAAATTAAAAATCTAATCAGGTTAGAGAAGCAATTACAGAAAACTTAGAATTCATTCAGAAAATTCATCTTTAAGATTCTGTTTCTGTACACAACATCCTCACTACCAAAATCTGTATCAGGCAGGGTTCCACAGTACCAGTACTAATACCAATTCTGTGTGTGTGCATGTGTGTGTGTATGTGTATGCACCTGTAAATATGTACAGAGCAAGAGATTGGCATTGATGGCAAGGAATTGGCTTACATAATTGTGGAGGCTGGCTTGGCAAGTCTGAAAGCCATAGGGCAGGTCTTCAGGTAGAGCAGGTTAAAAAATCTCAAGCAGAAGCAGAAAATGCAATTCAGGTCAGAATTTTCCTTTCTCAAAGAATTCTCAGTTCTGCCTTTCACTGGATTAGATCCAGATCACCAGATTACAAGCACACTCTCCTTCATTTAAAGTCAACTAATTATAGATATTAATCACATCTTGAAACTACCTTTGCAACATCTGAATTAGAGTTTGATTGAATGACTAAAGATTATAGTCTTGCAAGTTGATGGATAAAGTCATCTGGTTGGATTTATTTCAGGGCTAGGGATGTGGCTCAGTGGTAGAGTGCTTGCCTAGCATATGCAAGGCTCTGGGTTGCTTCTGCAGCACCACAAAAATAAATAAATAAATATATATATGTATATATAAATATATATATATATATTTTAGAAACATGAGATCTGCTTCAAATATGATAATTAATGATTGATTAACATGAAAAAGGAGAATCTTATATGTTCATTACAATGTATGTAGAAAATAACAGCAAAAAATATTTAGAGGAAAGCTGTCATTCTCAGATAATATGATTATGCTTGTATAAAGTCAAAAAAAGGAAACAATGAAAATTATAGCTGAATTTAGTAATAAGTACTGGATAAAAGCCAATTTACAAAGTTCAATTATATTTCTATTTGTTAGTAACCATCAAATAAAAATAAAATTTTTAAGATACTATTGATAATGACAAAAACAAACATCAAAAATCTAGTGGAAAATACACAAATTCTTTAAACTAAACACTGCAAATATATTGAAGGAAGTTAAAGAAGCCCTCAATGAAAAGAGAGATCTAAAATATTCATGGGTTAGAAACTTGATGTTCTTCAAAGATAATTCTCCTCCTCCTCTTCCCCTTTTTCTTCTTTCTTCTCCTTCTTCTTAGTATGTATAGATGTATATGTATGTATAGTATGTAAAGAAATTCTGTAAAGAAATTCCCAATCCTGGAAACTTTTTAATAAAATTGACAGTCCAGTTCTCCAAAATGTAGGTACAATTGTAAAGAATTGTACAGAATTGCCCAACTAGTGTTGAGAAAAAAACACAAAGCTATAAGACTTACCCACCAGATATCAAAACTCTGTATAACGTTATGGTAACTGAGACTGTGGCATTGGTTCGAGAGTAGAAACACAGAACGATGGAACAGAATAGAAAGGCCAAAAACATACCCTCACCTATGCCGTCATCTAAGTTATAACAAAAACACAATTTAGTTGGAATCTTTTTTTTTTTAGTAAGTGGTGCTGGGTCCTTTAGAGATCCATGTGCAGGGAGAATGAATTTGGAAACGTACCTCAAAACATACAAAGCTATTTATTTGAAATGAGTCATCGGCCTACACATAAGGGATAAAATAAGCTTCTAGATGAAGTCAAAAGAGAATATATGCGTGACTTTGGGCTGGACAAAGATTTCCTAAGCAGGGTATTAAAAGTACTATTCATAAAGGAAAAGACTAGTAAATTGAAATTATTACAATTGAAAACTTCTACTCCTTGAAAGATATTCAAAAGACAGCAACTAGGAAAGAAGTACACTGGAAGAAGAAATTTGTGTCTCACGGATACATCCAACAAAATAGTTGTGCCAAGTGTATACAAAGAATCTCTATGAATCATAAAGGAAAAGGCAGTGTGATTTTTAAATGGCAGGACAACTGATTAGGCACTTTGTGGAAGAAACAGCAAACTGCCCAATAAACACAAGAAAAAACAATCAACATTTTCATCAGAAGAATGTGATTTTCAGTAAAGATGTGATTACCACTACACACCCAGCAGGATGGCAAGGATTTGAAAAGACTGACAATACTAAGTATTGCAAAGACTTGGGCAATTAGAATTTACAACTTCCATTGTTGTATAAATTGACACATCCAATTAGAAAATTTAGCAACATCTACTAACATTGAACATATTCATGCCCTGTGATTCATCAGTTCCATTTCTGGATATACATTCAACAGAAATAAATGTTTATGCTCACTTAAAGGCACACACAAGAATGTTTATTGTAGCTTTATTTCTAATAGTCCCAAACCAGAAGCAACCCAAATGTCTATGAACAGTTGAGTGGTACAGTAGGCAGAAACATGTCCCCTTAAAGATGTACTGGTCTTAACCCCTGCACCCTGTGAATATGGTTACATCACAAAGGGAAGTTGGAAGATGTGATTAAGTACCTTGATGTGAGAAGATTATCTTGGTGGGTCCCATCTAAATCACATGGGTACTTTAAATCTGACAACATTCCCTAATTGTGTTCATAGGAGAAGATGTACAAAGAATGGTCAGAGAAATGCACGGCTGCCAGCCTTAAAGATGGAGGAAGCCAGGTACAGTATCACATTCCTGTAATCCCAGTGGCTCAGGAGGCTGAAGCTAGAGGATCACAAGTTCAAAACTAGCCTCAGCAATTTAGTGGGGTTCTAAGCAATTTAGTGAGACCCCTATCTCAAAATTTTAAAAAATATAAATAATAATTAAAAATGATTGTGGATGTAGTTCCTGGTTAAGTGCCTCTAGGTTTAATTCCTGGTACCAAAGGGAAAAAATGGAGGAAAAGACCAGTAAGCAACGAATATGGATGATCCCTAAAAGTCAGAGAAAACCAGGAAACAGAGCATCCCTAAAGCCCACAGAAAGGAAGGCAGCTCTTGGAACACCTGGATTTTAGCCCACTGGGACCATGCCAGACTTCTAACTTATAGATTTATAAGATATTAGTCTCTGTTGTTTAAGCCACTAAGGTTGTGTTGATTTATTATAGCAACAATGGAAAAATAACACAAAGACATAGGATATATTCACAAAGTAAAATATGCACAGCTATTTAAAAAAAACAAGGATAAATCCCACAGAACATTGACTAAGAAAAGTAAGATGGAAAAACAAAAATTTAGATAGTCTGTCCTTTATTTCTATTTATATGAAGTTCAAGAAAAGACAAAACTAATGGTGGGTACCTTTTGCACTGTGGAAAGAGCACAGGAGGCAGCTGCTTGAAGAGATGGAAATATTCTGTATCTTAACCTAAGTGGTGAGTACATGTGTGTATACAAGTGAAAAAACTCTACTTTTTAAAAGTTGTACATAGATACACATAGATTTTAAAAAATGTAATGGGTAAAAGAGCATTCAGTTAATGTGGGGACAATTAGTTATCCACATAGTAACAAATATTTTTCAAACTTTTGTTTTTAAGTTGATAATTCTCCACAAGAGGGCGCCCTTCCACAAGCAGGAGTCCTGGGGCGGCACAGCGATGACCATTGACAGCCTGCGCCTGGCCTTTCCAGTTTCTATTTCCTCACTGAGCTTTTTTAGACTATTTATAGGAGACACACATGTCACACAATCACAGTGATATGTGACTCGTGTGAAAAATTTTTTTTAACTAGGTAAGGCCTGATAAGATTTCTATGTGGACAGATGAGAGGACAAGTGTGGATGAGCAAAACCTAAAACACATGTAGTTGATCTCTTTGTAAAAGTCAAAATCTTAATTAACATCTGGGGTGTCTGTATAGATTTTGACACCTAAAAATCTTTAAAATGGAATGTTCTTGAGTTGCTAGTATCAAAATTTAGTATAAAAAATTGTTTTGCAATTCCCTGATGGCTAAAGATGTTGAATATTTTTTCATATAATCATTTGCCATTTGTACTTCTTCCTTTGTGAAGTGTCTGCTCCATTTATTCACCCATTTATTCGCCCATTTATTTGCCTATTTATTGATTGAGTTATTTGGGGATTTCGGTGTTAAGTTTTTTGAGTTCATAAAGTTCATATTCTGGATATTAATCCTCTGTTAAAAGAGTAGCTGCTGAAGATTTTCTCCCACTCTGTAGGATTCGTCTTCATTCTGTTATTTCCTTTGCTGTGCAGAAGGCTTTTTTAATTTGATGTAATCCATTTTTTTAGTTCTTCCTACGATTGCTGAGCTATAGGAGTCCTATTCAGTTGTTGCCTGTCCCCCATCTTGAAGTGTTTCCCCTGTGCTTTGTTCTAGCTGTTGTGAAACGTCAGGTCTTATTCTTAGGTCTTTGATCCATTTTGAATTGAATTTTGTACACAGTGAGAGATGGGGATCTACTTTCATTCTTCTACATATGGATATCCAGATTCCCCAGTACTATTTGTTAAAGAAGCTGTCTTTTCTCCAATGTACATTTTTGGCACCTTTGTCAAGAACCAGATGACTGTAGCTGTGTGGGTTCATTTCTGGGTCTTCTAATCTTTCCTATTGTTTGTGGCTCTTTGCCAGTACCATGCTGTTTTGGTTACTATACCTCTGTACTATTCTTTGAAATGAGATATTGTGATGTGTCCAGCATTGCTCTTTTTTCTCAGATTTGTTTTAGCTGTTCCAGTTCTTCTCTGCTTCCATATAAATCCTAGGTTTGTATTTTCTAGTACTATGAAGAATGTCATTGGTGTTATGATGGAGGATTGCATTGAATCTGTAGACCACTTTGAGAAATATGGCCATTTTAACAACATTAATTTCATCAATCCATGAACATGGGATTTCTTTCATCTTCTAGTGTCTTCTTCAATTTATTTCTTTCGTGTTCTATAGTTTTCATTGTAGAAATTTTTCTTCTACTCAGGTTTATTCCTAAGTATTTTTAAACCTTTGTGAATTTAATCAAGATTCCATTCCCTAACCCCACTCCAGTCATCAAGAATAAAAATAATAACAAATTCTGGTGAGGATGCTGGGGTAGAGGTGTCACAAGTGAGTGAGGAACTGAAGTACTAAACCTTAATTCTTGTGTCTCCACAAAAGACCTGAAAAGCCAAGCAAGAGAATGTTATTATATGTAAAAAGTAAGGCTCAAGCAAAGAGTATTCTCAAAAGAGAAAGAGAGTAGGTCATTCCTGAGCAGAGAACCACTCTCTTCTATACAGGCTATTTTCAAACTTAATAGTTTGATATTTACCAGGAGAACTAGGGGCCACCTTCTGCAGTCTTTATCAATAAGATGTTTATCACCTTCTTCATATCAGGCAGGGGAGTTTTTACCCTTCTTGGTCCTCTCCAGAACTGTCATGGTGACCATCTCATTTAGGGGATCTTCACCTACAAGTCAATGCTATGTTAATGCAGCATTGTAGGCGAAGTCAATGACCAAGCAAATTCTATCTTAAATATGTCTGTGCTATTAATACAATTTCCCTTCTTACATACATTGAGAAACTTATGGCCATAAATTCTAACTTTACAATGACCCCAGGTGACCCTATCAGGAGTTAGTCCCATTGACCTTTCCTTGTTGATGTATTTTTTAATTGGCTTCCTTTGTTTCTGTTTATTTTCAGGGTCAGTATACCTGTTGTTTCTCTTCATGTTACTTGACCATTCATTAAAGGCAATTCAAAAAAATCCCAAGTCCCTGCTTTGTTATTGGTTCACATTCCACTGCTTATCACTAACTACTATCTAACAGGGGAATTACACACTGTTGGTGGAAATGTAAATTACCACAGCTACTGTAGGAATCAAAATGGAGATTCCTCAAAAAAAAAAAAAAATAGAACAATATCATATGATCCAGCTATACCACTCTTCAGGTATAGCCAAAGGAATTAAAGTCAGCATATTATAGAGACAGCTACATACCTATGTTTATCACAGCACAATTCACAGTATTCAAATTACAGAATCAGCCTAGGTCCCTGTCAACAGATAAATGGATAAAGAAAAATGTGAGATATATATATATATACATACACATACACACACACACAATTGAGTATTATTCAGAAAAAAAGAATAAGATCATGTCATTTGCAAGAAAATGGATGGAATTGTGAACATTGCTAAGCAAAATAAGACAGACTCAGGAGGACAAGTATCAAATGCTTTCTCCTATATGTGGAATCTAGGGTGGAAAGGTGACATAAAATAGATGGAAACAGAGAAGAGGAAAGGGGACTAGAGGGAAAGGAGAGGACATGGGGGAATGGAGAATTAGGGGTAAGGCGGGTGGGAATTATCAAAATATACTATATGTATGTACAAATATGCCACAATGAAATGCATTATTTTGTATAATTAATATGCACTATTAAAAATTCCAAAAACTCTAAAAATTTGTTTTTAATTTAGTAAGTGTAATAACTGGAGCTTTCTCATCAAAGTAGAGCATTCTTCTTCCACTTAAATAAACTTCACACATATCTGTAGATTGAAGTGCGTTTGTGTTCTGTTTTCTATTTACTGTTGTCAGTCTTTCAACATTTACTTGGCACGTTACTATGGGGCCTGTGCTCATCTTGTGGACTTAGAAATAAATAGTGCTGATTCCCCATCCGTCCACTGGGGGGAGACAGACACATTAGCCACACAGTGAATGGAAATAGGGCAATGTGACTTGGGGGCAACCAGGACTGAGAGGATTTGGGTCCAGGGGAGGCAAGGGATGGCTTCTGGAAGTAGGTGATTTTTGAAGCTGTGAGACTTGAACAGAAGTTGCGAGGCACCTTGAGTGTAGAAAATACTGTTCCTAACACACAGCAGCACAAGTAAAGACAAAAGGACACCAGCGTGGCACTACCATAAAGACTACATACATACTATATGTGTGTGTGTGCGCGCGTGCGCGCGTGCGTGCACGCGTGTGGTCTTGTTTTGAGACTGAAACAAAACTAATTTGCTAGATTCACATCTAGGAGGATTTTGAGTGCCAGGTAGACCTGAAGAATGAAGATCCATTGGATGAAAAGGTGGTTTTCACACACAACCAGCAGGTGGCGCCCTCCCTTCTCCACAACATGCAGCCTGGCAGGATCCCGCCCAACACTACACCAACCAGGAATGAGCCAAATACCGATGCTGCCTGGGCCACTCCCAACACTTGCACCTTACCCCTAACACACACACAACCACCACCACCACCACCACCACCACCGCTGAGCTCTTCCGTACCCACTACCCAGCAAAACTAGAAAACAAGAACAGAAAGCCGGGCACGGTGGCGCACGCCAGCCCTATTTTGTGTTTTATGTAGAGACAGGGTCTCACTGAGTTGCTTAGCGCCTCACCTTTGCTGAGGCTGGCTTTGAACTCGAGATTCTCCTGGCTTGGCCTCCCAAAGTGCTGGGATTACAGGCTTGCGCCACCGCACCCAGCTAGGAATTAATTTTAGAATGATGCAGAAGTTGGACCTAAAACAGTACTAGGAAGCAGCCTGGATGTGGCAGATAAAATCAGCACACAGTGGAGGCCTGTGACTCCTAAGTGCCTGTCCATGGTGGCTGAGGTAGTCTGCAGCAGCAACACCAGCTGAGCAGGCAGGGACTGCTCCCCCACAACAGAAACAGGCATAGAGGCAATAGGGTGTAGAGAAGGGAAAGAACTAGGGCTCTAGAGCAGAACTCCTAACTTGCTAGCTCTATGAACCTGAGCAAGTTATCCACTCTCACTGAGCCTCTACTGCCCAACTTAGAAATGGGTTCATAACGCTGTCCCAGAGGAGATGGCAAGGTCAGCATGTGTTAGTGCCTAATAGTGCCTAGCTTATAATAAATACTTAATAAATGGCAATAGCTCATCCCTGTTACCCTCCTCCATGACTCCCTGCCAGCCACACTAACCTCCATGCAGGATCTTGCATAGGTTAGGCACACTTTCACCTCAGTGAATTCACTCAGACTCTTTCCTCTGTCTGGAATCTTCTTACCTAACATATCTGCTTGGTTCACTCCCTAAACTTATTCAAGCATTTGCTGAAAAGTAGGTCTCTTAATAAAACAGTTATGACCAATCCACTTAAATTGAAATTTTCCTGGGCAAGGAGTATAGCCCAGTGGTAGATCACTTGTCTAGCATGTGTAAGGTCCTGGGTTCAATCCCCAGAACCACAAAAAAAAAAGAAAAAGAAAAGAAAGAAAGAAAATTTTTCAAAATTTTTAATTGCAACTTACCCTTCATCCCTGACATGCGTACGACCAATCATCCTTATTTGACTCTATTTTTATAGTGGTTGTCATCTCCTAATTATTTTTTAGCATTTATTTATTAGGTTCATCGTTCACTTCCTACTCCCCTCCTCCTATCATCCCAGATTTTATCTGTTATTTTTATTGCTATACCCCTAGTGTCAAATAAAGGCTTGATAAATATTTTTAAATGAATAGATAGATGATCTTTCATCTTCACAAATCAAATCTCTTCATCTGTCAGAAGAAGATGAAAGGTAATTCCTTACATTGAAGGGCCAACAGGAAAGGAAAGTCCTGCCCCATGGCAGACGTTTTCCAGGTAGTTTCGGGAGTGGCCCTTCAGAAGATCACGAAGAAAGGCTACCCCACATACATACCTGCAGCCCAAAGCTCACAACCCTGTGCAGAGGCCCACAAACTGCTGGGTTTGAGCTCTGAAGAAGAGCATCAAAGGGTGGGACTTACACAGAGCCCTATGTCTTTGGGGTTGGCATTTATCGACACCAAACTGTACTCTGGGCATTCAGAAATCAGTGGAGATTATTCTTTGCCCTGGAGATGCCCACGGTCTTTTGGAGTCAGATGAAACTGGAATTGAATCCCAGCTCTACCCAAATTGAGTTATGATCTTGGAAAAGTCATATAAATTCTCTGAACCTGAGTTTACACCTCTGAAAAACAGGGATAATTATGGCCACTGCCCAACACGCTGTTTACACACAGTTTGCATTTTATAAACTATATCCCTTTTTCCACCCTGAATCTGACATTTTGCTGGAGTTCTATTTCCTGAGATATTTCAGGACTTTGCCTGAAGAGGGAGCCAGAGCACCATGGAATCCTACAAGGCTGCTGAGACCTTTAGCACAGGGCAACTTGGGAATGCAAGTCTACCAAGGTAGTTTTGGTCCCCAGACTATGCCTCCTCTCTCTCAGTGCTCTTTACCCTAGCCCCTCCATCCTGTGATAATGTGTGGCCCACAGGCTGCCAAGAGGCTCCTCCATCCCAAACTCCAGCCAATCAAAATAATCCTTCAATCAAGAAACCAACAGTCCTTCCAGTCACTTTATGAGGTAGGGAAGTGAGCAGTTGGTTCCATAAAACCAATTGCACCAGGATGTTGCTAGGTAATATTTACTTCTACCAGGTAACATACATGTACTTTAACAGGTACTTTTAAAGATACATCTGCGGACAAGTAGGCATTCCAGATGCCAAAATCAAATGCTGCTCACCTCATCTTTAGACCAACCTGCATTTCATGGGTGACATGCTGACTGGTGCGTACTCTTGATGAGCCTATATGAGACTAAACTACAAAATTGCTCATCTTCCATCATTTTTGACCTATAAAACAATCATTTCACATGGTCCAGAGTAATATTCCACTCCATTGATTTCACTATAGACTAGCTTTTTTCTTTCCCACTTTTCCCATCCCATTTCTAACCCCAATTACTTTTCTCACTCTCATTATATCTCTTCCTGTCTCTACAGCAGTTTCCGGTTCCTACTTCTTGCTTTAGCCATACCTCATTCTCCCAGGACATCTCCCTGGTGGAGCAGCCACTATGACAGGATTGACCCCATCTGGCATCTCCAGAGGGTGTGCACCTTGGGCACATCTGGGGTTTATCCTGCCAGGGGCATAGGTGCCCTAGCTTGCCCACACAAAAATGTCCCATAGGCCTTCTCCCACTCTCCCAGCAAACTTCTCCATCCACCCAGACTCCGGAGAGCAAGACCCACAGAATAATTCTTCATACCCATCCCCCAGTCTAATCGTCCCCATCTGCAAATTGCAAAAGAGCCATGTCCACCATATAAGTTTGTCATAAGGAATGAGTAGAGTAATGGATGTAAAAAGGCCTAACACCCTGCCTGATACACAGTGATCATTCTGCAAGGTAGCTTTCCTCTCAGGATCCCAGGAAGGGTCTAGAAGAACAAAGCAACAAAGTTCTATCCCCTCCAACCCCCTCCAACCCCCTCCATCAAAGTCCCATTCCACTGCTGTACCCCTGCAGCTTACCATTTTGTCAAATTTGGTCTGGCCCTGTGCTCCAGGCATTCAGAGACAGAAAGCCCAGATCACATACTCCTGTGAGGGCTGCAACACAAGGCAGGACTGGGACCATAATCAGGGCTCAGTAACTCCCCAGGGGACTAAATTCTATCTCGCGAGAGTCTCTGGGCCCTGGGAATTTGCACCTCACACACAGCCAGGGCAGTCACTGTGCCACCACACGGCATGGTATTTCCATATTTGTTACATTTAAATCACACCTCATCTTTTGTTTCAAAGGGAAACACTGCTGTTAACTGCTTCTCTTCTCCACAGATGTCAACAGTTTCCTCTATCCTTTAAGTCTCTCCAGTAAGGATGATAAGGAACGAAACTCTGAATGAAATCAACTATTCCCGAGGAAGAAGAATCAGTCCCTGAGAAAATAAATCTGGCTTTGAAGGTTAAATGAAGAGGGTCTGTGAAGAGAAGCAGAGAAATTTGTACCCAGGAAGGGGAAAAGGTGGTCAGACTGGGATGAGGGATACTAGAAGCTTTTCTCCCCTTCCGAGTCCTCTCTACCCGACCCTCCCCATTGATTCTTAGTCTCTCACCCCTACCCCTCACCTCTGCAGTTCTAGGAAAGTCTGTCAAGGCTTCAGGAAGTAGAGAACCCCAGGCTGGCTTTGGAAGAATTATAAATAAGTAATTAATACAAGAGACAAATGCAGACACCCAGGCAGGATTTTCAGTGGAGACAGGAGGCTGCATGTTTGTCTAATTTGGAATTTTAAAGTAATATAAAATTCTAATTACAATTTTAGGTTTCTCCCAGAATAATGGTATTAAGCTAGCAAAAATATAAAAATGGAAATTTCCTCCTCCAATGAGAATGGAATCAAAGGGAAGGATTTATGTCCCACCTGAAAAAATTTCAAAACCTGACAGAATTACAGTTTTCAAGACATTGAATCAGGAGCAATGTAGGATCTTGATCTCCGTGAGATGAGAAACAAAAGAACTGGAACCCAGGATAAAAAGGAAAGAAGGAAGGAAGGAAGGAAGGAAGGAAGGAAGGAAGGAAGGAAGGAAGGAAGGAAGGAAGGAAGGAAGGAAGGAAGAAAGAAAGAAAATGACAGAAAAGAAGGAAGGAAAGAAAAGAGAAAGAGAAAGGAAGATGGAGGAAGAAAAGGTTTTGCCTCAGTATTATCCCTAGCCTAAGTGCTACTCTAGTCCCACCTAACACACCTTAAAAATCAAAACTTTAAATGGTTGTACCACTTTCAATTAACTGCCCCAAAATAAGGCTCAAGAATATTTATAGAAAATATATATATATATAGCCCCAACAAGGTAAAATTCCCAATGCCTGGCATCCACCAAAAATTACCAAATATTCACTGAAGCAGGAATATATGAAATGATGACATAAAACAACCAATATTGTCCCATAAATGAGCAATGATGACAAATAATAGAATTGGTAAACGAGGATATTAGAAAAGTTAATATAATTGTATTTCATACATTCAGAACGCCGCAGAAGGACAAAATGGAGACATGGAAGATAGAGAGAAAAAAAGACTCAGATCAAACTTCTTTGAAATGAAAGCTAAAATGTCTGAGAAGAAAAATAACTACATACTACATATAACTAACAGTATATTAAATACCGCAGAAATAGTGATAATTAAACTTGAACACATAACCATGGAAACTATCCAAAATGATATGGAGGAAACAAAAGCTGAAAAAACAAGGGAAGTCAGCAGAGGACAACTTCATGTGGCTTAATATACATGTAACTGGAGTCCTCAAAGGAGAGAATGGGGTAAGGATGGGGGCAAAGAAATATCTGAAGAAATAATATCCAAAGGAGCTGGGATATAGCTCAGTTGGTAGAGTGCTTGCCTCACATGCACAAGACCCTGGGTTCAATCCCCAGCACCACAAGAAAAAAAAGAAGAGAAAGAAATAATAAATAGCCAAAGTTTTTCCACATTTCATTCTTTTAAGAAAACTATGTATGCATCAAAGAATCTCACTGATTCTCAAGCACAAAAAAAAAAAACAAACATAAAGCTAAACCAAAGCCAAACCAAGGCACACTATAATCAAATTTCTTAAAACCAGTGTTAAAGCAAAAAAATAAAAATTAAAAACAATTAAAAAATAAAAAAATCTTTGAAGTAGCCAAAAGGAAAAAAACTCATTTTTTATTTTAAATTAAAAGCATCACTATTTTCTATTATTTTAGAGTAGTGTGACAGCATTTTCTCATCATAAATGATGCAAATCAGACAATGGTGGAATGGTACCTTTAAAGTACTGAAAGAACTTTCCACTTAGAACTTAATACTTAGCAAAAATATCTTTCAAAAATAAAGGACAAAAAATAAAGTGTGGTGGCATATACCTGAAATCCCAGCAACTCTGATGCAGAAGCAGAAGAACTGCAAGTTCAAGGCAAGCATCAGCAATTTAGTAAGATCTATCTCAAAATAAAAAAGGACTTAGAATGTAGCTCCAGTGGTAAAGCACCCCAGGTTCGATCTCCAGTACAAAAAAAGAGAAAGAGTGAAAAATAAGGAGAAAATAGGGGTTTGGAGGCTGAGGTAGGAGGATCACAGGTTCAAATCTAGCCTTAGCAACTTAGGCCCTGTCTCTAAATAAAATATTTTTAAGAGGGCTGAGGATGTGGCTCAGTGGTTAAATACCTTTGAGGATTGCTTGGAGTTCAATCCTCAATACAAAAAAAAAAAAAAAAAAAAAGACTGCTTGAGACATACAAATGCTGGAAGAGCAAACTTGAATTACAAGAAATGTTAAAGGATATTTCCTGGCAGAAGAAAAAATATGTCAGAAGAAAATCTGGACCTATACAAAGGGATGAAGAGTACCTGCCAGGGTAATTATGTGAATAAATATACTATTATTTACTATTATTCATTATTTTTAAAATTTCTTTAAATGATGTAGTGAAGTGGAATGCTGATAATCTAAAATCATATCACAACAGCTTACCCAGGGCACCCACAGAAAGGGTGCAGCTCTCTAGGGGAGCCCTGCTCAAAGCAGCCTTGAGCTGTTTCCCAGCAGGGGGCACCTGTGGACTTTGGAAAAGGCTGCCTCACCCACTGCCCTGCGCTTCCTGGATGGCTAATTCCCTGGGCTGGTACTTAGGGCTCTCCAACTGTGACAGAGGTGGAAGACTTCCAGGATAAATTGTGAACCGGAAAGGCCCTGGAAGTATGGACTCCTGGGCGACCTGGGTCCTTATCCAGGTCTTTCCCACTAGCTTGGTGTGAGACCTTGTTTGGGATCTACCTTAGGTCCCTCATTTGTAGAACAAAGGGTGAGACTAGGTAATGTCTAAGAGGCCTGTCTTCCCCACACTCTGTAATTCCTCTGTCCTACCCATCATGTGTCAGCAAGGCCCTTCTGCTGGGGCTCTGGTGCAGCCTCCAGTGGTACAAGGAGGTGAAATCTTCCTCTCTGAGGAAGATTTAGAGAGAAGACTGAGAATCCAAACCTGAAAATCAAGCTCAAGAATTCCCTATGCCTGGAGTCAGCACCCTCACTTCCCATGTACAACCACCATGCAAAATGCTCTCTATATTTTTTCATTTACTTCTTCCCTCTAATTCCCCATGCAAAGGAGATTGCAATAATGTTAAGAAAGTTGTCTAACGTCAAATAGCTGATAAGGGCTGGAGCTGGCATCTGAGTGAAAGGTATCAGGGGTTCCCATGCAGATTGCCATGAAGAAATTCCTCTCTCTGCTCTTTGCTCCTCAAAATCACAAACCCTACCCAAGAAAGGCCCTTGCAGTCTTCTGGTATGACCTTTTCATTTTGCCTATGAAGGAGCTGATTCAAAGGATTTTTAAGTGTTCATAACATTTACACCTGCCCAGTCATTTCTATTCCTATACAGGTCTACTCTAACAAGGTTATGGTTTAATGGTAGTTCTGGATTTTATTCTGGGATAGCATTTCGGTGCTTACAAAGAACTGCAATGAATATTATCTCAGTTCTTCATGGCAAATGTCAATGCTCATAATAAAAATGAACTTCTAAAATTCATACTCATTTTTCAGTGGACATTTTGACAATTTGCGCAACTTGATCACAATCACATAGCCAAGAGTCACCTAATCAGAACAGTAACTTCAATCCCCCAATTCCAATATCATGCTCTTCTCTTAAACCTCTTTTCTTATACATGACTGCCTGCAAAGTCTATGATAAGCAAGATGCATGTATGTATTTGTCTGTCATGTGTGTAAGAGGAAAACAGAGAAAAATGCTCAGAAGAAAGCCCGCTGGGTGGAGCAGTGGTACCATCAGCAAGAAGGACCTTTCTCTTCTCTGCTGAGGCACACTCCCAGAGTTCAGCATGCTGGGAGGGTCATCCCCTGCCTCCCTCCTCCTGTGACTCCAGGCTTGGGCCTTTTGCTTTGTGCCTGGCTTGGCAGAGCAGGACTCTCGGGACTCCACACCACTCTGTGTCCCAGTTCTTCCACCCAAGCTTGGCAGAGCTGGGCCCTCCCTGACCCCACCACCCTCCTCTGGAAAACAGGGAGGATCCAGGGAGCAGAAAGAGGCCCCTTGCACTCTCCTCATATTTAATGAAGGAAAGATATTATCACCGCTCAGCTGCCTAATTAACACCTGCCCAAGTTTCGGTTGCTGATTAAGGGCGCTCCTCCCTAGCTGGGGCTGCTAGGGGAAATCTGATGTAACTTGCTTTAGATGGGACAACTGATTAAGGGCAGCGCAAGGGCAGGGGTCCCTCTCGTTTGAATTCTTAGCACCACATCAAGAACAAGCTCTGCCCTCCTATGTCCTGCCAGACCAAGAAGCAAGAGAGGCCCACCCAGTCCTCAGGATCTCCTGTCCCCTCCATACCCTTCCCTAGTACTACAATCAGAACAATCTCCAAAACTTGGGCTCATTAGGAACCCAGTATCTGAGTCTAGCGCTTCCCCAAACTTGAACTCAACTCCTCCTGGCTTGGGCTTTCACAATCCCAACCCTATCCCCATTTCCATCCCCTACCAAATTTACACCTGTTGGAATCACACCAGGATTCTTCTGAATTATTTAAAGAGGAACCAAACAAGCAAACAAATAAATAAACGAGGTCATCAGGGTGTGTGGCAAGTAGTAAGAAGAAAACAAATAGGAGGACGTGTCAAGCCTGCCTGCGGGCTGCAGGGTGGTACCAAGAAGGGCAGCCCTGTGGGGGATCCTGCACACGTTCTACAACCTGACACACAGGGCCATCCATTCGCAACCCTCACCCCTCCACCCACCTCCCACGCTCCCCACCCCTCATCCCTGCCCTTTCTCCATAGCTCCTATGAATCTTCAACATGTTTTATTTATTATTTTGCCTGCTCTTAGGCTACTCAGCTCTAAAGGAAGCTCTGTGAGTGCAGGTTTGTGTTTGTTCACTGCTATTTCCCTGGCACCCAGAACAGGGTTGAGGGACACCAGCAACTGCTTAATAAAACATACTGAATAAATGCAAATGGTTCCCATTTATCCCCCGCAAGAGGAACATGGGCCAACTTACCAAACAGCAGCCAGGTGTTCCAAACCCAGCCTTTCTCACAGAAGCCTGGAGCCAAGTCACCTCTTTGACTTTGCACAAACAAGAGGATGGCCATGGTTCCCCCACCACACACAGGCCAGGCTGAGGAGTAGAGTCACCATCTGAAGAGACACTCAGAAAGCAGGCCCCAAACTCAACAAAAACCTGCTCTTGTTTCGCTCGAGCCCCAAGCCCAGAAGTCCCCCAAGACTGTTCTCTTTCCCTTACTCCCCACACTCAGTCTTCTTCATTCAATCAATAATTTTTTTGTTTTTTGAAGCTTCCCACCTTCTCTGTCTCCCCTGACTCCATCCCCACCAGGCTGGCTCCTCTGCTTGGACCACAGCAAGAGCCTCCCCCGTGGGTCTCTCTGCTCCTACTCGAGGCCCTTCCAGCTCAAGCTCCATGCAGCATCCAGAGAGCTTGCTTCTAAATATAAAATAAGAGCATCTCTTCTCTGCTTAAAGCCCTTAAATTGCTTTTCCTTGCTTTTAGGAAAAAAGAATATTCAAAATCGGAACTTCACCTTCTACCTCTTTGGCCCCCACTGGCTATATTCAAGTCCTTCTGGATTCTTTTCCTTTCCTTTTCTGTTTTTCACATACAACCAAATTTTTTCCCCATTTGTTTTAAATATTTCCTCCATCTATCATGCTTTCTCCTATCCTCGGTTCTCTCTTTTCAAGGGTTACCTTCCTGGAGAGGCCTTTGGCCTGGTTCCCTGGAGGAGCACCCTGCCCCAAAGTCATTCCCTAGCAGACCACCATGTTCCCCTCCTTCCTAACACTTTCCAGGCTCTATGATTGCTTTGCTTATTGGTGTATTATCTGCTAGACACCAGAGTGTAAGTTCCATCTAGACAGGGATCTTTGTCTCTCTAATCCATCTCTTCTCCTGGTGCTTACAGCATATAGGTGCTAAAAGAGTGTCCTCCTGGGGGAACGAACAGTCTCTTCATTTTCATATGCAGTCAGTTTTAACCCCCTTCAGTATTCACTTGAGACTCCTATACTCACGCCCTCAGAGCAGCACCCCAACATATACACACAAGCAAAGGCATGCATGGGGAGGCTCACATGACACCCATACTTCCACACACTGGAGGTTGCCCTCAGAATTGACTCTAGTTGCAACCTGACCAGCTTTGTCACTCCTGACATCCCCTCCATTGGAAATCACCTCCCCCTTCACAAGGCTGGATGACTTCCTGTCCAGTGAGCCTCTGGGATTTGCCATTCTCTCTGACTTATCTCTCCTCCAGCCCTGTGTGCCAGTTTCTCCCTTATCCATTTGTCCATGTTTCGAGGTGAGGTTCATACATTCTTTCTCTTTTGCAGATTTTGCAGATCCTTACCACCTCCTCCCTTCCCCCAGGTGCTTTTGCTTTATTGTCTCAGTGACAAAATGTCTATCATGCTATTTGTTGTTGCTGGTGTTACTTCAATTTTTGTCTCCCAGGTGGACTATACCATCTTTTTTTTTTTTTTTTGTACCATGGATTGAACCCAGGGACACTTAACCACTAAACCACATCCTCAGCCCTTTATTATACTTGATTTAGAGACAGGTTCTCACTAAGTTGCATAGGGCCTTGCTAAATTGCTGAGGCTGGCTTTGAACTTGCAATTCTCCTGCCTCAGGTCCTGAGCCGCTGGAATTACAGGTGTGCGCCACCACACCCAGCGACTGCGGCATCTTCTTGAGGACAAGGACATTTCTTGGTCACTAAGGAGTGACCAGGGCTTAATGGAGCACACACATAGGAAGTGTGCAGTACTTGACAGTGAAATTGCTTGGCAGGCTTGGCCCCTGATGACAAATGACAGAGATCTCTTCCCTCTGCTACTGCCTCCAATTCCTGCTTCCTTTAATGATTTTCTCCTGTAGTCTAAATATGATTGCTTTCTGAGTTACCCTCTTAAACCTCTCCTGCTGGGAAACACAGAAGTAAAACTCAATCTCTCCTGCTACTTCGCTGCCTCTTCCATAGAGATATCAGAGTCTGAAGCACCTCTTCAATTCCCAGCATACACGAGGCCCTAACCACTTTGGGTCTCCTTTGCGTCCTGAGGCCAGCCCCTCCGTGACCTGTCCAGCCCTCTGCTGGCTAGACAGCAGCTGCAGACAGACCTGATTCTTCAAAACATCTCTGAAGACCCTTTCTGATGTCCAGTTATACATCTAAGGCAACAGAAACCGAACATAGGTTTCTGCCGTAGGCCAGGAATCCATGACCTAAGAAAATGACGATTCACGATTTTTGCAACTGGTGCCATTTGGGATGATGGGTCACCTTTCAGTACCTTCGGAAAATTAGATGGCTAGAACTGAAAGAAATTCAAACCAGGAGGCTACGCTGCCTCCTCTGTTCATAGAACTAGATCTTAGAGATTGATTCCATAGAGAGACAATGTTTCTATGGATGCATACTCAAGGCACCTGGTCACACAACCACAAAAGCGAAGCCTCTGCATTTAGTGTGGCCACCAAGAGCTTAGGACCAGTCTCTTGTGACAGTGGTCTTAGAACTGCATAACGCTGCCTGTGGTTGACATATGAAAAATGCCAAACAGGTTCCACTCTGACTGTAGGTCAGGACCTTCAGCTCCCACCCACAGCATCCAGCTGCACATGTTTGCTCTGAGCCTGAACAGATGCTTCACTGGGTCCGAATCCTTAAAAGGTACAGCAACCCCTGCATCTCTACCCCACACAAATGAATGTCAGCGGCCAATTGGCAGGATTTAAGGGGGGAAAGCCCAGGCTTTGAAGTAAAACCAATCTGGCTTTGAATCATGATCCCCCACTTACAGGCTTCACTCAATATTTATTGAAGTTATTCTATGTACTAGACACTGATAGGTTCTGGAGATAGAGGAGAAAGCACAACAGACCTGGAACCTGGACAAACTACTCAAACTTGTGGGCCTCTGCTTTCTAAACTGTGGTAATAGCTATTCTTTTTATTGTTTATTTCATTTTTGGTTCTGGGGATTGAACTCGGGGACAGCTTACCACTGAACTGCATTCCCAACACTTCCTATTTTTTTATTTGGAGATGGATCTCCATAAGTTGCTGAAGCCAGCCTTGAACTTGCCATCCTCCTACCTCAGCCTTCCAAGTTGCTGATATTACAGGTGTGCGTCGCCACGCCCCACATAATAGCCACTTTTTAGAGATGTCAGGAGATTTTTACGAGATAAATGTGTAATTGTGAACTGGTCATATTATCATTATTGTTATAAATAAAGAAATAGCTACAATATGTGTGAAAAGCTATATGATTGTTTAAACTCCTGAACTCAATATTTACTCTAGGGGAAAACAAATATGAATGCCCCCCTCCTCAATTTATATGAAGGAGAAGGATGTGAAGGAAATAAAGTGCCTACTAACTCTGTGGGTAGGGAGTAGGCCCTGGGTGAAATACCTTACACTTATCCTTTTAAGAAAATAAGCAAAGAAAAAACAATACAAGCAACCTAAATATTCAGCAGTAGCATAATGAATGGAATATTATACAACCACTTAAAGTAATTATAATGACTATGTAGCAATGTGGAAAATGCTCATGACCTCACGTTAGGTGGAGAAAGTAGGTTGCTGAGAGTGGGTGTGTGGATGATGATTGCAGCTATGAAAGGTCCACGTGCGTAAGCACAGCCACTCAAAACACCAGCGCTAGCTCTAGGATGATGCACTTGTGGGTGGCTCTTCATGCTCCATTTGTCAAACTGAGGGGTTGTTTGGTTGTTATGTTATTATAGGAGTACTTTTCTTAAAGTGCTCTATTTGCAGGTATTTTACTGTCTCCTATATGGTCTGCCCATCAATTCTAAAAGGGAAAGATATTTTCAGACTTGAAAATAGCTTGGTAGGTGGCAAATCTTTGAAGCAGCATGAGTTGCATGCAACTTTTTGCTATTTCCTGAAAAATAAATGGAAGAATTACCCCTTTACATTTGTCTCTTCGACTACTCATAACAAGCCCGAAGAAACTGCTCTCAGAAACCAAAAACAGAGGCACTTCTAAGCAGCATCCTCCACACAGCACTTCACCAAAACAGCCCTAGGTAGACACACTTTAAGTCTCTCAGAGGACCCCAGGCAGACGCTGGCTTCCCAACCATGTACTCTGCCCTCCATCTGTCCGTCCATCTGATGATTCACTTACCTGTCCATCCATCATCCATCCCTCTGTTTACCCACTCATCCACCCAGCCTTTGCTTGGAAGGGCATCACCACAAAACTCCCTTACAGGAATTCAGGGTTTACAACATTGTCCTGAGTCTTCAGTTGGCTATTAATATGAAAGGTCAAGATCCAGGTCCCCAAATGGGGTCAATGATGTAACAGGTTAGGAACCTGGAGACGTGCTTCTCATCATCTTCTAGTCCTTGTGAGCAGTTCCAAAGCTGGCTGAACCACTGGGCAGGCACCCAAGGCCCATCCTAGAAACAATAGGCCTCAGTAATCAGGCCACTATTTGTCACCACATCTCATACTTGTCACAGCAGCACCCAGCTTACTGGCTGGAACAGAATCTTCAAGGCATTCCAAACATTTTCCACTTAAATCTGGCACATACTAGCTCATGGGTGGAGTGGAGAGGTTGTGCAGCATGCACTTGTCCAGCTGCCAGATGAAAACCAGTCTCCATTGATTGAATAATGGGCTTTTGTTATGCAAGTCTTCATTATAACCAAACACTAACTGGGGTTGATGAGTACAGCCTATCCTGGACCTTCCTACCCTACATTGGATCATTACACTTAGAGTCCTACCTTTATCCCTGAAATGGGTCTAGATGGGGAAACCAAGCCTGCACCAGCAGAGTAACTAGGATGTGTTCATAGAGCAAAGTGAAGGGTTAATAAACATCTACCAAAGTGCATGTGCTATGTGAGATCCAGAGCTAGATGCGGGGAATTCAGGGATAAACCAGGCACGCTGCCCGCCTGCAAGGAGCATGTGGTCTAGCAGAGGAAACAGGCCCTGAAACAAGTCAATGTAGAGGGGCCTTAACAGTAAGGACGGGGTGCAGGGAGAACAGCCACATCTGTGTGAAGAATTCAGAGGCATCAGGAAAGGGGCATTGGAACTGAGCCTGGGCAGCACCCACCTATGCCTTGCCAAATACACACAAGGAGAAGCAAGAGAGAGGCCTCCACAGTCCAGGACAGCTCACTGCTCTCTGAGTCCCTGAGGCAGCAGCCACTCTCTTTAAGCCCATTTTGTCCCAACATCCCAGATGTCATATTTGCCCAATGTCCTATTTAGAGGAAGGCTTATATATGTAAAAGATACTATATTGTCCCAGTGTCCTATTTATAGCACAATCTATATTTTCATTCTTAATGATAATAAAGGATATATACGCTACTATGGTTTCCAACTTATTTTAATATGCCTATGTTGATGTTGTTGGAATATTCACAGAATTGAAAACTTGGGGTTTAATGAATTACTAGCATAGTTCAGAATTGAAAATGTGAGCCACAGAAGGTTCTGGAACACACGTTAAATATCCCTACCTCCAGATCACTGCTTTTATTCTTTTTTTTTTTTTTTTTTTGGTACCAGAGATTAAACTCAGGGGTATTCGACCACTGAGAACATCCCCAGCCCTATTTTGTGTTTTATGTAGAGACAGGGTCTCACTGCGTTGCTTATCACCTCGCCATTGCTGAGGCTGACTTTGAACTCGCCATTCTCCTGCCTCAGCCTCCCAAAGTGCTGAGATTACAGGCTTGCGCCACTGTGCCCAGCTGCTGCTTTTATTCTTTAGGTTTCTTATAATCACTTCTCACTCTACCAAGGCCTGAAGCCACAACCATTCAACCTTCCAGGCCAGCTCTCAGGCAGCCTTCTTCTGGGAAGCCTTTTTGGAGTGACCCACCTGCGGACCCATCCCCTCTGCTCTCCTGGTACTTTGTATCTAACTCTAGGGCTACACGTGATAACATTCCAGGTAGTATGTGGATCCTTGGCAACCTTCATCACCTCAGAAGTAGGCACAGTGTCTGGAACCCAGATGTGCTCAATACCTGACTGCTGAGAGACTGACCCACTCAGGACAGACTCACACTCAGGTGATCCAGAAGCACCATCCAAACCCACTTCCTGCAGGGCTGAGCATGCCACTGTGGCAGGGAGCCACCAGTTAACTTGTGAAAAACAAGGCTATGTGGAACTCAGCCAGCTCCCCACACAGAATGCCTCAACTAGTACCACTCCCAACACATGCCATATTTTCTAACATTCATAAGAAACTTGGACCTGGCCAGGTGCCAATGATAAATCACCTCCCCCAACAAGTATTGATTGAGCACCTTCTGTATACAAGGTACCATAGTATCAGTGACCTTTTCCTGGCCAGGAAGAGAAGTGGAAGAATCTTACTAGACATCAAAGATGAGATACGATTGTTTATTTTTAGCTAGTCAGAAAGACAATCTGATGGATGTTATCTTTAGTATATTTTTCTGACTTTCCTGTAGTGGGCTTTCCTTAATCTTATTGCTGGATTTTATAATACGTAAGTAAAATAAAATCCAAGACAGTAAGAGTGGAAGTATCAATGGTGTAAGTATGTAATCATTGATTTATATTTATTGATTGACTATCAATAGGTTTCACTTTTTAATATACCTAGGTACTCACTGTTGAGTAAGTGGGAAAAGGGGCTGATGGGGGCAGAGGAAAGGTGGAGGGGCGGGACTATGGAGGCCAAGGAGCCGTGTCATGGGGATACAGCCCTACAAGGCCAGGGCTCTTCCCCAATGCCCTTTTTTCCTGGCCCCAGTTCAATCCCTCTTCCAACTCTAACTCAAAGGCCTGGGTCCCTGAGATGTTGTGCCCCTTTAATTATCCTGTCCTACATGGAAACAATTGATTCTGCCTTCTTGTTTAGAAAAAAGCAGGGAATGGGGGTGAATTCTCAAAAGGAACTTGACTTGGAAAACCAAGAAGAAAGCAAAACTGAAAGGTAAATAGGAAGTGGCAGACATAGAATGCTGTACCAAGCACAGAACCCTCACCCTAAAGCATCTGAAGACCAGAAGCAGATTGGCACAGAACCCAGGGCCCAACACCCATCTCTGCTTTTGTGCTCTCGGCAAGGATCCTCTACCTGCTCCCCACCTGTTGCCTCCACACCTTTGCTGACACAGTCCAGGCAGGTGGGAAGACAGCACATGTGCTCTCTCTCCCTTGGGGGGTCTGAACAAAGAAAGTTCTATCTGCCTGTCCCCAGGAAGCATCTCCAGAGGCCCCTTGGTCTCACTTCCAAGCTGGCAGGTGCACAGACTGGATTTTTCTCTTCTCCTACATCCCTGAAATGCTATCAGGAGATGCCCAGGTTTCTATTCCCCGGGCTTAGCTTCTCTTCTCACTGGCAATCATGTGGTTTCTATCCCACTGGCTCATTGGACCCATCATTGACCATCCTGTCAGTCATCCCCTTAGGATCTCCTCCCATAAGCCGCTGAAATTTGGAGCCAGCCACTGTCCTTGCTCCTGTGAAGGACCTGCTGGAGCTTGTCTCCCTGGTAAAATTCTACTCAAGCCCAGCAGCTGCTGCATGCAATCTTGGGCAGTGGTGGTACTTCTCACCTCCCAGTAAAATTATACCGTAAGGTCAGCCAGGCACAGGTCTCTGTGGTTCAGTTTGGCCCAAACTCTCCATGCCCACTTCTGCCTTAGACTGCTCTTATTGCTCCTGGAATGCTGCTCAGTGCTCCACCCGGACGCCTGTGCCCCAGATCTGAAGATCTCTTTTCAAACCCTAGCTCTGCCATTTAACAGGACTTGATCCAAACAGGGAAAACAATAATAACTAAAGGGAAGGGTGGAATAAGAGGCGGTAAAAATAAACGTGCCTTGTAAACTATGTGTGCTGTTCATTTTATTGGCCTCTGCTGCAGGCAGACTCGTAGCCTCGCTTTCATGTCTTCACCGCTTGAAACACATTCTCTCTTTGGTTCAGTCTGGTGTGTTCCTCTGAAGTCAGATTTTCCCTCTTTGTCGCCAGTTCCAGTGGCTCAAGTGAATGGCGCCCAGAGGTCTCTCTGCTATATGGCAAGATGAACGCTAGGTGGCAGCCGGGCCACAGGCCTTGCAGGACCAAACCTCTGCACCAAGGCGGAGGCGTCAACTCTGGTTACCCTTGTGCCAGGCAGGTCTCCTGCGCCGCCCAACTCAAGACTGCCCCTTTTTCCACGTCTCTTGGCAGTACAGACCCAAGAAAAACTTCCTGCTACTAAACACAAGCCGAAACCTTGGAGACGAGAGGGGATTGGGATTTAATCCCAAGTCAGAGCTTCCTTCCTAGAACAAAGGCGCAAGATAGCCCTTGGCGAAGAGTGGAAGATGCTGAGGCCTGGGTGGCAGAAGAGGGCCTTAATGTGGTGGTGTGTGAGGCCAGAAGGCTGCTTTACCTACAGGGGCTGGAGTGCCCTGTAGACTGTGGTCCAGATGACGCCCTGGAATCCAGTTGAGCCTGGGAACACAGGTTTTCCATTCTCAAACCTACCTCCTCCCTTCCCCCCTCCTCCTTTTAGTTGTAGGTGAACAAAATACCTTTATTTTATTTATTTGTATGTAGTGCTGAGGATCGACCCCGAGCCTCACACGTGCTAGGCAAGTGCTCTGCCCCTGAGCTACAGCCCCAGCCCCTGTTCACTGACTTCTTACCCTCAATATACAAGCATGGCCAAGCCTTTCCCATTTTAAAGTAATTTCTTCTTAATTCATGTCTCCCTTCACCACCACTCTTTCCTTTTGCCTTACCATCTTAGCCAAACTTACTGAAAAGTTGTCTTCGCTCTCTCCCCTCATCACTTCCTACTTAATCCTCAACCAAGTGCGTTCTGACTCTGTCCTGCATGTCCAGATCTGTCTTGCTGGGTGCGGTGGCGCATGCCTATAATCCCAGAGATTTGGGAGGCTGAAACAGAAGTTTGGAAAGTTCAAGCCCAGCCTGGGCAATTTAGTGAGATCCTGTCATAAAATCAAAAACAGTGAGGGCCCCGGGGATGTAGCTGAGTGGTAAAGCAACCTTTGGTTCAATTCCAGTATAGGAAAAAAAAAAGTCTGTCTCTGGCACCAGACATACTCATTGTCAATGCCAAGGACCTTTACAGTCTTACTGTATTTTTGGACGCAGGCCACTGACTTCTCCTCAATACACCTCTTTCCCTGTTCTCCTCTAACCCTCTTTAAAACGTTTTTGACCTGCTTTATACACTCAGCTCAAACTCAATACTCTCAATGTTTTCACTAGAATTTCTATTCTGGAGAGTTCCAAATCTCTATCTTAGTCTCTGATATCCTCAGCCTCAGAACTGAACTCAGCTCTCTGCCCTTGACCTTAATGCCACCTTTGTCCTGCTCCTTTGTTCTCTTCCTCAGTGAAAGGCCTCACCAAGGAACCCCTGGTGGCGCAGTCACCATGGAGTCCGCCCTGCATTACCCCACCCCCCTCACACCCTGCTGATAGCTAGTGGGTTTTGTCAGTCCTACCCCTCAGCACCTCGCACAGCCCTGCCCTTCTCCAGTCCCCAGTCCTCGGCATCCCCCTAACTGGTCTCCTGCTTTCACTTTTGTTCCCCTCCCCACTGCATCGTCCTCAATTGCAGGCAGTAGTGTTCTTTATAAAACCCCAAGCTAAACAAGTCACTTCTGTGCTCAAAACCCTTCGGTGCTCTGAAGGTGCTATGCAAATGCTGTTGCATGGTCCCTGGGAAACTTCTTGACCTGGCTGAACCCACCATCTCTGCCATATAGTTTGGCAACCTTCACCCCCTCGAACTCTCTTCTCTCTGCCCCATCGGCAAAAGTGTTGGTGGGCATCCTGTGGCTTTGCCTTCTATTGCACCATCTGTCTAGACTGCTTTTGCCCCCTCCTTTTTGCCCACTGCGACTCAGTTCAAGAAATGTCAGTGTCAATCCCTAATCCCAATTCCGTGTTGCATGACCCTTCTTTGCGTTTCCTTGATCAAAGTGCTACAGGCTGTAGTTGTGTGATCACATGTCACTAGATTCCATTTGAGGGCAAGAAATGTGTACATTTGGTCTTTGAGTTCCCTGCACCAACATTCACTGCCTGACACGAAGAGGTCAGAGAGATGGTTGTTAAACCGGGACATGGATGGATGGAAAAATGGAAAATTATAATCAAGAAAAGATTCCCTGCTTATTCAGAGGTTATCTGTTTGGCCTCAAGAGATTGCTCTTGCCAGACACAGGAACAACGTAGCTAAATTCTGTAATCAGACAGCAGAGTCGACCTTACTGTAGTTTGTTCTCTGCAGAGGGAAGCCCTGGATGTGACAGCATACTAGGCTGGGGAAATCCAGAACCAAAGCACACAAGGTGGAGACACTACAGACAGCTTAAAGGAGATGCAAACACATTTCTAAGGACAAAGAGCTCTTGTTCCACTAAGTAGATGCAGTGGCACACACCTGTGATCTCAGGGACTCAGGAGGTCACAAGTTTGAGGCCAGCCTGGGCAACTTAGTGAGACCCTGAAAAATAAAAAGGACTTGGGATATAATTTGATGGTAGTTCAATCTCCAGTACCAAAAATAAATAAATAAAAAGATTTCTTGTTCCTAATAAAGGACGTAGGGAAGCAACACTGGTAATATCAACAGTGTTGCCTTACATTTCCTGTGCACGTCTTCCAGACTGGGACTTTGTTCATAGTCTCGCTTGCTGTCCCTATCGTACAACTCAGGACCAGTGCAAATGCCCTGCCTGAGAACCTTCGCAGAGCCAGCCACCCCAGCCTGAATTAGCGTCACATTCCCAATGCCCTGCAATGTATTGTTCATGTTTCTTTTATAACAGTGATCTTAAATTGTCCTTAAATAGGACTGTCTTTGTCTATGTCCTGGACGAGGCTATGGATGCCCAGCAGGGAGGAACCGTGTTTTATCTATATCCCATTGTTCCAGTCCCGTGTCCTGAGCATTGGATAAATACCCATGGAATTGAATCACAATTTTTAAAGCACGGACAAGTTCATAAGTTCAGAGTAGAGAGAGAAAACAGAAATGATCATATGGGTGGAGTTCAGCTGGGAACACTTCCTAGAAGAGGTGTGATGGAGGAGGCTGAGCAGGGAGGAGCTGAGAAGCATGTACCTCAAGTCCCTGTATGAGTCTGACTGTCATCTTAGCTTTTCTGCTTCTTTGCCTTTTGCTTCCCACCTAACTATGGGACAGCAGCAGGATAACTGAGCAGTCAAAAATGCAGGCTATCAAGACAGACTGCCCAGGCATAAATCCTAGCACAGCCAGTTAATAGCTCTGTGACATTGGGTCTCTGATCTGTTTCCTTAATTGTAAAGTATGGATAAAATTATACCCACCTCAGTGAATGGCCTAATGATTAAATGAGTTAATCTATGTAAGGTATGTAGTAGCTGTCTAAACCTAACTTTGAATGCTTTATGTCAATTAATCATTTAATCCCCAAACAGCTCAATGACGTTGGTACTATTTTCATCCTTAGTCTACAAGGGAGGGAACCAAGATGCGAATATGTACACCATTGTGAGCTCTGCGGGGAGATCAAAGCTAATACAAGGGCAACTGGCATATCCTACCCAGCCAGGTGGAACATTCCCCAGAGGTGACACACAATCCCCGCCCCCTGCACTTCTCATGAAGAACCAGGATCACAATCCAAGTTCAAAATAATAAATTTTCCTTTGCTGTAATTCATAATCATCTGCAAAACACTTTTACATGTGACCCTTACTGCATGCCAATGAGAAAGCCATCACCAACCAAGCTTTTCACATGAGCTCCCAAGGCCCGGGGCAGGGGGCTGGGATCTGCCTGAGATAGCACAGGGAGTGTGAGAGCAGCTGGCTCCCACTCCCATCCCCTGTTCCACACCCAGAGCTACTCCAGCCCAGAGGTGGAAAAACAGGCATCAGGCAGCTGTCTCAAATCTCATTTCCCTCACGCTTTCTCCAGAGGCTGCCTAGCCTGCCCTCCAGATGCATCAGCTCCAGCCTTCAGCCAGAGCCCTCCATGGCTGCTGGACCAGCTCACCTACATCATCACGAAGGTCAGGGAGTTTATAGAAAGACCAGGGTCCAGAGATGATAAGAAGCAAGGAGGAAAGTATGGTCCAAGGCTAAAGAAAAAGCATTTAAAGGTAACTTTCAAAGTAAGAGAGTTCAGTTTGGAAGATGGTAGTCAAGCTTCCATCTCTAGGAGAAATGCACAAAAGTAAGGAACCAAGAATTTAAACAGAGAATACCAATAGCCAATAAAAGTGGGAGAAAAAATAATGTTCTCACAATAAATGAAAAAATTCAAATCATGCACTGAGATGCACCTATTAAAGTGGCAAAATTTAAAAATTATAGCTCCTGGCTTCAGTGACTTTGTAGGGGCTCAACACTCATGGAAGTGTAAATTGAAACTACCTTACCAGAGAGTAGTTTAGCTCGTGGCATGTAAAAGCCCTAAAACAATTACTGTTCTTCGGCCCCATAATTGCATTTCTTTATTTTTTTCTTAGGGGAGGCGAGTACCAGGGATTATACTCAGGGGCACTCAACCACTGAGCCACATCCCCAGCCCTATTTTGTGTTTTATTTAGAGTCAGGGTCTCACTGAGTTGCTTAGTGTCTCGCCGTTGCTGAGGCTGGCTTTGACCTCATGATCCTCCCGCCTCAGCCTCCTGAGTCACTGGGATTACAGGTGTGTGCTACCGTGTCCAGCTGCGTTTCTTGATATCTAATCAAAAGGAAAAGTTTATAAATAGGCACAAAAGCATATGTTGAAAAAAATATTCGTGTAGCATGTTTTACAAAAGGAGAAAAGAGGCAACCAAAATTGTCAATGAAAAGAATGATTACTGCACTGGGGTTGTGGCTCAGTGGTAGAGCGCTTGCCTAGCATGTGTGAGGCACTGGGTTTGCATATAAATAAATAAAATAAAGGTCCATTGACAACTAAAACATATTATAAAAAAGAGAAAGGAATGATTAAATAAGTAATAACACTTCCATTCAGTAGAATCTTTGCAACCCATAAGAATGGTATTAAAAAAGTTGAAGATGATTTAATCATCTTTTAAAAGTTAATTTCTCCTTAATATATGAAAAGTAGGTAAAATAAAGTATACAATAAATACAAAAACATAGAACAATTCTCACACTATAAAAAATGTAAGTATATAGGAGCACTACAATGAAGT
>CM053400.1:97924820-97949766 GCA_028644305.1 Xerus rutilus | reverse complement strand
AGACACAGGCAGGGTCACACACCCAGACACACAGCCAGACTATGGGGCAAGACAGTAGCTATCAGACAGGAAGTACCAGCATCCAGACACAGGGGTCTTCCTCTGGCCAGACCAGGCAGACTGAGACACAGGGTCAAGACAGGAGCCAGACCAGCCAGGTTGTGACAGGACACATCCAGACACAGGCAGGGTCACACACTCAGACACACAGCCAGACTGTGGAGCAAGACAGCAGCTGCCAGACAGGAAATACCAGCATCCAGACACAGGGGTCTTCCTCTGGCCAGACCAGGCAGACTGAGATGCGGGGTCAAGACAGGAGCCAGACCAGCCAGGTTGCGACAGGACAAATCCCAACACAGACAGGGTCACACACTCAGACACACAGCCAGACTGCGGGGCAAGATTGCAGCCATCAGACAGGAAGTACCAGCATCCAGACACAGGGGTCTTCCTCTGGCCAGACCAGGCAGACTGAGACACAGGGTCAAGACAGGAGCCAGACCAGCCAGGATGTGACAGGAGGACACATCCAGACACAGGCAGGGTCATACACCCAGACCACAGAGCAGGGCAGGTGCCAGACTGAGAGTCACATAAGCAATAGTCCAAAATGGACACAAGTGAGCAACTCTGAGGCAGGAGAGTCAGTGCTAGGAGGACAGACTCAGAGTGTGGCAAGCACTGTGACAGGAAGACAAGATGGGAGCAGCACTCACACAAGTGTGACAAGAGAGCCCACAGTGGTTAGGAAGGAGTGGGTCGATGACCACACAAGGGAGGTAGTGATTGAAACTGAAGTCCAAGGCAGCCAGCATACCAGTGCTCCTGCATCACAGGGCCCTGAAACAGTCCAGTCAGGAAGGAAGGGGGGTATCACAGCCAAGGGGCTGTATAGCTACTTCAAAAGCAGCAAGCCATGACTCTCCCTTACTCCAATTTCCAGTACAGAATCCTGCTAAAGAGCAGTTTGCTTGTCCTGCCCTGGCCAGACCATTGGCACATCCTTGGACTTCAGCTCTTAATCATGGTGTTTCCCTTTTAGGTCTTTCTTAATGACATCATTTTTGCAAGGTGCTTTCTATCCTAAACTCTCTTCTGTCTGCTTTGCTATGTGGACTTTCTCAGGAACAGGAATACATGGAGCAAGCCATCTATCTGTGCTGAATTTCCCTCATCCTGTAGCGGTTTTCAGAGCTACTTGTATCTCTACTATCTGTTATTGCCCCATCCATCCTAATACATCAATAAAATCTTCCTAAGTAATTGATTTCTGTTTCCTATTCAATTATTTTCTGTTGATGTGACAGGCTAAGGTTTACAGGGTTATGATGTAATTTCATCCCATGAACAGCATCTAATTGAGAAAACATTGTATGATATTCTAAGAGTGAGAAAGATTCAAAGTGAGGAGATGTCATACTTAACACTTGGTAGAGGGGATTAGGGAAGACTTCTTCCAGATATATTTTTTGTGATAGCCCTTAACTTAGTCTTTCATTATCCCTAATTCTAGAGCATAAAGTCTCTATTCACCTGTGAGTTCACACAGGATAGCTGACTTGATGGAAGGGTCGAGCAGCTTTGCAGGAATAGTGGGAGAAGGCATCATTATCAGGGACTGAGCCAGAAGCCAGAGCCCCTGAGCTTCTCTTCCCTACCTCCCCCTCAGCCTCAGCTCTGAACTCTCATGTTGTTTCACCCACTCGAAATGAATAGAACCTCTCAACTCTGGTTTCTTGTAAGAATCACACCAGAGGAACCATTTTTGCAAATTAAGATTTTTAAAGCCTAACCCTAGAGAGGCTGATTCCTAAGGTTTGGAGCAAAATCCATGAATATTGTTTAAAATTTCTTATGGGAATATGTGCTCCTGGCAGTACAGAAGTTTAGGTACCCTGAAAGCCTCCCACAATGAAATCAATAGATCTTGCATAAGGCATATTTCTCACTGCTTTGTTGGTTCTTGCGAAGTAAGGAAAATTTCCAAGCAGGAAACAAAATGTGGTAGGCTGAAAAACTACCTCCAAATATGTCCATCATCTAATCCCAGGAACCTGTGAATTCGATACCTTATATGGCAAAAGGAGCTTTGCAAATGTGATTGTATTAAGGATCTTGAGACAGCAAGTAATTGGCTGAGCTCAATATAATCACAGGGTCTTTGTAAGAGTGAGTCAATAAAAGGACATGTGGGATAAATAAGCAGTTGGAACCATGTGCTAGAGCCAAGGAATGTGGGCAGACCTTAGAAGCTAGAAAAGACAAGAAATTTCCCCCTAGAGTCTCCAGAAGGAACATAGCCCTTCCAGCACCTTGATTTTAGACTTCTGACCTCTAGGGTTGTAAGAGAATAAAATATTTATAGTTTCAAGCCACTAAGTGTGGAGTGATTTGTTTCAGTAGCAATATAAAATTAACATACAAAATAAAAACCTAGAGCTGACGCAGGCCAGGGTGGTGCATGCCTGTAATCCCAGTGATTTAGGAGGCTGAGGCAGAAAGATCACAAGTTTGAGACAGCCTGGGCAACTTAGCAAGACCCTGTCTCAAAAACAAACAAACAAACAAACAAACAAAAAACACAAACCTAGAGCTGAAATACTAAGGGGGTAATCATGTGTAAAAGGTAAGGACAAACCGATTTTATATCCACTCAAACTGGCATTTAAGTATAAAGGCCAGGCTGGGGTTGTGGCTCAATGGTAGAGTATTTGCCTAGCATGTGTGAGGCACTGAGTTTGATCCTCAGCATCACATAAAAATAAATAAATAAATAAAGGTTTTAAAAAGTTCAAAAGAATAATCTATACCTATAAATAAATAAATAAATAAATAGGCCAAATATGAATAGCAAAGAACTTGCAGGGTCAGGGAATATCCCTGCCATAAGCTCTTCCTGGAGAATCTTGGAGAAGAGACATGTACACACACACACACACACACACACACACACACACACACAATCACAGAAGCAGCTTTTGAAAGATACACCCTTAAATATATCTAACTTCAGAACTGAGACTAAATAATGTGGACAAGGTGACAGAATAGCATTTAATGTTATGTGCTCTGAAAATATAAATACAATATAACTAACAAAAAATAAAGATAGAAGGAGAAAGTACATGAAAAATGGAGTAAGCTCATTGATTGTCTTATGTAAATATATACTTTTAAGGAAAAATTGGGAATAAAAGAATATCACTTCAAATTAGATGTGGGGAGAATGAAAAGAGTTCTAGAAAATGTCATGATTAATTAGAATAGGGAATGAACACACAAAATACAAAGGGAGATTCAAGACACATACTACATAAATATGTACTATAAAGCTAAGTAAAGATAGAATAAAAACATAAACCTTCCTCAACATCAAAAGATATTCCAAAGCTAGAGATAAAGCTCAGTGGTAGAGTGCTTAACTAGTATGTACAAGGTCCTGGGTTTGATCCCCAGTACTACAAAGAAAAAAAAAAAGATATTCCAGAAAAAAAGCTACGAGTGCACACACACACAATCCCTACACAGACCTATGACTATAACTATGTGTGTATGTATGTATATACATATGTGTATACATATACGCATACATATGAGTTCTAGAACCCATATAGCAACCTAACAATAAAAATTATTTATAGGACTGGGGTTGTGGCTCAGCGATTGAGCGCTTGCCTCGCATGTGTGAGACACTGGGTTTGATCCTCAGCACCACATAAAATAAATAAAGGTATTGTGTTCATCTACAACTAAAAAAAATTTTTTTTAATTATTTATAAAATATTCAATACTAAGGCAAATAAAAAATGTCATCACACTGCATTATTCAGAAATAGAAATAATACAAATAGGATTCTTATAGGCAATATTGATGAATACTGCCAAATCTGTGGTACCAGTTGTTGGTGGAAGTTAACAACACATATACATACTATTAATCCAGTCTTGGATAGAAAGAGATGAATAGGAAGTGAAATTGTGTAACTTTTAGAAAGTAACAAACAAGACATATGAGGATCAATTGAAAAGCTAGAAAAATACCCACAAAGAAAATGAAACAAAAGCAAAAGGAAAAGTTAATAAAATTATAAGGGGAAATGAACAACTAAAAACAGAAAATCAGTCAGTGAATAAGTAAATAAATAAGCTACATTTTGGAATCAACAAGGTAGTAAACTACTAACCAATGTAATTTTTAAAAAGCTGTAAAAAGGCAGGAGTGAGAAAACACAGATACACAAAGTAAGAAGTGACAATGGGCAAAAGATATAAAAAGTTCACAGAAGAAATACAAATCATCGCAAAATACGTGAAAGATGCTAACCTTGTTTATAATACTAGAAACAGACTAAACCTATATTGAAATACCACTTCTCACCATCAGCAAAACAAAAAAAAAATCTGTTAAGTTTGAAGTGGAGCTCACACTTCTTGGTGGGGATGCAAAATGACAGCTCCATGGAGGGGAATCTGGCAAAATTCATCAATTGTATAAATGCCTGTTTTGTTCCTGCTGTTTTCCTGTGCCTGAAGCAGGGTTTAGCAAATAGCAGCATTCATTAATTAGTTACCGAGGGAATTAAATGACTTTATCTATCCTTCCATACACACAAGTTAATATCCCTATGAACTTGAGGCTATGTAAAGTTAGATATAATCAAGTTCATAGCAAATGAGAAAATAAAGTTTTCTGTAGTGTTGCCAAAAGTCCTGCTGTTAGAAAGGAGCAGAGCTAGGACTAAATCCAGGTCCTCTGAATATAAACTCAGTGTCAAATCATACCTCACAGATCAGAAAGGGCACAGAGATCTTGAGGATCTATCTACCAAAGGGATTCAAAGTCAGAGAGAGTGGTCCTCCAATCCCCATCTCCATACTCAATGGGTGATTCTGGCCATGAAAATATGGAGTCCACATATGCCCTGGAGAGAACACCACTCTCTGGATCCATGTTCCCAGGGAACTTCTAGGAATAGAAATGGGGTTATGAGTTACCAGTCCTTTCATCAGTTATATTTTTTGTTGTAAACAGATGGACTGGATTCATGAATGACAATCCCAGTCTTTGGGCTTAGCAGATGGGAGGCTGACACTCAAGAAGAATCTGCTGTCACAGTAGTTCAGAGAATAGGGCCTAAAGTGGGGTTCTTTCTAAGCTTCTGCATTCTCCAAGGTAACCCAGACTGCCCCACTCCAGGTCATCCTTGCCCCCCATATCTTTTTGGGATTTACTGAGATCCATTGAAATTCTAGTTTCCACATATATTTGTTTCTTTCAAATGTGCATGTTATTGGAGAGTCAAAAGGAAAAATTTGTGCAATAGAGACTTGATGGGAATGAAGCGTTTCTTCATAGTCCCTGAGGTGAACTCTTAACATTTCTCTCAAAGGATAGAAGAATCATTCTTTCACATTATATCAAACACAACCAAATGTACTTACATGTCACTGAGATACAATTTTTGTTGAGAATTTTTTGAAAGAACATTTTTATAATTTTCTTTTTAAAATTATTTGGATGTAAGTAGTACCTGATTTTGACTCTGATATTATCTTTGTAATTACAGTGCACATACTTGAGTGGGTGGAAAATCTATATTAAAAGTTTCTTAACAAGTACAAAAATTCCATTAACACTAAATTTAACAATTCATGAAATTTACAAAGTTTTTACTTCTAGGGATTTAAAATGTTTATATATTTCTATTTTGCACATTTTAAAATAGTTGAATACCTATAGAATGGTATCTATTTATTTTTGATTCATATATTTTTGTTGGCCCTTGTAAAGCTTATAAGCCCTAGTCCTACTGACCACCATGTCTAAAGTCCTCTTCCCAGGGATACTGGGGCAAAAGCCTCACCCCAAAGGCCCAGCAAACCAGATCCCTTCCCATTTCTACAGAGCAGGTACACTGTGCTGCTGCCCCCTGGTGACAGTTAAGACTAATGCCGCTAAGAATGCTCCTGGAGGAAATGTGCCGTTTCTGGAACAGGAAAATGTTAATCAAACATGGGGCAGGCTCAGTAGTGTGGTGGTGAGCACAGCAGCACCCAGAGGAAGTACAACAGTGACCAACCCCAGACTTCACTGAACCACCTGGTTTATTGTATGTGTTTTTGTGTTTAGGAGGTATCCTTCACAAATCCACTCTCATTAGCAAATGGCTTACAGTATTTGTACAGCTACATCATTTGTCAGGGACTTGGCTCCACTGCATGGAGACAGCCTTGCAGTGGCCTGATTATCTTACGTGTGAAAGCACATTTCTGGTCACAGTCCCACAGAGAGGTAGGGAGGTTAACATCTTACGGTTCTCCCTCTTCAAGACAGATAGTGCCAGTCTGGATATTTTGGGGGGGAGAGAAGGAGTCTGAGACCAAAGGTATGGCCTACCCTTGTCTTGGCCATTCCTAGAAACACTGGATTCATCTCCCAGCACTGATACAGGCCATTCAGCTCCATGTGGCACATTTTCAGTGTTCCCCACTGATATATGAGCTACAAATAATAAGTGGTAGATCCCTTTGCTCTATCTAGAACAGAGTTTGGGCTGGGACATGCACATCTGGTTCTTAAATATTTCCAAATTAACAGAGGGGAAAAATCTAAGAAACTATATCATCCAAATGGCTTTGCCTCTATTGTCTGTAGGTGTGGTCAAAGGCTTGCTGATCCACAAGGCCCAGTTCTTACAGAGGTACTGAAAGTTAGGGTGTGGGGCCTGTTGGAACTGACATGGCTAAACTTTCAAGGCAGCACCATCTCCTACCCATCATGGCTGAAAAGGGCCCCTGAACCTCCTATTCTCAGCACTGAACATCTCTCTAGGGCAAGAGGCTTCCTGTTCCATGGTGCCAGCAGGAAATTGAGGCAGTTTGGGGGCCCATGACTCTGGATGAAATATGAAGTAGACACTGGTTCCAGTTTATCTAGAGATTCTCTGGAAAAGAACTTTATCATAAAGTGATGTAGTGGGGCCACCTGTAAGAGGAATACTTCTTAGAGAAGTGTCCTGGGGGTCAACAAAATAACATATGCATTAGAAGTCTCTATTCCATCTGGAAAAAAAAAAAGTACAGTTCAGTAACCAGACAGCCAGGTGCTATACTGGACCCGGAGGTTTGCCTGAGCTTTGTATAATCTTGTACTAAGCACGCAGGAACTCTTTCAATGCATGTTTTTAAATGTTCCATACAATGAGACACAAATTTATCTACAAACGATTATGTATTTATCATAGAAAAATAATAAAAGATGCAAGCAAAGAGCTGAATACAAAAAAATCAACAATACTATTACCCAGAAATAACCATCATTCTTTAATCCCTTCTAGACCTTCTTCTGTATGCAAATTACCACATAAATATCTCTATGAAATGTATGTCTATATGTGCAAATTTATACATCAGTATCTACATGTTATATATCTGTAAAACATATAAACTATGCCTATATGCAAATTATATGTACATGTATAAACATATATATAGTGTACAAAAATCTATGACCATGGTTCATGATAAAATAGTTTCGTGGATTATTTTCAGGAATTTAGAGCAGTCCACATCAGTAAAATTTGTTGGTTAGGACTGTTTACTAGTGAGCAAGTTTACCAGAGTTCACACCTCAGTTGTGCACCTTACAAGAAGTGTGCCCTTGATCAAGATACTTGTCTTAATTATGTTAGCTCTGAAGTGGTGAAAATAATGGTATCTCCACATACATATGTGCAAGGATAGAAAAATTCATATATTTAATGCCTGACATACGGCACGGTAAGCCCTCAATAAATGTTAAGAATTGAATGAAGCATTCTCTTCTTTTTAATTGTTTTATTTATTTGTATGCGGTGCTGAGACTCAAACCCAGTGTCTCACGCATGCTAGGCAAGTGCTCTGCCACTGAGTTACAACCCCAGCCCTGGATGAAGCATTCTTTAAGGTCAGTCAAACATAAAAGCAAAGAATGCTTGAAGAAGAAAGAGAAGTTACAAATGATTCTAATTGGATAGCCCTTGATCATTATGGAGAACTCTCAGGGGCTGCACTTTCTTCCTATGGGGATAATTGTGACTTTTAGCAGCTGCTCTGACCATAGATTAATTTAGGGGATTTCTATCTCAAAGAAAACTTAAGAATTAGGAATAAAAAAAGAATTAGGGATGAATCAGTATTATTCTAAAGTAAAGATATAATACTATCCTGATCTCTTTTCTCCCAAGTCCCTGTCCTGTCTATCAGGGAAAAAACAGTTTCTCACTATTCACCTTTGTCCCTCTGAAGATTATTAGACTGTTAGATAAGGAGCAGCTAGGTAGCAAATCTCAAACTGGTGTTTTTCCATAGGACTTAGGGAGAGGAATGGAGGGTATGTGTGCCAGGAGAGGGCAAAGGCAACCATTTGCAATGACTACATCTGACTTAGAGACAAACATTTAACAAACCACAACAATCTGGGCCACAATGATGAGAGCAATCTTTTGTTATTGTTGTTTTATGATGCATTTCATCATTTGGGCTCTATTTTTTTGTTCCAAGAAAAAGTCACCATGTGGAGAAAAATTCCTGCATGGGGACTGAAATCTACCTTATTTTTCAACCCAATCCCACATGTAAATAAACACCAATAATAAAAATGCTATGTTATCTGCTGATTTGTATATGACTATGAATTGTAAGCACCAGTTTTGTGCTGGGGGCCTATTATCTAATGATCCAGACTTTCTCTTTTGATCAAACAGCCAACATGAAGTCAATAGATACAATGAGAAGTACACTGAAATAACCAAGGACTCTGAGCTTGGATTGCAAAAAGCCCAAGCCCTCTGCCTGTGGACCTCCCTAGACTAATATTAGATTGATATGATTCCAGATGGCTCTACTACAACCATCATGAATCCTGAGAATAGCTGTTTGGGGCCACATTCCCTGGTGTTTGCAAAGGCAATCTGCTCACCAGAGCCATAAACTCCCTCTCCCAAAGCACCATCTGTCATTTCATCAGGGATCTTTTCCACTGCCTAACACTCACAACAAACACATAGTTGCCCTTATAAAACAGGCAACTAAAATCTACTTCTATTTTCCATGATAAACCAGCTAGGAACTCAGTGTTCTAATTATCAGCTATTGTTTCATGATAAGATCAGTAGGCATGCCTACTGATGTCTTATGACAAACAAGTTGGTGTTGTAAAATTTAATTATACCATTACTCACAATCAATGAAAAGCTGTCACACCTTCACATAACTCAGATTAGTTATCCCAAAATTAAAAACTGATGCAGTAATCTGAGGTAAACCACAGATTTGTATTTTTTCCACCCATGACCAAGTCTTTCTCACTTAACTGGTTCTCATCTTCTGCCCCCTCTCTAGGGTTTTGCTATCAGATTAATTTGTTGATTTCTCTGCTCTACGCTCTTACATCAGCACCCCTCCTAAGCACCCCTGCAAGTGGCTCTTCTGTAATTTGTGCTATCTGTTGAAATCAGTCAGCTTATCTAGTTCAGTAGCATGCCACAAAAGATAAGCCTACACTTCTTCAGGGCGAATTTGACCATTCACCAAATGGAGGCACCTTTTATCATCCCTACGTAGAGAGGCAACCCTCACGTCTCCCCAGATCCATAAACTAATAATAAAATTTGTTTACATATATGTCAAGATGTTTTTGTTTCAACCCTGAGACCCTTCTGTCTCTCCTGTATCTCAGGGTGCTGATCATCTCCTGAGAATATCATGACATCATGGAAGGATGCTAATGCCAGTCCCTGGTATCAGAGTGTCAGGCAGACCTGGATTGAATCCTGGCTCTGCAAACTACTATCTGTTCAACTTTGAACCTGAGCCTCTTTCTGCACTTCAGTTTCCTCACTTGCAAAATGAGGATCAAAACAGCTCCCTTATTGAATGGTTAAGAGATTAACAGTACATGGGAAGCAATTTACATGCAGAGGTGCTCAATAAATGCTGGTGCCCCACGCTCTCCCTTCTCCCATCTGCACCTAGTCCTATTACCCTTTCAATATACTTTTCCACAAAAGAAAACACTGGTTTCTATTATTTTCCTTTAATAAAAATTTCCAAATTCTCTTTTTATTCTGCTTCTTCTACCCACAATCTCAAGTTGATAAGGTTTGTGGGAACCTAGGGCCAGAAACATGTTGTTGGTAGATCAGTTATCTGGGATACCAGGTTGGGAAAAAAAAAAAAAAAGATTTGGTATTTTTGAGAAATGTGGAGTAAGGTACCAAATTGGAATGCACTATATGAGAAGAAATGTATTAATATACATCAAGAGCTTTAAAAATATTCATACTTTTTGATACAATAATTTCACTTGTAGGAATTTATCATATTAAAGAAACAAATTATTAAAGATTTGTATATAGGATGGTCATCACAGTATTGTAGCAGGGAAAATGTGGAAGCAATCAAAATATTCAATAATAGGATGCTAAAATAATGGAGCAAATACTAGACAGTCATTAAAATTTTTGTTTAAGAGGGGACTGAAGTTGTGGCTCAGTGTTAGAGAGCTTGCCTAGTGCGTGTGAGGCACTGGGTTCAATTCTCAGCATCGCATATAAAGAAAGAAAGAAAAGTCCTTCGACAACTAAAAAATATTTTTTAAAATTGTGTTTAAGAGTTTATAATAATATTTAGAAATGTTCACAATATGATACAAACTTGAGTATACTATCAAATTTAAAAAATATATTACATAAAACAATTATCATGTGATCTAGCAATTTCACTTCTGTGTGTATACCCAAAAGAAGTAAAATAAAAACAGGGACTAGAAGAGATATTTGTACACCTATGTTTATAGCAATATTATTCACAGCCCAAAGAAAAGAAAAATGTGGTATATAAATATAATAGAATATTATTTAGCCTTAAAAAATAAGGAAATTCTGAAGCATGCTATGATATGGATGGACCTCGAGGACATTAAGCTAAATGAAATAGGTAGTCACAAAAGGACAAATACTGTATGTATTATTGATTCATTTATATGAAGTACCTAGAATGGTCAAATTCATATAGAAAGTAGAATGGAAGTTGACAAATGCTAGGTGGAGGGATCAATGAAAAGCTTCTATTTGATGGGTACAGAGCTCAGTTTGGAAGACAAATGGTGTTGATAATCACGACAAGGATGCACTTAATACCACAGAACTGGACAACTAAAATGGTTAAAATGGTCCCTACCCAACTTCTGTAGTGCTGCTGGGCCTGCAGGTCTGTGTTGAACACTGCCATAGGATGAGATTTATTAAATTCATCAAGAATAAGGCCTATTTTAAGAGATAACAAGTGAAGTTTAGAAGAAGACATGATTAAAACCAATTACTATGTGTGGAAATGCTTAGTGACTGTGGATAAAAGTAAGTACAACACAGCAAAATACAGGATGATTATTCATGTAACTAACAGATATCATTGTCAGATTGCTTATGCCTGTACAGGAAAGGATATGATAGTTTATATGGCACATGCACATGAATTACCAAAATATGTGTGAAAGTTGGACTGACAAATTATGCTGTAGCATGTTATACTGGCCTTCTGCTGGCCTGCAGGCTTCTCCACAGGTTTGACATGGAAACAATTTATGAAAGGCCAAGTGGAGATGAGCAGAGAGAAATACAATGTAGAAAGCATTGATGGTCAACCTGGTGCTTTACTTGCTGTTGGGATCCACTTGGCCAGAATTGCTGCTGGCAATTAAGTTTTTGGAACCCTGAAGGGACCTGTGGATGGAGGCTTGTCTATCCTTCATAATACTAAATGATTCCCTGGTTATGATTCTGAAAGCAAAGAACTCAGTACAGAAGTACACACTGTAAGCACATTATGGGTCAGAACTTTGCAGATTATATGTGTTACCTAATGGAAGAAGATGCAGATGCTTATAAGAAACAATTCTCTCATAATCTAAAGGAAGATGTCTGATGGGTATGGTGGTGGGTGCCTATAATCCCAGTCACTCAGGAAGCTGAGGTAGGAGTTTTGCAATTGGAGGCCAGTCTTGACAACTTAGCAAGATCTTGTCTCAAAATAAAAAAATAAAAACAGGGCTGGCGGGGGTGTGATTCAGTGGTAGAGCACCCCTGAGTTCGATCCCCAGTACTACACACACACACAAACACATACAAAAATAAAAAAATAGGACAATATAACTCCAGACAAGGAGATGTATAAGAAAGCTCATGCTGCTTATATAAAAGGATCCAGTCTATGAGAAGCCCAAGAGAGAATAGGAAGAGCAGAACCATCCTAAAATGTCCCTTGCCCAGAAGAAAGAGCAGGTAGCACAAAAGATGGCAAGTGTCCTCCGAGCTCAGGAGAAGGCTGCTGAGAACTAAACCAAATGACAATTTTCTATGTAGATTTTTCAGATAAAGACAATTAAGACACTGACAAAATGGTTAAAAATGGTTAAAATGGTAAATTTCATGCTGTATATGTTTTATCAGAATAAAAAGACATGTGACATACACATATACATTTATGCAACACATATGTACGTACATAAATACACATGCATAAATGAAACACCAAAAGGCTATAAGCCAAATGTTAGCAGTGACTTGTAGAGTCCAAATAGTGACACTGTATGATGTTTTTGCTTTCTTCTTTATATTTTCCTGTATTTTACAGCTTTTTCTATTATGAACATGATGCTTTACTTTTTTTTTTTTTTTTTTAATTTTTTCTTAGTTGTAGATGGACACAATGTCTTTATTTTATTGCTTTGTATGTGGTGCTGAGGATCGAACCCAGGGCCTCACGCATGCGAGGCAAGCGCTCTACCGCTGAGCCACAATCCCAGCCCGATGCTTTACTTTTATAGCCAGGAAAAAAAAAAGAAAACATGCTCTTTTAAAACCACTAGAATTTCTTTCAACAGGTGGTTTGGCTTTGATCAAGGAGGAGGCTGGCCAGCTGTGTCTTCTGCTGGGCCTACAGCAGACATGTGAGTGGTCCATAACAGGACTTTCTCCTTTTACACCGGCCCTCCACCTTTATAAGGCAGTTTCACCCTCAGAGAGCTGTGAAGAGTACCCGCCTACACACAGGTATTGTTGAAGAGCTTTTACAAGGTCTATGGATCTAGTACATGAATTCGTGGCTGTTTTCATCAGGGACTCCTCCAGATGCCCCAGAAGCTATGTTTGGGTTGTTTCCTCTGACTTAGATCCAAATGAGTCAAGTCGAGACTTTGGGTGGCAGCAGCAGGATAAGTGGCAAAGTAGCACAGCTAAAGTCAGCCATCAGAATTCCACAATGTAACCACTGGCCAGACACTCCCTTTATCTGGTCCTTCCTTTCCTCCTTCATTGGTAAGATGAGGAGCTCAGACAAACCAGAACCTCTTCCTTCAAGTCAAGCTCATGATCCACTTTGTCCGAAGAGACTTCTCTGATGAACTCCTCCAGATTCTGAGGATCACTTTAGCAGCTGTGTCCTCTAATGCATCTCTATAAAGTCACAGTCAATATCTGTATATATACCACATTTTCTTTATCCATTCATCTGCTGAAGGGTATCTAGGTTGGCTCCATAGCTTAGCTATTGTGAATTGTGCTGCTATAAACATGGATGTGGTTGTGTCACTGCAGTATGTTGATTTCAAGTCCTTTGGATAAGTACTGAGGAGTGGGATAGCTTGGGTCAAACGGGGGTTCCATTCCAAGTTTTCTGAGGAATCTCCATACTGCTTTCCAGAGTAGTTGCCTATGTATGTATATTAATATACTACGGTAAATCTCACCATTAATTCACAAGAAATTTATTTTAAAAATAACAAGGTAAATGGCAGAAAGATCAACAGAAGGAAGGGAGCAGGGGGTGGGAAAGGGAGGAGAAAGAGAAGTACTGGGGACTGAATTATGTCAAAATGGATTCTACTGTCATGCATAACTATAAAGAACCAATAAATTTTTTTTAAATATTTTTTTTTAGTTGTAGATGGACACAATGTCTTTATTTTATTGCTTTGTATGTGGTGCTGAGGATCGAACCCAGGGCCTCACCCATGCGAGGCAAGCGCTCTACCGCTGAGCTACAATCCCAGCCCAAGAACCAATAAATTTTTAAAAAATTTTAAATGATTTGCATATAAGTTCTTTAGCAATTTTCATGTGAGTCCTCCACAGTGCCAAGGAGTTAGCAACCATCGTCCAGTCTTCTGCCTGCCCTTCCATTCCCAGCAAGGAATCTCAATCATATGTAACTAAACAGGTCTCAGATAACTCAATTCAGCAGACCCTGTGTGTACTAGACACATCACCTGCCCTTTTTAGAAGTCATCATTGATTCCCCTTTGCCCTTAAAATAAATTTTGAACAAAGTCTTTGTTCTGATAAAGATATACAAGGTCCCCAACCTGGTTTCTGTCTTCCTTTACCAGACTCAGCCTTTGCTCTGCTTCACTCATGCTTTGTTTCTGTTGGTATACTTTATACGCTGGCTATATTAAGCTTCCAGAAATTCCCTTAATATGTCATGCCTTATTAAGTAGGGGCTTTTGTATCTGCTTGTCTTTTCCTGCTCCAGTTAGAAACTTAGTATCTTTCAAGACACATTCAAATGATAGCAACTTCTTACAACACAACTTATAAACATACTGTTCAAACTGCCTGTAAAATACTACTCTGCCTAAGTAAGCCAGAGTTGGCCACTGTCACTTAGAACCATTAATCCTGTACATCATCTATCTAGAAAACCTTGCTGAATGTCTCTCAATTCCAAGCACTGCGCTGGTGTAGAAGGGTGGTGGAATACAAGGCTTCAATCCTGCTCTTAAGGAGTTCACATCTGTGCGGAAAAAGACAAACAACAATGCAAGGTAAGTAAAGAAACTATCTGAATACTAATGAAAACACATTTTAGATCTGTGAGAACCCAAAAGTATGTAACTGCCATGGTGAGTCTGAGACTTCACAGAGGGGTTGACAGACCCCTGAAGAGGCAGTATCAGGGCTAGAGTAGGCTCTGCAGCCTGGTGTCAAAGCCTGTCTGCTACACACTGGATATGTAGCCTTGGACAAGTTATTTAATATCTTTGGTCCTCAATTTCCTCACCTCTAAAATAAGCAATAATAATAAGATCTACTTAGTGATGCCCTCTGAAGCCAGCTCATTCTCCAGGGTCTTTATATAGAATATGCTCCCAGGTTTGGTTCCAGTTTTTCTTAAGGAACCATCCGTCTCAAGCCCAAGCCTCAACTTCAATCAGTAATTTATGAATAAGTCTCTTTTCCTGGGCAGAAGGGTCATTCTTTTGGTCCTCAACTTTACCTGGGCCTTAAGTTTGGGCCAGCATTATTTCAGGTTTGTCTTTCTTATTCATTGAAGAAGCACAATATCAGCAGTCCTCTGAGACTACTCTGAATTAATCTCCCTGAAGCTACCCAAACCCTGGATATTAACTTTCTTAGATTTCTCATAAAAACACTCTCCTTAACCTCAGCAACCTGGTATATTAAAACTGCCTAGGCTTTTTGAATGGAGAGGTCTGGGTTGAAATTATAGCTTCACTTCTAGCAGGCAAACCTCAAGCAAGTTACTTGAGCCTCATTATCTACTTCATGCTATTATTTTCTGTATTCCTATTTTGAAATCTCTCTGATGGTCACATCTACAATCATTCCTGATTTCTCTACTTTCATATTTTTCTTCTAAAAATCCTGTCTCCTAAGAGTCACACTTTTAGGTTTCTTCTGCTGTCTCCTTGGTCATGGTTTGCATGAAAGCCATGTTCACTGTCATTACATCTTAGCTCAGTAAAAGTATTCTCATTTCTAATTTCTAATCACATTACTCTGAAAAGGTATGTCATTGAACTTCAACTAGGTATTTGACAAACTCTTTTATCCTTGTGGAAAAATTGAAAAAATCTTGGGTGCATAGCAATTATAGAATTACCTAAACAAAGATGGTGATTAATGAATCAGCATCTTTCTTAAGAAAGCTTGTAGTGTCATGCCAGGGTTCTATCCACACCCATTGTGGTTAACATTTTCATTAATGATTTGGATGTTGATTTCTAAAACAGATCCATCAGCTCACAAATGACATGAAGTTGGGGAGGATAAAGGATACTTTCGGATCAGAATCAGTTTTTTTTTAAAAAAACCTTAGTAACTTAGATTGATGGACTAAATAAAATAAGAAGTTTTTAAGAAGGTAAATGTAAAGTTCTTTGCTTGAATCTAGAAAACCAGCAGTATAATGTAGGAGAGGACAGAACTGGTTTGGCAGCAGTCATTCTCTCCATTGCAAACTCAGCATAATTTTATATTGTTTAATAATTGCTGAAAGTTCCACATAATCTTAGGAGAAATTAGAAGTCTGGCTTCAGAATAAGGGAGGTTGAGGAATACCCTCATGTAGCTAGATCACACCTTCAGAACTGGATGCAGGTAAGGATACACATTTTAAGAAAGATATTCATGTGCTGAAATGCATCTTTAAAACATAAGTAGGATTATAAACTATATCAAAATGGGAATGTTTGAAGGAGGCAGGGATATTTAGACTGAACAAAAAATTTACAAGATTCAAAGGGAATAGGACAGAAGTAGGATGCAGGAAGTGCAGGACAGGTCCTCATCTCAAGGAGCCATGGGGTGATTAGTGTTATAATAGAAGATTTAAAGGGGGTAATAAATGATATTAATTAAAGTATTAATTTAGGAGGAATCTATAAAGCTAATATCCAGGGTGGCTTCAGACAGAACAATTTAGAACAGTCTCAGAGGAGTGTATTGTTACTTCTTCCATAAATAGGAAAGCTAACCCTGACAGAGTGCTGGCCCAAACTTAAAGCACAGGTAAAGTTGGAAAGAGCAAGAAGGGGCTGAGGCACATTTTAGGTTGAGGAGTTAAAGAATGACCCTTAACTTTGCCTGAAACAGATTCAGATTGGAATCAAATCTCAGAGATTTGGACCCTGGCCTAGAACAAGTGTGTGAGCTGACAGCTCTATGCCCTGCATAAGTTCTTGCTGATTTGCTATCTTATCTGACCACCTGCAGTGACCTTTTTTTTCTTCTGCTTTTAAAATTTTTTTTTTATTTTTATTTTTTGGTACTAGAGATTGAACTCAGAGGTACTCAACCACTGAGCCACATCCCCAGCCCTATTTTGTGTTTTATTTAGAGACAGAGTCTCACTGAGTTGCTTAGTGCCTCGCTGTTGCTGAGGCTGGCTTTGAACTCAGGATTCTCCTGCCTCAGCCTCCCAAAGTGCTGGGATTACAGCCATGTGCCACCCGGCCTGTCTTTTTTCTGCATTTACATTTGTTCTTTGCCTTCGTTCTCAGTGCAGCCTATTGAAACCCTGTGGCTGCCTTAACCCTTTCTTAGCCTTTCTATAACTTATGTATATGTATGTTATTGTGATTTTAGTGTTACAGATATTAGTAATTAAGATTGGAATAAAAGTACCTGTGATTGCTCAGTTTATGTCTACCAAGTGACCTATAAGTACTCAGTGAATTGTAACTGATGACAGTGACGTAGCTTGTGAATTTATTGTTATTGTAAATTCCTACATTAATCTTTTATTCCCAAAATACAGTGGTTCTCTTTTCCTAACCAAATCAAGATGGATACAGTAGGCGTAATGTTTACATGGTTGTCCCCACTCTTTTTATAAAAAGAAAAAAGAAGAAGGAGGAGGAGGAGGAGCGCAGGAAGAGGAGGTGGAGGGGGGGAGGAGGAGGAAGAAGAAGAAGAACCAAAATCTAATCATTCTGACCTCCATTCAATTCTAGTCTTCTTGGCAATGTTGCTTGAAAAAACAGCTGAGGATACCTCAGATATTATCACTTTGAATTATTGAATCATGCCACCCTAAAATGCTTCTTGCAATCTTGAGAATAGGCTGCTTCTTGGTTGCCATCATTCCCACAATGCTCCCACTTAATTGGATATTGTCATCTCAAACTAAACCTCAGTACACCTGGTGGCACTCATCAATAGGAAGCCAGGTAATGGATGTAAGATTTGGACATATTATAGGACTGACCCTGGATCCTCTTTAACCCCCTCCTAAGCAGTGATTCACTATGATTATACTCAGTCAGTTTTTTTAGAAAACAAGAAAGTTCACTACTCTACTTGGAATCTCCTACTTTAGGTGGTGCAGGCTCCAAAGCCAGCTATGTACACAAGGTGAGTTGGGCACATTAATTGGGTGTCAGTTAAAGAGTCAACTTTGTCTAGCTTAACAGATACATTCAACTTAGTTCTGGCCACACAGTCGGGCCTAATTTACTTGGGTGGGGTTGTACAGAACCTGGGTTTCTGAATCCTCCTGGGCACCCAACTGTTGTGATCAGAGTGCAAACTCTGCACCTAGACCCCCCAGGTTAAATACTGGTTTGATTTGGAGAAAGCTGCTTACCTAATAAAATGAAGATTAAGGAATAATGCACTTAAAGTGCTCTACACATGACTGGTGTAATAATAATAGCTTTATTGGCTCTGCACTAAAATCTGGTTTCTCTTTTTGGTCATTCTCTTATTGCCATTCCATCTATTTTCTCCCAAACAATGACGTTTTATTCCAGGCTTGTCAGGCATGCTCTCTACCCTCACTCCACCCAATGTACAGCACACACCATAGAATAGTTTTTTCATTTGTGCCTAGGCAAGCCTACCACTTGGCCTCAACACTTTCCCACCCAGCTACTGCTTAAATTATCATACAAGCATATAACTACTACTGTAATATGATCTCATCCCTCCTCCACCACCTTTCAAACTTCATCTCCTAAATGCACCAAAATGCTCTCACCACAGGACCTTTACCTGCCCCAGACCCCTTTTTCCTGTCTATAACACTCTTCCCCTGGGACCATGGCTTAAGCCTTCACTTCTGTCTTGTCTTTGCCCATATGTCACCTTCTAGGGGCTTCCCTGACCCCGCTCCCATATAAATTAGACACCTTTCCAATGCTCAATCTTTTTACCTTATTTTTATTCCACAGTGCTTATCACCATCTGTCAGGCCCTCTATTTATTCATTCCTTAATTATCTTTCTCCTTACTCCCATTCCTAATGGAGTTTCTCTCTCTACGTATGTCAATGGGATTGGACCTGCTATAGCTTCCAGACTTTTTTATTTCTATTTTTTGTAACACTGGGTATTGACCACTCGGGGCCTTGTGCATGATAGGAACATGATCTACCACTGTGCAACATCTCTAGCTCCTATTTTATTTTGAGACAAGCTGACTAGTTGCCCAGGCTGACCTTGAATTTGCAGTCTCTTCCCTTAACCTCCCAAATAGCTAGGATTCAGGTGTGCACCATCACACGTGGTGTGGCTAAATACCACTTTTAAAAAGTGGTAGGACAGTACACTCTTCTCAAATAAGGCAAAATAATATTTTTATTGTCTTATAAATGTATCCTCTATATAGTCATTATCTCATATCTTATGCCAATAGTAAAACAGGGGGCTGGAGGTATGCAAAAAAGGAAGTGATAAATATTAAAAACAATATGTGCATGTAAATTATAGGAATAAGGAACAATGATAGGCAGATGTATAGAGTTGGGATGTTCTACAAGTTCATAAATTCCCACAGTCCAGATCAAAGGTAATACACTGAGCTGAACTGCATAAAGACTTCAAGTTGGCCCCCTGTGAATTCTGTCTTAATGGTTTTTTCCATTCCTACTCACTCATTCCATGGTGAGTTAATCTCTCTGATGGAAAAATGGCAAATTGTTCTAGTGGCAATTGGAAACTAACAAGGTAATAATTTGTTGTTGGTTGTTGTGTTACATACCTTTATATACTCCCAGATGGCATGGTTCCTGTCTATTAAATTACCAGGTGCCATGTCTAGAGCCAACTCACACCCTCTGTCATCACTTTTAAGGTAATTATGATGTAGTCTGATACATGCCTGTTGGCTAATTTGAGCAATATTGATGTAGACAGCAAATAGATATTTATTGGTTAATTTATATACATTGTGGACTCTATAAATTCAAGTTTTCAAATTCAGACACAGAACGTGACTTCATATTTTTTTTGTCTGAGTCTTCCTGAACTCTGAGATACTATCTGTCATTTTTCCATCAGACAGACAAATAAATACCACAAATTTCATGGCTTAAAACAACATAAGATTTTCTCTTGCAGTTCTGGAAATCAGATGTTTGAAATGAGTCTTACAAGGTAAAGCCATGGTGTTGTTAAGCTATGTTCCTTCTAGATGTTCTAAGAAAAAACCCACTTCCTGGACTTTTCCATTTTCTAGAGGCAGTCCACATTCCTTGGCTCTCTCCATCTTTAAAGTGCATCACTCCTACTTCTGCTCCCATTATCATATCTCTCTGACTTTGACCCTCTTCCCTTCCTCTTACAATGAACCTGGTGATTATGGCAGGCCCATGCACAGAATCCAGGATAATTTCCCTATCTATATATCCTTAATTTTGCACATCTAGCAGGTCTCTTTACCCATGAAAGGCAACATGATTTAAAAGTCCAGTGATTAAGAAGTGGACATCTCTGGGTGACCATTATTCTGTTTATCACAAAGACCATTAAATAAATAAGCACACAGTTCTAACAAAAAGAACAATGAACTTTAGGTCAAAAGGCCTAGGCTTGAGTGTACCTATGTGATTTTGGGCACTCAACTGGCCTCATTGAGCCCATTTCCTCTAAGGGAAAATGAAGATAATAATACTTCAAATGGCTATATAAAGACCAAACCAACCAATTAGATTGAAAAAAAAAAAAAAACCTTGTCAACCAAAAGTTATTAAAATTTAGTTTGGTTCTGTTCAACAAGCATTTCCTAACCATGCTATGCCTGACATGTGTCATGATATTTCATGATAAAATATCATGAAAAATAAAACATATCCTGGTTGTCAAGGAGTAGTCTAGAAGGCAGATAACCAAAGATTACACTTTACAGACTATCCTCAGCTTGTGATTTTTTAAAAATTTCATGATGGGTGTGGAAAGCAATACTCATTCAGTAGAATCTACACTTCAAATTCTAAATTTTGTTCTTTTCCTCTTGTGGTTATTAAACAGCAGCAATGAAGTAGAACTGTTAGCCCCAAGATCATGAAAGTAACTAATACTCTGCAGGACATTTGTTACTAAGCTATGATGGTCAGTAGGTCAGGTACACTAACTGCATTTTCAATTTACCATATTTTCAACTTATGATGGGTTTACTAGGACATAACCCCATTGTAAGACAAGGCGCATCTGTAGTGTGATTAGAGCAACAACATGAGTACAGAGGAGGAGAGACAATAAAAGGGCAGTCTCTCTGAGGGATAAAAAGTACCAGCAATGGCTTCACAGAGCAAGTGGCAATTCAAACAAGGTTTAGAGGGATAAATCAGTTTTCAGATGGATAGAAGAAGGAGATCATTGTACACAGAACAACAGCCATGCCAAAGTACAGAAGTGGGAAACTGCACTGTACAATCAGAGAATTGCTCAGGAGTTTTATATTAGTGTTTCCACATGAGGCAAGGAGGTAGGAGTCATGTAGCAAAATAGACTGGTGAGGGGAGATGAAGAAGCGTTTCCTCTATTGAGCTAAAAAGCCTAACTTTGCATGTAATGAGAAATCATTTAAACATTTTAAGCTGGGAGGTGACTGACTATTCCATGTTGCCTGGGATTATTCTGGTTGTAGCAAGGACAGTCTAGGACCCAGGAAACCCATTAAAAAAGGAGAATCAAATCTAAACTAGGATGGTTGGTCACTCTGTGAGGCAAATTTGATCAACTTACTTTCCATATAATTCTCTGTGACTAAAGTGAGGAGAATGAGCTATAAAGCAACAGGATGGAAGACAGAAAATTGGTAAGACACCAAGGCTATAGTCTTGAGGAGAGATGATGAACACCTACACTGAAGCAGTGGCTGTGAAGAAGAAGTCGGAAGAGTGAACAAGCTGTTCAGAAAGCAAAATTTACATAACTTGTTGAATGACTAGATATAGAAAATGAGGGAGCAGAAATCTAGGATAATTCCTAGGATTTGAAGCAACTGGCTGAGTGAATTTAATGCCTGTAGGCAGAAGTATAGGTAGCTGAGTTGAATTGGGACAGGGAATTTCCACTTGGGACGCGTTACATTGGGTTTGATGTTTCCATTGAACATCCAGGTGGAGTTCTCCAGGGCATGGTCCAAAACTTAGGGGTAGCTCAGAACTGGAAAGATAGTCACATTCTGCACAAAAGTGTGAGGAGATGGAAGAAATAAAAAACATGTATGTTTAAAAACAACAATTATAATAGCTACCACTCATTTAGTGCCCTCCCTGTGTTGGTATCTTTGGTTGGAAATACGGGCTAGTTTGAACCAGGTTAGTAGATAAAGGCATGCCCTGATTCTCAGAAAGGGACAGGAGCCAGAGAGGATCCTGCCATCAGGGCTCTTTATCATCACAGTCTTCTTTGTGCCTATACAACCTGCTCCACTATTTTCTCCTGTTAGAGGTTTTTTGTTGTGTGTTTTTTTTTTTTTCCTGCTTCCCAAGCTACATGGCTATCCACATAGGTAACATCTCCATTTAGGGCACCAGGAAAAGACTAACAAGGTAATCACACAGTGCTAATACTGAATTCCAAGGGAAAGTACTCATTGTCCTAGCTTGAATCAGGCAGAAAATATGGACCAAATGTTTATGGACAGGATTTGGAAGAGAATGGGCAGTCCCCAGAAAAGAGAGCAGCAGGGAAAATGACCCAAGGTATCCTTTGTCTACATGTTATTCTTTATCCTTAGAATAATTCTGTGAGGTACTTTTTATTACTATTGCTTAGACCATAAATCTTTGAAAGCAAAGAGCTTATCAACTTGCTCACCATTATATTCCCAGCACTAGCATGATGCCTAGGTCATGCTTAATAAGCATACTTTGTATAAGGGAGTGATTGGATGAATGAACCTCACTTTTTCATTTGAGGAAACTTGGCATTGAAGAGACTCAATCACTTCCCCAGAGTAACATGGCCAGGTAACAAGAAGGAGAATCAAACCCAAATCTAATCCACTTCAGACTTTGTGCTTTTATTTATTTATTTATTTTTAATTATCCAATAGAATCTATGTATATTGTTTAAGAAAGAATGAGTAGAAACAATACAATGTAGATCTGATAAACTATAAACTATTCAATATATAAAACTATTCAATATATAAATTATATAAATTATTCTATATAAAGAAATTAAAAACAGTCTACAGAGGATGTATGAATAAGATTAAAAACATGAAATAGAATTAATCACATTGGTTTTCTATATTCAACAAAAGCATTTCCCAAATAAGATGGATGATAAAATGGAAAGAAAATTAGAGAAGAAAAAAAGAGTATAGAAGTGAAAAGAATGAATAAAATTAAACAAGTTTTTAAATATTGTTTTAAAATTAAGACTGACTTCATGTTTCATCTCTGATATGTTAAGTAATCAAAAGTCATCAATCTTATCCTTACAGTAACAAAAATATCTGAAAATCAAATTACATTTCTTGAACCCAACAATGTACTGCTAGAGCTGTCAACTGGTATATATAATCTTGAAGAATGGCTGGAGACAGAATATGGGCTAATTTGAGATTAAGGAAACCTTGGGGTCCTGTAGACTTAGGGAAACCCTGGCAGTTCCAGTTTTCCTTCTGGATACCCTACCAGTTTCCCACTGTAGATTCCAAAAAGACCTCATGTCTCTGATGGGATTATGTTGTGAATTAAAAATAAAGTCAATTAAGGACAAAGTTTCAAAGACAAATATTGGGAATATTGAAGTCACAGATGGGAGTAAGGGTGCCAGTGAGGGTGGTACATGTTGATGAAACACTTGTGAAAGTCATAGTCCTCAGATATAGACCCACTTAAAGATTGGATAAGATTAGAAAAAACTCCTTTGTCCCACATCTGACCTGTACAACAGCAAGAAGTTAGTACAATAACAATCAATTATAGCTGAAAGAGTTGTAATAAACAGATTCTTTCTCTCCGAATTAGTGTTTAAGGAAACTCAAACAGTGAGAAAAAACACACATACATACAGAATGAAAACTTAAAGCCTTTGGTACTTTTAGCTGCAAGCAAGCATTAAACACCAGACAGGTCCTCACCAGACAAAATAAATACTCCTATCAGTGGCCTATTTACCTCATTTTAAAATATTCAATAAAACATGTCTGGCTTTCAAAAAAAATTATAAGACAGGCCAGAAGACATACTAAAATGTAGTCTGAAGATAAAAATCAGAATCAAATATATCATGCATGTTTGAATTGCCAAGTTGAAAAAAAAACTAAAGTAATTATGGTTAATATGTTAAATACTCTAATGGGAAAAAAGTATACAGCATGCAAAAACTTATAAACTATGTTAGGGAAAAGGGAAGCTTTAAGAGCCAAAACAAAATTCGAGAAATCAAACATGCTGAAATAGAAAGGAAGAATGCCTCTGATGCCATCAATTAAATTACAGACAAGGAAAGAAACCATGATCTTGATGATAAGTTAATTAAAAATTTCCCAAACAAAAATACAAAGGAAATAAAAGCAACCCAAGAACTGTGGGACAATATCAAAGAATAAAGCATGCATAATCAGAATACAAAAAGAAGAAAGGAAAACAGCAGAGAAAGTATTTGAAGTAAAACTATCTGAAAATTTTTCAAAAACTTAGATTAGACAAAAAGCACAGATTTTGAGAAAATATTAGGTAGGATAAGTACCAAATATAAATAGGTGAATAAAGTAATAACTAGTCATCTCATATCCAAATTACAGAAAATTAAAAACAAAAAATTTTGAAAGAAGAAGGAAAAATAATTGCATTACTTATACAGCTATAGAGGAATAAGGATAAGAAATTCACTGGATAGCACAATAACCAATTTTTATCT
>CM053400.1:97905738-97924720 GCA_028644305.1 Xerus rutilus | reverse complement strand
TGGCTTTTCCTTTAGTGTAGTCTCTCCCTTTGCTGATTTTCATTGTTTTTTTCATTTCCTCCTTGTGAAATATTTTGGCAAGAACACTCTCTAGTGCAGGCTTTCTTGCTGTAAATTCTTTTAACTTTTATTATGGAAGGTTACTATTTCATCATCAAATCTGAAGCTTAATTTTGCTGGATATAAGATTCTTGGTTGCACCCATTTTCTTTCAGAGCTTGGTATACGATGTTCCAGGATCTCCTGGCTTTGAGGGTCTGGGTTAAGAAATCTGCTGAAATCCAAATAGGTTTCCCCCTGTGTGTAATCTGCTCCTTCTCTCTTGCAGTTTTTAAAATTCTATCCTTATTGTGTATGTTAGGCATTTTCATTATAATGTGCCTTGGTGTGGATCTGTTGTAGTTTTGTACATTTGGTGTCCTGCAAGCCTCTTGTATTTCATTTTCCAGTTCATTCTTCATGTTTGGGAAATTTTTTGATATTATTTCATTGAAGAGTTCATGCATTCCTTTAGTTTATACCTCTGTGCCTTCCTCTATCCCAGTAATTCTTAGATTTGGTCTTTTCATGTTATCCCATAGTTCCTGGATGTTCTGTTCATAGTATCTTACCATCTTCATTGTGTGGTCAACTTTATTTTCAACATTATATATTTTTGTCTTCATTGTCTGAGGTTCTTTCTTCAAAGTTCTCTAGTCTGTTGGTGATGCTTTCTATTAAATTTTTTTATTTGGTTTATTGTTTCCTTCATTTTAAGGATTTCTGCTTGGTTCTTTTTCAAAGTCTCTATCTCTTTCTTGAAGTAATCTTTTGCTCCCTGTATTTGCTTTCTTATCTCTTTGTTGGAGTGATCAATTGTTGCCTGTATTGGCTTTCTTATATTATTCTGTGCTTCAGAGATCATTTTAATTATGTACATTCTGAACTCCTCTGACATTTTATCTACTGTGCTGTCAATGAATTCTATTGTTGTAGCATCTTGGTTGGTTTGGGGCATTTTCTTCCTTTTTTCATGTTGTTCATGTGTCTTTGTCTCTAGCAATGCTGGTCTGAGATATTACAGTTTCTACCCTATAATCTTGTAGTGTCTCTGCAAATTACCAATACCTCACCTCTGGTGTAACCAGGCCTGCAGGGACCTCGAGGATAATCTTCCTGGTCCTGGCTGTTGACTCTTGACAAATGTAGGCAGGTACAGCCACTGGTTGGTAGATGAGGAACTGTAGCACAGTTGGTCTCCACCTCCACACATGTGCAGTTGGTCTAGACTTTGTGCTCTTAAGTGAGGAAAATCATTTCTGGTGAGGCCCTCACTTCTACCATAAAAAGCCTAAGTTTCTCAGAGAAACAATATTTTTTTGGACCCTAAGGATAAACCAATAATAGTGAATCAAGTTATATCCCACCAGCAGGTAAGAGAGCTTGTCAGGGGCTGCTCTGTGCTGAGACCCAGACGAACACTGGTATATCCATACAAATGCCTGGAGGCCAGCTCTTCATACTGGGCAAAGTGCTCATGACTAGTGGTAGTAATACAACACAAGACACTGGGAAGGCATTTGTGGTACAGCAGCCCTAGGTAGTTCTGTCTCATAACTTGACCATCTCACAACTAAAACTTCCAGCTGGAAAATATCCCAGGTGTGCTTCCACCCAAGAGCTAAATAAGATGATCTTATACCCTTCAAGAAGGTTAGACAATTTTCAGTTCCTTTAATATAAGAATTCAATCCACCAATTAACAAGTAACTCTTTAGTACCTATGTTAGATAGTTAGGGAATATGGTAAAAGGACTAACAACATGTGATTTGACAAAGTATTATTCCTATTGTGTTTCTTTATGTGTGTAAATAAGGACAAATTTGGTCATACTTAAGTATGTAATGAATCATTTCTTGCCTGCATAATTGCAATGCTTCATACCTCATCTCTTCAATTCTTTTCTTGCCCACTCACAATCTATTATCAACATAAGGGTAGAGTAAAATTTTGAAAAAGGAAATAAGATCATTCCTCTGTTCTAAACCTGACAATGACTCCCCATCTTGTTTAAAGTAAAAGCCAAAAGCTGAAGTCTAAAAATCTAGATCATACACTCTAATTAATTACCCTTCTACCTACTCTGCTCTGGCCACACTAACCTCCTGACGGATTCAGGAAACTGCCTGTGACTTTGCACCCTGGGACCTTTGCAGGGGCTGACTTGTTGATTGAATTGCTGAAAGAACAAAATCCTCTCTTAGGAAGAATTTAAACAATACAATATAGAAATATAATTTCTATTTTCTGAACTTCAAAGCTAGTTTGGTTGACAAAATGATTCACATTTTAAATAATCAGATCAATGTGTAGGAACAGATGCTAATTGTATGTATGGGACTCTAAGTATTACATAACTGGAGAAAAGAGAATTGGGTGGCCAAAAAATATTTAAAGATTGTATGGATTGAAAAATAGAATAATGATGATGATAATCTATATAGTAATAGGGTTTAGAGCAAGGTTTTGTAATTTTGTTTTCATTTTATTCTCACAATAGCCCTTTGAAATAAGTACAAGACATATCACGTCATTTTGTAGAAGAGGTAGCTGAGTGGAGAAAATTGTATGATTTATCAGGAGAATACAACCAGAAAAAAATAGAGATAAAACTTAGATCTTCTATAACAAATAGAAGATCTATATATGAAGAACTATATATGAAAAAGTTTAAATTTGGAAAAAAATAAAAAATAAATGTTAAAATATTACTTTTGTAGTAAGATTTGTTATTTTATTGGTTATTTTTAGTTATATATGACAGTAGCACAGTTATATATAGCACATATATAATTTTATTTATTTATTTATCTACCCGTTCAACAAATATTTTAGTACTTCCATGAGTCAGTTACTCTTCTAGGTATTTATAAGACAGCAGTAAATGAATTAAGCAAAGTCTCATAGAACTCACAAGCTAGTGGAGGACAGAGATAATTCAGTAAATTATATAATATATTGGATCATGGTAAGTGCTATAGACAAAATAAAGGCAATTGGAGTTGTATAAAGAAGAGGGATATTACTTAGGGTATTCATATAAACTAAGAAATAATAAATGGAATGGCACCAAACTAAAAAGCTTCTTCACAGCAAAAGAAACAATCAAGAGTGTGGAGAGAGAGCCTTCAGAATGGGAGAAAATCTTTGCCACTTGCACCTCAGATACAGTATTAATCTCCAGGATATATAAAGAACTTAAAAAACTTAACACCAAAAAACCACAAATAACCTAAACAACAAATGGGCAAAGGAACTAATCATGCACATCACAGAAGAAATATGAATGGTCAACAAATACATGAAAAAATGTTCAATATCTCTAGCAATTAGAGAAATGCAAATTCACTACACTGAGATTTCATCCCACTCCAGTCAGAATGGCAATTATCAAGAATACAAGGAACAATAAATGCTGGTGAGGATGTGGGAGAAAGGATACATTTATACATTGCTGGTGGGACTGCAAATTGGTACAACCACTCTGGAAAATAGTATGGAGATTCCTCAAAAACTTGAAATGGAACTAGCATTTGACCCTGCTATCCCACTCCTTGGTATATACCCAGAGGACTTACAAACAACATACTACAGTGACACAGCCACATCAATGTTTATTGCAGCTTAATTCATAATAGTTAAGCTATAGAACTAACCTAGGTGCCTTTTAACAGATGAATGGATTTTTTTAAATGTGGTATATATACACAATGGAGTATTACTCAGCCACAAAGAAGAAGGATTTTATGACATTTGTAAGTAGATGGATCTGGAGACTATCATGCTAAGCGAAATAAGTCAGCCCCAAAAGCCAAAGGTCAAATGTTTTCAATGATATGTAGAAGCTAACCCATAATAAGTGGGGAGAGGGGAAGAATAGATATTTAATAGATTAGACAAAGGGGAATGAAGAGAAGGGAGAAGGGGTAGGAAAAGGAAAGACAGTGAAGTGATACTGACATAATTTTCCTAGGTACATATATGAATACACCACAGTGAATCCCATCCTCGTGTCATCCATAAGAATGGGGTCCTAATTAGAATCAGATATATTCCATGCTTGTATATCAAAATGAATTCTACTGTCATATATAACTAAAAATAACCAATAAAATAAAAAATCTTACTCCAAAAGTAATATTTTAACATTTATTTTTAATTTTTTCCAAATTTAAACTTTTTCATATATAGTTCTTCAAACTCTGATAAATACAAATAGCTGTGTAATAGCTACCATAATCAAGGTATAGAACAGTTCCATTACCACCAAAACTACCCTGTGCCTTTTTATAGTCTCCTGTCTCCTCAGCCCAGGCTCTGGCAAACACCGATCTGATTTCTGTCCTAACAGCTTTGCCTTTTACAGAATGTCATTTAATGGAATTACACAGGGTGCAGCCTTCCAAACTTGACTTTTCACTTAGCATAATACATTTGGGATTTATTTTATTGTATATAGCTAGAACTAGGTCACAATATTTGTTTAGCTAAATACTAGGTGAAAACCATTTGGGTAGTTTTCTAGTCTTTGGCTATCATAAGTAAAACTGCTACAAACATTTGCATGCAGGTTTTTGCGTGAACGTGTTTCATTTCAATTGGGGAAATGTTTAGGAGTATGATTGCTAGGTCAGATTATTTATTTACCTTTAGAAGAAACTCAGTTTTCCAAAGTATCTGTACCATTCTTTCATTTCCAGAACCCCCATTACTCTGCATCTAGTTAGCACTTGGTATTGCTAGTGCAACATTTTTTAAAAAGTTTTTCTAATAGGTATGTAGTAGAATCTTATTGTGGTTTCAATTTGCATTTTCCTAGAGACAAATAACATCTAGAGACATTTAACATATTTTCATATGCTCATTTACCATTAGTATATGTTTAATGAAATGTTCATTCAAATTTATTGCTTATTTTTTCAGTGAGTTGTCTTTTCATTATTGAGTTTTGAGGTTTCTTTTATATAAACTGAAAACAAGTCTTTTATCAGGTAAGTGATTTACCAAAATGTGGCTTGAGTTATCATTCTCTCAACAGTATCATTTAAAAAAATGCTATTTTTCATTTTTTTTAATACTGGAGCTTGAACTCAGGGGTGCTTTACCACTAGCCCTTTTTATCTTGAGAGGGGGTCTCACTAAGTTGCTTAGGGCCTACTAAATTGCTGTGGCTGGCTTTGAACTTGTGATCCTTCTACCTCAGCCTCTGGAAGAGCTGGGATTATAGACCTGGCTTCTAAATTTTGATAAAGTCCAGTTGATCATTTTTTTCCCCATAGGTTGTGCTTTCAGTACAGTATTTAATAAATCTCTCCTAACCCAAGCTCACAAAAATTTCTTCCTCAGCAGGGTGCGGTGGCTCAAGCCTGTAATCCCAGCACTTAGGGAGGCTGAGACAGGAGAATCGCGAATTCAAAGCCAGCCTCAGTAATGGCAAGGCGCTAAGCACCTCAGTGAGACCTTGTCTCTACATAAAACACAAAATAGGGCTGGGGATGTGGCTCAGTAGTTGAGTGCCCCGAGTTCAATCCCCAGTACCCAAAAAAAAAAAAAAAAAATTTTCTTCCTGTTTTGTTTTCTTCTAAGAATTTCATTCCTTCTTTCTCTCCCTTTCTTGTTTGACTGTTCAACTGCCCCAGCACCATATGTTCAGGAGATATCTTTCCTCAATTTCCAAAATGACTGCCCTTTTGCTAATAAGACACTTTCTTGCTTAATGTAGCTTTATAGTCTTCAAGAATCAGTGTGAATCCCATTTTTTTTTCCCGAATAGTTTTGGCTATTATAGTTCCTTTTCTTTTCCCTACAATTGTGTCTGTGTGTTATAATTTCTTTGGGATTTTCTACATCAACAATCATGCCATCTGAATTTTTACTTCTTCCTTTCCATTCCAACCTGTAGTTTTCTTGCACAGGCTGAGATCTGTGCTATGATTCTGCATATGAGCAGTGAGATCCACACTTCTTCCAGTTTTAAAGGTAAAAATTTCAGTCTTTTACCCTTAGCTGTAGGAATCTTGTAGGTACCTGCTATCTGGTTGAAAATGTTCCCTCTATTCCTTTTTTTGACTAGAGATTTTTTAAAATCACAAACAGATGTTGAATTCTATCAAGTGCCTTGGCATCTCCTGATGATAATAATGTCTCCTTTAGTTATTTATGTACTACCTTGATTGATTTTGGAATATTGAACAATCCTGACATTCCCAGGAAAGACCCCAGTTGGTCTTGACATACTGTGCTTTTCATACATTGTTAACTATAATTTACTAAATTATTGTTAAGAATTTGGGCTCCTATGTTCATGAGGAATTTTGGTCTGTAGCTTTCTTGTCTTGTCTTTGTTTTGCACCAAAGTAATGCTGACATCATAGAGTGAGTTGGGAAGTATTCCATTCTCTTCAATTTTCTGGAAGAGTTTCTATATAATTGGTATTACTTCTTTCTCAGATATTTGGTAGAATTTACTACTAAATATTTCTGGGCCTAGAATCTTCTTTGTGGGAGTTTTTAATTACATAGTCAATATATTTAATAGATACAAGGCTGTTCATTTCAACCATTTATTTCTTATATGCTTATTATATATTTATTGTATGCTGACAAATTATAGTTGTATATTTTATTTCTTATTGAGTAAGCTTTAACATCTTTTAGGGAATTCTTCCATTTTATCTAAATCATCAAAGTTATTGGCATAAAGTTATTCATAACGTACCCTCATTATTCTTTTAAGGTCTTAAGACTATGTGATATCCCCTCTCTCATCCTTGAAATTAGATATGTGTGTCATCTCTCTGTTTTTCCCCGAATAAGTCTGGCTAATCATTTTGTAATTTTATTTACTCTTTTCAAGAACCATGTTCTGATTTTATTTTTTCTATTAATCTTTGTTTTCGACTTTGTTGACTTATTGCTACTTTTTACACCTTTTCTTATTTTGGCACAATTTTCTTTCCTTTATCCCTAGCTTCTCAGGATGGAAGCTGAGGCCATTGATTTAATACTATTCTTATTTTCTAATTTGACACTTAGTGCTATAAATTTTCCTTTAAGTACTACTTTGGTTGCAACTCACAAATCTTGATATATTCATTTTTTTCATTTCTATTCAGTTCAGAATACTTTCTTATTTCATTTTAATTGGTTCCTTGATTCACAAACTGTTGTTATTGTATATTAGTTTCTAAATACTTGAGTTTTCATAGATTTTCTGTTAATTTATATCTTCACTTCATTGTGATCAGAGAATATACTTTGTAGGATTTTCACTTACTGAAACTTACTTTATGATCCAGAATTTCATCTGACAAAAGTTTTTTAAGTTCCATGTGCACTTAAAAAGAATGTGCATTCTGCTGTTGTCAAGTAGAATGTTCTATAAATATCAATTAGGTCAATCTGGATGACAGTGTTCTCCAAGACTTCTACATCCTCAACAATTTTCTGTCAACTTGTTTTATTAATTATTAAAAAAGAGGTTTTAAAATCTGACTGTAATTGAGTATTTCTCCTTACAGTTCTATCAGTTCACGTAACACTAGAATTGCACTGATCCTGCCTGGATTCCCTCTACTGTCCTGTGGCCTGGGAACTTGCTCCAGGCTTTAAGCTAGGGCAATCACAGTACTTTCTTCATTTCTCCCCTATTGTATGATAGCTAAAAACTTTCGTGATTTTTTTTTCTTTCTGGAGTTGACAACAGTGAGAAGGTTAATCTCATCTATATTACTTCATTTTCTCAGAAAATTCTGAAGGCAATAATTGAGCATAGACTTAAAGGAGGTAAAGTGATGAGAGTGTCCCTGGAAAGTTCATGGAACACTAAGGAGGCCAGTGTGACTATGGCAAAGACTGAGAGGAGAGTAAGAGACAAGATCAGACATCTTGAGTACCTCTTGCGCAGCTGACAGAAGCCACTATATGTGTTAAGCAGAATAAAGACATGCTCAGAATTCTGTTTAAAACTGTGTTGACAGACTGTGAAGGATTAAGAATAGAAGTATGCATATCAATTAGGAAGCTAGTAGTACCCACAACAAATGATGGCAGCTGGGGGAGGATGGTAGTAGTGGAGATGATAAGAACTACACAGGCTCTGATGATAATCTGAAAATAAAATCAATAGGATTTGTTTACAGCTTCCCTTGGAGGTAGGAGAGAATAAGGATATCAAGAATCATCTAGAATTCTTTGCATTATACTGTTATAGTCATCTTTTACACTTGACAAATAAGTTTATGGGTTAGCTCTTCTACTATCATGTTTGCAGTATATATTTAATACTTTTTCTCCTGTTCCTTTCCCAGTGGTACAACACATATCAGCACCTATTAATATTTCTTGGGATCAAGAATTAAAGCCTATGGGACTCTTTTCAAATCTGCTAACATTGAAGTGGGTTTGGTGAAGATGTGGGTAAGAATAACCAACATCTAGCCAGGTGCGGTGGCACATGCCTGTAATCCCAGCACTTAGGGAGCTGAGTCAGGAGAATCGCAAGTTCAAAGCCAGGCTCAGCAATGGCAAGATGCTAAGCAACTCAGTGAGAACCTGTCTCTACATAAAACACAAAATAGGGCTGGGGATGTGGCTCAGTGGTCGAGTGCCCCTGAGTTCAATCTCCAGTACCAAAAAAAAAAGAATAACCAACATCTATGTTTGTTAGTGTGGGAGTCACAGAATCTACATTAAAATTAACATCCACAGGGCCCTCCCTTCACTACCATTCTCAAAATGGAGACCCAACCTGTCCTATCATTCACAACCCTGTCTGATAAATAGCCAGGTTGGTTCCAGATTGCTGTGTTGTGGAAGTAATAGGTTAGCAAACCAGTCCTACAGCAGGCAGGTTCTGGACTTGGCTGGTTTGTCCCTGACTCAACTTGCCTCTAGCTTTTGAGAACTAAATTGGATTGGGCTTTGCTTCAACTGAACTTCTGCCACTGGTAACCTTGAGTAGTTTTCAGGTGAAAGAAACAATGAAACTTGATGAGTCGATTTACACGTGGGTAGAAGAAGGTTTAAAAACTGTAGAATATAAACTCACACAAGGCCCTTGGTCAGCAAACATCTCTCTGCCATTTAGATCAATCTGAACCACTCAGCCCTAGTGCCTGTCAGAATCTTACAGGCAGTAAGTAAAGAAATCCAAATTCCATAATCCATAAGAGACAACTGTGAATCTGGTGTCTCATTAAAGAGAAAGGACAGAAAGTTTTCTATCTATAAAACCCCAAAGAATTCATGGCTTCAAGATTTGTTAAGAGTAAGTCTTCCTAGTGAGAATGAGGTAACCAAAATCCATAGAGATCCAGGAAGAAGCACTCCCAGGGACTAGAGTACAACCAGAGGAAGTAAGATTATAGATTTAAAAAGCAGGATAAATACATCATATAACCCTTCCACTAGTGGACCAGTAATAGACTGAATGGAACAGAAAGACGGAGACAATTTATATATCTTAAATTTAGGGCTTGTACTTTAACCTGCAGTTCTCAAAATAAACAGTTCTGATCTGAGGATTATATCTCCATTATGGACAGAATATATATCATTATCATCACCATAATAAATAGCATCAAGATTGTTAGCATCATAATCATCTATAATCAAAGGGTCCACCAGTTCACTGAGCCAGAACCACAATCCACTTCTAAGCAGACCAGTCAGAGGCTACTTTTGTACAGTTCTATATACCCAGAAGCACTGATGAATCCCAAACACAATATCTGACACATGATTTTAACTCTCAAACAAAACTGCTAACAGTAAGTTTCATGATGACAAATGTCATCTACTAATGCAAACAATATAGTCTTTTGATCAAATACATAAAAGATAGCAATTTTATATTTTTAAATAAAAATAGTAACTTGTACATTTATTGAATATTATTTTGATCTAGACACTTTACTTTCTATCTCTTTTAGGCTTTATAACAATCCTATAAAGATAATTTCCCACATTTACAGAGATGTTAAGTCACTTAACTAATAAGTGGCCAAAGCAGCATTCCAACCCAAATCTGCCAGATTCCAAAGTTCATGTTCTTAGTCACTAGGCTAAACTGCTCCACTTTGGATTTTGTTTTAGATTTTAGGGAGAAGACATGAAACGTAATCCTTTAAGAATATTACCCTGTGTCTTCTCTGTATTCTTCTTTGTGGACCACACTCAGGGAATAGGTGTGGGAATGGCCATGGCAGAAATTTAAGCTAACAGCTTCTCCTCTTGGGGCCAAGATCCCAAGACCCATTTTCCATGTGTATGCCTGCCCCTTAAGCTACTCCCATCCCAGATATCAGTGAAATGTCATCTCTCAATATCTTAGAAAGCTAAGAATTGGTCTCCCAAGGTCTGGGGTCCTGGCACCTCAGGCAACAGATTCTACTCAAAGTGTCTCCAACTTATAGAAAACTGAGGATACTGGGTGGGGTGACTGGATTCCAGAACACAGTGAATCTCTGAGAACTTAGTCACCCTATAATAGTTACATAAAATAATTACTCTATCTGCCTTTTGCAATTAACTCACTAAGCTAGTAACTGCGTGTTCCTTTTCAAGACAGCAATCATAAGTAAGAAAATATTCCACTAACAAAAAGAGGGATATTGTAGATGTGATTTTCCAAAGATCTCACTATATTATCCTTCATCTTAAGAGTCCATATGCTCACAGGTGAGACATAAACATAGCAGTCTCAGAAGATCTAAGCACTGAAGCAACAATTAGTGCCAGAAGCAAGGAATGAGTACATAGGCGGAATGACTTTACTTATAATAGATCTTTAAAACATAATTAATTGTTAAAGGGATAACAAATGGAATTATCACAATGGCAAAAACTGATAATATTAATTGGATTAATTAATGATTTAAAATTTAATCCTGATGCCATAACTCATAGAGGTCCTGGATTTATTTTTCCCTAGTCCTACTCAAAGATATCATCCTAGGCAGCCCACTATAGAATTTTTGTCCATTCTTTCCTTATATAGAAGGCATGAAAAATCAGCCTCATTGTGTATTGTGGAGTAAATGTGTCCTTAGTTAACATTTTTGGTGAGGCACTAAGCAACTCAGTGAGACCCTGCATCTAAATAAAATACAAAACAGGGCTGGGGATGTGATTCAGTGGTTGAGTGCCCCTGAGTTCAATCCCCAATACTCCTTCTCCCAAAAAAGAATGTAAATGAATAAAATGCTGCCAACATTTTGAGTATATAGTTAAAGACTTTTAGGAAACTATTTTGGTTGCAGAGGTTCTAGATTGTTTAAAGAAGAAATTCACCTGCTTTACTTATAGTTGTGCCTTGCAATTTGTCAAAGTATATAATTGAACTCATTTAGTGAATACTAGAGTTCCAATGCTAATTAAGTTCCTTCTCCTTCAGTCATGTTTAACTAGCCAGTAAGTTTCCGAATCTATCACAGAGCAACCTCTTCTCCACACTGTCATCACAAGTTATTGCTACTGTGACTGTAAGGACCATATGAGCATCCAAGACTTAGCCTTGTGAGCTATGGCCTTAAGCAGAGTTCAGCAAGCATCTGGAGATTCTAGGTGGGAAATCTGAGTTAAAGATAGCAAGTAACTGAAGACCATATTGTATTTGGAAAGCCTGGGTGTGTTAGCAGCCATCCTCTTTGTGAGACCTTATTGCTTTAGTACGTGAATCTCAAGATATCAATAATCATGTGGAAAAAATAAGAAAGAAATCTGTGGATGAGGGCATTCTTGGATGGTGTAGGTAGTAGGTCCATCTTCCTCCTGGATTTTTCATAATGAAGGCCAAGTTCTAAAAAGTGGTCTCTGATTTTACCTAGAAAGAGAGCCCATGAGCAGTGAACAGAGTTAAGAACCATGTCTAGGAATCATTACCCCCAAAACCTAATTTGTATCTTTCTAAGTCAGATTAAACTTGATAGTAAAAGGGAAAATACATTGAATTCTCATCATGTGCTAAAATTACAGATATCTGAGAATTAGGATAATATGTCATCTAATTCTCAGATGTCTGTAATTGGCCCCATCTCACAGGCGTGGAAACAGACTCAGATTTAGAACATTTACCAAATCACAGGTAGTATATTTTGAACTTATGATACAAAAATGATTCATCTTTCTTAATGTAAAGTTAATTTTTTTCCTACTGTATCATCATCTACGGGTCAAGAACCGGTCCCTAAACTGCTCTTGGAGAAAAGATTTTTAATACATATCAATGTCCCTGGATTAAGTCACAGGTATTAGCTCTAAGTTGAGTTCATTGAGCAACACTGAAATAGGGGTTTCTAAGAATCACAGCACAGAAAAAGTGATAGACACAGATTCTCCTGGGTCCCAAGGCAAATTCTTCATTTGAACATAACAGGAAATAAAGCAGATTACTCTAACCTGGAGAAGGTTCACCTTGAATAGGATTAGATGCAGAAACAAAACCTATCTGACATGAAGTGGAAAGAGCAAAAGCTAGAACTTTCACGCATGCAATTAAAGTTTCTTTGAATATTCAAAGGCATCTTCCTCTTGAAGCCAATCCAGCAGCCAGCAGTGCCTACACTTCACCAAATGGGCCTATAATCAAAGCATCTGGTGGTTCCTGGTAGCATAGAGCAATAGGAATATGGAATAAGCCACGGGTGATGAAACAATAAGGCAGAAAGGAGACCCAGACAGAAAGTGTTACAGCCAAAACTGTGCCCTAGCTCTGCACTCCAGGCCTCTGATTCTCTGGACTAAATAACTTTTCAGAACCAGGGCAAACAAAAGTCTCTCCTGATATTATCAAATTAATCTTTAGAAACCAGTACTTTGGTTCCTTTCCAAATGGTACTTAGTTCTCTCTAAAATGGTGACAATAATTGTTCTTCGGAATTGCCGCTGAAATAATCTGACATGTGTCCACTTGTACCCTAACACTAATAATACCTTATGGTTATTAAAAAGAGAAAACTGAAGCATTGAACATGTGGAAACTTACCTAAGGACACAGACACCATGAGAACCATGACTTTCTTGCACAACTGTGCATACATTGACCCACTAAATTGTACACTTTTAAAGGCCAAATTCTGTGTTCTATTTTAAAAAGTCAGGACTTACCTTCCAGGCAACACTTTTGACAGAGAAATAGTATTTCTTCCTTAAAAGGCCTACTACTGGCTTCTAATTTTTACCAAACACGATCAAGCACCTCTTACACATAAAACCCTGTGCTTGATGCTATGAAATAGCAAAGATGAGTTTGCAATAATTACAGTTTACTAAACATTTATTATATGCCACAAATTATTTCCATCAGTGAGGTTGGTGCTGTTATTCCCATTCTTTAAGTTTGGAAGCTGAGACTGAAAAGCTTAGTTGCTCAAGTAACACTGCTAGTAAAAGGCAGACCTGAATTCAAGCTGAACTCAAGTCTTTCTGATTACAAAGTCTATAATTTTATCTATTATGCCCAGCAAGTGAGAAGAGGAAGAAAAACCTGAATGCAAAGTGTACAAAAGAGTTCTGAGATTGGATGAACTATGGAGAGTTTCAAAATGGATGGCTTTAAATTCTATCTCAATGTGGAGTCTGAAGCCTCCAAGTCCTCCTGACACAGAAATCATTTTAACAAAAATGCCATTCTAAAAGATTCATACAATTGAGAATGATTATGATATCAAGGAAAGACAACTTTCTGTATGTTATTCTGGTGTAAGACTCCCTGGCTATGATATCGCAGGGGCAAATTCATTAATATTTTGTGAAAAGATACTCATTCTAAGGATTTACCAAGCTCTAGACACTCTCTAGATGATGTGAATAAGATATGATAGCTTCCCCAAAGAAATGCCCAGATAGGAGTTGACTGAGCCCAGATATGTGGTGTATGTCATGTTAAATACTAGGCCTTGGCATCAGTCAGCATGAGTTTCTATCACAGCTATGCCACAGACCAGGTATAAATTTGAACACACTTTTAAATTTCTTTTTTTTACAATTTATTTATTTCTACTGAGGTATACATGATAGCAGAATGCATTTTGATTCACTTGCACACAGATGGAGCACAACTTTTCATTTCTCTGCTTGTACATGATATAGAGTCACACCATGGTGTGCAGTCATACATGAAGTTAGGGCTATGATGTCCATTACATTCCACCATCTTTACTGCCCTCATGCTCCCTCCCCTTTCCCTCCCATTTGACCAAGCTTCCTCCATTCTTCCCATGTCCTCTCCCTCGTCATGGACCAGCATCCACTTACAGAGAGAACATTTGGCATTTGGTTTTTTGGGATTGGCTTACTTCGCTTAGCATGATATTGCTCCAACTCCATCCATTTACCTGCAAATGCCATGATTTTATTCTCTTTTATTGCTGAGTAAATTTCTTTATGCTTCCACTTCCTTACATGTAAGATGGGGATGACAGTAATACTGACCTTACAAGGTTACTATGAGAAATAAATAGAGAACTATGTAAAACCACCATGTCTAGAAGACAGTGAGCACCTAACAATAGTTACTCTCCTAATCAACTTGTGGCAAAGTACAGAAGAGTTGGCTGGTCATGCCTAACACAGCTTTCTGATTATCTTTGCTATCCTCAAATATATTTGATACATTTTATGTATATAACTGACACTTTCCCAAGGGTCCTGTCCCAAAGAGACCAAATTACCAATGGATAACAAAGTGTTGGAAGAAAGCCCACTCTAAATTCACCTTGAACACTTCTGAAAGCATTACTTTTATATACAGCCCATTTTACTTTGATAATGTCAAAAGAGCCAGATAATGTTTCTTTTTTATTTGGCTTGCAGCACTTTTTGCATTACTCTTTTATATTACTTGCATTTGACTGGACCTCATGCACCTAAAATGGTGCAGAGTTTTTGCACAATAAATGCACAGAGTTATGCAATAAATGCACAGAGTAAGCTAGTGAAACGGTTAAGAGCAATGGTGCTATAATAAGGTAGACATGAGTTCAAATCCTGGTTTCTCTATCTTCTAAGCTATGACTCTCAATATTTTTATGCTTTCTAAATTTGTACCTTCCTCTGTAAAATAAAGTAAAAATACATATAGGAATGATGTGAAGACATGCTATGGTATGTGCAACATATTCAGCACACTGGAACATAATAAGTTGTCAATAAATGGAAGTTATAATTGCAAAAAGACATGAATTAAGTAAACCTAGTAGCTTGGGTTCATTTTTAATTAAATAAGCATTTATTGTGCACCTGCCAAGTATCTTACACTGCTACTTTCTGTGAGTATTAGATAAAAGAAACAAACTACGTGAGTTCTCAAAAGAAGTCTCTTCTTTTCACATGTCTATGACCTTTAAAAAAGTGTCCTGCAACATGTCCTCATACTGGAAGGTGGGGCCCAGTACCAGCCTTTCTGCAATCACCTTATAGATGAGAATGTGAAGAAGGAGGAAGACAAACACATAGAGAGGTGGAGTTAGATTTGATTGAAAATTACCAGCCCTTCCCACGGAGGACAGCACCCACATGTTATAAGCTATATAAGGATCACTATTGCAATCCACCTTCACCCTGCAAGCTGCATCAGGCTTTATTCTGCTTGTTCCTTTGGTGAACCAGGTGAGAGAAAATTTCATCCTGCTATGTCTATGAATATTTGGTGTTGTCCATGATATAAATCCAAGAGTATAAGGCAGAGATTGTATATATTTTGTCATTCTTTCCTTTTTTCCTTCTTGTTGCTTTTTTGTTGGTTGTTGTTGTTTTTGTTTTTTTTTTTTTGCAGGGGGGTTAGTTTAGTTTATTCTGGGGTCTTTTTGGAATAAGTATGCCTTTAAGGAGAAGAATAATGAAAGTAAAAATTTGTCTTCTTCTAGGCCATTCCATACTCTCTTCTCATTTTTTTTTTTTGTATGTCATTTTTTTTTCAGGACTATGCAACACAAATAAGGGAAGAGTCTGACATTGTGATAGTCTCTTCCATGTTCAGTGTTGGTTCCTACAGCTTTAAGATCTAATTATCTGCTACTCAAACTCGCGCCTCCATTGCTGAGCTTTTCTCCCTGGTTAATGAAAAAGAAAAGTGTTTGATCAAATGCTTAGATTGACTCATTTTTCCCATTTTTAATTTACTGAATTCAGGACTTGGGTCCAGTATACCTTCTGGTGCCCAAAGGGGATGCAGATGTCATGGTAGAAAGATTGTCACTTTTGACTCAAGAATAGCAGGAGTAAAACTAGGAAGAGAGATTGGGGCAATGGTGTCTAGGTGGTTTTGGAAACACTTGAGGCTCTAGGACACAAAAGTACCCTGTAGAGACATTATATACAGACTATATTCAATCATGATAAAAAATATGGAGACCTGAGATCTAGTCCCAGTTGGACCAGCAACATGTCATTACTTGAACTTAGCAAAGTAATCCAAAGTTAACAAAGTTTTCACTATGTTGAACAGTGCTGTAATATCCCTGATCCATACTTATATGTTGAGGCTTAAAAAGACAGAAGGTTTGAAAAATGATATTAAAATGAGAACTCTGTGATGCTCAGAACCAACTCTGTTCTTGAACAATAACATAAAATGAGATAAAATAAAATGAGAGTATAGATAATTAAAAGAAAAGAAAATGAATGATAGCTTTTTGTTTTTTCATTCTAGGTTTACTTAAACTTGCAAAAAGATGACAGATCTTTTAAGAAGTGTTGTCACTGTCATAGATATTTTCTATAATTATACCAAGCAAGATGGAGAATGTGGCACACTGAGCAAGGATGAACTAAAGGAACTTCTGGAGAAAGAATTTCGTCCAATTCTGAAGGTGAGGATCATATGCAAGGCCACTAGGGTCTTGCATGTGCTCTGTTATAGAACCAAGATTAGCTAAAAAGGGCATGGGTCCAAAGGTCTTTGAGAAAACACTATGAGCAGAATTTTTTGGACATTATAAAGGTTATTAAGACACATGTATTTTTAAAAGGCAAATGTTTCTTTCTCACTTTTCTGTGCACTCCAACCTTATAGACTCAGTCTTTCTCATGCACTCAGGCTTCCCTTCTGAAAAAATAAAAAAATAAATTTATACTAAGACATGAAGTAATAAATTATCCTGTCAAGTAGGGCAAATGTAGAGTCTGAATATTATCCACATTGGAGTTAACAATGTGGCCAGATGATTTAAAAATACAGCACTTTTTCCATCTACTTGGGAAGAACTGTTGTTGACTTCAAAATAATAGGTCCTAACATAGAATATGTTAACATGTATATTTAAAATTTATGTAAAACTAAGATATACCAGTTTACTGAACTTAGTTTCTTCTACTCCTTCCCATATGCCATACTTGAACACATAAACTTCTAGCTTAAATCCTTGAAATGTTTTCTTTGGAGGATTACAACAGTCTCTATTTTCTATTACTCCTTCATATTTGCTAGGTCCTATTAACCAAAAATAATACTTGATTGGACTAAAACTACAAAATGTCAAATATCCATAAATCCATAGCCCTACTTGATTAGTTTAGTTGATAATGTGGGCTGCAATGACCAGATCTCCCTTGGTGTATCACTCATATACAGAACCCAGATGATCCAGACACAGTAGATGTCATCATGCATATGCTGGATCGAGACCATGATCGAAGACTAGACTTTACTGAGTTTCTTCTGATGGTATTCAAGCTGGCCATGGCCTGCAACAAGGTTCTCAGCAAAGAATACTGCAAAGCTTCAGGGTCAAAGAAGCATAGGCATGGTCGCCGACACCGAGAGGAAGAAAATGAAACAGAAGAAGAAGAAGAAGAGACACCAAGAAAGGAAAAAGGTTATAGACATTCAAGTTGGAATGAGGGAGAGGAGCATGGATATAGTTCTGGGGGCTCAAGGGGTACTGCAAAAAATAGACATGGGTCCAATTCCAGGAGCCTGAGAAGGCAAGGTGAATTATCCAGCTCAGAAGGATCTGAGAAAAGGTACCAGGGGTCTAATTCTGGACACTCCTGGAGTAGTGGCAAAGAAAGATATGGTTCCAAGTCTGGAGAACTATGGGAAAGAAACAAGTCACATGGTAGCCCCTCTAGGGAATCTGGGGAGGAATATGAATCTGGATCTGGGTCAAAGAGTCAGGGAAGGAAAGGTCATGGTGGTTTGTCACATGGACTAGAGACTAGTGAACATGAATCAAATTCTACTCAGTCAAGAAAGAGTGGAGGACAGAATCTTGGGTCTAGCTCTGAAGGTTCAGGAGACAGTAGGAGACAAAGTCATGCATGTGGTTACAGTAATTCAGGTGGGTGTCAAAGGCCACAAAATGCTTCTAGCTCTTGTCAGACAAGCAGATTTAAAGGGCAAGGAAATCAATCTAGCTGTACTCAGTCAGGTTGTCAATCAGGAAGCAATGGAGGACAAGGTCATAGATGTGCCTCAGGAGGGCAGTCCTTTGGATATGGTCAAAATGAGCCTAGTTCCTGCAGCCAATCTTGTAATCAGAGAAGATATAGATCTAAACAATGTGGTCAACCACAGAACTGTGGACAACAGGGAAGAGGCTCAAGTCAGTTCTCTTGCTGTGGACAATGTGGTTCTGGAACAAGTCAGTCTTCGAGTTGTGATCAACATAGATCTGGTTCTTGTGGACAGTCTTCAAATTCTCATCAAAAAGGGTCTGATCCAAATGAATTTTCCAAATGTGGTCAGCATAGGTCTGGTTCAGGTCAGTCCTGTAGCTATGAACAACATGGAACAGGCTCTAGTCAGGCCTCTGGTTTTGGGCATCAAGGGTCTGCAATAGGTCAGTCTTGCTGTGGCCATTGTGGGTCTGGCTCAAGTCAGTCTTCTGGCTATGGTCAACATGGATCTGGCTCAGGTCAATCCTCTGGATTCGGACAGCATAGGTCTGGCACAAGTCAGTCCTCTGGCTTTGGGCAGCATGGGCAGCACGGGTCTGGCTC
>CM053400.1:97880913-97905238 GCA_028644305.1 Xerus rutilus | reverse complement strand
GACTGAAGAGCCCTCGGGGATCTCCCACAGACACTCAGGATCCACTCAGGGACATTCTGGTTCTCAACATGCAGAGTCAGGATTTACACATTCAGAGAGACAGGGACCTGCTTCTGAACAATCTCAAAGTATTACCAGACATGCCCAGTCTGGCCGTGGACATTCCCCAGGGAGTAGTTCCCATATAAGTCCAAGAAGGTCACCTATTCACAGTGAATCCGCTGACAGAGAAGATCATTCGATATATTCACAGAGACACTCAGGATCCACTCATAGTCATGCAGGATATCAACATGGAGTATTAGAGTCTGGTCATGCACAGTCACATAATACTCACCAGCAGGCAAGAGACAGTATAAGATCACAATCAAGTCATATTCATGGTCAGTCTGGAAGAAGACATTTTCAGTCAGAGAATAGTAGAGGACAAAGACATGGATCAGGTCACAGGTGGAGACATGGCAGCTATGGTCGTGCAGAATATGACTATGGGCAGTCTGGGTATGGACCTTCTGGGCGTAGCAGAAATAGCAGTCACAGTTCTAGCCCTTTGAGGTCAACAGACAGATCTACAAATACTCCTGGGTCTAGACATGGACAATCCTTTTCTATATCTTACCGAACTGGATTCAAAGCAACTGAAAGAACAGGAAGGCAGGTTTCAAATCATGGACAGTCTGAAGTAAGTCAAGGGCAATTAGATGATGCCCACAATCAGTATGGATCCCTTATAACAAGTAGACAAGGATCTAGTCCTGCGCATTCTGTAGTAACTGCTGAACAGTCAAGTGACAGAGATGTTCAACCTCAGTTTGGTACAACTGGAAATCAGTGTTCTATTCACAGCCAGTCAAGTGACCACTCTGGATCTAGTCATAGACAATACATGTCATTTTGTGGACATTCAGATTCTAGTTCTACTAGAAAGCAATCTGGTTTCAGCACTAATGAAAGGCAGGAATATAGCCAGAGACAATCAAGTGACAGCTATGACAATATAAGCAGAAGTCAACGATCCTTTTCTAATCATTCTCTGTATAGTGAAGACCCTATGAGATCTGAAGAGTATAGGAATTTATCAAGAAATTCAACCACATGGAGTGGGGGAAGTCAAGGGCAAGATTCGGGATCTAATCCATCTGGGGGCATCAAAAGATATAGTCTGGATGTAGATGATAAGCAGACCAGAGGCTCTGAGACCAGAGATTACCACAGGAAGGGAAGAATAGACTCAGGCTCCCTCTACTTAGATAGTAATACACCATTCTATGAATACGTCCAAGAACAAAGGTGCTATTATTTTGAATAAAAAGTAAGTAGAAAACAAAATAACCCAAGATAAGTACCTAAAGAAAAATGAGACATACAATAAGAAAATAAGATATTTAGCAGATTCTTTCTTTTGGTAGTAGGGTTTTAATGTCTGTTCTTCTATATTAACTATAGTACTGTACTCTTATTAATTTTGTTTGGTGCTGGTCTTTTTGTAAGGCTCCATAATCACTGAGCTCCTTGGATAGAAAACAGTGAATGGAAGAAGTAAACAACATTTGGGCCTACATTCAGAAGTATATAATAAAGTGATCTATATATTTAAGGACAAAAATGAGCATTAAAATTTTTTTGAAACTCAAAATGTGGATTTTTCCAGATTTTGTTTTAATTATTAACAAACCTATCCAAGAAGCTAAGAGACATAGATTAAGAACCAAATTTTTTCTAATGACAATATAACAACACATCCCTTGTTCTGAAGAAAGAATGTGGTAGTTCTCTAAGTGAAGATTCAGAATATTTTCATCTTTTTATATTACCATTGGGACTCTCTACACAATTGAATTTATTATCATGCCTTCTTGGATATAAGGACAAAAAACTGTATTGCATTAAAATTGACAATGAACTTTTAATTGAAGTATGGTTTCTCTTCTCTTTCATACCCACAAACAGTTCTCTGCCATAGCGTCAGATGCGCCTTTTTCCTTCTACCTCTGAACACCTAGATGGCTGTAAAACACTCAGATACTAATAATCAGAAGTCCAGGTCTGTTTGCTTCACGTCTCCTTAGGAGCTGAAAATGGAGTTACATACTCAAAACGAAAGGAAAAAGTTAAGATGCTTCAATGACAACCCACTCTAAATTTAGAGTGGAGAAATTATTTGATTTCTACCTGATGTAAACATCTGCTTCTTGATACAAAAGAACATATGAAAGATAATAAAGTTCAGACTGGGAGGTATATATAGCTCAGTGGGAAAGGACTTAGCCTGGTCTATGCAGGCCCAAGTTCTCACATTTTATTCCTAGGGATGAAAAGAACAAAATAAAGGAGAAGGGCTGGATGTGTTTCTCAGTGGCAGAATATTTGCCTAGCAAGCACAAGGTCCTAAGTTTCTTCTTCAGTATTGTTAAAGGAAATAAAAAATGAATAAATTAATTAAGAAGTCCAAAGAAGGCAAAAGTCAACCATATCTGATCTTTTCCTCGATCTAATTACTGTTTGAAGCATTTACAGGAAGAAGGGCTTTACACTGAGTTGACCTCTTCTTTGGTTAATCATGATCATCACAGCAAACAGTATCAAACATAACCCTAAAGTGGCTATTTCCTAACACAACCTGAGCTCTAGAAATAAGAATTGTGTATTATGGATTTTCTCTGTCAAAGATACTATTGAAACACTCCTATGAATGGAGGCTAATAGGAGCCTGAAGTTTCCTATAGAAGAAAAATGATTAAAAATATATTTCTGCCTAAGAGGAGAAAATATATGAATGTATTAAGAATAATGAGAGAAATAACAAGAAGCAGAAAAAAAGATTGTCTTCAGCAGAAAGTTTACTATTATAAAACCAAAGACAATTTCCAGAATGTCAGAGCTAATAAGAACTTCAAAGATCATCCTCTTAATTTCAAGGTTAAAAGAAAAAGAGCCACTTGGAACATTTTTAATAATTCCTTAATTATCCAGTAATAATCCCCTAAATCAGAATTTGGTATTCTACTTCTCTTTGCCGCGATATCAAGCTGTTTTTCTTCCACCTTCCTTTTTTAATTCAAGTTAAAGTGCAATTTGTCAGGGGGTATATGAAATCACTAGCCCTAACATTTCAAGATGGCCAAATGCAGGCACCCAGAACTCATTCACTTCCTCCTTCACAAAGAAGAACCAAAGCAACAATTATACAACTGCATTTTGAGGTGAGTGATACAACTGCATTTTGAGGTGAGTGACCCATGGGAGAATATAGGAAATCAACAAGAGAGAGACTGGAACCTAGTAAGATTCACAGACCTGGGACAACAGCATAGTAAGAAAAACAAAATATTCTGGCTTCTGCCATGTTGGCTCTACAGCCAGTGGAGGGGGAGAGGAGTCCCCTTTTCAGAGTAAGGGTGAAAGAGAAAGTCAAAGTAAACCTATCAGTGCAGATACTGGAAATCATAACCACTAAAAGTTTTGCAATACTCACAGACTTGCAGCCTACTTAGATAAGTAATCTGAAATCTGCACAGTAGCCTTGCTTTGGGGAAGGATTTCACATCATTTCCCAGCAAATCCCTATGGTGCCATAGAGAGGAGCCATCTTGAGAAGAGACCTGTTGTCTGAATTCTGACTACTCATGGAGCCATAAAACCCTGCATGTTCCCATCTCTTGGACCCTATAGAAATAGCACTGCACTGGCTAAGAGATAGTTGCCTTGTGAACCAAAATTGGTCTGGCAGAATGACTATGACTCAAAATCACTGCACTGTAAATCATAGCTGCTGTGACATAAAGGGGAATGGAGAACAATGCCCTCAGGAACCAGACCAGGGAGCTTGCCCTCAGACCAGGGGTGTGGCCAGTCATGAGGATTCATGTGACTGCAGGCAGATGCTCAAGAAGTTCCCACTGTCCTTCCCTCTGCACCATGCACAGCGATTTGCTACTAACAGAGCAGAAAAATAACACTGTGAATCCACTGCTGCCTGGCCCATATGGGCATGCTGAGGCGGCCTTGAGCAATGCCACTTCTCTAGCCATTACCCTGCTTGTAGGCACACACAGACAAAGGAGGCCCTAAGAGGAATTTTGCCAGGTTCTAGCCACATTCTGCTCTCACCTACTCCCTAATGGGCACTAAAACTGAAAAGCTGGAGAAGAAAAGCCCTTGCAATCACACGATCCCTAGGCATGCATGTCCAAAGGAGGCCTGAGAGGACTTTTACCTGGCTCTGGCCATGTCCAGTTCCCACTGGCTCCAAGGCAGGCACCACAGCTGAAAGTCAGTGGGAGAAAGACCTGGTCATCACCCCATCCCCAGGTATGCACAGCTTGGGTGGGGAGGGGACCAAAGTTATACTCCTATGTGGGCACTTCCTCAGCTACAGAAGATAGAAACATTACAGTGCCTGCTGCCACTATACCTGCCACTATTCCCATCACCAAATACCCCCACACCATGTCTGATCACTCACTATTGTCAGGAATGGGTATGAGTGCCACAGAAAGGGTACTGTGGTTCTTGCCACCATCTCTCCTCATGAAACCCCTGATCCTACACCATCATTTTGTCAGAGGACAAGTGTTTCATTCCCTTCACTGCTTCTGATGTGGAGGTCTTTATAAGTAACAGAGCCAACATCAACAGTTCCTGAAAAAACTCATCATTCAACAAAGCCACCATCTACATTGTAGGAGTAGCCACATAGTATGACCCTTCACACTCTGCTCTCTATACCATATCCACCTGATCACCCACTCTTGTGTGGCCCACAGAGATAGTGGGTCTCTCCAACTCTGAAATGTACAGTGGCCCAAATCACTAACCACAGCCAAAAAAGCTACAGGGAGACTATACTAAGGTGTCCAGATGGAAATAAAGCCAATGGTGCATAACAAACCAACACCCCCAAAACACAACTTCAAGAGAAAGCTACTTACTAAGAAGGCTACCCCTTCCCATAAAAGTGGGTATCCACCAGATAAACAAATCTCAACAAAGGAACACAAGAAGTGTGTGTGTGTGTGTGTGTGTGTGTGTGTGTGTGTGTGTGTAAAGGTAATATGACACTTCCAAAAGATCTTAATTCTCTAGCAACATATGACAAAGAAATTGAAATGATTGAAATGCCTGATACAGAATTCAAAAGAATGATTATTAAAAAGCTCAATAAGATCAAAGAGAATAGAGATAAATAGTTAAATGAAATTAGGAAGATAATGAAGAATGTGAATGAAAATTTAGCCAAAAATAAAATGGAGATTTTAAAGAAGAACCAAACAGAAATCTTGGAATAAAGAGTTAAATTAAGTTAAATAAAATATCAGCTGAAAGCATCAACAATAGACTAGATTAAGAGGAAGAAAGAATATTTGAGCTTGAAGGCCTTTTGAAATATCCCATTCAGGCAAAAAGAAAAACTGAAAGGAAGAATGAAGAGGGTGTTCAAGGTTTGGGGGATACCCTTAGACAAACAAACACCCACAGCAATGGAATATCTGAAGGTAAAGTAATAAAGGATAGGGACATAGAAAACTCATTCAATGAAATAACCACGTAAACTTCCTTGTTCTTGGGAAAGACATGGCCATCCATGTACAGAAGGCTTATAGAACTATAAACAGACATGACCAGAAAAGATCTTCACTGTGGCATATTATAGTCAAATTGTCAAAAGTGTAAGACCAAGAAAGAATTTTTAACTCTGTAACAAAAAAACACAAGTCACATTTAAGGGCAACTTCATTCGACTAACTGCAGGTACCTTAGCAGAAATCCTATAAGCCAGAATGGAATGGAATGATGTATTCTAAGTCCCAAAAGAAAATCACCAACCGTGGTTATTATATCCAGCAAGGCTATCCTTCAGAAAGAAGAATAAATAAAGAACTTCCATGATAAGCAAAAACTTGGGGAATTAATGACCACCAGAACAGCCTTACAAACACTGCTTAAGAGAGTCCTATATCCAGAAGTGAAAGAAAGATAATGCGCAGCATGTGAAGATATAAATCCCCTAAGAGAGCAGATACACAAAAGAGAAACAGAAAATAATAAAACATTATCAATATTGTAAACCATCAAACCCCACAGATGAACAAGAAAGGAGAAAAAGAAAATACATTCAAAACAACTAGAAAAAAATCAATGAAACAACAAAAATAAGTCCTTATCTTTAAATAATAACCTTGAATGTAAATGGACTAAATCTTCTAATTAAAAGATACAAGCTCAGTGTGGTGGCACAAGTTTGCAATCCCAGCAACTCAGGAAACTGAGGCAGGAGAACTGCAAATTTGAGACCATGGTGAGCAAATTAGTGAGACTGTCTCAAAACAAAAAATAAAAAGGGATGGCGGTGTAGCTCAATGGTAGAGTGCTCCTGGATTCGATTCCCACTATTGAAAAAAAAAAAAAAAAAGCAAGCAGGGATAGCTATAGTTACATCTGATAAAATAGACTTGAAAACAAAACTGTCAGAAGAGACAAAGAGGATTCCTACATAGTAATCAAGGGATCAATTCATCAAAAAAGCAATAATGATTGTAACCTACATGTACCCAATGTCAGAGCATTTAATTTTATAAAAGTAAAACTATTAGATCTAAAGGTGAGAGAGAGACTCCAATATAATAATAATGGTGAATTTCAATACTTGACTTACATCAATGGACAGATCATCCAAACCAAAAAAATATATATATCAAGAAACAAACATCAGGTTTAAATTATACTATAGATCACATTGTTTACATTATAGTAGACATTTACAGAACATTCCATCCAATAGCTGCAGAATATATATTCTTTTCATCAGCCTAAGTAACTTTAGACCATAGATTAGGCCACAAAACAAGTATTAATAAATTTAAAAAACTAAAATTTCATCTTGTATCCTTTCTGATCATGTTGTAATGAAACTAGAAGTCAATAACAAAATAAAATTTTAGAAATTATACAAATACATGGAGACTGAACAATACACTTTTTTGGTGGGCGGTGTGGGTACTGGTGATTTAACCCAGGGACACTTTACTACTGAGCTACATCCCCAGTCCTTTTTATTTTTTGAGACAGGATCTCACTAAATTGCTGAGTGTCTTGCTAAGCTGCTGAGTCTAGTCTCTAACTTATTATCCCCTTGCCTCAGCCTCCCAAGTATATGAGATTACAGACATGGGACACCACATCTGCTGAATAAGGTACTTTTGAACAAAAGTAAGTCATTGTGGAAGTCAGAGGGAAATTTAAAAATTTCTTGAGACAAATGAAAATGGAAACACAACATACCAAACCTTGAGAGATGCAGCAAAATCATTACAAAGAGTAAAAGTTTATATCAGTGAGTGCCTACATTTAAAAAAAAAAGAAAGACTTCAAATAAGTAACTTAATTATGCATTTCAAGAACTTAGATAAGCAAGAACAAACCAAACCCAAAATAATCAGAAGAGAAATACTTGTCAGAGCAGAAATATATGAAATAGAGACTTTAAAAAAAGGATCAACGAAACAAAGAGCTGGTTTTGCGAAAAGAGAAACAAAATTGACAAACCTTTAGCTAGACTAATTAAGAAGAGAGAAGACCTAAATAAATAAAATTAGAAGTGAAAAAGAAGACATTACAACTGATAGCACAAAAATATGGAAGATCATTAGGGATTAATTTTTAAAAGCTATATGCCACCACACTGGAAAATCTAGAAGAAATTAAGAAATTTCTGCACATATATGACCTACCAAAATTGAACCATGAAGATATTCAAACCTGAATAGATCAATAATTAATAATGAAATTAAACCAATAATTATCAATGTTCCAATAAACAAAAACCCAGAACCAAGAGGCTAGAGATATAGTAGCGGAGTATTTGCCTAGCCTGTATAGGGCCTATGTTCAATCCCAGCACTACAAAAACCCAGGACCAGATGACTTCACTGTTAAATTTTGCCAACATTTTTTAAGAATAACTAAGGTCAATTATTCTCAAACTACTCCAATGAAAGGGAGAGAACCCTTCCAAACACATTTTATGAGACCAGCATTACCCTTTTGTCAAATACAAAATCAGAGCAACAACAAAAACAAAAACTATTGATCAATATTGCTGATGAATATAAATGCAAAAGTTCTCAGTAACATACTAGCAAATCAAATTCAACAGCACACAAATATATCACATGCCATGATGAAGCTGGTTTCGTTCCAGTCACGCATGGATGTTCAAAATATACAAATCAATAAACATAATACATCACATCGATAGAATGAAGAAAAAATTATATGATCATCTCGATTCAGAAAAAGCATTTAATAAAACTCAGCATCCCTTCATGATAAAAGCTCTGAATAAATTAGGTACTGAAGGATCATACTCCAACAAAACAAATGCTATATATGACAAACTCACAGCCAACATCATATTGAATGGAGAAAAGCTGAAAGCATTTCTAAGATCAGAAATAAAACAAGATGCCCACTTCACCACTCTCATTCACAAAGTTTATCTAGAGCAATTACGACAGAGAAAGAAATGAAAAGAATACAAACAGAAATGGAGGAGGTCAAATTATCCCTGTTTGCATCTGATAGGATTCCATACACAGAAAAACGTAAACACTCCACCAAAAGAATATCAGAACTGATAAAGAAATTTAGTAAAGTTGCAGGTTGAAGGATATAAAAACCAGTAGCTTTTCTATATACCAATAACAGATTGCTGAGAAAGAAATCATGACAGCAATGTCATTCACAATGGCCACAATAAAAATAAAATACCTAGAAATAAACTTAACTAAGGAAGTAAAAGATTTCAATAAAAATCATGAAACATGGATGAAAGAAACAGGAGACACTAAAAGATGGTGTCCTATGTTCATGAATTAGAAGAATTAATATTGTGAAAATGTCCATACTATCAAAAGCCACCTACACATTCAATGCAATCCCCATCAAAATACTAATGACATTCTTCATAGAACTAGAAAAGAATCCTAAAATTCATACAGAAATACAAAGACTCGGAATAGTCAAAGCAATTTGGAGCAAAAATAACAAAGCTGGAGGCATTATGATACCTGATTTGAAGACACACTACAGAGCCATAGTAACCAAACAGCATGATGTTCACATCAAATGAAACACACAGACCAATGGAACAGAATAGAGATCCCAGAAAGAAACCCATACATCTATAGCCAGCTGACTCTCAACAAAGGTGCCAAAAACATACATTGGAGAAAGGACAGTATCTTTAACAAATACTGCTGGACAAATATCTACATGCAGAAGATTGATACTTGACCTTCCTCCCCACTCTGTCCAAAAATCAACTGAAAATGAATCAAAGACCTAAATGTAAGACATGAAACTCAACCTACTATAAAAAAAAAAACATAAGGGAAGTACTTCAAGACCTTAGTATAAGCAATGATTTTCTGAACAGGACCCAAAAGCATAGCAAGGAAAAACAAATATTGACAAATGGGATTACATCAAACTGAAAATCTTCTGGACAGCAAAGCAAACCATCCTCAAAGTGAAGAAACAACCTAAAGAATAGGCAAACATAGTTGCTAGCTATTCATCTGATAGAGGGCTAATATTCAGAATATATAAGGAACTCAAAAAACTTGAAAATAAAAAAGAAGTAATTCAATTAAAAACAGGAACCTGGTCTAAATACACTTCTTAGAAGAAGAAATACAAATGGCCAATAAGTATATGAAAAAATGCTCAATATCATTAGCCATCAGAGAAATGCCAATCAAAAATACAATGAGATATCACCTTACTCTTATTAGAATAGCTGGTATTTTTTTTTAAAAAAATGCTAATGCTGGTGGAAATGTAGAGAAAAAGGAATCCTATACACTGTTAGTGGGAATGTAAATTAGTACAAACACTATGGAAATCATAATTTGAGGTTGCTCAACAAACTAGAAAAGGAACTATCATATGATCTAGCTATATATCCAAATATATATCTAGGTATATATCCAAAGGAAATGAAATCAGCATACCTAACAGATATTTTCAGGTATCGAAATAACAGATACACTTGCAGGTAACTCAAAGAAGTTGACCTGAAAGTAAATAGTGATTCCTGGGGCCTGGGAGGGATGTTAGGACAGGGGCAGAAAAAGAGTGGCTGGATATGATGAATGTACGCTAGATGCATGTATGAAAATTTCACACTGAATCCCATCTATAGGTATAATTAATGTGTGAATTAAAAATTAAAATCCAATCGTGAGCATTATTGGAAGCAGAAATTATATGAAAAACAACAACAAAAAGTCTCATTCTTCTGGTAAGTCTTGGAACCTATCTATGTAATTTTTAATTTATTATTTCAACAACTAGTCTTTATGAACTTTCAGTCATGATATGTGATAAAAGAACTAGTTATATTAGTTTACTAGTGAAATTAAAAATTACTGTTACACTATTGATGATACATGAAAAATTGTTGTGTATATGGTAATTACCCCTGAACAGTAAACAATTCATACAAATATGTCCATCACTATTCATTCATTGAATTAGTATTAATCATTAAAAATCATTAGAAATTTAAGTTTGATAATTAATCTCATGCAATTTCTGTTGTAGGTAAAGTAAATGAGACCCATAGAGATTAACTTTCCCATATAATGCAGCTAACTGGAAGTGCTGTTGTGACCACAGTATAGGTTTCTAATTTTCAAGCCCTTCCCCTTCTTCCAGGGGGTCTGCACTCATTCTATACATTCCGCATTCCTAAATCTGTACAAGTGTCTAAAACTCCACTGGTCCCCTGAATCAATGTTAATTGGCTTTTATTATATGTGTGACTATATGTGCAGAGGTACAAATATATATTTAATCATACCCATTTGAAGTTTAAATATAATTTAAAATTTAATATAGTCCAGATTTCTAAAATCCTCAATAATTACTTTTACTCAAATTGAAGGCAACTGTTCCTTACAAATCATACCAAAGTTACTTTAAAATAACAGCAAAGAGAGTCACACATTTCCCTTTTAAGATAAAAGTAAATGGGGCTGGGGTTAGGGCACAGTGGTAGCGTGCTCGCCTTGCATGCGTGAGGCACTGGGTTCGATCCTCAGCACCACATACAAATAAAATAAAGATATTCTGTCCGCCTACAACTAAAAAATAAATGTTTTTTAAAAAAAAGATAAAAGTAAATGTGGAGGTGGGGAGCATGGGAGAAACAGAGGAACTTTGGATAGGGCAAAGGGGAGGTAGGGGAAGGGAGGGGGCATGGGTATAGCAAAAATGGTAGAATGAGATGGACATCACTAGGTACATGAATGAAGACATGAATGGTGTGACTCTTGTTTACAACCAGACAAATGGAAAATTATGCTCCATATGTGCACTATGACTTGAAATGCATTCTTTTGTTTTAAAAAAAATAAATTTACAGAAAAGATAAAGTAAATGTAAACATGAGACAAAAGATACGGTCCACAAAGATTAGAAACTGGGGTGCCATGTGGAATCCCTGTGAAAAGTTGAATTTCTTGGGGGTTATTCAGCTGGAAAGGGAAGAATCATAGGTATATACAGTTAGAGATTTCCTTTTCTACTTACATGCTTACTTACTACTTATATGCCAGTATACTACAGATAAAATATGTCTGTGCCAAATGATGTGAAAGGATTATTTCCAGCATGGTTGGGACTGTCAGGGAAGAGCACATGCCACTGAACAGAAACTCTGAATGGCCAAACTGGGAGGCACAAAATATAAAATTATTCTTCCTCCAAATTTTCTAGAAAAGGATAACTTCAGGACAAAGGGAAATTTAAGGCCAGTTTGTACTGACACACTGCATATGCTGGCTTCTTTGTTAGAGTGTAAGACATAGTCCCCTCATCCCAAGAGCTTTTAATAATAAGAGAAGACTACCTAAAATAAAAATACATGCTGAGCGCAACCTGTGTTGAGGATGCTAATGCAATCAAAGGTGAGTATGTAAGGTGTACGGGAAATGGAAAAGTAGAAAACCAGAAAAGGAGTAAAGATAGAGGCAATGCTGGATTCAATTGTAAATTAATCAAGCTAGCAAAAAGAGGACAACTCAGACTCAAAAATGTTTTAAGTATACTCTGGTTTCTCTTCAGATGGTATAAATCTTGTGGGTTTTTTGTTTTGTTTTGTTTTGTTTAGTACATGGGATTGAACTCAGGGGTACTCAACCACTGAGCCACATCCCCAGCCCTGTTTTGTGTTTTATGTAGAGACAGGGTCTCACTGAGTTGCTTAGCGCCTTGCCATTGCTGAGGCTGGCTTTGAACTCACGATTCTCCTGTCTCAGCCTCCCTAAGTGCTGGGATTACAGGAGTACGCCACTCAGATCATACAAATGAGTGTGCCCAGCTCAGATCATATAAATCTTTTCCTTTTTACTAAAGATTTCCATGGAGAGGAACAATTCTGAGTCTTTGACCTTCATATAATTATATAATTTTTCTGTGATGGAGCATTGAAAAATGAGTCTGAGCAAATTGTTGGGATTTTCTTACTGTTGTTTTTATTTATTTGTTTGTTTATTTTTATGTGGTGCTCAGGATCGAACCCAGTGCCTCACGCATGCAAGGCAAGCGCTCTACGACTGAGCTACAATCCCGGCCCCTTTCTTACTGTTTTTAATGTGGCAAGTTCTGAATTGTCTTCATGCATTACACATCTCTACCTTTCTTATGGTAAAAGCTACTTCTTTGGGGTGTGCATTAAGAAGTTTATTCCATTTTCTTTGCAAAAGTTGGTATCAAATAAAAAAAATGTTTTGGGGCTGGAGTTGTAGTTCAGTGGTAGAGCACTTGCCTCGCATGTGTGAGGTACTGGGTTTGATCTTCAGCACCACATAAAATAAACAAAGATATTGTGTCCATCTACAACTAAAAAAAATTTAAAAAAAGTTTTAAGTAAAATCTTACCTAATATTTAAGGACAGAGTAAATCAAAGTGAGTGAAACTCTGCTTACATGTACAATACATAGAATTACCAGTAGAAATTCACAATTGTTTGCTTGTATAATAAAGCCATCTACCACAAGGTATATGGAATTTGCAAGGGAAAATGTGTCTATTTTCTAAAGATTACTTAGCTATACTAAGGTGTCTCTTATAGTCCTTTTTTTTTTCTTTTATCCATGATGTACACTGATAAAAATTATATGTCTTCCTGCAGCAATTAGGAAAAGGATGAAATAGAGGATCGATCACCCTCTATTTCCAAATCACCTGGATGTTTCTAGCTTCAGCAACTTTCTCTAGGACTAAAGCTTTTAAAGATTGGTTGATTATCCATCCTTACTTAGAACATAGACACAAAGAGTAAGAGAGGCAGTTTCCCATAGTGAAGCTATTAGGAAGGAGGAAATACAGAGAGACCTTAAAATATATGAATAGGATGATCTGTTTTGGCTAGAAGAATAAGATCTAAGGAGCTCAAGAGTTCCATACAAGTTTAGGCAGAATACCCAGAGCTTCAAGTCATTACTTCAAGATTCCTCTAAAGTTCTAAATCAGAAAACTGAGTTCCAGTCTACTGCAAGTAGCTTTCTATAACTGAACTTGATACAGAACATTCAATATTTGTGTTATGTATTCCACTGTGAATGTCTATCCACTATGTTTCAGAAAATTTCTTGAAAAAACTTTGCATATCAAAAATTATTTCTACAGAAAAAAACGAGGGTCAAAGAGGTTAAAAAACTTGGTCCACCTTGCTGATAAGCAGCAAAGTGGCAATTTGATCACACTGCACTCACCCAAAAGCCCAGGCATCTTCTGCTTCATCAGGTTATTCCACATAGAATTCTTAACACCTAGAAAGCATACGTCAAATGTTGTTTATCTTCTTTCCTCTAAAAATCAGTTTGTTTCCTCTTTTACAGCCAACAGACAAATGGAAGAATAGACAGATTTTTAAAGTAAGTTTTTAATTTTTTTAACTTTTAAAATGCTAGTATCTTCTCCATATCTCACTCTGCAGTACCATTCTTTCCCTTTTGTCAAGAAGGAGTAGTAGTTCAACCATTTTTCTTCAAGTTCTCAAGGTGAGATTTATGTGGGCTCTGTTATTTGTTGAATTGCTAGGCTGGAGGCATGTCTTTAAAACCAATCAACTAATAAACGAAATCACATCTCATTCAAACTAATTTACTCTGAGTAGCATTTAAAGTGCATTAGAGGGGCTGGGGTTATGGCACAGTGGTAGCGTGCTCGCCTAGCACACGTGAGACACTGGGTTCGATCCTCAGCACCACATAAAAATAAAATAAAGATATTCTGTCCACCTACAACTAAAAAAATCAATAAATATTTTTAAAAAATAAAGTGCATTAGAGCCTCCAACTGTTTCAAATCAGTGCAATTTCAGAGGCTGGATGAGGGTTTGCTGCTTCCAAAACTCACCTCATAAGCTCTAGATTTGAATATTTGGGGATTAGGGGAATATTCAGTCACCTTGACTTTCCAATAACATTACTAGTTAGTTCCTACTGTCTTTTTTCTTCCAAATCCTTGCCTCGCTCTTCCTAATACCTTTCTGACAAGTTTTGTCAGGCTTAGCTAGCAAAGCCTGAAAGAATAGATGGGTGAGCTCCACCTATGTGTGACAAAATACTCTTATTTCTACAGCTCTCCTTCAACAGGAAATCCAAGAATGTGGGCTAGGCTGATTGGCAATCTCTCTCTGATTAGTTTGATGACAGGTTCCAGATGATCTAGATAATGTGGGTGTTGTCAGTGCAACATTAAGATCACTCATTCACTCATCTATTCATTGGAAAAAGTTAATTGTACTTGGTAGAGAACAGACATTGTACTTGGTAGAGAAGTTACAAATATGAGAAAGACACTATCTGTCCCTCCAGAGTTAATATGTTCATTAAAGAGACCAAACTATGAGAAAACAACAGACATGAATACTGTGGCAAGAGCAATAAAAGATATGGTCAAGAACTGTGTTTACAGTGATCAACAAATCCTAATTAAAAGTGAAGAAATATGATTTAAAGAAATCTCAAGAAAACAGAATTTACCATGGGTCTACAGAAATGGCCAGGATTTATCCATGTTTACTTGGGAAAATTAAACATTTTTAAAAACTGTATATAAAATCTTACTATAAAAAAGGCCATGATAAACTTGGGAAACCTGAAAATAATCCAGCAATATTGGATTATTTATCACAAGTGCGTGAGACAGCATAGCAAGAAATGTCAGAACAACGTGCCAAGATTGGGTCACAATAAATTTTTTTTTGATTTTATTTTTTAAATTTTTTTAGTTGTAGATGGACACATACCTTTATTTTATTTACTTATTTTTAGGTGATGCTGAGGATCGAACCCAGTGCCTCACGCATGCATGCTAGGCAAGTGCTCTACCACTGAGCCACCATCCCAGCCCCACAATAAATTTTATAAATAAGCCTTGATGATAACACTAGTTAAGCAATGAAAAACCATCAATGGACTTTTTAAGTTACATGATCATATGTTCATTTTGGAAAAATTTTTATGACAGAGGGATAAGACTAGAGGTGTGGAGACCAATTTAGACAACCACTATAAAAATCGGGGTAAAAACTGACAGAGGTTACAGGGAAAAGAGAAGAAAGGCTGATGCAAAATGTCTTTCTAAAAATGTTTGCAGTTATAACATTTATAGTGACTGAATGAGAGGAAGGTATCTAACATGACCTGCTAGACTTCTGGCTTAAGCCACCTCAAGAAGCAAGTTTGTAAGAAGGGGAAAAAATGAGATTTATCAATGGGAGAGTAAACTTTGTTGATATTTTCTTTAGATGGTATTATATTTGTGTCAAACCAAAGGTCATATACCAAAACCTAAAAGTTCAAAAGTGACTAGCAGGCCTTAACTAGATATGTTTCACTTGCCCAGAAGACTAATGGTTCCCATTATTTAAAATATGAATTATTTAACAATGTTTAGAATTTGGGAGAAAACACACACACACACAATAACCTAAGTTTTGTTTTCAGCAACCCCAGGCCAACATCCTTTCTTAACAACCAGCCAAATAGGAATTGTGGTCTCATGTTGGACTGAACATTGCTAGACAGTTCATCTGAGTTCTCATCACACTTGAGTATCTCCCTTACATTGAAGCTGGCTTCATTCACTTAGTGGAAAAACAGATAAGATCAAGGTAATCATTTTCCCAAATCCTCAACTTCTATGTATAACCTTTCCTAAAACATTTCTAAGAACATATATTGTACTTAGTAGCCTTTCTTCCACTTGGACAAAAGAGAGGTATGCCCGTTAGTTATTTCAAATCTAAATATTTCTGGTGAATTGCCCAAGATTATAAGATCCTCTCCAGAACAAACAGAAGGATCATTTTAAAAACTGGTTTACAAATGCCTCCTTTAATGACTGATTAAAGTATTTCTCTGTTTTGTACACATTTCTGTTGTTAAGGAAAATCTGGGGCATAATAAAATTTTAAGAGTTTGAGTAAGAAGCAATTTATGAATTGGGGAATACTGGACTAAAAGAGGTTTACTATTCCAAAGACAAAATACCAGAGGCAAATAAATATTCATTAGGAAAACTCAGAAGCAAAATAAAAAATTTTTTTGATTGGTTTACAGTTATATCATTTTCTTTTTGAGGATATCTTGTTGGAAAGCCCCTGGTCACATTTTAATTGGTTGCTTACGATTAGCTGATATTTAAGTTTTATTTCCATCTAAATTTGGCATTTACCAGAAGTAACTCCAGTTAAGTTTTGTTTATATTTAGACAGAAATAAAACAGCCTGGGGTTGCTAAAAACAAAACTCGGGTTATTGTGTGTATGTGTGCTTTCTCACAAAATTTCAAGGTAGGTTTTGCTTATGTTTGTGATTTAAGTTAGAATAAGGCTAATTTTAAGACTCACTTGGTTTTGTTTGCTTAGGAATTTTTCATTCCCAGTCTCCACTATAATTTTGCCCTAACATTGTTAAGAATAAAACCTGGAATTAAAATGAGGGAAGCTGAACTTCTTTTGAGATGTTTGGATTTACATATAATATATAATAGGATAGAAAATATAGCAATATTTTTCATTCTGGTTTTTTTTTACAATGATCTAGAGGGAGAGTGCTCAGAGGACAAAGCAGAGTATCAGTATAACATAATAAATGCTAAATGCTAAAAATGTCTTTTTATCAAAGTATCTAAAATGTAAGCACTTTCTTATCAATCATTCTCATTACCCATTTCTAAAATGTGTTATTTTGGGAAAAGAAAAACACCTTTAAATAGCCAAAGCAATATGAATTACTGATATGATTTTAAATCTAACTAGAACACCAAAATTTTCCCAGAAGCAGAAATTATGCAAAACTTCTTGAAGTGTAAATAATAGACAATCCAGACACACAACAAAAGAAAAATTTCAAAGGTGGAAAAGATATGATCAAAAGCCTGAGAAAATAAGAAGAAATGAAGAGAAAGGATAAGCCTACTGATCTCCTCATCATAATACGAAGTCAGTTAACACTGGCTGAATTGGAAAATCTAATTTTAAAAGCTAATTTATTACAATTTCAATGTTGTTCATTTTCCTTCTCTCTTATTCTTAAAGAATATTGTTGACATTATTAGCATAGCAAAAAAATTTTTTAATTTTATTATTAGTTAAATATGAAAAATATCAGATACTATATAAAATAAATTTTTATTTAAAAACACAAAAAATGGTATACTTCTACTGTGCTGATTAAATTTTGTCTATCTAATTCTCATCCATCTGCACATATACAAAGAAATCTGGAATAAAGTTTTCCAAAAATTAGCATTGATTATTTTTATCTGATGGAATTGGTGGTGATTTATTGTTGTGGTTTTTTAAAATATTTTTATGTGGTACTGAGGATTGAACCCAATGCCTCCCATGTGCTAGACAAGTGCTCCACTACTGAGCCACAACCTCAGCCCCATCATTGTTTTTTTTTAAATAATTTTTCAAATTACTTGAGTATTTTGTAATTAAGAAGCATGCAAGCAGTATGGAGATTCCTCAGAAAACTTGGAATGGAACCTCCATTTGACCCAGGTATCCCACTCCTCAACATATACCCAAAGGACTTAAAAATTAGCACACGATAGTGACACAGGCACATCAATGCTTTTTGCAGTCAATTTACAATAGCTAAGCTATGGAACCAAGCTAGATGAATGATAAAGAGAATATGGTATATATACACAATGGAATATTACTGGAGACTATCATGCTAAGTGAAATAAGACAATCCCCCAAATCCAAAGGCCCAATGTTCTGATATGCAGATGCTAACACACAATAAGGAGAGGGAAGGGAAGAACAGAAGTTCAGTGGATTATACAAAGGGGGATGAAGGGAAGGGTGGGGGCGTGGGAATAGGAAAGACAACAGAATGAATCAAACATAATTTTCCTATGTTCATATATGAATACATGACCAGTATAATTTCACATCATTTACAACCACAAGAATGGGAAGTTATACTCCATGTATGTATAATATGTCAAAATACACTCTACTGTTATGTGTATCTAAAAAAGAACAAATAAAAAATGCAAACTTCTGGTCAGAATTCTAAAAAAAAAAGCATACAAGAAATTAATTTTTAAAATAACTGGGTAAATTGCAGAAAAAAACAACAGAGGGAAAGGAGCAAGGGATGGGGAAGGAAAGGTACTAGGCACTGAATTAGAACAAGATGTATTCCATGCTCTTATAATTAAGTCAAAATGGACTCTACTGTTATGTATAACTAAAAAGAACCAATTAAAAAAAGTTATCCCCAAAACTTAGCACACATGAACCAAAAGAGCAGCACACATTCTTTGACATTAAAAAAGTCAGTCAAAATAGGATTTTAAACTCACAGATTTATATTCACACAAATACAAAGTACAGACAGCAACTTTGAAGCAAAAGAACATGTAACATAACAATTCCTGTTCCAGAGACTGGGGAAAGCAAGGTTGCTCAAGAGAACAGAGGTCCCATCAAGGATGTAGAGTCAAGTTCACACAAAAGAGACTGGAGTCAATCTTAGATTATTTTGCTAGAAGGAATCAAAAAAGACAGTAAGAGAATACAAGGGGAAAAAAATCTATTTGGGGTAGAGATCTAACGTTTATAAAAGAAAAATACCCAAATAAACTTGTTTTGTGTGGCAAGGTCTCCAAGCTCCGGTCAGCATTTCTAGCATTTTGGGTCAGTTCTCTAGTAAGATTTGGTTCTTGTGAGTCTTTTAAGTTGGAGAATGTGATTACAAGAAAACTGATTTCACTGGATTGTTGAATGAAAAAGAAAATTAAAAGTTCTTCATAGAAAGAAGCAATGGAGCATGACTACCTTCAGGATGAAGGTGAACCACACCTTTTCTCCATATTTTTTTATTCATTTGATGAACAACTATTTTCACAGAGAAGTGATTCTCAGACTTCTGTCTCAAGTCTCCTTTTGCTCTTAAAAATGAGGACTCCAAAGAGCTTTTGTTTATGTGGATTATACTTATCAATATTTTTCATATTAGAAATCAAAGCAACTTTAAAAAACTTATTCATTTAAGAACAGAGAGAAACTCATTACATGCTAATACTACATATATGTTATGAAAATTATTTTTCTAAAGCAAAAAAAAATAAGAGTGGCATTGTTTTAGTTTTACAAATCTCATTGACGCCTGGCATATAACAGAGGACAATCAGATTCTAATATCTACTTCAGCATTCCATCTGTTGTGAGGTCACACATTTGGAAAACTCTGCTGTACACTTGTGACAGAATGAGCACAAAAAAGACAAATAACATCTAAGTATTATACTGAAAGTAGTTTTGGCTTCACATGTATCACAAGAACACATTTTGGGAACTCAAAGAGTTTCCCCAGCCTCATCTAAACTATTTCAAAGTTGGTTGTAGTTCTCTATGGAACTAAACACCCACAGGCTTTGCTTGCTGTGTTATAACACCAGTAAATTCTACTTCTGCTCTTTTCTTTTTAACTTATCTGTTATTTGTTTACCACATGCCCAATAGTTGTAGAGGACTTTACATGTATTATCCCATTTCATAACCTTATTAACTTTGGAAATCAATTATATATTTTGTAGTTTATAAAGCTCGTTAACTTTTTGGTTTTATATTTGTTTCAGGAGTTTGATAAGTAGAAAGAGAAAAAGAAAGGAGAGGAAAAAGAGTCTTAAAGATTATTTTTAATCAAATTGCACAGTTAAAAAGAACACTGAAGAACATACAGGATATTGGCTCTTAACCTTTTGTTGTTTATTGTCTTATTCCGTAACTATTTCAGAATCACTTTCCCCTTCAAAAAATACACAGATCCACCTCCCCCAAAAAAAGTTTCTACTGTAATTTCAGGGACTTCATAGGCCCTCCAGAGACCACACATAGATATTTCCAGGTTGGGAACTCCATGAAAATCCCTTTATTTCTCCTTTGAGGAGAGTGAATCCCATCTTATACAACCAATATGTGTCAACTGTTAATCAGAACAAAGCTGCTGGCCATATCTAGTCCAGTGCTTATCTACCATTTCATGTTGCCTACTGGAGACAGAACAAAGAAAAATGTCTTAGTGTAGGTATAGTGGAGATTAAAGAAGAATTCACCATGAGAGTCCGTCTTCTTAAGTAGTATCAAGTTTTTTTCTTATTTTTAAGTATAGGCACATTATATAAATATGCAAGCCAGATAATAAGATGAATCAATCTGTTACTATAAATAAATAAAATTCGCAAAGACATTATCTTCACTTCTGGCAATCATATGCAAAAAATTATTATATACATCAATATTCATTTATGCAATGCATTCTTTCAACAAAATATACTACAGTAACAAAAAGCATTAGAAAAGTTAATTTTAATTTTGAAAAAACACAGGAATACAATCCTTTTAAAAATCAGAATATTTATAGATAAAGCTATAATCTCCTACGCCCTTCATCCAAATCCAAACCCTTCTCTCCTTTCCCCAGAAATAGTCACTGCAAAGTGGAACTTGATACTTTTCAGACACCTTAAAGATATTTTTACAGATATATTCAGGTATGCAAAGAAATATTTAGATTGTGTGCATTTCTACATAAAAGGTCTCTTTATGTGCTTATGGTTCTGCATTAAACATTTTTCACTGAATAATTTTTGGAGATGTTGACTTACACAAATCTAATTCATTCTTTTTAATTGTTAAATAGAATTCTGTGATAGGGATATGCCAAGTCTTATTTAGCAATTCATTCACTGGTGAGCACTTAGGTTGCTTTCAATTTTTCAGTATTATAAACAAAGCTACAGGGATATCTTACTCATCTCCTTGTTCACACATATGTTTCTCAAGGGTAGTCCTAGATATGGAACTATTGGCACATAAGGTATGTGCTATTTAATTTAATAGATGGATTGCCAAAATGGCCTCTAAATTAACTGCATCAATTTACACTCCCATCAGAGCCATATGAAAGTTCCCTTCTTCTAACAAAAGTAGATCAACTTTAGAAGCTTTGCTAATCTCATACATAAACAATAGCATCTATCATCATTTTAATTTGTTTTCCTGAATATTAGCAAGGCTAAATGTCTCTGCTTAATTTTTATTACCCTTTTAGGTTTCTTTCATATGAAATGTTTATTTTTATCTTTGTTCCTTTTACAATTTGGTTGTTTTATCTAGGTTAGTTCTTTATGTAGTATGAACACTAAATCTTTGCTTGTATATATTGTTATATACTAACACTTTGCTTGGTATGTATTGCTAACATTCTATTCCAATTCATGTTTCTTTTAATAGTGACTTTTGTCCACAGAATTTTTGATTTTTATGTAATCAATCATTTTATTCATGAATTCATTTATGGGAGGATATTCAATAAGGAATTTTAAGATTTTTTTATTTTTAGTTGTAGATGGACACAATACCTTTGTTTTATTTATTTATATGGTGCTGAGGATGGAACCCAGTGCCCACACATGCAAGGCAAGGGGCTCTACCACTGAGCCACAACCCCAGCCCAGGAATTTTTTACTAGAAGTTTAAGGAAAAGATATTGTCCATTCTGTTACCCTCTTCAAAAAATTTAAAGATTTTTGTTTGTTTTTTGTTTTGTTTGTCCTGGTTTTGGTTTCGATTTGGTCCTCTATCCATTTAAAATACATTTTTGCGTGAGGTGTGATCTGGTTTTCCTATGGAGGCCTCTTTTGTTTGGCATCTAACATACTGAGGGAAAACTGTCTCATGCCATTTTGAATAACAATTTTCCCCCATCTATTAGCAATGCTAATTCCATCATATTCCAAAAGCCCATGTATAGATTGGTATTTCTAGTCTTTTCTTCTAGTCAATGGTTTGTCTTTCCACACTATTGTTTAACAATTGAAACTTCTTAAGTGTTCAGGTTCCTGGAGGCTAATTTTCCCCCACTTTGTTTCTATTCCAAAAATATGTTTGCTTTTCTTGTATATTTATGCTTCCATATGAATTACAGAATCATTTTTGCTAGAATCTATGGGAAATCCTTCAAGGACTTATAAAGGAATTGCATTAAATTTTTGTTTTAATTTGGAGATAATGGCTATATTTGCATAATTCTTTAAAAATTACAATTCCAATATCAATAGTTTAAAAAATACAAGAGACATATATAATGTGAAAAGTCAGCCCATTAAAACTAAAAAAGTATATATGAGTTCATGTTTAATGCTCTGAATAGTAAGACTATTATTTGTATACCATTGTTTATCTTTAGTGTTTTATCAACTTCATCAAATTGATAAGCATAGACAAATCCTGCTGTGTCCTTCATGGCTTTCAGTGGCATTTCCCTGATTTGGAGCTAGATTAAATCCAAAATGTACTTATTTTTCCTCCATAAGAACAGTCTCATCAATTCTTGAAACAGTATAAAAATTTCAAGGAGTATATCATCTGAACAGTTTTAACATCCACAAAATTTTCTGTTTCAGATTAATTTCCTATATGAAAGATAAAGTTATAACTTACATACAAAATTTAATTTGTAGTAAATAAAAATGGTAACAAGACCTCTTTTGAATTTTAGTTCAAAAATATTCAATGAATGTTACATGTCCCAATTAATGATCTACCCTAAATATTAAATATTAAATAAATAACATTTCCTGAGGGAAAAACGATTTACTTTTATTATTTTTCTTTTCCCTCTCTCCTCCTCTTGTTTTTGTGTAGTGTGCTGTTTTTAAATCTTTAGGGTATAGGCCAAGGAGTGGGATAGCTGAATCAAATGGTGGTTCCATTCCAAGTTTTTAAAGAAATCTCCAAACTGCTTTCCAGATTGGTGCACCAATTTGCAGTCCCACCAGCAATGTTTGAGTGTACCTTTTTCAGCACATCCTCGCCAGCACTTATTGTTGCTGATATTTTGGATAGCTGCCACTCTGACTGGTGTGAGATAAAATCTGAGCATAGTTTTGATTTGCATTTCTCTAATGGCTAGAGATGATGAACATTTCTTCATATATATATTTATTGATTGTATGTCTTCTTCTGAGAGGTTTCTATTCAGCTCCTTAGCCCATTTATTGGTTGGGTTGTTTGTTTTTTTGGTGTTAAGTTTTTTGAGTTCTTTATATATCCTGGAGATCAGTGCTCTATCTGATGTGCGTGTGGCAAAAATTTGCTCCCAGAATGTAGGCTCTCTGTTCACCTCATTGATAGTTTCTTTTGCTGAGAAGAAGCTTTTTAGTTTAAGTCCGTCCCACTTATTGATTCTTGCTTTTATTTCTTGTGCTATAGGAGTCTTGTTAAGGAATTCAGGGCCTAATCCAACGTGATGGAGATTTGGGCCTACTTTCTCCTCAATTAGACACAGGGTCTCTGGTCTAATTCCTAAGTCTTTGACCTACTTTGAGTCGAGTTTTGTGCATGGTGAGAGATGGGGGTTAAGTTTCATTTTACTGCAAATTGATTTCCAGTTTTCCCAGCACCATTTGTTGAAAAGGCTATTTTTCTCCAGTGTATGTGTTTGGCACCTTTGTCTAGTATGAGATAGTTGTATTTATGTGCATTACTGTGTCTTCTACTCTGTACCATTGGTCTACATGTCTATTTTGGTGCCAGTACCATGCCATTTTTGTTACTATTGCTTTGTAGTAAAGTTTAAGGTCTGGTATTGTGATGCCTCCTGCTTCACTCTTCTTGCTCAGGATAGCTTTGGCTATTCTGGGTCTCTTATTTTTCCAAATGAATTTCATGATTGCCTTTTCTATTTCTATAAGAAAGGACTCTGGGATTTTAATTGGG
>CM053400.1:97864726-97880813 GCA_028644305.1 Xerus rutilus | reverse complement strand
CTTTTCCTATTCGTATCCCTTTAATTTCCTTCATCTGTCTGATTGCTCTGGCTAGAGTTTCAAGGACTATATTGAATAAAAGTGGTGAGAGAGGGCTTCCCTGTCTTGTTCCCGTTTTTAGAGGGAATGCTTCCAATTTTTCTCCATTTAGGATGATGTTGGCCTTTGGCTGAGCATATATTGCTTTAACCATGTTGCGGTATGTTCCTGCTATCCCTAGTTTCTCTAGTGTTTTGAATATGAAGGGGTGCTGTATTTTGTTGAATGCTTTCTCTGCGTCAGTTGATAGAATCATGTGATTCTTATCTTTGTCTATTGATGTGATGGATTACGTGTACTGATTTCCATATGTTGAACCAACCTTGCATCCCTGGAATGAACCCCACTCGATCATGGTGTACTATTTTTTTAATGTGCTTTTGTATGCGATTTGCCAAAATTTTATTGAGAATTTTTGCGTCTATATTCATCAGGGATATTAGTCTGAAATTTTCCTTTTTTGATGTCCCTGTCTGGTTTTGGAATCAAGGTGATACTAGCCTCATAGAATGAGTTTGGAAGGGTTCCTTCTCTTTCTATTTCGTGGAATAATTTGAGGAATATTGGAGTTAGTTCTTCTTTGTAGGTCTTGTAGGACTCGGCTGAGAATCCATCTGGTCCAGGGCTTTTCTTGGTTGGAAGGCTCTTGATGGCCTCTTCTATGTCCTTGCATGTAATTGATCTCAAACAGGTCATTTTAACATGCTACATTTCCCAATTTGTTAAGATTTTCTTTTCTGTCCTCCTTTGTGTTTATTTTTAGGTCTATTTGGAGGAACTTTACCTTTCATGTTAATAAAAATGGAATGTTTCTATTATATAAATGATAATTCTATTGAATTGATCATTTATATAAGAAGCTATGAGTTTGTTGATGCTGATCTTGGATTTGATTATTTTGCTGCACCTTCTTTGTTTTTGTTATGTTAATAATTTTCTTGGGCTCATTTTGTCTGAAACTAATAAATGAATTATCTTTCTTCTTAATATTTATACTTCATTTCTTAATTTTTATCATAAGATACACATAACAAAATTTACTGAAGATTATGTCATTTTTAGGGATACTAGTCAGTGACATTAATATATTCACATTGCTGTGTAAAATCACCACCTATCCATTTCCAGAATTCATATCTTCCCAAATTAAAACTCTGCACCCATTAGACCTTAACTTACCATCCTCCTCAGCCCCTGAAAGCCATTTTTTATCTCTATGATTTGACCACTGTAGGCACCTCATATAAGTGAAATCAAACAGTATTTGCCCCCTTGTTATCTCATTTAGCATAATGTCTCCAAGATACATCCATGTTGTAGCATGTTTCAGAACTCTGTTCCTGTTTAAGGCTAAATAATACTTTATTGTATGTACATACCACATTTTGTTTATACATTAACAAAATGCATATTTGGGTTATTTTCCCTTTTGGGCTATGGTGAATACTACTACTATGAACATGAATGCACAAATATCACTTTAAGTCCCAGTTTTCATTTCTTTTGTAAATGTACCCAGAAGTGGAATGCCTCATTTCTTATAGGTTAGGACTATGCAGATATTAATAGTGATAGCAGGTATCCTTGTCTTATTACTGACTTCAATGGTATATTCCCAGTGTTTCAGCACTTGAGGCATAATGTTTGCTATAAGTTTTTATTAGTTTATAAATACCATCAGATTAAGGATGTTCTCTTCTATTCCTAGTTTGCTGAGACCTTTTATCATAAATGAGTCCTTAATTTTATCATAGGCCTTTTTTAGTCTAGTAAGATAATGGTAGAGATTTTTCTATTTATTTTATTAATTACATTAATTACCCTGATTGATTGTCAAAGATTGAACTGATCTTCCAACTCTATGGTAAACTTTATTTAGGAAATACATTTGGCACACTCCTGGAGTTGATATGTTCATACTTTATCAAGATATTTGTACCTCTGTGTTCATATATGAAATTGACCTACAGTTTTATTTTCTAGGGCTTTCATTATCTAATTTTCACATCAAGGCTATACTAATCTGATTTAGTTGAGAATTTTATTCTTTTCTGTTGTTTGTTTATCCAACTTGAGTTTATATCTGTTAAAAGGATAACCATTCATTTTATCCCAGAAAACAAAAAGCTTAAAAAAAAAAAAAAACCCTACAGCTAGGGGAAAGTATCAACTAGGATGGCAGAAGTAAGTCTTAACAGTAACAGAATTTCATAAATGGCCTAAACTAATTAATGAAAAGACAGAGATTTCTAAATTTGATAACAACAAAATATTCAACAATGTGCTGTCTTAAAAGACAAATAAAGCATTCTTTCTTTAACATGCCCATGGTGATCTTGCTGTTTTTTATACTTATTATAGATGGAAAGCCAGGAAAAGTAAATAGCAACTTTATGTTAGTTCTACTTCCACTTGAGACAACAGAAAAACTCAAACTTTATTACCTGAAAGGGGGAATTTATTGGTTCATGAAACTGAAAAGTATTAGAGTGTTCAGTCTGAAACTCAAAGGATACTATCAGGTTCAGGTGAAACCTCTGCTTTCCTCTCCGCTGACTTCATATTCAGATAGGCTGTAGACATACAGTTGTGAGACAGCTACAACAACTCTGCCTACATCCTTCTGTGTTCAAATATCAAGGTGCAAGGGGCTGAGGGAGGGGAAGGAGAAGTAGGGGAAGAATGCTGTCTCTTTACTGGTGATTCCCACAAGAGTCCTGAGTTTTGCTCTGCCTTAGACATCCCATCCACCCCATCCACTAATATCCAAGCAACATTCTTCACAAAGGTAGATACCACACACCACACCAATCACAGAGTAAGAATGGGCAGTTGGAGGATTCCCAAATGAAAATCAGGGACTGCTGCCAGAATAAAGTGGAATGTACACAGTGGAGGCAAGAGACAAATGTACCTAGAGTAATTTCCATCCATTTGAGTAGTATTTGTATTCATCATTTCCTATTCCCGTAAAGTTACTCTTTTCCTAAAACAGATGAAAACCTTCTCCCTGATCTTCGAGAGTTGGCAAAGGGATTCAGCAGATCACACTGCACCTTGAAGGACCTTCAAAAACGTCCATAATCTTATGGAAAAGGAATTAACTTTTGAAGAAAAAGTTTTTGAAAGAGGTGTACATTTCTTGCTCCTCTTTTTTGATGAACCACATGGACATGCAAAAATTCAATCAAAATAAGAGTGTTTCATGTTGGGTTTATCAGTTCTGTAAGACTTCACAGTTATGCAATACTAATAATTGCCATTTATTGAACATCTGCTACAATGCCAGGCAAAGTGCCAGACCATTGACATATAATTCATTTCATACCCTCAAACCATGCAAAGTAGGTATTATTTGCTCATTTCAAAGATGAGGAAACAGACTAAGGGATGTTAAGAAATTTGCTGAAAGTCATAGAGCTGATAACTGGAGAAGCCAGTAGTCAAAGGCAAGTCTGAAAAGTTTGTGAAACTGTGCTGTCACCACTATAGCACGGGTTTTGTGAACATGGCACTAATTAGGGTACCAATATTATGAGCATAGTGTTACATGAATTTAACCATTTCATGCATCTCATGCATCTCATCTAAAAAGTTCTCATAATTAGGGATTTCCTGATAAAAATAAAAAATGATTACTTTAGGATAACTAAATCTATACTGTAGAAAAATGCAGAGTTTTCTATTAATTACTTTAAGCATAAATAAGTGAAATATTGTGAGAGTATACTTTGCTGGGGTAATTAACTTATGGCCTGATTAGAAAAATGTTAGAATAAGATAAAGAGGTAGATTCTGGGATGTATGGATTAAAATGATTAAACAATATTTGAGAACAATAACAACCAAACATCTTTAACCTCTCAAGTAATGCCACCCACATAAGGGCAGAGATGTCATCCTGAAAAGAGCCAAACACTAAACGCTGGGCTCCAGACTAAAATGTTGGGTTTGATAAACACACTGTGGTGTGTTTTTTGGTGCCACCAAAAAAGTTGTTTGATTTTGCCCTTTCTCCCAAGTTGTCTGGATGTCCTGAAATAAGATACATCTTTTGAAACAAATGCTTGAAGAAACTAGGAAAATCATATTTTAGGGGATGCTGATGAAACAAGTGGAAATGTTAGTGGAGTGAGTCTCCCTATACCTCAACAAGATCACCATTAATGTGACAGAACCTATGAGGTTAACAAAAAGAGCATCATGCATCTCAAAAGTCACACTTGAAGGACTTTGGAGCCTTCACTCAGTGATTCTCTGGACATATGGTAGTTTAAGGTCCTGAATTGTTTTTGTTTTTGTTTTTTTAACTTTTTGCTATAAGCAAAAATTGTAAATAGCATGCCAGTATAACCCCAGAGTGGTTATGATATTCATCTTTTGAAGTCATCTAGTTCCTAGACTATTAGACTGCATAACCCTTCTAGCTCCACAGCTAAGCCACGTATGCTACTCTGGGCCCTCCTCTGACTATATCTGGATGGTATAGTCAAAGTTTGGTTCAGGGCTACACCACTAATCATAGAGATTATCAATCAAACATCTACCCAATCTACAAGGTGTAGGTGGTAAGTAGTGATGGATGAATAACCAACCACAAGACTTGAAAGGGAGGAATAAAATCCAAGTTGGCAAAAAAAAAAAAAAAAGAGTAAGAACTGAATAGATAAGCCTACAAGTACTAGAATTTTAGTGAGGGTCCCTACCATTTGGAACAAATACTGACCTACAGTAAGAGGAATTTAAAGATAAGAAGTTACCTAAAACACAAGAATAAACATCAGATCACCTATGATGCTAATCTGGCTTTGATCCTCTCAAATAATAACAAGACCTCTGTCTGGCTCCTTGTCCTTCAGTGATTCTTAATCACTGAATGAGATCACTGAATGAATGATTTCTTTGTTCTGTAGTCTTATTAAAATCCTGGCCTAAGAAGTGAGCCCTAAAATTCTGCTACCCACTGATGTTCCCAATGCTTGCCCATCTAAACTTCTTGTTCATGGTTTTTCCATTAATAAATGCTGTCCACCTGTCAGACCCAATTTTATTGAGTTGCCCTCCTTAATCTGCACACCAGTGGCTTGATGGAACCCTATCCTACTGCCTCTTGTTCTTCACCCTCCATCATTCCCCACAACCAATGCACCGCTAAGGTCAGCCTGTAGAAATGTCTCTTCCCATCAGTACCACTGCTGATGCCTTAGTCTGACACTTCAGTATCTCTTCTCTTTTATTTCAATTGTCTATATCCAACTTAATCCACCACCATAGTCCTAGCAGTTATTATTATTGAATAAAAATCTGATCCTGTTATTTTTCCACTTGAAAAAACCTTCAGTTGCTACCCCTATAAATAAGATAACATCTACATCACTTGTCATTGATTTTGAGGGCTTTCTATATGGTCTGTTTTTTTCCCCTCTACAATCCAATAAATGCATTCCTTAAAGCATTTAAATATCACCTCTTTTGACCACTCTAAAGAGAATGAGTCATTTCCTCATCTGTCTTATATTAATTTACAGATACCTTCATTATAATATATATCACATTGTTTACATGGCTGCATTCCTCATCAGATTATGAATTCTTTGAGGACAGGAGCATACCTTCTTCATTTACAGGGCTGTGACAAGCACAGTGACTGACAAGTAATCAATTGGCAACAAATGTTTGTTGAATGAATGAATGATCCCTGAACACTGTGATATATCTTAATCTGAATTTCCCTTAGTCACCTGCAGAAATTTTCCGTTCAGAATATATTCCTCTCTATCTGCCTATCATCTATCTACCTGTAATATACCTATACATAAAGGGGAAAGGTGAAAAAGGAGAGTAGGAGCATATTTTAAGTTCCAACCTCTCTTGATGTTCTACATTCTCCTGTAATTACTGGCCTATGCTAGACCCTCTCTGAACATATAATATTGGCAAAGCCTTCAGTCAGAAATCACTATAATATCTCTTTCCTGGCTCATTTCTGAATTCTTTTTTCCAGTTTTCTGAGGCTACTCTGTCACCAATTGTTACTGTTTCTATGGGCCCTGAACTGATGAATGGTCCATCCTTACTACTTGAACTGGTTCTTGCTAATGATACAGCCACCCAGAGATCTCACAATCCCTCTGTTCATAATCATTCAAGAATTAATTCATGAAGCCTTTCCCCCTAATTATGTGGAATGATTAGTGGCTTTTCTATTATTTTTTGTTATTACTTTTGTCCTTAATTGTTAGAGAAAACATTCATATAACACATTTACTGTATAGATATACCTAGAATATCTCTAGCCATCTCTGCAGTTGTACTTGAGAGATTTAATAAACCCACATGACTTTTGGAAAAAAATAACCTTATTGATATAAGCACTTCTGGAGAATCTCTCCACAATTCAAAATACTCACCTTTGAACATTGTTTTCTGTCTGTCTGTCTTTCTGTTTTCTGTCTTTCTCTTACACACACTATGAATTTGTGTGTGTGTGTGTGTCTTCAGTGTCTTCTGCATCTGTAGTAGCTAAAATAACATGTATGTCACACACACCACCCCCACTACCACCTATGCTACAGGCTTACTTCAGTTATATTCTCAATTTCTAAGCTGTCAGCCATTTTGATTTCCTCTTTTCCACATCTCAATGAAACTGTCTGAGTACCTACATGTTGGAGATATAAAAAACTGAGAGATGATACATATTGGCATAAAATGGCTTGCTTATATCTGGAAATTTCTCTCTCTCTCTCTCTCTCTCTCTCTCTTTCTCTCTCTAATTCCCTACATCACTTACCTGTCACTGTCTTTCTCTGATTTTGATTCTCTCTCTGACAGAGAGAAAGGGGAAAAAAAGAGAATGAGCGGGAAAGAGAAGAGGCTGAAGAAAGTAAAGTGTGAGGGTACTGAGGGCAACTTAAAAGGTTTGCTTGGAGTCAACAATATTTTTCCCCACCATTGTCCTGGAAAATTCAAGTAGCAAATAAAGGCATTCTTACCAAATACTGCTCCGCCACTGAATGGCTAAAGCAAGAATATCCTCTTCAACTATGCCAAGGAATCCAAGAGAATATTCAATCTGGAAAAATTCTAACCCCAAAAGAGCACCTCCCAGGAGATGACTACAGCTCCTATGGGAAATCATTTAACCACAAATTCCAACTCCTCTTTACTCCTACAGCCTCAGTCACACATCTCAAAGGGTTGATCCCTTGAATCGTGACAACCTGACCCACATCAGCAGCCCAGAGGCCATATGGCAACATAATGCCTTTCCAGCCCACTGGGTAGGAAAAGGGAGGGACAGTCAATTGAATGATTGTAATTGAAATCCTGTAATTTATGATTTGTCAATAACTCCTGCCTTTTGGGAAGTTCTCTTCACCCCTTAACAGATTCTGGCAGCTACAATATGTAACTAAAAACACCTAAAACATTTCTGAAACCATTTTATTGTGTGGTACCAATAAAATAAAGAATAAGGTCTTTCTGGGGATTGATTGCCAAGGTGTTGTCCAGTTCAAAATTCTCTAGGCAATGAAAAGGAACTCACTATCTCCCAAGATAATTATTTTCATGTTTGGACAATTCTATTTTAAAAGTTACTCATTTATACAAACCCCAAATATGATTTCACATGATTTCTACCCATTTATCTGAGTTTTACCTGCTTCGAGATTATATGGCCTGAGTATAATCCTTTTCTATATTACAGTCACTCACATGACTGAAGATATATTATATCACCATTATATTATATTATAATTATACATTATATCACCCATTATATTACCCATATATATTATATTCTCCATCCATCTATCATTTCATTTGGTTTTTCCTACCACTATCCAATCATCCCAACCACATTACTCAAAACACATACCAAATTCCCTATATTCTTACTGAAAAGTGATCATCATATCAGACAAAGAGGTATAGAAACAATCCGATAAATAATGAACTAAGAATATCACCACTTGCTTTGTTCTAGCTAATGTGCTTCTTTTAATATAGTCTACAATAGCACTCATTACTTTTTGGCTATGACATTGCTACTATTGCCACAATATCATTTCTTTTATTCATGTCTTTTATCCTGTCTGTGAAGTTTAATTTAGAACCAAAGTCAGGATTTTATTTTTGTTTTAGAAATATTCTCTCTCATTATTGCAACATGCTAACATCTTCTTGCACCCTTAGTCACAAAAACATTTGCCACCTGTCCATCCTTTCATTCAAGTTATTGATGAAATATAATGATTATGACATGATCAAGAGAACAGTCCTGGAGCAGACTATTAAAGATTACTTTCCAAATTGATATAAATCTGAAAGATTAGGGCCTTCTGGCATTAAAATGTCAGATTCCAGACTTCCTATCTTTGCCATTCTTGGACTCTATCATCCTTGGCTCACTTACATTCTATAGTCGAATCTACTGCAATGATTTCCACAGTTAAGTTCACCCAGGACTTGGGACACTTTGAGAGAAACCATTATTTAAAAAATATCAAATATAAATAAAGCTAACAGAATAAAAGAGAAAACTCACACTAAGAGCAACCTGATATAGTGGAAATAATGTGAGAACAGGAGTCTGAATGACCTGGGATTGAATCCTAGTTGCTAATCTTATCACTATCAGTTCTCTCCTCTTTAAATAAGAGATAATAATAATGACCTCACAGTATTGTTCTGAAGATTAGAAATAATACATGGAAAATCTTACCACATTCTTGGCACATAATGAATACACAATATAGATTACTATTATTATTCTAGCATGGTAAGAGACAATAACTACACTGGCACACAAACCGAAGAAGAAAAGAGAAAATGAAAACCTGTGTACTGTGAATGTTAACTAATATTCCATCAAAAAAGACTTGATAGTCTAATAAGATTAGGAATGAGGGCATTAAAGTTTTTTAACCTCTGGCATATTTTTCTTTGAATCTAAACAAGATTAGCAACCTTTCTTATTTGGTCATGTACCTGGAATTATAGGGCCCAAGGATACTAAACATGATTCAGATCCAGTCAATGCCAGGGTGAGAAGAAACACAAAATGTGGGGAGTTGGGGGCATCAGACACATAAATAAATTATTGAAATATCATCAGTGCTATAAGAAAAGGACACCTAGAACATGTGAGGGAACAGAAACCTATATGGAGATGTAAGTTAAGGCTTTATAAACAAGGTGATGATTCAGGAGGATCTTAAAAATGGAGAGAAGTTAAGGGACTCTCTAGGTAGTGAGGAAAGCATGTAGAGATTAAAGGGCTCTCAGGCCAGTAAGGACACCATATGTAGACAGGAATTCTCTGGGCAAGGAGGAGAACATGTGGACAGATTTTGAACAGTGGGCCACTATAAGATTATCCAACAGAATATTTATCCTTCTGGAGTGATTTTTCTGTAATGAAACAGAAATGGATTCATGTCTACTGTAAAGGGGCTCATATGATAAGTAAAAGAGTTTAGAATTCTATAGGAAAGAAGAAGGCAGCACAGGGAATGACATTCTAAGATTGGAAGATGAATTTGGCAAACTAATACAGAAAAAGGCTAGTTATGATACTTTTTACAAATACCCAATTGAAAGCTGGCAAGGTCCAGAACTAAAATTGCAGCATTGAGGATAAAGCAGGCTGCATAAAGAATATTTTAAAGCCTGGGTAGAAATGACATGAACAGGAGGAGTAAAGTAAAGGAAGAAATAAAAAATAACTTTGTCTAGTTTGAGATGCTTAGTGGATGGGGATGCCATTAACTAATATGTGGGCTTCTAGTAGGGAGCACAAAAATGAATTGTTTTGACCAATGTAGACTGAGGTAATAAGGGGCCATCCAAGTGGAGATGCCATTTTCTCTTTTCTTCTTGGGTTTAATTGTCTGATGACATAACAGTGTGGATATCAAAAGAGAGATGGGATTTTTTGTTATTCTGGAATATCAGAAAACGAATTGTTTAAGAACATGTCTCTGATCCCTAAATGTAATAACATTAAAAACAAGCATTAACTTAGACTAATAATTCTTGCCTAATAAATTCAGGCTCTTGCTGATGACTGCTTCTAACTCAAGAACTCACATTCTTGCCCTTCTGACAATATCAAAAGTAAACTGGCCTATCTTCTTCACTCATTGTAATTTCTAGAATATCAATATTCATCTCGTGGCAAGTTCTCTCATTATCCAGAGATGGAATTCATAGATTAAAAAGGGAGAGGTAGGCACTGGTGATGCTTTTCTACCATAAATTGAACTTCAGTTTTTAAAAAATGTGTATTCTACCCTTATAGAGACAAGAATCAGGTAGTAGTACATTTATCAACAGATATTTATAAAGGTCAAAGTAGGGGTTACCAAAAAAAGTAGGCATGTGTCTTGCACACAAAGAGCCTGCAATAAACAAACAGACCCTTCTATAAAATTTCCAATACATGGGACTTATATAAACCCAAATTTGAAGCTTGCTAAAGCAAGTACAGATGAGTACGTGAGGATGTTGGGAAGTAAACATATGTCACTGGAGAAATAGAGGTGGAGATGTGGGTGGATCTGGGTTTGGTTAAGAATGAATCAGTCCATCCCACAGAGGGTGGCTCCTCCCTAGATGGACTTGCTATAAAAAGGCCATTAAGCAGACTTCGGTACCCAGCAAGCTCCTTCAGCTGCATTCGATTTGCTCTTCTTGTGAACAGGTAAGAGAGAATACATTTAACTTTGCCTACTTAGTGTTAAGCAAAATGGAAATTTGGATGAATGTGTACTCTCAGGAAAAAAGTACTGGTGTTCAGGGTTTTTCCTTTATCTTGAGTGTCACTGTCACTGAAATTTTATTTCTATATATAAAGAAAATGAGGGCAAAAATCCATTTTTCATGAGGACATTCAATACTCTCTTTGTATTGTTAGATAGTCTACTTATACATTCATATAACAAATATACATAATCTATCATGTATTTGCCAAATATTGCTCTTAGCACTGGTTTTTGCAGAAGTGAACGATATAAACTCCCTACTCTAAGAAGCTTACATTTAGGAGGGGGAGACATTCAGTAAACAATAAATAAATGAATAAGGTAATTTCAAATAATAACAAGAACAATGAAGAAAATAAAAGAGTAATAGAGTAATAGGAAGAGGAGAGTATTTTAAATTGTATGGCCAAGGAGGACATTTCTAGGAAATTATCTTTGTTTGCCTATTGAGTAAAGTTTTTTTAAAAAAATTGGCACATAAACTAGGGGTATGGTATGGTATTTTGACACATATATACAATGGGTCATGATCAAATCAAAGTACTTAGAATATCTATCACCTCAAATATTTATCATTTCTTTGTGTTAGTAACATTCAAAATCCATTCCTCTAGCTATTTTGAAATACAAAGCAAATTATTGTTAACTATAGTTACCCTCCTGTGCTATAAATATAAATATTCCTCTTATCTAACTGTATGTTTAGCTTCCACATATAAGTGAGAATATGTGGTCTTTCTGTGCCTGGCTTATTTCACATACCATAATGTCCTTGAGGCTCAATCCATGTTGCCACAAATGAAAAGACTGAATTATTTTTTATGACTAATACTCTATTGTGTATATGTGTCATATTTTCCTTATCCATTATCAATAGACACCTACTTTGGTTCCACATCTTGAGGAACCTCCACACTGTTTTTCATAATAGCGATACTAACATTCCTAGCAATAGTGTATAAGAGTTCCTCCTTCTCTACATTCTTGCCAGCATTTGTGATTATTATTTTTCTAACTGGAATGAGATGATACTCCATTGAGGTGAGATCTTAAAGACAAAAGTAATTAGCCAAGGCAAAGGACTGGATTCTAAAGCACTAACTAACTTATTTCAAATTAGAAAAGGAGCCAATGCCTACAGCTAATTTTAAAAGGAAAATAGTGGTATATGGTGATATCAGAGAGCTAAACAGGTGTAGGCCATGTAAAAAGGAGCATAATAGCCAGTTGTGGTGGTGCATGCCTATAATCTCATTGACTCCAATGAGGAAAGATGACCATATGTTCAAGGCCATCCTCAACAACTTATCGAGACCCTGTCTCAAAAAAATAAAAAGGGCTAGGCATGCAGCTCAGTAGTTAAGCATCCTTGGTTCAAATCCCAGTAGTAAAATGGCGGGGGAGGGAGAGGAGGCATAATAGAATTTATACATTATTTTATTTTATTTTTTAAAATATTTTTAGTTGTAGATGGACACAATACCTCTATTTTATTTATTTATTTTTATGTGGAGCTGAAGATCGAACTCAGTGCCTCACACATGCTAGGCAAGTGCTCTACCACTGAGCTACAACTCCTGCCCCTGTACATTATTTTAAATACATGAAAAGTCACTAAAGGGTATTAATGAGGAGAATAATCTAATGTTTCTAAAAGATCACTAAATTGCTATGTGGAAAACAGGATTACAGGAATGCAAATCTGTGACTAAGTAAATAGACTATACTAGTTTAAGTGAGAGAGAATGGAAATAATAAAAATCATGAGAAATACTTCTTTGTGGAATCCAAAAACTTTAACTTATCTTTGATATCCTGTCTTTATACCACACTGATTCATCACTATGTGTCAGCCATGCCAAACTTTTATATATTAAAAGTTTATATATTTATTGGTCATTTCAATATTTCTTCTATAAAATTTCTATGGCAGAGACCCAATCTTCTGTTGGCTATCTGTATTTTTTATTCATTTATAGGAATTATTTTTATATTCAAGACAGAGCATTTTATTGGTTAAATGTGTTACTGATATCTTCCACTCTATGGCTTGCCCTTCTCTCCTTTAAAGGTACCTTTTAAATGAAGAGACAATCCTACTTTTAGTGCAGTCCAATCTTCCTATCATTTTCTTTATGATTAGTACTTTGAGTTCTATTTAAGAGATATTTCCCTACCCTAAGGTGAAAGTAATCTTTTATCTCTTTTACGTAAGATCCACCTAGGAACTATTTTTATTCCATATGGAAATGCTCTTAACTCAGAACAATCTATTCAGAAGACTACACTTTCCCTACTGACCTGCACCACGATCTGTGTCATAAAACAAAAGCCCAGAATGGTACAGGGTCTGATTTTGGACTGTTAACTTTCACTGTTCCATTTGTTTAGCCATGAACCAATGCCATATGTCATTCCTTTATGATACACCTTGCTATCTGTTATATCCTTCATCATTTCCAAGATTGTTGTCTCTAATCTTAGTTCTCTGCATTTTTTTATAAATTTCAGAAATCACCTTATCAATCTTTACTTTTAAAAACTTCAGGGATTCTGAATGTAATTTTATTGCCTCTGTAAATAAATTTGAGGAGAATTGACATCTTAACAATATTGAGATTTTCAATCCATGAATAAGGCCTATCCTTCCATTTATTTAGATCTTCTTTAATTTATCTCTATTACTTTCATTCTGGCTACTGTGGTCATTTCTTTCATATGGCTTTCTATAGCATTTAGATTCGCCTGTTTTTTAAAGCCTAACATAGTCATTATAACTTTTTCATAAAATAAATGCCAATTTAATTTATTGACACACTTGTTAATTTTTTCACTATCAATGAGATAAAAGTGAACATGCTATTTTTTAAATGGCAAAATGAAAACCAATCAAAATCAAACTTTGTTATAATATTAAAAAGCTACTAAAGCCATACTATCCAATTAAAAATAGTCTAAATTTCACAAAACTTTTTTAAAGGTAAGTTGAATATTCATTTTGTATCTTGACAGCTGGCAAATTGGATTTTTCAGCAACTTTATCATTTATAAAAATCAGCCTTTTTGTTGAGCTGGGGTACCAGGAATTGAGCCCAGGAGAGCTCAACCAATGAACCACATCCCCAGTCTTTTTTATTTTTGAGATGGGGTCTTGCTAAGTTGCTAAGGGCCTCACTAAGTTGCTGAGGCTTGCATTGAACCTACAATCCTCCTGCCTCAGCCTTCCCAGCTGCTGGGATTACAGGTAAACAAAACCACATCAATGTAAATAAGCTTCTGAGAACTGATTTTCAGCAAATTCTTCTATTAAATTTTTCTGTTTCTAGTTAGTGAGTTTTCTACATCCTGCTACCAGCAACGGCCATACCAACAAGAGAGATTATTTTACTTAGAGCATACTGAGATTTGCGAATCTACAAAACTACTGCTGGGAAAGGGTTCAAGTCAAAGAAATTAGCAGTTTTACTAAATATGTAAAAGTCTTTGTTGATTTTCACAGTGTAGAGGGTAGAGAGTTTTCATGACCAAAGATGGACTACCTAGGGGCTATTGGTTTAAAATGTGGGGCATCACTATAATAATGAAAACAACTTTAAAAAAAAGTATAAGAGAAGTAAACTTTGTTTTTTCTTTCCAGGTTCACGTATACTGCCTAAAGATGTCTACCATCATGGAAAACATCATTGCCATCATTAAACTATTTCAAAAATACTCAGAAAAAGATAAGGAGACTGAAACTCTGAGCAAAAAAGAGCTGAAGGAACTTGTGGAACGAGAGTTTCGGCCAATCCTGAAAGTAAGAGAAATATGTGATAGGAACATACTACAGCATTACTGTTCTTTACCAAAAATCTAAAAAAGGATTGTTCTGAATGTAATTTGAACAATTATATTTAGAACTAAAACAGAGTTAGTCTTATTTCAAGAGATCCAGGTGCAGTGGTGCACACCTGTAATCCCAGCACTTTGGAGAATGAGACAGGAGAATCATGATATCAAAGCCAGTCTCAGCAATGGTGAGGCACTAAGCAACTCAGGAACACCCTATTGTTAAATAAAACATAAAATATATCTGGGGATGTGGCTCAGTGGTCAAGTACCATTGAGTTCAATAGCTGGTACAAAAAAAATTTCAAAATAGGTAGAATTTTTTTTCATTAACCTTTAAATAAACTGAACATACTTACAGACACCCAATGTGAATGAAACAATTATTTCCAAACAAGTGAATGCCATAGTTAGCTCTTCATAATATTCTTCCCCAAATCAAGAATATTAATGGAATATATTTTAAAAAATAAATTCATTATTATTTAAAATTATGACTCCTAAAATAGGAAAAGCAGGCATTTACTGCACCAAGAATTTAAATTAATTCACACTAAGTCTTTAACATTTACCTAACAAATACTACCCTGAGAGGACCAGAGTGAGGATGAGTTAATAACATCAAAGAAAAAACCTGAGAGATCTGATTCGATTTTTTGGTACAAAGAGGTCATATAACCAAAATAAACACTAATGTACTTAGCTAACAATGTGAATAAGTAGTCTCCCTCAACTATTTTCCCCTTACAGAATCCAGATGACCCAGACGCTGCAGATATCTTCATGGAAATATTGGATGTAGACCACAATGAAAAAATAGATTTCACAGAATTTCTGCTGATGGTATTCAAGTTGGCTCAAGCATATTATAACACTGAGAAGAGAAACAAATACCGAACACCAAACCCAAAGGTGAAGAGACATAGTCATCATGATGAAAATGAAAGAAAGCATGGAGAGGAAGAGGAAGAAGAAGAAAGAAAAAGCACATTGTGGCATTCCAGAAAAACAGACAGAAAGTCAAGATCCAAGAGCCCAAAAGGAAGAGGGAAAAACAAACATAGGAATAGTTCTAGAGGGCATACAAGAAGTGATTCAAGAAATCGAGGTAAAGGAGGATACAAGAAAAAACATCATGATTCCAGGGCGAAAAACATAAAAACATCTAACACATCAGAAATAAGAGACATAAGGAAAACCACAATAACTCAGGAAAGTGAAACAGATTCATACTTACAGGACACAAACACACAGACAGCATTATATCCAACAAATGCACACAGGTCACCAAACAGGCAGGCAACACAAAACATCAGACATGATGGATTTACTCAGAGGAAAAAGCAAGAAAAAACGAAAGACGACACAGACCACACAACAGAGCATTCATCAAATCAAACACAACACAGAAGAGGCCACCAAGAGTCAAGAGACAGTGCCACGCAATCAGG
>CM053400.1:97835084-97864226 GCA_028644305.1 Xerus rutilus | reverse complement strand
GGGAAGACAGCCCCAGGCACGCGCACACCTCCTCTGCATCCCCTGAGCACCCACGAGGGGGACACACACACGGTGAGGCCAGCGACAGTGAGGGGCAGTCGCAAGACTCAGAGAGTCAGTCCATCTCAGGCCACCGCCGGTCTGGGGCCACACAGGGCCACCGCCAGGAATCCACCACTGGCCGGTCCCAGGAGAGGTCTAGGCGCTCCGGATCTCTCCTGAATAGTGCTGAATATGAATATGGTCAATCTCCATTTGCAGAATCTGAAGCTGGAGTCATTAGTCAAAAATGTAATCATCTGGAGTTAACAAATAGATTTGAAAACAGAAATACACCTGAATATAAAATGAAATATAACAGATCCAATATATCGGGCAGTAGACATCCTGCAATACATGAGTGTTTATGGGATTTATCCAAATAGCTGGGGTTCAGTCAGTCACAAGGGTACTATTATTTAGAGTGAGAAGTTAATGAGTATCCAGTAGAGAAATAATTAAACTAAATATAGTAGATTAAAGTACCTATAACATGGCTTTGTTCTAGAATCTTTTCATATTACTTTCACAGAAGTTTTCTTATCATTTTCTTGAAATAATGTTTACTCCTTCATTTCATGGGTGGTAGTTTCTTTTTCTTCTCTAGGACCTTTAACCTGTATATTTAGAAAATGATAAAGAAATTAATGTCATTCAGCACTAAGTTTGCAAAATTATTAAGAGTTTTAGTTAAAACAAGGATTCTTGCTTCTGAAACCTTAAATGTTAGATCCTCTTTAGGGTAATATAGGAATCTTTCTTAAAAATATCTAATGAGCTAAATATGTTAAATCATTCTTTTGGAGGCCAAAACCTCTATATCCTATCATGGCTCAGCTTCTATTATCTGCCTGCCTCTATTATTCTTCTACCGGAACTCTGTTTTCTTAGCATTCAATAAAATCACATTGGATTCAAAAAGTTACAATGTATAAAAATTCAGAATAAATTTGATCTCATTACATAACTTGTCTCTTTTATTTTTTTTTCCTCAAATGCAAAAGGTCTGCTTTTCCATAAGTAGGATTTAATCTCTTTCATATATCATCGGAAATCTGATTGAACGTATAGCAGCATATACTTTGTAAAAGTAATAAAGAAGAAAGAATTTAATCAAATCCTATGTGTTCTCCAATATAATCATTGTCCCAGGTTATCAACTTTATGAATTTATGGGCCTTTGTTCAATCATAAATATCACCATCCTTAATATGGAGGCATTAATCCAAGTGTTTAACAGCCATGTCAAACCAGGAATTACTGAATGTGGGTCTTTCTGCCAATAATCTGGGAGATCCTTTCAATGGAGACTAATGAGATAAAAGAACTTAGCTGAAATATGCTGACAACAGAAAAGCAATTAAGAAAATGCCTTCCTGTCCTGGAAGGAAAATACATGAACCTCTACAATTTAGGCAAGTGGATGTAGAAAGGGTGGGGAAAAAAATAGCACAAATGTCAACAATTTTCTCCTTCTAGAAGGAATATCCTTTTGTGAGACTCACACCCAAAGTTTACTTCCCATAATATCCAACTGGTGGGAGTATGTAGGCCAGTGTTCTCATTTTGCAGATGAGTCTATCACACAAATAAACCACAACAAAACAGTAATTAGATTTCAAGTCTTCAGCCTTCAAGTTTGATAATTTTATAATAGAATTTATAAAAGTTGCCTTTCTTGAACTTTTATTTTTTTAAATAAATCAAGCTTAAGTAAAATTGTCAGCATTTAAATTATCTCAAAAGGGGGCAATGACTGAATGAAAAAGGAATAAACAAGCTAATTTTTAAATTAGCCTCAAACAATAAAATGTGTATGCTTTTTCTCCTATCAGTGCTTCAATGCTTGAATTGAAGTACAATCCCCAAGTATCCTTACTAAGCAGGAAATTTCATGAAGTGTCATACCTGCAGCCCTCCCAGAGCTGCCACAGACACAGGGTGCCCCAGTCTCAGCTTATTCAGCTCTCTCCTGTAGCCCCTCTTTAAAGAAATCAGACCTAACAGACTGGGAATTTTTTTTACATGTAATGAGGAAATAGTGCAGACCTGGCCTAACTGAACTTGGGAGGTATTTAGGGACACTGACAAACATTACAAGAGACAGACAGATATATGTGCTCTATGATATGTGGTTCTTCATGAAGAACCCAGATACAGCTGAAATTGTTTTCTTTCCCATCCCTACCCACTAAGGACAGACTTGCCTAAAATGCCTTTCTATTAGCTGACAGAAAATCAGTTTACCCAAAAAGGTAAAACAAGATTCACTGGAGGCATAAATTTTTCTCTGTTCTCTTGCCTTCTAAAATTTCTTTTTGTCCTTGTTCTTTTCTCAGTTGACCAATCTCTCTCAATAATTTTCATGTAACATAACTAAATATTTCTAAGTTTTTCTTTCACTGGGATAATCTCGAGGGACCAATAACTATGTCTAACTATCTCTCTTTTCTCTACACAAATATTTTCTCAATGCATATCAATCCATAACAACCTTATCCATTGCATAAACCCATTCACAGCAGCAGAACTGGAAGAAGACAAAGACTAGCACAAGCTTAACATTCATAATCAGTCTTTGACTATTCATTTGCAGTGTCCTGTGAGAGGGTTCCTATAAGTGCAGTCCACAAAAAAACTGCACTGCTGGTCTGCAAACTTTATTAGTGGTACACAGCAAGATAACTACAGGAATTAAGGATAAGGATTTAGAAATGTTTTATAACAATTTGACAATGACACATCTGAGTGTGTGATCATTTTTTAAATTTTATATAGTATCAGTTCCTGGTAGATTAGAAATATTAACCCTAATCTTCCACCACAAATAGCATAAGAAACACTGTTCTATGGTTCTCACTACAAATGGTTGACTTTGGATTCTATCTAGTAGACAAACTACTGAAGACCTGTGAACGGGAACAGTCTAATCACATGTATACATTAAGGATCTGAGATGGTCTAGAAAAGATGACAGATAGGGAGGTCTGCCTTTAACAAGGCAGTGGTCCAAGGCAAAGATAAAAGGAGAGTCTAGTGGTAGTAGGATGTTTGAACAATGAGGTCAACTAAATTTGATCACTGATTAAATCTGGCGGGTAAAAAGGAGGAAAGAATCAAGGATTTTTCTAGATGCTTATATCTATGTTTCAAAAAAGAGAATATATGTAGTTTATTGAACTGGTTAAAAGTATGGGCTTTGGACATAGATGCTATCTAGGCAAAATTGAAGCCCTAACAATTAACTATGTACTTGGGAAATTTACTACAGATTTCTATTCCTTGGTTTTTTCCTCATCTGAAAATTTCATGTAATAACAGTATCTACCTTGGCACAATTACAAAGATTGAGCTGATACATGAAAAGCACTTAGTATGGTGCCTGGCACATATTAAGCACTCAATAAAAGTTTGCCAATAAGGATGAAGCTTTAGGGGCTGGGATTATGGCGCAGTGGTAGCGTGCTCGCCTAGCATGCGTGAGGCACTGGGTTCGATCCTCAGCACCACATAAAAATAAAATAAAGATATTCTGTCCACCCACAACTAAAAAAATAAATAAAATTTTAAAAAAAAAAAAAAGGATGAAGCTTTAGGCATGACTGAAATAAGAAAATGAGGAGTGAGAGCCAAGGATAGAATATTGAGAAAATCCACTGAAGTTCTTTCTACAGTCAAATAACAAATGTGTGATAGAAACAAGATTTTCAGCCTGGTTCTGTCTTCTGCCCATGCTCTCATCCCTGAAAAGGAGTGTTTTCAAAGTTCAAGTATGCCAGAATAGTCAAGTAAAGTCAGAATTGAAATATAGTCTTTAATATGTTGACATTTGTCCTCCTGGAAAGAGCCATTTCTGTGGAGAGATGGTGATGTAAACAAATTCTTAGAAAACTTAGGAGTAAATGATTTTTAAGAAATTAGACACAATAAATACAGATTACTTCTGTGAGGAAGCCAAAAACTACTTTCTAACCAAATCCTTTACTTTTCTCCATTTCTAGTGACTTGGATTGTGGGGATTGTGGAGGTAAGGGTTGGGAAAATGGTCTGCAGGAGATAACTTCTTGAAAATTAAGCAGGGACAAGAGCATGGGGCATCTTAGAAGCCACAGTAAGGAGGCTGAACTTTTCCTCCTGGCTTTATTAAGAAATAATTCACTAATAAAAATTATATATGTTTATATATATGTACACATTGTAAAATTATTACCACAATCTAGCTAATTGACATGTCCATTACCTTTCATAGTTACCTTTTGTAGGTGTACATATGGTGAGAATACAAGATCTACTCTCAACAAATTTCAATAAATAATTATTAACTACAGTCAACAGATTGTATATATGTTAAGTCTCCAGTAATTTTTCATCTTATAAATGAAGGTTTGTAACTTCTCAATATCTCTCCTTTTCTCCCATCTTAGCCCCTGATAGCCACTGTTCTACTAGCTGCTTTTATGAGATTGACTTTTTTTTTTAGATTCCACACATAAATGAGCCCACGCAGTATTTTTATTGCTATGTCTGGGTTCATTATGTTATTGCAAATGGCAAAATTTCCTTCTTTTTAAAGATAAGTAATATTTCATCATATATACTGTCATTGCTTAGCAACAGTGATATATTCTCAGCAATGCCTCATTAAGCAATTTCATTACTGTGTGAACATACTACACAAATCTAAATGGGATTGATCTATCACTTGACTTGGTCTCTTGATGTCATCAAATAAACATGAGTTGTATGAGGCCGCTACCAACATAATGTGACCTACTGTTTTACAGTAAACTTTAGGTAGAATATACTCTAAAATAATGATAAAAAGTATAGTACAGTAAACACATAAACCACTAATGTAGTCATTTATTATGAAGTATCATATACTATACATAATTACATGTGCTATGGGGGGGCAGGTAACCAGGGATTGAACACAGAGCCACTCAACCACTGAGCCACATGCCCAGACCCTTTTTATTTTTTATTTTGAGACAGGGTCTTGCTAAGTTGCTTAGGGCCTTGCTAAGTTGCTGAGGCTGGCTTTGAACTTGTGATCCTCCTGCCTCAGCCTTCCAAGATGCTGGGATTAAAGGCACATGCCACTGAGCCTGGATGTGCTACATTTTAACATGGCAGCACAAAAGGTCTGCTTGCACCAGCATTACCACAAACACGTGAGTAATGCATTGTGCTGCAAAGTTATAACAGCTATGACATTACTAGATGACAGGAATTTTTCAGCTCCATTATAATCTTATGGGACAACTGCCATATATGTAATCTGCCCTTCACTGAAATGTCATTATTATTCAGCACTTGACTGTATACAATTGTGTATGTACATTTTTTAAATTTATTTTTATTGTATACTTTTGAAATATATAACATGATGTTTTGATATATACATAGGGAAAACACAAGATCTACGGAGCTCAATGACAGAACTCAGGGAGATATTGCTTGAATACCCTGAGCTTAAAATCAGTACAGTAGTGAGTGCCCACTTATCTACAAGGGAAACCACTGGATACCTGAAATCGCAGATAGCACACACTGTTTTTTGCTATATGTACATACTTATAATAAGATTTAATTTATATATTTGGCACAGTAAGAGATTAGCAACAATAATAAAATAGAACAATTAAAATAGTATACTAATAAAATTGCCAGCAACACTACTCCTGCACTTTGGAGCCATTATTATGTAAAATAAGGCCCCCCCAACACAAGCACTACAATACTTGACAGTTGATCTAAAAACCAAAATGGCTACTAAGTTAAAAAACAGTGGGTAGCATATACAGCACAGATACACTCAACAAAGAGATGATTCACAACCCAGATGGGAATGAGCAGAACAGTGAGATTTTATCACACTACTCCGAATGGCATACATTTTAAAATTTATGTATTATTTCTTCCTTGAATTTTCCATGTAATATATTTGGACCACAACTGACCACAGATAATTGAATCCATAGATAAGGGGCCTACTGCACTTCAAGATCCATTCAGTGACAGGAATATTCTGCTTTATTGGTAACAACTTGATATAATTGACTTTATTAAAAATACTTAATAATGATGTTATTTTTTCCACCAAAAGAAATGAAGAGAATTAAAATTTATTGACTTTTCACTATGCATCACTTTCTTCAGAATATACCAAAGCAAAAAATTGTTATCTACATTTTCTCATTATAAAAAGGTAAGCAGAGATGTCAACAACAATTTACCTAAAGGAATCAACTAAGGAAAGCTGAATTTAAGCTTTCAAAGCCCATGTCCTTTTTACTACAACACACTGCTCTTGCACAGTTTCTGACACATAAATTGATCTAGATTAAACAATTGATCCAGATTACATAACAGGTTCTTTTCTTTCTCTAAAAATGTTACAGTCAAAAAAGAGAGGACAAAATCTTCTTTATATTCAGAAAGATCTTTTTTTCTTCCTTGCAAATAAGGCTTTAATAAAAAAAAATCAGTTGAACTTCAAAATTCTCAAAGTGAAAATCTGTTGTAATCTAAGCTGAGACTTTCCTTTCGATTCCCAGGCATATTTGATTCCAGAAAAATTAACCGGTTTCTAAATAGTGTTAAAAAGTAGAAAAGCATTAATTGTTGCCTAATAGCACAATTTTAGGTTCTAAACAAGGGGCATGTTGTCTTAAAATCACACAATCAAGTTGACAACTTACTGTTAAGATGTTCATGTTTAAAGGAATAGGAGACATGAGAAAAAAAATAAATCACAGCCATATCCTATGCTATTACTAAAGTAACTCAGATACTGGCAATAAGATTGTGGTTTATAATTTAACAAATAATGAATGTTATATTTTCAAATGAAAATGAGCAAAATAGTCCCTAGCTTTTTGTTAAGCCATATTGCCATCAGTTGTCATTGCTCTTCCCTTTCAGAAAGCAGTGAAAACTGATGGCAATATGGCTTAACGATTGTTCCACTCTTCTCAGCACCTTCCCCAACCTGGCATGTGAGGAATGGATGGTCAAAATATAGCAGACTGAACTCCAACTATGTGTCAAACATGTTTTCATATATCTCATTCAAGGAGAAAGATGAAAATAAAGGTGAGACAGATCAGAATTTAGATAATGTATTGTTGCTTCATCCTGGATACAGCATTGCTTCCTTCTTTCACTAGAAGGAAAGTATTAATGATCTAATTGTCAGACTCTCTAATAGATGTTGAAATTACAAAGATGGGGGAGATACCTCTGCCCTTCAAGAGTTCACTGGCTATAAGGGAAAGCCATAATCATATGACAAATATATTTTTATTAAAAAAAGATAATAAGGTACAATGGTGGTGTATAGTGCAAACCACCTGACCATGTTTAGAGGTGAAGAAAAAATGGCTCAGACAAACCTGAATTTAGGAGACATGTATACTGAATCTTTATGAATGTCTGGGAATATGCCAGGTAAACTTGGAAAGGAGAGTGTCCAAGGAAGATTAAACATCTTATATAAAAATCCCACAGATAAGAAAAAAAAAAGTGTGTTCAAGAAACTAATGGTAGTTCAGCATAACTAAGATATATGATGAATGTGAGTGACATGGCATGATAATTCCATATAAAAACATGAAGAACTAACTTTTCTTCAAAATTGTAAGAAAAGGCATCAAATATTATCATCTGCTTCAGAAAACAATTAGTAATACTTAAAGTAAGACTGCCACCTACTGGCTGAACAGATGGCAGATTTCATCCAGACCCCTAATGTCTCCCCTACACTGAAAACTGCCACACTTGTTTTAGATCACCTACCTGCCTGTGCCCTTCAGACAGAGGATAAGTGATCCCTCCTGTAATGACTAAAGCATACTGAAGCTTTCCTCTTTACTATCAACCCCCATTTCACTCTACTATCAGACAGAGGAACTTGAAATTAGTCAAGAGCACCAAAAGGATCTTGAAATAAAGACCAACCGAATGAGAATAAGCAAATGCTATTTAGTCCACAAATATAGGTCCAACTGTAACTTTGTGCCAGGCCAGAGACTACAACAAATATAAACATATTAGAGAAAAAACATGGGGGGAAAGGTGGGGAAAGGAGCTTAGCATGAACAGACAAAAAAGAAAAGCAAAGGAAAATAATGAATGTTATATTTTAAAGTGAAAATGAGCAAAATAGTCCCTAGCTTTTTGTTAAGCCATATTGCTATCAGTTGTCATTGCTCAACCCAAGGAAATATTTCCCTTAATTGCCATAGAAGAATTTCAGTAAGAATATAAATTCAGTAAAATAACATATTCAAGAAGGGATTAGTTTAAAAAGAGAGAGAATGAAAGGGAAATTGGAAGGTTAAGGAAACCAAAAAAAAAGAAACACACATTTGCATATCTATCAAATGAATTACAGAAACAGCTGAAAAAAATCAAGTTACTAACAGTGTGGAAAAGGTCTGAAATACTCCTAATGAATGCACAAGAAAATGACAAAGATTAAAGTTATTAATGAGAAATTGACAGATATGAAACAGTTTATGAACCATCAAGAAATGAACAGATAGAGCAGAAAAAGTATTACCAAATACATAATATAGAAAAATTCTCTGAAATAAAAATATAGCTTAATACAAAGAAAAATCCCACAATATACCCAGAAAAAAATGAACATAAAATGACCAACACATAGTCATATCCTAATAACTTTACAAAATTTAAAAGATGAAGAATTTTGAGCCTGTCATCCCAGCAGTTTGGGAGGCTGGACAGGAGGATCACAAGTTCAAAGCCAGTCTCAGTGAAAGCAAGGCTCTAAGCAACTCAGTGAGACCCTGTCTCTAAATAAAATATAAAATAGGGCTGGGGATGTGGCTCAGTGGCTGAGTGCCCCTGAGTTCAATCCCTAGTTCCCCCACTCCCAAAAAAAGAATTTTGAGAGGAAAGCTGCGTTCCAAGCTGTGCTGTAGCTTGGAACAAAAGCTGCAGTGGGACCCTGGGTACCCAGGGTCAACTGTGGGACCCTGGGTACAACTTCTAAGCAAGTGGGGTGAAAGAGGGATTTCACTAAAAATTTAATATTGGACAATCAAAGTGGCTTGGGGACTCAGAAATTTGGGTACAGTAAACAAAGAAAGAATTCATCAGAGTTGACCCAGCAGTGCCTATGAGCCACCAGTGTGGATTCACCACAGAAGTGAATCAAATTCACCACACACACAGAGGGTGGAAAAACAGTTTTGGTACCCAAAAAAATCGAGATCAAAAATGCTACCTAATCTTAGCTGATCCAAAGACTGCACTGCATGCTGGTGCCTGAAAAGCATGCTTTGTATCTCAACTGGCTGCAGAGAGCTGAGGAGGGAGCCATCTTGGGGCAAGCAAGCTATCACAGCAACTGTGGGACCCTGGAGATCAGGAAGAAAGAAATGACAAAGCTACAATGTCCTGGCAGGTGCCTATCAAGTGACCAAGGCTAGGCCTGGTGGAACGTGAGTGAAATAGGCACAGAGTAGACTGTACCCATGGGGATTTAAGTCAGAAGGGCAAAGGAGAGCCCCAATCACTTCTTCTTTGAGTCTGGCAGCTCATATGACCAGCTGAAGTGGGCCAGGAGTCTGAGCAGGCAAGAGTGAATATACTCAGGGACTAAGCACAGAAAGGCTGTGCTCATGGAGGATTAGCTCCCCTACTCCACGACTGGATTTCTTGGGAGGCTCCCAAGAACTAGAATCACATCAGAGATTGGCTACTGTCAAGCCCTATGGGTGAGTGGATCTAATCTCTCCCAAGCAGACACAACCCAACAAAGCCCATAAGGCCTGATTAGACCTAAGCCCCACCTACTGGAAATTCCCCTCACAGAATGCTACAGAAGTTATACCCTGGGAATGCACTAAACTGGTCCAAATGGACAACACACCAACTAACAATACTTTCTAACCCATCCATTTCATACTGGTGAGAAGGGAAGCTGAGTCTTATACCAAATGGCTTCAATCAAATAGCAGCTCAAAGAGCAAGAAAAAATAGGAAGGGGTTAAAAACCCCCACCCCTTGCTCTATGAGTATATAACTCACGAAGAAATGGAAAGAAAGACTATTGGACAGAGACAGTGACCATTCAATCTGGTCAATAATTTTGACCACTTCAGTGGAGATGGTTCCTTCATTCTTCATTAAGATTTCAAGAGTTTTTATTTATTTTTTTATTCTTTCCATGTGTGAGTGAGGGTGTGTGTGTGTGATTATGTATATGTATGTATGAATTCTGGCTGTATTGATTGGTTCAGGGACATATATACATACACTTATCTGTTTCTTTTTCTCTCATTTTTAGTATTTTTTAACATAATTATTTTTTCCTAGCACTGTGTTTTGAGGGTTCAGGGTTTGGGGATTGTATATTGTCAAAGTGGCCCTACTACCAAAAGCAATATAGACCCCAATACAATAATACTGGGTAATTTCAATACACCCTTATCACTACTAGGTCATCAGAACATAGTATTGATAAAGATATCCCCAACCTAAATAACACCATAAATCAAATGGACCTAACAGAAACATACAGAATATTCCACCCCCAAACAGCTGAATTTACCTTCCCAGCTGCACATGGAACTTTTTCCAAAGAAAATAGATCATATTCTAGGCCACAAAGCAAAACTTAGCAAATACAAAAAAAAAAAAAGATAAAATCCCAGGTATCCTATCAGATCATAATGGAATGAAGCTATAAATCAACAGCCAGAAAAATAACAGAAAAAAAAACCAAAACACATAGAAATTGAACAATACTCTTAAACAAATAATAGATCAAAGAAGAAATGAGAATAGAAAATAAGAAATTCTTAGGAATGAAGGAGAACAGAGATACAACATGTCAACATCTCTGGAACAGTATAAAGTCAGTTTAAAAGAAAAATTTATAGCACTGACTGCTGCCCATCTTAAAAATTAAAGAGATCCCAAATAAATAAGCTTATGCTCCACCTCAAAGCCTTAAAAAAAGAAGCACAGACTAACACCAAAACCAACAGGAGACAGGAAATACTTAAGATCAGAGCCGAAAATCAATGAAATTTAGAATAACAAAATGATACACAGGATCAACGAAGAGTCAGTTATTTGAAAAGATAAATAAGATTGGTAAACCTTTAGCCAAACTAACCAAACCAAAAGTGAGAAGATGCAAAGTAACAAGATCAGAGATGAAAAAGGAGATATCATTATAGACCCTTCTGATAAACCCAGAGAATTATCAGAACTTATTTTGAAACCTATTTTTGTACTACTATAAAATGGAAAATATGAAAGACATTGACAAATTTCTAGATTCATGTGACCTTCTCAAATTGAATCAGGAAGATTAGAAAACCTAAACACACCAATATCAAGTAATGAAATTGAAACAGCAATTATAAGACTTTAAAAAAATAAAAGCCCTGGACCTGATAGATTCTCAGCAGAGTTCTACCAGAAGTTGAAAGAAAGGGAACACTCTCAAATACACTCTATGGAGCCAGTATAACCCAGATAGCAAAACCAGACAAAGATGCATCAAGGAAACCACACACCAATATCCCTGATGAACATAGATGCAAAAATTTTTAATAAAATATCAGCAAATTGTATTCAAAACACATCAAAAAGATAATACACCATGATCAACTGGGTTTCCTTCCAGGCATGCAAGTTTGGTTCAATATACACAAATCCAAAAATGTAATTCATCACTTAAACAGAATTAAGGACTGTATAGGTAATTAACAACATGGGCCCCGTCCTTAAGTGACTTAGGAAAGGAGGGTCCGTTAGTGAGGAATTTGGAGAGACTTTGAAGACAGTAAACACTCTCAATGTTATTGTTCGGGGCCACCTGGTGCACTAATGAGCTCTTGGTGCATCAGAACTTTCAACTTTCGACCCTGTGAGCCTGGAACCTGGCCAGTTCCCACCTTGCAGAGAATAAACAACCTAAGGCTAGTTGCATAACACCGGACTGCATATTGGGAGGGGTTGCTGTGCCTTTTTTAAGTCCTCCAAAGGGGAATGAGAATGAGAAGAAGGAACCTGATGATGAGAATAAGGAATCTAACTGGAGAAGAAGGAATCTAAATGGGGAAGAAGGAATCTGACTTGAGAAGAAGAAATCTAACTGGGGAAGAAGGAATCCGATGCTTTGAGTGTAGAAGAAGGAACCTGCTAATGAGAAGAAGGAACCTGATGATGAGAAGAAGGAATCTGACTTGTGAAGAAAGAATCTGAATCTCACCTATATACTTACCCTACCTTCGGTGTTGCTCCTTTTACCGGAGGATAGGTGTTGAAGGTGATGATGATGCTTTCAGTGTACCTGCGAACCCCTGTTGTGTTATCCAGTGTTTATTGGTGAGTGCTTATTGGGCTGGAGCCACTCTTTCTTTCTTTTCTTCTATATTATTGATTCATTATATATAATACTCAATACTGTAAAGTATAACTGTTGCTTGCTTATTATTATATCATCTCATATTAAAGATTATAAAACCCATCCTGTTGTGAGGCTGGTGATTCACTCCACGAATCTGCCATATATAAATTAGTCTGAGATCCAGACCAAGACAAGGACAAAAATCACATATTCATCTCAATAGATGCAGAAAAGGCCTTTGATAAAATCCAAGCACATTCATGTTAAAAATGCTGGAGAAGCCAGGTGTGGTGGGGCACACCTGTAATTCCAGCATCTCAGGAGGCTAAAGCAGGAGATCACAAGTTCAAAGCCAGCCTCAGCAACTTAGTGAAGACCTATGCAATTTAGTGAGACCCAATCCACAAATAAAATATATTAAAAAGGGCTTGGAATGTAGCATAGTGGTTAAGCAACCCTGGGTTCAATCCCTGGTATCATAATAAATAAATACATTTTAAAATAAATACATTTTTTAAATAATACATTTATTAATAAATAAATACATTCGAATACACTGAAGGAACTTACCTTGATGTCATAAAGGCCACTTATGAAAAACCCAAAGTCAACATCATACCGAATGCAGAAAAACTAAAAGCAATTCTTCGAAAATCAGGAATAAAACAAGGCTGTCCACTCTTACCACTTCTATTTAATATAGTCTTTGAAACATTAGCCAGAGCAATCAGGCAAGAAAGGAAATCAAAGGGATACAAATAGGAAAAGAGGAAGTCAAACAATCTCTATTTGCCAACAATATGATTCCTATATATAAGACCCAAAAAACTCTACTATAAGACTTCTAGAGCTTATAAATGAGTTTAGCAAAGTAGCAGGATACAAGATCAACACCTAAAAATCAATAGCTATACTCCAACAGTGATTCAGCTGAAGAAGCAATCAGGTATTCACAATAACCTAAATAAAATACTTTGAAATTAACCTGAATAAGAAGGTAAAAGAGCTCTACAATTAAAATTATAGAACACTAAAGAAAAAAATTGAAGACCTTCGGAGATGGAAAGATATCCCATGTTCTTGGACAGACAATCAATATTGTCAAAATGGCCATACTACCAAAAGCAATATACAGGTTCAATGCAATCCCCATCAAAATACCAATGACATTCTTCACAGAATTAGAAAGAAACAATTTTTAAATTCATTTGGAAGAATAAGAGAACAAGAATAGCCAAAGCAATACTAAGCAAGAAAAGCAAAGCAGGAGGCATCACAATATCTGAACTGAAGAGTTGGTTATCTGAAAAGATAAATAAGATTGACAAACCCTTAGCCAAACTAACCAAAAAAGTGGAAACAAGAAACTCATACTATGTCCTTCCTCCCCACTCCCTGGTACACAGGTTGCTATGGTACGGCATCATCTTGAGAATGGAGCCACTGCTAGTTTGCCTCCTGCCCTGGAGATCAGTAGCCACTTCATCTTCCACTCCTTGAGGTCCTGTGGTCATCCTACCACGCTCATAGAAAAGATAAATGTTAATGAGGACATAAAGAAAAAGAAACTCTTATACATTATGGATAGGAATGTATAATGGTACAGCCATTTTAGAAATCTATATGGAGTTTCCTCAAAAAATTAAAAATAAGACTACCATATGATCTAACAATCCCATTTATGAGTATATACTCATAGGAAATGAAATCAGTATCACAATAAGACATCTGTACTCATGTTCACTGCAATATTATTCACAATAGCCATGATAAGTAAATAACCCAAATGTCCGTCAGTCCTAAATGGATAAAGAAAATGTGGTGCTAGATATGCAATGGATTATTATTCAGTCTTTGAAGGAAATCCTTACATTTGTGACAACATGAATTAACCTAGAATATATTATGATAAGTGAAATAAGCCAGAAACAGAAAGACACACACCACATGATCTCATATGTGGAATCTAAAATAATCTAACTTATAGAAGTATGAAGTAGAATGGCAGCCAACAAGGGTTAGGGGAAATGAGGAGATTTTGGTCAAGAGTATATGTTTCAATTATGAAAGAGGAACACATTCTGAAGGTTCAATGCATGTCATATTGACTATAGTAATAAGCCTATATTGTATACTTGAAATTTGCTAAGAGGATAGATCTTAAGTGTTCTCACCATTTTAAAAAAGGTAACAATGTGAGGTGATGGATATGTTAACTAGTTTGACTGCGATCATATGTGTGTGTATGTACATGTATCAAAACATCATGCTGTATACCTTAAAATAAATATATTTTATATATGTATATGATTTCTATTTATCACTTATGTCCCATAAAATTGCAAAATAATAAACTTCTTCATAGAAAAAAAAATTGGGCCTGATAATCTAGCAAAAGGAAATACTATTTCTATATTTAGCTCATAAACACTTATTTTACTTATATAAATGACAACTATTTCCAAAGAGAGCTTTAGTTAACTCTTTCTAAAATGCAACTTAATTCTTTGGCATCAGGTGGTTTCCTTCTTCAATGAAAATAATTAGTAGAAAAAAATAAGAGAAAAATTGTGGAAAAACTGACCAGACTACAATTGACCAGACTACAATTTCTCAAACTGGAGAGAACTAAGACACATTTCATTTGAGATTCAGCCAAAAGATTTTTAATTTATGAGTTAAAATTTCTGACTTTTTCAGGAGTTATAACTTTATCAAAGCTGAAGTTCTCCAAGAAGTTTGAACCACAAGTATCACTACTGCTGTGACACCTTGCAGCATATTTCAGTAGTTTAAGATGTGTTGGTGGCTTACTATATGTCAAGCATTCCTCTGAGGAGTTTATAGAGATTAACTCATTTAATCCTCAAAATAACCATGAGATAGGTACTGCTATGCATGTTTCAGACATAAGAAAATATAATAAAACATAATAAGATAGTTGACTTGCCCACAGTCACATAGAAACAAAGGATAGAACCAGATGTTAATCTCAGACTGTAGAAGTGCAAAGCTCTATTCCTGTCCACTATGCAATATTGCTTCTCTACATGACATGGAGAGGAGAAAATGATTCCTTGTCAGGAATTCAGACTGTCTACCTTCATTATCTGGCCTCTAGGACTAAGAAACTCTGAAACTTACTGAAATGACCTTTGGGACCATGAGTTCAAATGGTTGGATTGCAAAAATATTAACAACATTGATAGTGGTTAATATTAACCACACTGATAAATAATCAATGGTTAATACCATGATTTATTGCTTCTCTGCCTTAGCTTTACACTTTCCACATATTCATTTAGAAACTCACTACATAGGCTGTTTCCCAATGACCAAATGAATGCTCACTGTTGTAACAAAATTCAGCAACTAATTATCAGTGAAAACAGCAAACTAGGAAGAGAAGGGAACATCCCTATGTAATTCATACATACATAGGTTAATGAAAAAACATGCAAGAATGTACAAAGGAACACTATGTGTAATAGTAAAAAACTGGAAACTATCAAAATAGTCATCAAAAATAGAAGAAAAACATAATTTTAACACAGTCATAAAACTCAGTAACACAACAATGAGAATTAATTGACAATGGCTACGTGCATAAAAGTGAATGTTAAGCGAAAGAAGCCAGATATAAAAGTAATGTATGATTCATTTTATAATAAAGAAAAAAGTAAAACTTATCTATGTTGTTAGAAGACAGGAGTCCAATTGAGAATTCTGAGGGTGTTGGTAATGTTCTGCTTCTTAGCCTGGGTGTTGGTTAAATCAATGGTTCAGTTTGAGGAAATTTATTGATTTATACACTTATGATTTATGTACTTTTCTGTATATGTATTATACTTCAATAAAAAGTTCACATAAAAATATAAGGCTACAATGTAGGTAGCAAGTTGTTATGGTTTAGATGTGGTATGCCCCAAAAGCTCATGTGTGAGACAATGTAAGGTTTGGAGGAGAAATGATTGGGTTATATATAGCCTTAACCTAATCAGTGGATTGATCCCTGATGGGATTAACTGAGTGGTAGTAGCTGGAGGAAGGTGGGGTGTGGCTGGAGGAAGTGGTTCATTGGGGGTGTGCCTATGGGGTATATATTTTGTATCTGGAAAGTGGAGTCTCTCTCTCTCTCTGCTTCCTAATCACAATGTGAGCTGTTTCCCTCTGCCACACTCCTCCATCACGATGCTCTCTCTGCCTCACTTCCAGCCCAGAGTAATGAAGCCAGCCTTCTATGGACTAAGACCTCCGAAACCATGAGGCTGAAAATAAACTTTTTCCTCCAGACAATTGTTCTGGTTGGGTCTTTTAGTCACAGTAGTGAAAAAGCTGACTAAAACACAGGTCAAAACAAGAATAATTTATGTCTCTTATTTATTCTTCCTCTTCTCTGCAAAGATTAATCTGTATTCCTCCCCATATTTCCTTTTCCTATACATCCTCAAGTCATCAAGGACTCCTTGGAAATTACTTCCTAATTCTGCCTTCAGTGCCACATATCAAAATTAAATATCAGTGCCCTGAATGCTGAAGACCTCAAGATGCCATAAAGCTTAAGGAACAAGATAAAGAAAATTAACCCAGCAAGATAATGAAATGATCACAGGAGTTAAGGGAAACACTCTAGTATGCTGGGAATGCTTAGGAGAAAAAAAGTAACCTGGGAATTAAGACTTGGGAACCTTGGGGGTCTTAACAGAAAAAAAGAGAATAACCAGAGGCTATAACTGGGGGGAAAAAATTAGGGCTTAAGCTGCAGAGCAAGCTTCACATCCTGGGCTCTACAGCTAGGAAAAACCATGGGCCAAAATACACAATCATTTCTGCTGAAAAGCTTTGATAAGCAGGCCTCTAAAATTCCAGACAAGTCTCTAACTATGCCTCCCAAATGAAGCCACACTAAATATTTAGGATGTGACTTTAGATGGCAGATCACATTAATTTGAAAGAATGAAAGCACAGAACACATTATGGCTAAAGTCAGCCAGGGACAAAAAGAGAAAAGGATAATTGCAATTTCTTAGTTTTTAATCACTGAGTTGCCACTTTTATCCTATCTATTTTTTTCTTATAAAAGTGCCTAATTATTTTGCTGTTTTTCCTATACAGTTTTCATCCATAAGGTCTGAAAATACAGAAGAAATCAAAAAGCAAATGACAATATTTAGAGGTGTTCATCTCACAAGTCACAATTATCTGAAGTTGTACTCTATCTTTAAAAAGACATGAAAATGTATCATGGTGTTATGAAGTATAGAAAGTTCTACTCTATAGGGCCCTCATCCTGAAAAAGACATTTATACTCACAAACATTTTCTTATTAGAAAGATATACAAGTGTAGAAATTCACCCAATTAAGACCACCAATATTAGTATAACAAAGTTGGATAAATATAAAATAATAATAATAGATATACATTTCAGTATAACTAAAACTTAGGCATGTGCCAGATAATTAACACAATTAGCTTATCTAACATCTTAATAGCCTTTAAAATAAGCATTATTATCCTTACTTTAAGCATGAGGAATCAGACTCAAAGCTCCAAGTTCAGTAGCTAAAAATGAAGGAGCCCAGAGGGCAAATTCAAGTGGTTAGTGGGCCAAACTCCAAAGTCTTTACAGTTGACATTGTTCCAAACTGGTTTATAGCCTGATATACTCAAGAAGGAGACCAATGTAATGATGACTGTTTTATTTAAGTCAATCCCATCATATAAAAACTTACCTCAAAAAGTCTTTTTATAAGAATTGCATAATAAAAATTCAAGTATTAGTTGAAATATACCCATACTACAAATGAATTCAGTGCTACTTATTTTGAGTGATAATACACTGCATGAGTACTAATGGACCCCAATAAAGAAAGAGTGAAAATGGAAGATGGGTCAGATTCCAGGGAATGTGGATTAAAATTCTGAACAAAGAGAAAGAGCAAACAATACTCCTAGCCCTTTATGAAGAATCCCAGGGAAAAGGGAATTCACCTTGAAATAGTTAAGACTCAAAGGGTCTATTATACATAATTTCACTGTTATGTTTATCACCACTGGGGATGCCATTAAAAACGCATGACCCAGTCCTGGGAGATTGTACCAAGTTGTTTGGTAAATCTTAAAATAGAGATAACCTCTGGAAAACCACAAGAAACTATGAAAGCTAGTTACTATTCAGGGAGGCTCAGAAACAAAATACTGATGAAGAGATTGAGTCAGTTTTCATGAGCAGAAGATCAGAATTGATCAAGGAATCTATAGCTTCAACATAAAAGTACATCATTGGTTACATAAGGCCATGCTTGAAGGAATTCTGGAACTGCATCTCAGTGATTATTCTGGTTATATAGAAATTCTCAGCTCAGAATATTTTTTCTACTGTTATTATCTCCTATTGCTTAAATATCCTCCCCCAGGCTATACTCAGGCAAGAAATACAAATACAAAATACAAATAAGCTAGTAATTCTGTATAACTGCAATTAACTAATCCTCTTGTCTCTACAAACAAGCCACTGGCCAAACCAATTTATTTCAGGCCCTCGGATTAATGATCTTCAGTCTTTCCAAGTGATTTGCCTTAAACAGGATATTTCTCACATCAAAGGACTATAGCTTTGATTGCAGGCTCACTCTCTTTACTTTGTCAATTGATGTTTGTCCACTCCCAACCCCTCTATGTATACAGCAGCCAACTTCCCTCCTAAACTACAAGCAATAGTGCATCCAGCTATGCCTGACTAAGGCCGACCTTTTCAATAGTACAGGAATCTGGGACTATATGCATCTTGCATTCTTAACTCTTATATGTTTCTTCTCTGTACCTGCTATGTCATCCATGGTATATATTCTCACTTTTTGTTTGCTATCCACAGTAAGCATGCTTCAAATTGTCTACAACCCTTTCAAAGCAGCGATCAGTATTGAACACATACTCCAGGTAAGGTTTTAACTAGTGTAGAACGTATAAAGAATACCACATACCATCCCCTTCATCTAGACACCATACTTTTATAAATGTAGTAAAAAATTACATGGACTTTTTGGATATCATATAACATGGTTGGCTCATTTTAATCTATTTTGTCTCTGTCTGTCTCTCTCTCTCTCTCTCTAGACCATAAAATCTTCATTCATCCTGGATCTCATATACAATCTATTTGTCATCTATTCACATTGTCATTCAAGTCACTGGTTAAAATGGTGATTTACGTACACACAAGGAAATAGCCTTTCAGCATGATAGCTAACCACCCTGCAAACCGTTCATAACCTATGAATCAACAACATTCAAAAACCTGTCTGTTGTAAAGGCTAAATACTGGGTATCAGTCCCTGAGGATCATTACCCATACCATAAATTTCCAGCAAGATGGCTAGACTCATTAAGTAGCAAAATTCTCTGAAGAGATAAATAGGGAGAGGTGAAATGTAAGAGAAGATAATGATGCTGACAAGAAAGCAAAAACATGGATTTACACCCATCTTTCATGTGCATGTATATGTTCCAGAGAATATTTGATACATAACAGCATTTCCCCTACTGAATTCCTTAACTAAAAACCAATGTTCTTCAAAAAAATAGTTCCAGGGGAAATTCTGGGGAACAATATTGACCAAATTATATTGTTACGCAGTATGCATACATGAATATATAACAACAAATCCCACTATTATGTATAATTATAATGTATTATCAGGAACCAGAGGGTAGGTTCCTGCTCAGGAGGTATGAGCCACCTGGAAAATAAAAAGTCTGAAATAATCAGTAAGAAATAAAGTCAGAGCCAGAAATTACATATAAAAGGGGAGCGTTCAATGGGTCTTCTAGTCCTGACAGGAGCTGGAACGGAGCAACTGAAAAAGGGCCCCATTCTTTATTTAAGGGGGAGTACATCAAAGGCAGGGATAATGTTTCATTGGGAGGAGTCTTAATTCAGTGCTTGCTTCTTGGTGTGGCAGGGGTCTTGCAGTAAACAGGTTGATTGGCATTTTGACAAGCCACACCCATCTCCGAGAGGCTGTGTGCCTCCAGCAGGTCATCCCTTCTCTGGTGCAGCGCTGAACTTGAGATGGAGCTAGGCAAGATGCCACATGAACTAGGCATTCTCAAACCAGTGAGGTTGCTACTGGGAGTTCCTGATACCAGGCTTTCCTGCCTAATGTCTTCAATATCACTTTAGTTCACACACAGTTCATGGATAGCTCCTAGCAATGTATTAATAAAATTATGGAAAGAAGAGTTCCATGGTTTAAGACATTTTGGAAACCCCTGTAAGACACACAGTCTCAGATATTACAGAGCTTTTCAGAGTCAGAGCTTTTAAAAGGTTATCATACATTGTGGATTCAACAGGAAGACAGTCTATGCCTTCCCTACAATTCCCAAACTATTATAAATTGTTTCTCATAGAATATCTATTAACCATATCTTACTGGCATGACTATGAGGGTCTGGGGCTGAGGACTAGTGACTGACAGACTTATGATCCAACAATTATAATGTGTGACAAGAGCTATAGGAGAACCCTGTGTAGATGCAAGTTGATTTCACTAAAGGGAATGACTTGAATCCCAGGAGAAATCATAGAGAGTATTGTAAAAGAGAAGACATTTCCAACCAGATCTTACAGAATGTGTTAAGAGAGTTTGTCTACTGGAGAAGAAAAATGGCAGATGAACTAGCATTTACAAAAAGATATTAGGCCATATGTGAGGACTGTATGATGAAGGATGGTTGGTACCATTCAAAGGAACAAATCCCATAAGAGACAAGTGGTAGGGAAGGAGGCTAAAAAAAAATTAAAAATAAAGATTCATGCCTGATTTTGAGGTTTTTATGCCAACTTAAGAAATTTGGAATATATTCCATAGGCAAAGGAGAGACATAAGGAGATTTAAGGCAGGAAAATTAGATAATAATACTTGTTTATTGGAAAATGAATTTAGTAGCAGTGTAGGAAAAGGACTGGTGTGGAGATACTTTGGTGGTAGGAAAAAGCTAATTATAAGGCTTCTAGAAATAATCCAGGTGTTAGATGGCTAGGATCAGAATAAAATCAATAGTAGTATAGACAGAAAAAAGGCTTGGGTCCTGGAGACAAATCTGTAGGGCTGACAGGATGTGGTGGTCATCTGAGTATGAGGGTAAAGAAAGTGGTAAATGAAGGATGTCAATGGACAATATTGACAGAAAAATCTCTTGTGAAATCACAAGTTCCTTGTATATATCTATCATCCTTTATACTAACCAAGACAGGAAAGTGATCTTTTTATATAAGACACTAACCCAAGACACCAAGGATGACAATGTCACTGATATGAAACAGAAGACAATAGGAGAACAGTACCACTAGGGTAAACATTATAATGGCTCCAGTTTGAAATTCCTAGGTTTGAGATGATAGGGACATCTAAGTATACTAATGGAAGGATTATATAGTGAGATATAAAGGTCTAGAAATAGAAAGTCCAAGGTTGAGAGTCTCCTGCATAGAGAAGTCGTGTCATTATAAGTGTAAACATAAATGTTTTGAGAATCACCAAGGCAGAATATGAAATAAATGTCTCATATTTTAGGTTAATAACCATGATAAAAAGAGAACAATAGACCCAACCCCCCATTTGGAATAACATACTCAATATGTCCGTTATCCTCTCTTATTCCATTCATTGCACTATCACAAAAACCATAAACAGCCAATCAGTGATCTTACTGGAAGATTTCTTCAATACTCACAGATGGAATTCACAGTAACAAACCATGTGAGATTAAATCCTAGCTGAGCACTCTTCCCATGAACTCTTCACCTATCACGAATTTCTGATCCCTCTTACAAGTGCGTATTCTACCATTTTGTTTAAGGATCACTATTCTTCAGCAAACATGCCTTAAGCATTTGTTAAGTCAACATGGAAGACACCAGAAAGTATAAAGGATGATAGATATACATAAGGAACTTGTGATTTCACAAGAGATTCTTCTGTAAAGTTTCTGGCAGACAGGACAAATCTCAACCTAAATCTAGAAGCCATTAATATAGGCAGAAATGAGTACTTGAAGAAGTTGGGAAATAAACAACAGAGAAAGAAGAGTGGAGATATGAGTGGATCAGAATATGACTATAAACCAGATCATTTCATAAATGGTGGCTCCTCCCAAGCATGGACCTTTAGCTCATATAAAAAGGTTGCTTTACTGACTTTCAGCACACTGCCTACTCTTTCAGTCCACATCTTGTATGTGCCTTTGGTGAACTGGGAAAAAAGGAAACCATCCAACTATTACTACTTAGTGTTAACCAAGTGAAAATCTAGGAATGCACTCTAGGGCATAACACTACTGGATGCTTGGCTCTTGTTTTTTCCTTTATTTATTTTAATTCTCCTATAACCACATGATTCTCTACAGAAAAAGAAATTTCAGGACAGAAATGTGCCTTCTGTGAGATTATCCAGTACTCTTTGAATCACTGCATTATATAGCCCTAAAACATGAGAGTATTATTGATAAGCCTCTGCTATTTTCAGAGAGATTTATCTAAATTTCATATAGCTCTTACTGTGAGTCAGATGAGGAAAACTGCTTCTTGCACTATTGAATCTATAATGCAGGAAATGCTTGTGTCCTCCTACATCCTGTTGGATATAATGATAATTTAGACAGTATCAGTAAGATCAGTTATATATCTATTGGCAGTATGGAAGCTGAGCTCAGGAAACCAATCCTCTGATTCTCTATTTTGTGTATTAATGATGCCTTAAATATAATTCAATAATTCATTCATCTACTCAGGTAATATTTATTCAGATACTTTGATACATGCTAGAGATACAAAGATAAAAAAGCTGTAGTCACTACTCTCATAAACATCACTTATCATTTGAGACAACCTCATAAAATGATAACTATCATACAGTATAGCACATGCGATATGCAGAATGATGTGCTAAGCACACAAACAAAATGATGTGAACAATGTTCTAAAGAAAAATGAAAGGAGACTCTATATAAATGAAAGCACTTATTTATTCATTCATGCAACATGCATTAACAAGTGCCTGCCAGGCCCTACTCTAGTCTGGGTTTATAGTATTATACAGGGAAAAATGCCTACTCTCAGAGAGATTACACATTTAGTAAGGAGAAAAACTTATTTATTATTTACTAAAAGAAGGGTTGTAATAAATAAATGAAGAGAAAATAACTAGGAAACTTATTTATTATTACATAAATAAGTTTCTTATTTATTATTACATAATTCTTATTTATTATTACATAAATAAGTTTCAGATGGAAATAAAGTACTATGAAGAAAATAAATGTTATAATATTTAGATAGGAAGGAAAGTTACACATAGGAGGCATCATTTGAATAGAAACCAGAATTCCAAACAGAAGTCAGTTATGTGGATAAAAAAGGATCAATAAAGTCAAAGCACAACATCCTTGACAAAACAGGCAGAAGGGACACCATATCCTTCTGTATTGAAAAGTCAGTGTGCCTACAGCATGGTAAGAAAAAAAAGGGAAGGAACAGGGGAATAAAATTGACCAAATTATGCTATATGCATGTTGAAGATATCACAATGAATTCCACTTTTATGTAAAATCTTAATGCACTGATGGAAAAAAATGCATGTGTAAATAAATATAGAAGGAAAACCGGAAGAATAGAGGAAGGGAAACAGGAGAAGGGAAGAGGAAAAGGAAAAGGGAAGTATTAAGGATTATACTGAAGCAAATTATGTTATGTGTATGTATAAATATATCACAATGAACCCCACTATCATGTATAATTATAATGCACTGGCATAAAAAAGAAAGAGAAGTACAAAATGATATCAGAGAGGTGGATGAGGATCAGATCTTAAAGACAGTGATAGTGAAGGGTTTGTCTACTATTGTTAAGTATGGTGGAAAACTCTCGGGAGTGTTTTAAGAAGGGAACACTCCAATTTACATTTGTGAAACCTCATGATGATTGTTGTGTGGATTGTGGAATGAAACAAAAAGGAAGAAAGGAGACTAGCTATAATAGTATATAGATGTTGATGACAGGGATTAGATGGATAGCAGAAAAGATGAAAAGAAAGGGAAAAACTGAGGCTATTTCAAAGAGAAAATAACTAGGACTTACTAGTGGGTTGTACATAAAAGATAAGGAAAAGAATAATGAAAGATGACTCCTAACATTTTAGTCTGACCAACCTGATAGATGCTGAAGATAACTATTACTTTTCCATTTTGAAAGTGAGTGCAGTATAGTTTTATGAAGAACTCACAGTTCTGTTTTGGTGATGCTAAGTTAGAAATGCCTACAGATATCTCAAAATGTCAAAGAGGCAACTGAATAATGCTCATGTTGCCAAATTCAGTCATCATTTCAATTGCTTGGTATCTTAGCAGCATTTAGCATAGTTAGCCTCTTCTTCCTTCTTTATGTTGGCTCTCACAACACGATATTCTCCCAGGTTTACTTCTACCTCACTGGCCACCTCACTGGGTTTGCTTGGCTGGTTATGCCTCCTTTTCTTGATCTCTAAAAATTGAAGGCATTCACAGTCCTATTCTTTGCTTTTTTCTCTTATATATTTACACATTTTCCTCAAGCAGTCTCAATCTAGTCCTTTGACATGCTATCTGTAAGCTTAGGTCTGGCTATAGTCGATCCAGTATAGTCAATCCGGTGAAGAGCAATCAGGAGATTTAGAAGAACAACAATGATCATTCTAAATATGGTCAGAGGGAGTATGAATCCAGCAGAAGAGCAAAACAAAACTCTAGCCATGGTTAAACATGATCTCAGCAAAGCCAAATAATCAGTCACAGACAGTTTGGTTCTTTGCAAGAAAAATCTACTTGGAGGATAAGAGGAAGACATTGGTCCAGTCATGGAAAGAGTGCCAGACATTCAGGGTCATCTCATAGCCAATCAATATTTACAGAATCTAGAGTAAGTACAAAGTTAGCAAAGGTGTCCAGGTATAATAAGTCTAATGATAGTGAAAGAGAGTCAGAAAACTCAAAGAGTCAACATCAATCAACTTATAAACAGTCTGTGTGTGGCCACAAGTAATATAAATCTGAAAAAAATAAAATAAAATAAAATCAAGGCTTTGGACACAGACTACCACAAGACAATAATGGATACGCAGGACAGATATCCAACCATGGATGGTCTGGGTCTACACATGGAGAATCTGGGCTAAATACCTAGAAAAGAGGTCTACTCATAGTCCATCAAGAAAGGGCCCCAAACACTCATGGTGTTGTCACCGACACTCATAAGCATCTAAGCAGTCCGGACCTATTATAGACAGCAGAAATCTAATTTTACTCAGTTTAGTGATAAAAGGCAATCAGGAGACTAGGATAGCTAGTCATCATTTTCTCATGGACAAGCTCTGTATAGACATGGGCAGTATGGATGCAATATAATAAAAAAGATGGTTCTAGCCACAGACTGTCAAAACAGGCCAGGAACTCATAAGGATTTCCCTTTACTCAGAGGCAATCCAGATCTTCCAATGAAAAACCTATACTAGACACAAGAGAAAGAAATGGGTCCACTTATGGACAATCAAAAGGCAGCCTTGAATTGTAAAGGCAAAGTTTCAGACAAGTATTATTAACACATTCTGATTCACTATAAGCAGATATCAAGGATTCAGTTATAATCAGGACAGTGATGACAAAATACAAACTGCAGACAAAGGGAGAGAGTCAGAATCAACCAATGGGCAGTCTGAGTATGAACAAAGACAGCTGGGCTCTAGCACAAGAGGGGGAAAAAAATCTACTTATAGAGAGAGAGCCTAAAACCACCCTCAGGGAACTCCATGGGTGCCCAGCCAAGGGCAGACCAGAGAATGCTAGCCGCCAGCCACAGGGGAGCCCGCACCCACGGTAAGGGTCGCACAAAGACACTCCTACTTGTGACCCAGCCTAAGTGAGGCCTGAGCCCACCCCCAGTTCTGCTCCAGAGTTCCTGCAGACCAGCAGGAGAGCAACAGAGGGTTGAAAACCACCCTCAGGAAACTCCACGGGAGCTCAGCCAAGGGCAGATTGGAGTCTGCTAGCTGCCAGCCACAGTGGAGCCCACACCCATGGTAAGAGACCCTTTTCTGAGGCCTCACCCAAGTGAGGCCTGGGCCCACCCCAGTTCCACTCCAGAGTTCCTTTGGACAGGCAGGAGTGCAACAGAGGGCCCAAAACCGCCCTCAGGGACCGTCAGGGGAGCCCATCCAAGGCCACTCCCACTGTGCTCTTGAGGTATATCCATTATCGCCGCCATCAACTTTTGTGGCAGTAGTGTCCATCTGGGGACACCTACTGGGGACCAGAAGTAACTCCAAGGTGAGATACAGGTAATCTGTAAGTGTCACTACAAGATTATAGGATAGAAGCCACAATACCTCAGATCGGCATTGCAAGAAAGAAAGATACACAATCAACATGAAAAGACAAGGGAAGAAAGTGCCCCAAATAAACCTTGATACTACAGTAACAAAATCCATTGACAACACAGTTGATGAAATGTCAGAGAAAGAGTTCAGAATGTACATAATTAAAATGATCTATGAATTAAAGTTTGACATAAGCAAGCAAATACAGGCAAAAATTGATCAATCCAACAAAGAAATAGGAGAGTAAATAAAGGCAACCATTGATCACTCTAACAAAGAGATAAGAGAGCAATTACAAGCAGCAAAAGTTTACTTTAAGAAAGAGCTAGAGAGTGTGAAAAAAGCCAATCAGAACTTCTTGAAATAAAGGAAATAATAAACCAAATAAAAAAACTCAATAGAAAGCATCACCAGCAGACTAGATCACCTGGAAGACAGAACCTCAGATAATGAAGACAAGATATACAATCTTGTAAATAAACTTGACCATACAGTGAAGATGGTAAAAAATCATGAACAGAACATACAAGAAATATGGGACAGCATCAAAAGACCAAATCTAAGATTTATTGGGAAAGAAGGCACAGAAATTCAAACCAAAGGAATGCACAATCTCTTCAATGAAATAATATCAGAAAATTTCCCAAACATGAAAAATGAATTAGAAAATCAAATATAAGAGGCATACAGGACCAAATGTACAAAATTTCAACAGATCTACACCAAGGCACATTATAATGAAAATGCCCAACATACAGAATAAGGATAGAATTTTAAAGGCCGCAAGAGAGAGGAATCAGATTACATATAAGAGAAGACCAATTCAGATCGCAGCAGATTTTTCAACCCAGACCCTGGATTTTTCAGTCCAGATCATGGAACAACATATACCAAGCTCTGAAAGAAATGGATGCCAACCAAGAATCCTATATCCAGCAATATTGAGCTTCAGATTTGATGATGAAATAAAAACCTTCCAAGATAAACAAAAGCTAAAAGAATTTACAGCAAGAAAGCCTGCACTAGAGAGTGTTCTTGGCAAAATATTCCAAGGAGAGGAAATGACAACCAACAATGCAAATACACAAAGAGAGGAACTACACTAAAAAGGGGGGGGGGCAGCAATCAAAGGAGAAACCAAGTCAGGGTAAAAACCAAAAATAAACCAAAATGACTGGGACTACAAATCACATTTCAATAATAACCCTGAATGTGAATGCACCAATGCACCAATTAAAAGACATAGACTGACAGACTGGATTAAAAAAAAAAAGACTCAACAATATGCTGTCTTCAAGAGACTCATCTCACAGGAAAAGACATCTACAGACTGAAAGTGAAAGGGTGGGAAAAAAACGTATCACTAACATGGACTCCACAAACAAGTGGGAGTTTCCATCCTGATATGAGATAAAGTGTACTTCAAACCAAAGATGGTGAAAAGAGATAAAGAAGGTCATTCGTACTTTTTAAGGGAATCACACATCAACAAGACATAACCATCATAAATATCTATGCCCCAAATAATGGGGCTTCTATGTATATCAAACAAATCCTTCTCAAATACAAAAATCAAATAGACCACAACACAATAATACGTGGAGACTGTAACACAGCTCTCTCACCACTGGATAGATCTTCCAAACAAAAACTAAATAAAGAAACCATAGACCTCAATGAAATTATCAATGATTTAGACTTAACAGACATATATAGAATGTTCCATCCATCAACGAGCGAATACACTTTTTTCTCAGCAGCACATGGATCCTTTTCCAAAACAGATCATATGTTATGTCACAAAGCCAGTCTTAGCAAATACAAAAAAACAGAGATTCTACCCTGCATCCTATCTGACCACAATGGAATAAAATTAGAAATCAATGACAGATTAAAAAATAGAAACTACTCCAACACCTGGAAACTAAATAATATGCTATTGAATGATGCATAGATAACAGAAGACATCAGGGAAGAGATAAAAAAAATTCTTAGCAGTAACTGAAAACTCTGATACAACATATCAAAATCTCTGGGACACCATGAAGGCAGTGCTAAGAGAAAGTTCATTGCATTAAGCTCATTTATTAAAAGAAGTAAAAGTCAATAAATAAATGACTTGACTATTCATCTCAAAGCCTTAGAAAAGGAAGAATAAATCAACACCAAAAGAAGTAGAAGACAGGAAATAATTAAAATCAGGGCTGAAATCAATGAAATAGAAACAAAAGAAACAATTCAAAAAATTGACAAAACAAAAAGCTGGTTCTTCGAAAAAATAAACAAAATTGACAAA
>CM053400.1:97798616-97834984 GCA_028644305.1 Xerus rutilus | reverse complement strand
GGAGGAGGGAGAAAATCAAAATTACTAAAATTTGTGATGAAAAAGGAAATATCACGACAGACACTACTGAAATACAGAGGATAATTGGAAACTATTTTGAAAGTTTATACTCCAGTAAAATAGAAAACCCTGAAGACACCAACAAATTTCTAGAGGCATATGACCTACCCAAACTGAACCAAGAAGTCATATACAACTTAAACAGATCAATTTCAAGCAAGGAAATAGAAGATGTCATCAAGAGCCTGCCAACCATGAAAAGCCCAGGTCCAGATGGATTCTCAGCCGAGTTCTACAAGATCTTCAAAGAAAATTAATACCAATACTCCTCAAACTATTTCATGAAATAGAAAAGGAGGGAACCCTTCCAAAATCATTCTATGAGGCGAGTATCATCATGATTTCAAAACCAGAATGAGACACATCAAAGCCTATGTATGACTGCATGTATGTTGTGATTCTATATCACATACAACCAGAGAAACGAAAGGTTGTGTTCCATCTGTGTACGATGAATCAAATTGCACTCTGCTATCATCTAAACCTAATTAGAATAAATAAATAAATAGATAGGTAGATAAATAAATATTGTTTAAAATAATTATATACATGACTGCATAAAAGAGACCTGAATTTTATATATTAAAATATTATAGAAGTTATCTCTGAGTATTAAGATAACAAATTACTTATTTTGTTATTTTGCTTATTTATAATTTATGCAATCCTTATAGTAGAAGAATTCCTGTAGAATAAATAAACTAAATATGTCTCAGCTAAAAAAAAATCCACGTACAGAAACTTAAGAAATATCTCTATATACTCTAAATTCTAGGTCTTTTTAGAGCCAGATATCCACTAATGGTCAGTCTGAATCTACACACAGATGATCAGAATCCAGCACTAGAAAGAAACAGCCAGCCATGAACAGATAGAAGACAGCTCTGGATGATTAGTGTCTGTCATAAAATGGTCAGACATAAATTCATGGATAGTTTGGTCTAATCATGAAGAATCTGAATCCAGTAAAACACAAAGACACAGATAGAAGATAACTACAGATGCTTGGAGTCTGCTCCCAGATAGTCATTACAAATACAGTCTCAAACCAGTACAGTAGATAAGAATCCATTTACAGCAGGCTGATGAAGGACAATCAGGAAACCCAGATGAAGAATCAGTATTAACCCATGAAAAGTCTGGTCTGGCAGAAAAGAGAGACAGGATCTAACCATGGATAGGAGACAGCAGTGAACATTCAGGATCTACACTCACACAATCTGTTACTAGTGTAAGTAGGAAAGAGACATTCAGTTATAGTCAATATAGTGATGGTGAATGACAATCAAGAAGACTGACATAGACTGACAGTTTTCACCAATGATCATCTGAATATTATCATAAGCAACAATGAGCACAGGAAGAAGACAGGACTATAGCCATGGAAAGTGAGAAGACTTTCTAGGCAGTCAGGATGTTAACATGACCAGACAATAATCCATGGATGCTATGAATCCACTCAAGGACAATCTGGGTCCAATATAACATGTATCTTTTTATGAACGACTAGGAAATTGCTCTAGTTATTCCAGATCTTCTTGGAGACAATCTGCATCTACAAATTCTGGATCATATACACATATTGAAGATCCAATTATAGTAGTGATAGTGATACAGGAAATTTGTGTAGAAATTTAGCATCAGTCCATGGAAAGACCGAGTAAGAGTATAGAGAGCTAAGACACAGGTCTAGACATTCAGACTCTTATCGAGCTAAGACACAGGTCTAGACATTTAGACTCTTATTGAGAACAGATATATACTGGAAGGCAATCTGGGCCTATCCATGGACAGCCAAAATCCAGCACCAAAAGCATACAATTTAGCCATGGGCAAATAAAAGACAGTTTTGGATACTCACAGTCTACTCACACACAATTACTTACACAGACTGAGTTCAATATAAGTAGACAAAGAGGATCTAGTTATAATCAGCTCAGACTTAGCAAAGGAAAGTCAAAAGACAGAGAAACAGTCTTTTTCTTCCCATCATAAGTCTGGGCATGGCTGTAGGGAGTCTGGTCTAGCACAAGAGAAAGAGATTACTTCAGCCTGGGAAATCAGAAGACAGTCTAGGGTTCTATCAAGGGTGGACATTCACTCAAAGGCAATCTGGGTCTACTCATAGAGAATTTAGTCCCAATACGAGAGAAATATGTGAGTCTATTTATGGACAACCTAGGTCACCTCACAGGCAATCATCTATACAGACTGAATCCACAATAAGAAAACATCAGGAACCCAGTATTAGTCAAGACAGTAGTAGTGCAAGACAATGGGAAGATCAGAGAGTCAGAACCAACACATGGATAACACAAGTCCAGTTCAAGAAAACAATATGAATCTACTTATGGCTGGTCAATAAGCAGGTCCAGACATTCAGGATCTCATAAAGATTAGAGAACCACCAATCAACATTTTGAATCTGCCCAGTGATCAGGGCCCAACATAGGAGAAAATCAAGGATCCTGCCATGAGAATCTGTCTCTAACTCCTCTATCTTCCATTTACCCTTCAAACCTTTACAATATGATTTTGCACCCTTTCAGGCTTTTTTTGTTCCTCTACCACAGCTGGCACTTACATGTTTTGTTCTTCAAAGCTCCATCCTTAGTTCTCTGCCTGTTTGGTTCATTTTCCAGTCTTACCATTCACAAAGTTTGGTAATTAAACAGAAAAAAAGTAAATCACATTTATAAAAATTTATAGATTTTTATTAGCAATTTCTACGTCCGAACAAGAGCCTTAGAAATTCTGTCTATAACTCTAAGGTATTACAATTGATCACAGTGATCTGATGATACTATAAAACCTATTATATATCTGTGACAGTAACATGTAAGAGAAAATTGGGCAGAAACTTCAAAACTTGAAATTTCATATAGCTTAACACTGTAATTGATGCCCAAACAATAAAAATTTGATATAATATTATTAAAATTTAAACACATCACATGAGAATGCCAAGGAAGACAAGTATACTGTCTTTTAATCATGACCATCAATTCTGTGTGTGTCTACATGTGCATACGTGTGTGTGTATGAGTGTGTGTGTCTAAGTGTTGATAGGGCCTAAGCTACAAAGAACTCTCAGAAGTAACATGGGAGACATGAGGGGAAAGGACAGAAAGAGCAAAGAGGAAAGAAGTATCTGTAGAATTTCCCTAAGATTCAGCAGATGGTACTATAGGCATATCATTCTGCCATCCACACAATCAGGAAAGAGTGAGTATTCAAGGATGGCATGAGAACCTAGATATTCCTAGAAAGAAGCAGATAAGCCGGGCACGGTGGCTCAAGCCTGTAATCCCAGCACTTAGGGAGGCTGAGACAGGAGAATCGCGAGTTCAAAGCCAGACTCAGCAATGGCGAGGCGCTAAGCAACTCAGTGAAATCCTGTCTCTACATAAAACACAAAATAGGGCTGGGGATGTGGCTCAGTGGTCGAGTACCCCTAAGTTCAATCTCTAGTACCAAAAAAAAAAAAAAAAAGAAGCAGATAAATTTGAATAGTGTCTTCTCCACTTAAAAGCTACGTGATTTGAAACAAGTCACACGTTTTCTCTGAGCCTCAGTTTTCTCATCTGCAAAATGGAGGTAATAATATCTAAATCATGAGACTGTTATAAAGATTAATGAAATGATGTACACTGGCACACAGAGCACTGTGGTTGGCATAAAGGAGAGCATAATTTCCCTTCTTCTGCCAACACGTGGAAAGAGGCACTTAAAAATCTTGAGCATGAAACATACCAAAGATATATTTTCTTATAAAGCTTAATGTCTTAAGAGGGAAAAACCACTAACCAAACTTATGATGGGGAAATCTTCATGCCAACCCTGTAACTATGGAATACACACCAGAGAAATCATGAACCTACTATCCCACATGTGCCAATATTCACAAACAGATATGTGCCCTTTTACCTCTCACAAAAATTAGTGGCTCTGATGTCCCACACTTTCCAGTCCTTCTCTTACCTGTGAGATGCTTATCTCCTGGAGAATATTTCTGGAAAGTAAATAAAGGAGCAAGAAGTGATAAGCTATCTTCAACTTATCACCAACTTTAGGCCATAAGCTAAGAATGTTCTCTATATATATAGCTGGTTGAAAAATATATATGATATGTTAAATTATATAAAATTTGAAGATCAGTTTCCATAAATAAGTTTTATTGAAACCATCATGCTCATATATGGTCCATGGCTGTTTTCGTGCTATACTAGCAGAGTTGAGTGGTTGCAAGAAAGACCGTCTGGCCGACAAATCCTATCAATATTTATTACCTAGCCTTTATAGAAAAAAGTTGTTGATCTCCTCATTTAAGAGGACACTGGCCTCAAGGGCATGTTTACCTGGCAGTCTTTACCTGCAACCCTTTCCTCTCTCTGAGACAACAGCTCACTCCTCCAGGAAATTAGTCTTTGCTCAGCAAATTCCACCTCCCCTTCATTCCTACAATCTCGATCACGTCTCTGAAAAGGTCATTGCTCTGATGAAGCATGACAACCTGGTCCAAATCAGGCATCCAAAGGAAACAGGACTACAGAATAAATACTGACTCTACCTCCCTCTGGGAAATTGTTAGAAGAGAACACATAGACTAATGATGATAGAATTTGAAATCCTGTAATTATCATTTGCCAATAGTTTCTACTGCTCCTTCTCAAACCCTGATGACCATATTGCACAAGTTTTAAGTCTATGTATTAATTATAACTCATCTTTAGTTAAAATTTGTGTTATCCATTCACAATAGATAAAATACAGAGCAAGGCTTTCAGGGATAAGCAAAGAGCCATCCGCTGATTACCAGTGCTAAGATTGCATTTATACTCAGGTAAAATTATGTCTTCTGAGATAAATATGGCAAGAATAGGCAGGCTCTACACCTACTATGAAAAAGTAGAAATTGGTCAACATAGAGGACTATAGTCATGACACTTGCTCCTCTTTCAGTTCAACACAAACTGATATTTATTGGAGACCTTTATGTGCCAAGTAATATATTTGCTCTTTACGTAATATAAGGATAATGCCCTTTCCTTATTCTCAAGAAGCACATAGTCTGGAAGTTACCTAAGCACTTAAACAAATATATATGTGTATGTGTGGAAAAATAATTAATCAAATAATTAAAAGTGAGCCAAATAATTAATAGTAGCTATTTCTGGCTAGTACATTTATAAGTATTTCAATTTTCTTTTTGTCACTTATCAAAATATTTTCTCATTTTTATAATATATATCAATTGCACAGTAAATTTTAAAGATGACATTATAGTGTAATTGATATAACTATAAAATTATAAACAAATTAATCATTTATACCTCTGTCTTGAGTAGTTCAAGAAATATCTCCTACAGGGTAGGGGCTAAAGTAGATTCTGAAGAATTTATAGTTCACTAGGCAGATAATGAGGAGACGTATTCTAAGAAAAAACATCAAGTAACATAGTATATTCAGGAAAGTGGAAGTAGTTAATTACAAATGGAGCATAATCTGGAGAAAAGAAAATGGAGGCAGGAGAGAAGTCACAGCCCACATCGTGAGGGATTTTGAACACTATGCTAAATAACATGCCTTTCTTCCTAAGGTTATATGGCTGTTCAAATGAAAGCTACAATGATGAATGGTCACTAACATCAGATAAACTGAGTTAGCTAAACAGAAAAGGAGAGCCTCTACAGCCATTATCCATTCCAAGAGGTAATAATAAAATCATGGATAACACCTCAATTTAGAATCTCATATAAGAAAATTTAGCTTAGAATGAGAGCCTGACTAGATCATCTTTAAGTTTCCTTTGGAACATTTAATTCCATGATTCTTTGACATTTGGACCCTGATGTCCCTGCTCATACTCCATTCAACTTCCATTAAAGTCCACATGATTTTTTGTTGTCAATGCACTGTGTTATGTAGTTGGGTGAATATACAGAGGCCTTTCCGCAAAGCGTCCTGAGATTTTGGCAGGTAGGGCTGATACTAGCCCAGATTTGGGACCTGCTATTGCAATCTCAGGGGACCATATAAGGAAGTGAGAAGGTAATCACCTGAGAGGTGGAGATGGAAAAGGAGCAGGACTTGTTTAGGAGTGAATTAGGACATCTCAAAGAGCACAGCTCCTCCCTAAGATGGACCATTATATTCACTATAAAAAGGCCTCTATCCCCAACTAGAAGCACCCTGCAAGCTACTTCAGTCTCCATCCTATTGTTCCTCTGGTAAACTAGGTAAGTGAGCAGGAATTACATTCTACTCATGGGTACTTAGTTAAAACTATAAATTATGAAAGTCCAGGATATTCTCTAAGGCAAAGAGGCACTGGATACCAGTCTTCGGAACTTTAGGCTAAGTTTAACTTTATTGAGAAGAAAAATGAAGCAACAACTAAACTATATATAGTGTCTCATTTCTTTGGCATCTTTCATTAAGATCATGAAAATCTAGTTATCCATTAGATTGGTTGTTTATTTTACTACTGAGTTTTTTCTCTCTGTTGTACAACCAGTATGGCCTAAAGGTCAGTGACTGCTTGGAGAATAAAAACAAAAACTAAATCTGATAGCAGCCACCTCCAGCTTCTTATCACCTGGCCTGTGGTTGGCTTTGCCCACTATGTCTACTCTCCCTTGCCTAGATGTCTTGAGGGTCCAGTTCAGCTACGGCAGGTGGTGCTCCTTAGCTGTAGTTAGCTATACCATATAGATGATAGACCTGTCCCTTGAAGTGTGATGACTGAGACCTATAAAGAAACTAGTAAGCGGCTGGGGATATAGCTCAGTTGGTAGAGTGTTTGCCTCTCATGCACAAGCCCTGGGTTCAATCTCTAACACAAGGAAAGAAAGAAGGAAGGGAGGGAGGGAGGAAGGAAGGAACGAAGGAACGAAATAGTAAGTGGAAGAATTGGCACACTCAGAATTTCTATAGCTCCTGAGAAAGCAGAATCCAAAACAGAAAGTCTTTGCTCCTACATTCATTTAGGAAGAGAAATAAGATATATGGATTCTATTCCTGATTTCATCACTCTCTTGCTACATGGCTTGAACAAGTTGCTCAATTCTGGATTAGTTCTTGATTACAACAGGATGAAATTAATCATGGCTGACAATTACTGAAATAATCGAACCTATTTATACGTTTAAGCAAGAAAGAATAATAATAAGAGGTGGGAATTCTATTTTTCCTCCATTTAGGTTCACATAAATTTGCACACACAAAAAAAAGATGTCTAAACTTCTACAAGGCATTGTCACTGTCACTGATGTTTTCTACCAATATACCACCCAACATGGGGAACGTGACACTTTAAACAAGGCAGAGCTGAAAGAACTTTTGGAAAATGAGTTTCACCAAATTCTGAAGGTAAGAACTCCATACTAGGACTGAATTCTCCAGCAGTTCTCTTCTTCATCCCTTCCTGCCTCTTTGTCATATATGCCAAATATCCTAGAGAACTCACCCTGCTTGGTAATAAAGAATCAGGTTTGGTAGGATTGAGATACCATCAAAAGTTGAACCATAGGCTTTCCATAACATGACCAAGGTCAATAATACTACCAAACAATAGAAAACATACACAGATTTTTGAATGTCCTATCTATGGGTGTAATGTCCTATATTAAAATGTCCTATCTATGGTTCTCAGAAAAATTGCAAAGTGGATAAAATGCATCTCCTTCCCTCTCTTTGTCTTTTCATTTTGAAATGTCTAGACCACTGATCATTTCTAAGATTCTGGTACCATAAGGCCTCTAAATTCAGAAAATTGGCACCCCTAAATCACTAAAAAGAATGAGCACCTCTTTAAAATTGTCAGCTTTAGAAATAAGTATCTGGGAACTTAAATTTAGCTCTTGAGTTTCAACTCTAAATTCAACTGCCTACTGAATACTGTTATGTGGAATTCTTTTTTTTTAATATTTTTTGTCAACAGACCTTTATTTTATTTATTTATATGCGGTGCTGAGAATCAAACCCAGTGCCTCATACTTGCTAGGCAAGGGCTCTACCACTGGGCCACAACCCCAGTCCCTGTTATGTGGAATTCCTTAGATGTTTTAAATTACATGTGTCAGATATGAATGTCATCATCTTCCCTTCTAAACTCATTCCTCCTTCTTTTTGCCCAAGGTAGAAACCTGGTGCCATTCTTGATTTCCTCATCCTCAGCAGGCAGCACCACCTTCCATCCTCCATCTAGTTCATCTACAGACTTTAAAACAGCCCATTTGTTGCCATCACTATTGTTAGTCCAAGCCATTTCTTACTTCCAGTCTCAACATTTGATACTCAACATCCTTCAACAGCTCCCATCTGATCATAATCTAAAGTCTGAAACCTCTTAACATAACTTAAAACTTATAATCTAGACCTAATATCTCTCTAGTCATATCTCTTGAGTCCTCAGACTCTAAATCTAGCAATTTGGATTTTCTTTCAGTTCTTTGAATGAGCCATACCTTCTCTCACTTCTAGCCCTTGGTTCAAATCATTCCCTCTGCCTGGAAGAATCTTTGACCCCCTCTTCTTTCCTTTCTATCCCTTCATTTGGCTTATTTTAATCCTTCCTTCAAAAGGTAACACATCCTCTCATTAACCTTTCCTGGATCCTGAGTGGTTACCCTCTGGTGCCACTCACAGAAACCTTATTACAACAAATTATAATTTTAAGTTGGTGTATCTGGCCCATTTAATTTTAAATTTCATTTTGTCAGGACCAAACTAGTTCACTGCTTTATTTCCTCATATAACACAACACTAGGCAGACAACAGGTATACAATAAATCTTTCCTGCATGAGTAAATTCATTAGGTAACTATTAAATTTGACAAATACAGTCACATATAATGTAAGAATCTAAAATTTTTCTAATTGGCTAACTGTTCCTATTTGACCATTCTTCACCAAAAATAATTGTTTCCTTTCATCTTTCAGTTGTATCCTCTTCTAGCTATTTCTCACTGCATTATTCATTGCATATTCCTTTCTCTTTGGGGTAATCTAGCCCAAAGAACTACGTGTTGAGCTCCACCTAAACATGCCAACCACTCATGTTTCTACAGTCTTCCTTCAATTGGTTAACTGGGTGTTAAGCTCAGTCCATACTGACAGAGCTACCCTCTGTACCTTGTTCCTATACAGAATCCAGATGATCCAGACACTGTAGATTTCATCATGCAAAGTCTAGATCAAGACCATAACAACAAAGTGGATTTTACTGAGTATCTTCTGATGATATTCAAGCTGACTAAGGCTTGTAATAAAATCATTGGCAAAGATTACTGCCAAGCTTCAGGGTCAAAGCAGAGAGATCACAGTTACCAGCACCAAGAAGAACAGAGTGAAACAGAAGGAGAGGAAGAAAAATGGCAAAAATCCTCTTCCATTTATTCAAGTTCAAGTGCAGGAGAGAATGATTCCTATTCCAGGAGCTCCAGAAGAAGCATTAAACACAGGCCTAGGTCCACACCCAGAAAATTGAGGCATCAAGGAATTTTGTCTAATTCTGGGCACCAGCAAAGCTCTGGAGAAAGGAGAGAGTCAAGTTCAAGCCACTTTGAGCATAGTGAAAACAACAAGCATGGTGCTCATCAGCAAGAAAGCTCTAACCCAAATGAATTTTTAGGGAATAAACATAATAAGAAATCAAGCCTGTCCTCTGGCAGGGAGCATCATGGATTCAGCTCAGGGAGTTATGAAGGACAAGATCACTGGTCAAACTCAAATGACTCTTCTGGTTGTGATAATGAGTCTAGCTCAAGACAGTCCTCAAGTTATAAAGAATATGGGTCTGAATCAGGCAAGTCCATAAGTGGTGACAAAAATCAATTAAGCTCCTATTGGTCCTCTACTCAGAGAAAACACAGCAGAAGCTCTAGTTATCCATCAGAAAGCTATGGAAGGCAAAAGCATGGCTCTGGCACAGGTCAGTCTTCTGCCTTTGACCATGAGAGGTCTGGCTTAGGAAACTCTAATAGCCATGGTCAACTAGAGACTGAATCTGGAAAGTCTTCTGGCTATGAACAATATGGTTCTGGATCCAGTATTTCTTCTGGGGAAAAATTCCATGAATCCAACTCAAGTCATCAGTCGGGGAATTGTAGAAGACAAAAGCATAGCTCTGGATCAGGCCAATCCTCTAATTATAGAAAATATGGATGTTGCTCAAGCCAATCTTCTAGTCCAAAATACCATAAGTCTACCTCAAGTCAATCCTCTAGTTATGCTCAGCATGGGTCTGGGTCAAGTCAGTCTTCTGGTTCTACTCAACAAGGGTCTAGATCAGGAGAGTATTCTGGCTTCAGTCAGCAGGGATCTGGCTTAGGTCAGTCCTCTATTAGTGGACAGCCTGGCTCATCATCAGGACAGTCATCAAGCTGTGGCCAACATGGTTATAGCTCAAGTCAGTATGATCAGCATAGGTCTGGTTCAGGTCAGTCTTCCACTCATAGGAGACATGGGTCTGGTTTAGGACAGTCATCTGGTTTGGTTCAACATGGGTCTGGCTCAGAAGAGACATCTAGCTGTAGTCACCATGGACCTGGATTAGGCCAGTCCTCTAGTAGTCAGCATCATGGCTCATACACAGGACAATCATCAAGCTGTAGCCAACATAGGTCAAGCTCAGGTCAGTCTGCCAGCTATGGACAGCATGGGTCTGGGTTAAGTCAGTCTTCCAGCTATGGCCAGCACAGATCTGGATCAAGCCAATCTTCTAGCCATAGGCAACATGGTTCTGGTTCAGGGGAGTCTTCTACTTTTGGACAAGGGTCTGGCTTTAATCAACATGGATCTAGTTTAGGTCATTCCTCTAGTAGCAGACAACATTGTTCTTCATCAGGACAGGCATCAAGCTGTGGCCAGCATGGGTCCAGCTCAGGTCAGTCTGCCAGCTGTGGTCAGCATGGGACTGGTTCACATCAGTCTTCTAGCTATAGGCAACATAGGTCTGGTTCAACAGAGTCATCTGGTTTGAGTCAACAAGGGTCTGGGTCTAGAGAGTCTTCTAACTTTGGTCAGTATGGGTCTGGCTCAGGAGAGACTTCTGGCTTAAGTCACCATGGATCTGCTTTAAATCAATCCTCTGGTAGTGAGCAATATGGTTCATCATCAAGACAGTCATCAAGTTGTGGCCAACATGGGTCCAGCTCAGGTCAGTCTGCCAGCTATGGTCAGCATGGGTCTGGTTCACAGCAGTCTTCCAGCCACAGGCAACATAGGTCTGGTTCAACAGAGTCATCTGGTTTGAGTCAACATGGGTCTGGGTCTAGAGAGTCTTCTAGCTTTGGTCAGAACAGGTCTGGCTCAGGAGAGTCTTCTGGATTGAATGAGCATGGATCTAGTTTAGGTCAGTCCTCTAGTAGCAGACAACATGGTTCATCATCAGGACAGGCATCAAGCTGTAGCCAATATGGGTCAAGCTCAGGTCAGTCTGCCAGCTATGGACAGCATGGGTCTGGGTTAAATCAGTCTTCCAGCTATGGCCAGCACAGATCTGGATCAAGCCAATCTTCTAGCCATAGGCAACATGGTTCTGGTTCAGGGGGGTCTTCTACTTTTGGACAAGGCTCTGGCTCAGGAGAGTCTTCTGGCTTTAATCAACATGGATCCAGCTTAGGTCAGTCCTCTGGTAGCAGACAACATGGTTCATCATCAGGACAGGCATCAAGCTGTGGCCAACATGGGTCCAGTTCAGGTCAGTCTTCCAGTTATGGTAAGTATGAATCTGGTTCAGGTCTGTCCTCTAGTTATGGTCAACACAGTTCTAGATCAGGCCAGTGTTCTAGCCACAGGCGATATGGGTCTGGTTCAAGACAGTCATCTAGTTTTGGTCATCATAGGTCTAGATCAGGAGAGTCTTCTGGCTTTAATCAACATGGATCCGGCTTAGGTCAGTCTTCTCCCAATGGTCAGCATGAGTGTGGATCAGGTCAGTCTTTTCCTTATGGTGGATATAGGTCTGGCTCAGGTCAGTCTTCTAGCCATAGCCAACATGGAACTGGATTCAGTAAGTCTTCTGGGTCAGGAGAGTCTTCTGGCTTTAATCAGCATGGATCTTGCTTAGGTCAGTCCTCTAGAAGCAGACAACACGGTTCATCATCAGGACAGTCATCAAGTTGTGGCCAACATCGATCCAACTCAGGTCAGTCTTCCAGTTATGGACAGCATGAATCTCAGTCCAATCAGCCTTCTAGCTATGGCAGATGTACAGCTGGGTCAAGTCAGTCCTCAAGTAACAGGAAAAGTGGGTTTAGTTCAGGTGAGTTTTCTAGTAGTGGCAGATATAGGTCTGGCTCTGGTCAACCTTCTATCCAACATGGTTCTGGACTTGGTCAGTCTTCGAGGTACAGCCATCATGAATCTGGATCAAATCAGTCCTCTGGTTTTGGACAACATAGGTCTGGTTCAGAAGAGTCTTCTAGCTTTGGGCACTATGGGTCTGGGTCAGGAGTGTCTTCTGGCTTTAATCAGCATGGGTCTGGCTTAAGTCAGTCCTCCTGTAGTGGACAGCATGGCTCATACTCAAGACAGTCATCAAGCTGTGGCCAACATGGGTCCAGCTCAGGTCAGTCTTCCAGCTATGGTCAGCATAGGTCTGGTTCAAGACAGTCATCTGGTTTTGGTCAATATGGTTCTTACTCAGGAAAGTACTCTGGCTTTAGTCACCATGGGTCTGGCTTAAGTCAATCCTCAAGTAGTGGACAACATGGTTCATCATCAGGACAGTCAAGCTGTGGCCAACATGGGTCTACTTCAGGTCAGTCTTCCATCTATGGACAACATGGCTCTCATTCAGGTCAGTCTTCCAGCTATCACAGATATAGGTCTGGATCTGGGCAGCATTCTAACCACAGGCAACATGGTTCTGGCTCAAGAGAATCATCTGGTTTTGGTCAACATAGGTCTAGCCCAGGAGAATCTTCTGGCTTTAGTCAGCATGGATCCAGCTTAGGCCAGTCTTCTAACTATAGTCCACATGGGTCTGGCTCAGATTGGTCTTCTAGCTGTAGCCAACATAGGTCGAGATCCAGTCAGTCTTCTGGCTTTGGTCAACATGGGTCTGGGTCAGGAGAGACTTCTGGCTTTAGTCAGCATGGATCTGGCTTAAGTCAATCCTCTAGTTATGGACAACATGGTTCTTCATCAGGACAGTCATCAAGGTGTGGTCCACAGGGATCCAGTACAAGTCAGTCTTCCAGATATGATCAGCATTGGTCTGGTTCAAATCAGCCTTCTAGGCATGGTGGCTCAAGGTCTAGTTCCAGTCAGTCTTCTAGTCATAGTCAAAATTTGTCTGGATCTGGCCAGTCTTCTAACCAACAGCAATATGGTTCTAGCTCCAGAGAGGTTTCTGGCTTTGGTCAACATGAATCTGGTTCAGCAGGGTCATCTGGCTTTAGTCAGCATGGATCAGGCTTAAGTCAATCCTCTGGCTATGGACAACAGGGTGCAACATCAGGACAGTCCTCATGCTGTGGTCAGCACAGATCTAGCTCAGGCCAGTCTTCCAGTTATGGTCAGCATGGATCTGGTTTAAGTCAGTCTTCTAGCTATGGACCACACAGATCTGGATCTGGCAAGTCTTCCATTCATAGGCAACATGGGTCTAGTTCAAGAGAGTCTTCTGGTTTTGGTCAACATGGGTCTGGCTCAGGTTACTCTTCAGGCTTTCAGCATGGGTCTGGATCAAGTCAGTCTTCCAGTTCTGGGCAACAAGGATCTGGCTCACGAGAATTTTCTGGCTTTGGTCAACATGAATCTTGTTCAAGAGGGTCTTCTGGCTTTAGTCAGAATGGATCTGGCTTAGGTCAAACTTCTGGCTATGGACAACAGGGTTCAACATCAGGACAGTCATCATGCCATGGCCAACCTTGGTCCAGGTCAAGTCAATCTTCCAGCTATGGTCAGCATGGGTATGGTTCAAATCAGTCTTCTAGCTATGGCCAGCAGGGATCTGCTTCAAGTCATTCTTCTAGCCATAGCCAACTTGGATCTGGCTCAGGTCAGAGTTGTAGCTCTGAACAATATGGGTCTGGTTCATGTCCTTCCTCTATATCTAGACATTATTCTGGATCTGGTCAGTGTTCTAGTTCTGAACAATATGGGTCTGGTTCTTGTCCCTCATCTACCTCTGAACAATATTGTTCTGGATCTGGTCTGTGTTCTAGCTCTCAACAATATGGGTCTGGCTTATGTCACTCATCTAGGTCTGGATCATGTAGCTCTGGACCCAGTCAGTATTCTAGTTATGAGCAACATGAATCACAAGGAAGATGTGGAAACCAGTGTGAATCAAGCTGTAACCATTCAAATTATAATTAAAGACAATCAAGAAGCAGTTGTAGACAAGCAGAAAGTTCCTCAGGTTGTACCTTTGGACAGTTTACACCCTGTTATGGACAGTCTAGATCCAACATACTGCCATTTTGCAATGAGGACAATAAACAAGGTGGCTACTGCTATCAAAGAGGCAGAGGAGGTAACTATGGAGGGGGAAGTGTAGGTTCAAATTCTAATAGTTTTAATAGTAGCACTCCACTCTATCAATATGTCCAAGAGCTGAGGTGCTAATTCTAAGAATGAATAATAAACAAAAGTTAAATTAACTCAAATGGCAATTCAAGAAATGAAAAAAATTGCAGATAAGCAACTCATCATGAAATTTCTTTCTCAAAGTAGATATATCTGTTTCTATTCTTTTCTCTTAAAGCTATAATATACTCTATTACTGGATTCCTTCCAAAGAATGTAGGATATTTGTGCTACTCTGTTAGGACATATTAGGTTGAATAAATGATTAGTGTTGGGGATTAGATTTAGAAGAATAAAGCAAAGTGTTTGAAGTATGGGATTTAGTTAAGGTATCTTTTTGAGAGGTCATTATTTAATTAGAGATGATTCCAAAACAAAGCTTCTAGCTTTAGAAAGCTATATATTATAAATGCATTACTAGTCCTGGAGCCAAAGGTTTCTCTTACAGCAACTTGTACTCTAATTTTTGGTGTGACCTACATTGGATGGTAGCAGAAACACAAAAGACCTAAAAGCAAAAATGCAACCTTGTCAACTTCTTTGTTTCTCAAAACCACCAAACTCCTGTTTTGGGGTACTAACTAGTGGCATTAAAAAGTTGCTTCAAATGCTTCTCCATAGCCAATAAGCAAGAGTATAATTTTTTTTAATGGTACTGGGGATTGAACACAGGGTTTCACACATGCTATGCAAGCACTCTATCATTGAGCTACATCCCTAGATGCCCTTCCACCCCAATTTTTTAAATTTTATTTTGAGATAGGGTCTCACTAAGCCAGCCTCAAACTTGTGATCTTCTTGCCTCAGCCTCCCTAGTAGGTGAAATTACAGGTGTGGGCCACTGTGCCCAGAAAGAGCATTATTTCTTTTTTTTTTTTTTTTGGTACTGAGGATTGAATTCAGGGGCACTCAACCACTGAGCCACATCCCCAACCCTATTTTGTGTTTTATGTAGAGACAAGGTCTGGGTTGCTTAGCGCCTCACCTTTGCTGAGGCTGGCTTTGAACTCGCAATTCTCCTGTCTCAGCCTCCATAAGTGCTGGGATTACAGGCTTGCGCCACCGCGCCTAGCTCAGAACATTATTTCTTAAAAAGCAGAGATGGATCAGTTCAAAATCAAAGGATCCAAATGTGGGCTTTAGCTTAGTTTCTGCAAGAAAGATCTTGGCCCCTATTTCTTTGAAGTTGCTTTGAATTGCAAAACTTTAGAGGTGCTATAAAATGGAAATGCAACTCCTCCTGTAGTTTACTATCCTTTCCATGTAGGGAAATATCATCAATACCCAAATGGAAAGGAAGACTGTACTGTTACATATGGTTCCTTGGTTTGACTGTAATGTGTTTCAAGTCTGCATTCAAATAACTGCATTACATTAAAATTAACAATACATAAATGGTGATCAAATACTGAGTTTTGTCTCATTTCTGCTTCATTTCTCTCACACAGGTGCTCAAACTATAACAAGAATAACAATTTCATGAGATCCTATCCCTCACAAACAACTCAGAATATATGAAGAGTTTTTAAATCTCAATAAGACAAATTAATTTAAAAATGGGCAAAATGCCATGGTATTATTTTGGGTAATGATTTTATGGATATGACACAGGCATAAAACAAAAATAAATAAGTGAGATTACATCAAACTGAAAAGTTTCTTCATGGCAAAGGAAACAATAAAAAAAAAACCTTCAGCAGAGAGAGATAATTTTTAAAACATATATACAATAAAGGGTTAATATTCAAAATATATAAGTAATTTAACCCAATAGAAAGGGAAAAAACAAATAATGGGATAAGACCTGAATAGACACTTAAAATAGGACAAGACCTGAATAGACACTTTTCCAAAAAAGACAGAAAATAATCAACAGGTACATAAAAAGATGCTTGACATCAGTAATCACCAGAGAAATGCAAATCTAAACTACAATAACATATCACCTCAGAGCTGTTAGGATGCTGATATTAAAATGTCAAAAGATTGGGCTGGGGCTATAGCTCAGTGGTAGAGCCCTTGCCTAGCATGCGTGAGGCACTGGGTTCGATCTTCAGCACCACATATAAATAATAAATGAATAAAATAAAGATCCATCAACAACTAAAAAATAATATTTAAAAAGTCAAAAGATAAGTGTTGGTGAGGATGTGGAAAAAGGGAACTTTAATGCACTGTTGAGGGTTTACATTGGTACAGCCATTATAAAAAATGGTATAAAGTTTCCTCAAAAAGTTAAAAATGGAACTAATACATATGTGATCCAGCAATCCAACTTCTGGGTATATACCCAAAGAAATAAAATCGCTACCTTGAAAACACATTTGCACTCCCAAGTTCACTACAGCATTATTCACAATAGCCACAATGTGGAAACAACCTACTTGACAATTGGTGGATGAATGGATAATGAAAATGAGGTACATTATGGAATATTATTCAGTTTTTAAAAAGAAGGAAATCCTGCCATTTTGCAACATGGTTGAACCTGGAGAACACTATGCTAAATGAAATAAGCTAGATTCAGAAAGACAATTACTACATGATCTCAAAATTAGAATCTTAACGTCAAACTCTCAGAAACAGAAAGTAGAAGGGTGATTACCAGGAGTCAGGGAGCAGGAGAAAGGGGATATATTGGTCAAAGGCTGTAAACTTTCAGTTATAAGATGAATAAGTTCTGAAGACCTATGTCCAAAATCATGATTATAATGAAGAGTAATGTATTTTATCTTGAAATCTGCTAAGAGATCTTCAATGTTCTCACTACATCAGAAAAAGGTAATTAAATTAGCTTGATTGTGGTAATCACCTCAAAACGTATACATTTATCAAAACATTACACCATACATCTTAAACACATATACTTTATCACTTTTATTCCCCAACAAGGCTAGAAAAAATTACAATGGGCAAAAGAACCAGGTGCAGTGGCACTCACCTATAATTCTAGCAACTCAGAAGGCTGAGACGGGAGGATCACAAGTTTAGTCCAGTCTCAGCAACTAAGCAAGACCTTCAGTAATTTAGCAAGACCCTTCCTCAAAATAAAAAAATAAAAAAGGGCTGGAGAGGTAGCTGTGTGGTAAAGCACCTTTGGGTTCAATCCTTAGCACCCTCTCAAAAAGGGCAAAAAATGTGAAAGGACATTCTTATGGTTTAGATATAAGATGTCCCCTAAAAGCTCATGTGTGCGACAATACAAGAAGGTTTAGAGGTGAAGTGTTTGGGTCATAAAAGCCTTAACCCAATCAGTGAATTAATCCCCTGATAGGGATTAAAAGAGTGCTAACTATAGGCTAGTAGGCTGTGCCTGGAGGAGGTGGGTCATTGGGCGCATGCCTTTGGGGTATATATTTGGTGAGCTGAGCTAAGATTCTCTCTCTCTCTGCTTTCTGATCATCATGTCCTAAGCCATTTTCACCCACCACATACTTCTGCCATGATGTTCAGCCTTCTCTCAGGCCCCATGGAATGCAGTTGGCCATCTATGAACTGAGACCTCTTTAACTATGAGCTCCAAAATAAGCTTTTCTTCCTTTAATTGTTCTTGTCAGGTCTTTTGGTCTCAGCAGCAAAAATGCAACTAAAGCAACACTACCAAAGTAGATGTAAAAGTGGTCAATAAGCACATGGAAAAACTATTAAATGCCATCAGTTATCAGGGAAATGCAAAAATTAAAACAAAGAGATATTATTGCATATCCATCATGATGATTAAAATTTAAAACACTGGCAATTTCAAATACTAGTACTTCTGGGGGAAGTAAAATGATACAGATGATTTGGAAAATAGCTTGGCAATCTCTTATAAAGTTAAATATACTTTTATGAAAGTTGTGAGAATCAAAATGGAGTCACTTGTGTTAACTCTAACAAAAAGTAAATTTAAAAAGCCAGGAAGTTGGACATTCAGGATGGCAGATTAGAGGAAGACTACATTCCTAGTTGCTCTGTATTTCTCAACTGGCAAGTGAAGAGCTAACTAAGGTGGCAGTCATGTCGAAGTGGCCATGCTGCAGCTTGCTGCTGTGAAGCCTAGGAGATGAGAGAAAATACTGCTGTACTACTCAAGCAAGTGCTACCATGTGGTGTACCTAGCAGAACATAAGTAAGACAGGCACAGAAAAGATTGTACCCAGGGACATTCAAGTCATAAAAATGAAAGGGAGCCCAACTCAGCTTTTCCTCTGAGTTGAGTATGACCACCTGAAGAGGGTTGACATCTAAACAGGCAGGTGTGAATAGATTTAGGAACTGAGCCTGGGAGGGCTGTGTTTCCAGGCAGCATACTGTATGCAAGGCTCCCCTGTCCCATGCATAAATTTTCTGGGAGACTCCTAACAGAGATTGACAAATTTTGGACCCTAGGAGTGTGCTGATCTAATCTCTCCAGAGCAGATACTACCCAGCAAAGACCCTAAGGCCAGAACTCTTCTCATAGAAGTCTTCAGCAGCTGTACCCTGAGTATACTGATCTGGTTTGTACAGACAAAACTCCAGTTCACAGTACTTCCCACTCCATCTTACCTTATACTGAAGACAAGGAAAGCTGAGAGCTATTTCAACCAGTTGCACTCTTAGGCCACTCCAACTGGCAGCTCAGTGACCAACACAAAAAGAAGGGATTAACAATCCCAATCCTTGCTCATTCTCTCAGTACATAGCCCAAGAAGAAAGAAAAAGGACATTTAAGCATAGGCAGTAAACATCCATTCCCATCAACTATTTTGATGACCTCAGTGGAGATAATTCCTTCAACTTTCATTAAGAATACTTTTTCCATGGGGGGGTGGGGGCACACTGCTTTTGTTTTGTGTGTGTTCTCGCTGTGCAGATTGGTTCATGAACATATGTACATATACATACTTGTGTTTTTTTCCTCATCTTAGCATTTTTTAATGTAGCTATTTTTCCTTGTCTTTTGAAGGTGAGGGGTTTTAGTTTGTTTAATTTGATTTTGTTTGTTTGTTTTTCTCTTGTATCTCTTTCTCTTCTTTCTTCTCCTCCTAACAGTGAAATACTCTTGTTCTTTCTTTTTCCCTTTGCTTTGTTTTTCCTATTTTTCTCCTTCTTCCTTATAAATATCACCTGCTATATCTCTTCCGCATTCTCTGTTTACTTTTGGAACATTGTAAGTGCTCTTCTACCTTCCTATCACATTTCATTTCTCTTAACTATACTTTTAATATCTTTTAGAACTAATTGATTTATATAACTCCTTCCCCCACATTCATGTTTTTTTAGTCATTACTGCTCTGGATGACATAGTTGACATCTGCTATTTGCTTCAAAGGCAAACCTAGTTCATGGTTATTTATGTTTTTGTTGTTGACAATTGCTGTCCCCACCATTCCTGTTTTTTGTGTTAATTAGTGTTGCAGATGTCATAGTAGGAACTGGATATTTATTTTAATACTGTATGTTGTTTGTAATGGTTGTTACTACTGTTTGCTTCCCCCTATCCTGTATGGTACTGGGAATCTTCAGGGACACTATAACTTCACAGGGTAAAGGCTCTGCTACTGTACTAAACTCAGCCAAAGACAGAAAATATTGGTCTACATCCAAATTAATGAAATTCAAACTTCAGCTATACTTTAATAGAAGAACAGAAGTGATGAAAACCCAATACAACACTGAGGCCACAAGTAGAAATGGCTAGGGGTGGGCCTGCAGGTCTCACTCATGGATATTCACTACTATAGGAGAAAGAGAATTAACATAAAGGCTGTAGATATCACATCTACAAGGGGATCTCAACTAGACCACTTTAGGATACTTTGGCAAGAGAAGGCTGTGCCCTAAAAAAGCCCAAACCTAAGAGGGGAATAAAAATCCATCCCAATAGATGCATAAAACCTATCACAGGAATACAAGAAATATGAAAAAACAAGGTCATATGACACTTCCTAAAGTTCATAATCACCAACAACTGATCCCAAAGATATTTAAGTGAATAAAAAATTCAAGAGAATGATTATAAAAATGATCAATGAATCCCAAAAGAATATGAAAAACAACTGAATGAATTAAGGAAGTCAGTACAGGAAATGAGTGAGAAATCAATAAAGAAGATGGAGATATTGATAAAGAACCAAAGAAAAATCTTGGAAATGAAAGACGCAATAAATCAAATAAAATGTTCAGTTGAAAGTCTTTCTAATAGAGTAGACCATGCTGAACATGGAGTAGAGGCCAACTGGCCAGCCTTGAATATTCAGACAGTATAAAAGAAAAGAAAATAAGTAACCATTATCAGGAATACGCAAGAACTCTAGTAGGACAACATTAAGATACCAAATTTAAGAATCACTGGCATTGATAAAGCATCCTGGGTGTTCAATTCTCTGTACTGAAGATACTGAGCATTGAGCCCCCAGGAGTGCCTACCACTGATCAACATGTCCAGTCCTTTTTATTTTTTATTTTGGGTCAGGGTCTCATTGCTATGGTGAGATTGCAATAAATCACTGAGTCAATCTTAAAAAAAAAAAATCACTGGCATTGAGGAAGGTTGTGAGATGCGGGCTAATGGAATGGATAACCTCTTCAAGGAAATAGTAACAGAAAAATTTCCAAATCTTAAAAATGAGATGGAAATCCAGATATAGGATGCAGTCAGAACCCTAAATAGACAAGATTAAAGAAAAAAAAAACCATTCTCTACAACACATTAAAATTAAAATGCCTAACATATGGAACAAAGATAGAGTTTTTAAAGCCTCAAGAGAAAAACATCAAGTCACATTTAAAGGCAAGCCAATCAGAATTACTTCTGATTTCTTAGCACAACTCTAACAGCCAGGATGACTTGGAACGATGTGTTCCAAGTACTGAAAGAAAATTACTGTCAACCAAGATTGCTGTAACTAGCAAAGCTACACTTCAAAACCAATGGGGAAACAAAAACCTTCCAAGATAGGTAGAAACAAAAAGAATTCATGACTACTAAGCTGGCACTATAGAACTTACTTAAAGAAATACTCCACACAGAAAAAATTAAAAACAAACCTCAGAGGTCACAAATTAACAAACCTCATTTGAAGAATAGTTAAGCAAATAAGAAACGGGACCAAGTTAAACATTAGAAATAAGTCAAAATGGCAGGAATTAATAAAAATGTCTATAATAACAATAAATATAAATGGTCTCAACTCTCCAATTAAAAGACAGACTGACAAAATGCATTTGAAAACAAGACTCAACTACATGTTGTTTACAAGAGATTCCCCTTCCAGGCAAAGACAGAGACACAGGCTGAAAGTGAAAGGATGGAAACTAATATACCATGAAAATGGAACCCAAAAACAAGCAGGAGTAGTTACTCTAATATCTGACAAAGCAGACTTCAAATCAAAATTAATCAGAAGAGACAAAGAAGGTAACTTCATACTGGTAAATGGAACAATCCAATAACAATATAATAATAATAATAATAATAATAATAATAATAATAATAATGATAAATTTATACCCCAAATGTGGGTGCAACTAATTACATAAGAGACACTACTTGAATTAAAGCCGCCAACAGACCCCAGTACAGTAATACTAGATTTCAACATGCTACTCACCATTAGATAGCTCATCCAGATATAAACTCAGTAAAGACTCTTTAGACACGAAAAATATTACAAGTCAAATGTACTCAACAGACATTTATAGAATATTTCATCCAGCAATAGCTGAATACACTTTCTTCTCAGCAGCTCCTGGCACCTTTTCCAAAATAGACCACATTTTAGGCCACAAGACAACTCTCAGCAAATACAAAAAAAAACTGATGTACTTCCTTACATCTTTTCAGATCAAAATAGAATGAAATCAGAAATCAACACCAAAAACAAACAAACAAAACAAAACAAAACAAAAAACCTCAGAAACCATGTAAACACGTGGAGACTGAACAATAGACTTTTGAATGATGAATGGGTGATAGAAAAAATCTGGGCAGAAATTTAAAAATTCTTAGACTCAAATGAGAATAGTGAGGGCTGGGGTGGTGGCTCAGTGGTAGAACACTTGCCTAGGACATGTGAGGCACTGGGTTCAATCCTCAGCACCACATAAGAATAAATAAATAAATAAAAGGTATTGTGTCCATCTACAACTAAATTTTTTTTAAAAAAATGAGAATAGTGACACAACATATTAGAATCTTTGCAACACTATGAATGTGATTCTGAAAGAAAAGCTTATAGCTAAGAGTGCCTACATAAGACAATCAGAAAGATCCCAAATAAACAACCTAAGGATGCATCTCAATGCCTTGAGAAAGAAGAACAAACCAATTCCAAATCCAGTAAAAGGAAATAAATAATAAATATAAGAACCACAACAAAATTAAAAAATTAAAAAATACTAAGGATCAAAGAAATTAAGAGTTTGTTCTTTGAAAAGATAGACAAAATTGATAAGCCCTTAGCTAAACTAACCAAAAGAAAAAAAAGACCCAAATCAATAAAATTAGAGATAAAAAAGGATAAATCACAACAGACATCACAGAAATCAAACAAATACTTAGGGATTATTTAAAAAACTTAATGCTCTAATAAATTGGGAAATATAGGAGAAATTGATACATTTCTAGACATATACAACCTACTAAAATTGAATCAAGAGGACATAGAAAATCTAAGCAGACCAATAACTACAAATGAGATGGAAACAGTAATAAAAAGCCTTCCAACAAAGAAAAGTCAAAGACCAGATGGATTCTCAGTTGAGTTCTACCAAATCTTTAAAAAAGAACTAATGCCAATGTTCCTAAAATTATTCCATAAAATATAAAGGGATGGAACACTTCCAAATTGATTCTATGAAGCCACTATTACACTCATCCCAAAACCAGACAAGGACAAATCAAAGCTAGCTAGCTACATAGTGATATCTTATATTTGATGTTTTCAGTCTTTACATCTAAAATGCAACAGGGTACATTGTGTTCTCTTGACATAATGGAGTACAAAACATGGCTTCAGTAGGAATACAATCTTCATATAAAATTCAGGAACAAACAGGTCTTATGCTCACACCTTTATCAAGGTTTACTTCCGAGTTTCCAATGGCATTAGCACTAACAGAATTCAAGCACTTGGAAAGTAGAATAAAGCAGGTTTGAAGAAATAAACTTAGTTTAGGGCATTCATTCATTCTCAAACACTTTTAGAGCATTAGATATAGACCTGTAACTGGTGGATTCTGGGCATTCAACAGGGAACCAGCCTAAGTTGTTGCCCTCTGGCAATATTCATGCTAGAGAAGACTGAGAATAAATAGAGAAACAATAAGAAACAGGATGCTCTGACAAAATTACCAAGGGAACCTCTTTTGTGTGGGACATTTTGGGACATAACAAATTTGAGATGCTCAAAGATATGCAGATGGATATACAGGTCCTAATGACATGCTGCCATTGTGCCTTCGTGTCAGATTCCCAGGAATATCCAGTTAAGAATATTTCATGAAATTTGTTGAAGTATGTTCTTTCCTAAAACAATGTGCATTATGCAAGAGTGGGATCCAGGGTCTATGTAGCCATTAGTAATATTTTAATTTAGTGTTATTCAATTGTTATTATCTATTGATTTTTATTCATTTTCCATAAATTATTGAAAAAGATGTATTAAAATGGCTCATTATGATCAAAAAAAAAAAAAGCTCACCTTGTTTAGGGTTCTATTCTCACTGTGTGCTATACTGCCTGGCACATAGGCATATCCAATAAATGTTGGTTGAATGAAGGTATTGGTGAATAATTTAAGTGTATCTTACTTTTGCAAGAAATAAATTCCTAAAAATTGTCTTGTGAAATTAATGTTAGTAAAGAGAGTGAAAAAAAAAATATTTCATGATACTGCAATGCAAACTTCTCAACCTGATGCTCCAGGCCCTGCTCCAGGTGAGCCCTGCCTCTCTATCCTCTTACCACCACCATTCCCAACACACCCTCTCCATTCCTTTTAGGCTAATTTTCTCATTGACCCATATCAAGTTTACTTCCACCCTGTTCTCTTCCCTACACCTATTTTTCCTTCTATTTATCCTTCCAGACCAAGCAGCCCACCTTCTTCATTCTCTTCTACTGAGGATTACCAAGCTCTCCTCTCAACTACTAGTTAATTAATTACCTAAAAATACAGTGTTCTGTCCTTTGCTGCCATTTTACATGTGTAATAACCCAAGACTTTAACATATGGCACCATAATCTCCTCATAGCATTTGTAGGCAGGCCAAAAGGGATTTGGCACAATTCCAGAGTCCTCAGAGCCAAAGGCGGAAAGAAACGACACAGGCTCAAAGAGGCAGCCTGAGAGTAACAGGCAGTATCTGAAAAAAACAATTCCCAAGTAGAGGCACACAGAGTCTCTAATCAAGTAAAAAGACCCCAACAATGGAGAATACAGGTGGCAATACAGCTCTAGAAGGGAAATAAGAATCCAGGTGAGATATCTAATTAAGGAGTATAGAGAAAAGCATAAGGCCAGTCTCATAGACTGGTCCAAGACAGGGTAGAGGTAAGAGAGACTTGTGACTTGGGGATAACTATTGGGACCAGATATTGACTGGAAGCAAAAGGAACCTGGGAAAAAATTCAGGAACTTAGAAACCAAGAACGGATGACCAAGTTTGAGAACATGACTTAATTCTAAGCTAATTTGTGTACTTATGTGAGGAAAGTGAGAAAAGTAGATGAAAGAGAAGAAGGTCAAAAATGTTTATGTATAGATCATTACACCTTTAAGGGGATGGGCCATGTCTTATGCCTCACTTCTACCCTCCAAAGCACTTAGCAAAATAAATATTTATTGATTATATTAAAAAAAAAAAGATCACAGACAGTTTGGGTATTACCCACAATGGAGGGGAAGTATGCCAAGATAACATGAGTCATCACTTAGCAGGCTATGCATTGTGCAGGTTTACTAGAAAGTTCTATCACTTTGGCAATCAGAGTGGTAGTATAATCTGGTGATTGAACACAGGACTAAAAATGAAGGCATAAAACTACACCAGCTTTATTAACAACCTCTTAAAAGATCTTAAACAAGTCACTTCACTTCCCTGAGCCTCAATTACTTCATCTATAAAGAGGTAAATGTGACTGCTCTAATTTTTTCAAAGTATTTGGAACACTTTTCCTCTAGATTTCTGCTTGACCAACTTCATTTCTTTTTTGATTCTTTGTTTAAATCTTGCCTTCCTAATGAGACCTCTCCTAACTCCCCTATCTAAAACTGTAACCCACCCATCTCAATATTGCCACCCACCCCCCACACTCTGATTTTTATTTTTTCTTTTTGCAACACTTATGACATACTATGTAATTTGTTATCTTTATTGCTTCCTTCTAGAATGTAAGCTCCATAAAGGCAAAGATCTCTGTCCTATTTGCTGATGTACTTCAACCCTCTGAATGTCCCAAACAGAATAAACAACCAATAAATATTTGTTGAATATACAAATGAATCTAATAAAGGGTAAAATCTTGTGAAAGACTAGAATAATAAAACACTTAAATTCTCCTTGAGGCCAGGGTTTCCTGTCCACACCATCAAGCATTCAAATATCTCCTGGTACCCTGTGCCATAGTGAGATAGGTAAAAGCCCTTAGTAAAAAAATTAGGAGAAACCGGAGGGCAAGCACAATCACAGTGCTCTGGGGCCCCCTGCTGGCAACTCTTAGTCACTATCCAAGGAATTAAACGGACAGGACTTTCCAAATGTGAACGCAGTTGTAAGTAGTATCTACCTTCACACAATAAGGAAGATCAAGCTATTTATTTAAGATTTATTTATTTAAGATTTTAAAAAGAAAAGAAATAAATAAATTTCCTGGAAATTTATAAAGTTTCCTATAAGAGATAGCTAAAACTTCTACCCTCTTCTGAAGGACCATACACCCATGTTTCCTAGAATTCACTGTCCACTTACCATGATAACAGTTAAGTACTATGTACCTTATGAGCTCTTACCATGCGTCAGATACTAGTTTTTTTTGGAGGGGGGGGGGGTACTCAGGGGCACTCGACCACTGAGCCACATCCCCAGCCGTTTTTTGTATTTTATTTAGAGAAGGGCTCACTGAGTTGCTTAGCGCCTCTCCGTTGCTGAGGCTGGCTTTGAACTCGCAATCCTCCTGCCTCAGCCTCCGGGCTACTGGGATTACAGGCGGGCGCCACCACCGCACCAGTATCAGATACTACCTTAAGCAATTTCATGGTGGGTGTTTTTGTTTTGCTGCACTGGAGATTCAACCCAGGAACGTTTTACTACTGAGCTATATTCCCAGCCCTTTTTATCTTTTATTTTGAGACATGAGCTCTTTAAATTGTTCAAGCTAGCCTTGAACTTGGGATCCTCCAGCCTTAGCTTCGCGAGTGTCTGAGATTACAGGTGTGTGCCCGGACACCCGACTACATGTATTACTTCATTTAATCCTCACATCCAATCCATTGATATAAAACGTACCATACCACCCTTTATATCCGAACGCTTCTTTTTGAAATAACTTATTTAAATAAGTGAAGCAATTTTAACCAAAATATTCACAAGAATAATCAAGGCACGATGGGTACATGTCTGGGGAGTACGAAGGCACTTGAGCTGAGAGACCACTGTAACCCGACTCAAGAGGATCAACCGTGTTTCAACCTACTGACCTACCCTCAAGCCAAGTGCAACCTTGGTGCTGGGCTCTGCGTCCCAAAGTCCACTCCGTTTCAATTGGATAACTTTAGAAAAAAGGAGGATGCAGCCTGTCCCCACAGAGAGCCACTAGCGAATTCGATGAGAAGCGACGCGGCCAAGGCCACTCAAACCGAAGTCAGTCCACGGGGAATCGCGAGTCCCGGAAGTGCAGCGCTCTGCCGGAAGTCGCTTTCTCCACTTCCCCCAGCGCTCGTGAGGTTGTGCTCTGGCCTGCAGCAGAGCGGGATAAATGAGAACCCCCTACTTGCGTTTTCCGAACACACGGCCTTGAGTGGCCCTAGGGGACACGAAAAAGACTGCCTGACGGATCTTCCCCCCGCAGCTGCACGGCTTCCACTACCTCCACGAGGAAAGCTTGTTCTTTGACAAGCCGTTGTGCTGAGGGAAGATGTTAGCGCGCTACCCACCCACCCCGTAGTGGGCGGGGCAGCCCAGTGGTAACAGAGAATGCAACATTGGCGTTGCGTGGAACCCTCTTGGTGGGATAACGCCCTGGAGTCCCTTCTCCGACCTTTGTGGGGTTAGGCATAGAAAAAGACTTCCCTCAGTCTCCACAAGTTCCATAAATTCTCTCTCCAAGTGACGGACAACTGCGCCCTCTGGTGGCCAGCTGGAGCCTCAGGCGCCTTGGAGCTCGGGACAACCTTGATTAATGGAGTCCCAAAATGGTTTTAGGTGCTGGATACGCTCAGTAAAAATGGTTAAGAATTATTTATTTTTTCTTTCTTCCTTTTTTTCTTTCCTTTCCTTTCCCTCCTTCCTTCCTTTTCTCCCTCCCTACCTTCCTTCCTTTCTTTGTTTCTTTCTGGGGATTGAACCCAGGGGCGCTTAACCACTGAAACACATCCCCAGCCCTTTTTTATATTTTATTTAAAAACAGGGTCTCGCTGACTTGCCAGCTTAGGGCCTCGCTAAATTGCTGAGGCTGGCTTTGAACGCGCAATCCCTCTGGGATTATAGGTGTATGCCACCATGCCTGGCTAAGAATTATCTATTCTTATGTCCGTTTTTTAACAAATTACAGCCAACACAACAAATCCATAATCTCGAATATTATTGGAGTACAAGGCTAAGTTTTTGAGTAGTTGACATAGGTTTAAAGAAAATGTTAAACCAGCCGCGGTGGCGCACGCCTGTAATCCCAGCACTTTGGGAGGCAGAGACTGGAGAATCGCGAGTTCCAAGCCAGCCTCAGCAACAGCGAGGTGTTAAGCAACTTGGTGAGAGCTCGTCTTTAAATAAACACACACACACACACACACACACACAAAATAGGGCTGGGGATGTGGCTTAGTGGTCGAGTGCCCCTGAGTTCAATCCCCGGTACCCTCCCAAAAAAAATTTTTTTTAATTCAGAATACACAGATATTGCAAATTTTATGTAGGTGGTACTCAAAGGACTAACAACAAACAAAACTGATAGTCTCACAAGGTCAATTAAAGGAATAGGTGAACATGATGGTTAATTTTGTGTGTGAACTTGGAAAACATTTTTGAATGAGATTAATATTTAAACCTGTGAATCAGGTTAAAGCAAATTGCCCTAAGTGTGGATGGCCTCATTCAATTAGTTGAAGGCCTGAATAGGACAAAAAGACTAGCCTCCAGCCGGGTGCAGTGGCACAGGCCTGTAATCCCAGCACTTTGGGAGGCTGAGACAGGAGAATCGCCAGTTCAAAACCAGCCTCAGCAACGGCCAGGCTCTAAGCAACTTAGTGAGACCCTGTCTCTACATAAAACACAAAATAGGGCTGGGGATGTGGCTCAGTGGTCGAGTGCCCCTGAGTTAAATCCCTGGTACAAAAAAAAAGACTAGCCTCCCTGGGCAATAGGAGAATTTCTAACACACTCCCTTCAGATTTCATCTGCATCATCTGCATCATTGACCACCTAGCCTGCTGGTCTCCATTGCAGATTTTGAACATGACAGTTTACATAATCATATGAGCCAATTCCTTGTATTAAATCTCTTTATAGATATATACATCCTATTGATTTTGTTTCTGTGGGAAATCCTGGCCTAATGCAGAGGGTAATTTCAAAGAGTCCTCTGTTTGATATTGAGTGGGTTTAAGAGAAGGACAGCAGGAGAGGAAGACTTAACTAAAACCTGAAGCTCTGAAATGCTGAAGATGTTACCCCATCACCTACCCACTGGGCAAACTCACCCTAGCTTCAGTGCTTGTCTCTTTCTTCCCCTTTCCACCAGGTCCCTTAGATGCCAGGTCCTAAAGTACTATAGCTGCTCACTTTTTCTGGAAGAAAACAGTGTAATGTTATATAGATAGAGCTCTGGACCTAAATCAGGATGTCTAGTATTATGGTTTAGACTCCTCACAATTTGTAACATTAGTTTATCAAAGTTCCTCCCCCTTCTCAAATTCTATTGCATCTATGTGATGAAAGGGTTCAAGTAGATGGTATCTAAAGTCTTTATTGGAGGTGAGCATCTTTTCCTCATTCCTGGTCTCTTTCTGCCATTTTCTTCATTTTGTCCCCGAAATGGTAGGAGGACTTAACTGATTTTGTAAGAATAATTGGCTAGGCCCTGCCCTGCTTCTACTTGGGAACTGCAGAGATGATCCATGCCATGCTAGGGGCCTATTCCCTGAACCCTCCCCAGGGAGGCATGCTTCAGCCCAGGGCTACCATGATTGAGTGGGTAAGTCTCCACGATTCTAGGGTCTAAAATGAGCAAGCCCTACCTAACAGGCCTAGATTCACGGCCTGTTACTTAACCACTGCTGTGAAAAAAATGACATTTTTGTCTATCATATTTTCTTTCTGTTTTATTTTTAAACCTTGTTCAGAACAAAAGCAAGAAGATAAAACAATGCTATTTATTGAGCTCCTTTGCAGAAGCCATCTTCTAAGACCTTTTAATGCTTACATTAAATAAGACAATGAAAACATATAATGAATAAAAGCATCCTAATGGGCCAATTTAACTCTTCATAGGATATGTACACTTTAGAAACACTGTAAGGCTAGGGATGTAGGTTAGTTGCAGAGTGGTTGCCTTGCATGTGCAAGGCACTGAGTTTGGTCCCCAGAACCGAAGAAGAAGAAAAAAAAACACTGTAATTGCTCTGAGAAAATGAAAAATGGCAATTTTTATGGTAAACATCAAACAACTAAACTCCCTAATGGAAAGTATACTTTGAAGACCTTTTTAAATATCCCTCAAGTAACACACATGTCTGTCAGTCAACAGTTTTTTAAAAAGTTAAAAGCATGGGGGCTGGGATTGTAGCTCAGCGGTAGAGCGCTTGCCTTGCATGCGTGAGGCCCTGGGTTCGATCCTCAGCACCACATACAAGGCAATATAATAAAGACATTGTGTCCATCTACAATTAAAAAAATATTAAAAAAAAAAAAGTTAAAAGCATGGATTATGAAGTTGAACTGTCTAGATTCAAATCCTGTCTGTGTCCCTTACTAGCTTGAGTAGGTTATTCAGTTTTTCCATCTACAAAATAAGGATAACAGTAAGAACTTCAAAAACCCTGTTAAGCACCAAAAGACTTCTGTTATGTGTCAGGCGCTGTGTTTGTCCTAGATCCCAAGGAATTTTACCTCTAGATTAAAAATCTATGAAACCAAGAAAGAAAATTAATTGAAGAGGTTGTGAGAATAGTAAAATTAAATCAAATGTGAACATTTGGTCCAGTAATAAGGATAAATTTCTGGACAAACCTGACCTTGAAAATAGGATCAAAAAATCTTCCCACAGGCTGGGCTTGTGGCTCAGTGGTTGTGCACTTGCCCAGCATGTGTGAGGCACTGGGTTTGATCCTCAGCACCACATTTAAAAAAAAAAAAGAATAAAGTCATCGTGTCCATCTATAACTAAAAAAAAAATTAAAATTAAAAAAGCTAATATCAGTTTTGGGTTTTTTTAATTTATGACATTGAAATAGGAAAGTTTACTAAATTAAATTATATGAAAATTTAAAACATTTGTGCAAAAAAGATTGCCATAAAATATATAAAGAAGATACAAATGGGGAAAAGATATCTACCACTCACATAATCACAATTAAAAGATTAGTATGTGAAATAAAGAACTCCATATCAGCCAGGTGTGGTGGTGCACACCTGTAATCCCAACACTTTGGGAGGCTGAGACAGGAGAATCACGAGTTCAAAGCCAGCCTCAGCAACAGCAAGACGCTAAGCAACTCAGTGAGACCCTGTCTCTACATAAAACACAAAATAAGGCTGGGAGTGTTGCTCAGTGGTTGACTAATCCTGAGTTCAATCCCTAGTACCAAAAAAAAGAACCCCATATCAATAAGAAAAAGAGAATTATCCTGTTTTAAAAATGAATAGAAGACATAACTAGACAATTTTATAGAAGAAAATGCTAATGAGAAATTAATATGTAATCAACCTAATGAGGGAAATGAAAATTAAACTGATAATTTCCCATACCCATGGAACTGGCAAAATACTTATCACCAAATGTGGAGGAGACTATAGAAAAACCTGAAATTATATCTATCTAATGTGGTTGGGATGACAAATTGTTCATTCATTTTGGAGATTTGGAGCAATATTTTGTGTAGTTGAATATGTACAAACTCTATGATCTAGCAGTTCTGTGCCCACAATATCTAATATCAGTTTGACTAACAACTTCCAACCCAGGAAGCTTTTTGGACACATAAGATATAGTCAATGTACACAGGCTTTGCTCCTAATACTGAACATAATTCCTCCAAACTGCCACCAGGTGTCTACAGACACTCACACTTCCCCTCTGATACTTAAAGCAACAAATATGGGAACTGGAACTAAGAAAAAAGTAACTAGCCACAGGGCACAGTGATGGACTCCGCACTAGAACCCAGGTTCAGGTGACTGTTTAGTACTCAGCCCCAGATCCAGCGTACTCTAGGTCTAGAAAAAGAAACAGATGCCAAAGTTTAGCACCAGAAGGAGCCTAAGACTCCCATTGTATCACTCATCTTTATACCTCCTTAAAGAATGACACTTGGGCCATAACAACCAAAAAAGAATCTTCTAGTCCCCCAGTAAAGGAATTTAAATTCTTCCTCAGTCTCTGGAGCCTCCTCCCCATGGTCTGACACTTTTCACTGCTGAAAATTTATGTATGATTTTGTCTTCAGATGTCAGTGCTGAAATTCTCAGCTTCTACGAGCAAGGCCAGATACATTTCTTCCTTGTGCCTTTGATGTCTCTCTCCTTGTGAATGCAGAAGCACCTTAGCACTGTTCAGTGCAGAGCAGAGGTCCTAACTAAGCATTCACCTCTTTCCCGGCTTCTTAGTTCTAGCTGTCAGCAAACATAAAGGTAACTATATGCATCCTTTTTCTCCATAAGCACACTGTACTTGTAGCTCAGGCTCCACCACTAGCTACTAAACATGCTTTGGTTTGCCCTACCACTGTTTATGTGTTTGCCTTGCTTATGTAAATGCATTCTACCACCACTCCTAGATGAGAAATTCTTTGAGGGTAGGGACTCTGGCTTTCTATTTCTCCTAGCACTACACGTGGCAGCTTACACAACGAATGCTTATTGGATTGACCCCAGTAGTGACAAACATAAGAAGCTTGTGTGCACTCTGGATGCGGGGTTTTATGTCCATGTTGCCTCTCTACCCTTCAAAACTGCTTTCTGGAAAATGGCATATCTCCCTAGTGGCAACACTGACTAGGCTGTGGCTAGGTTGTAGGCTCCAAGGCCAAATGAACTTGTGCGTTTTTAGCTGGGGTTGCTTCAGCCAGAAAGCTGCAAAACTGGGATACAAAGTGACATCTACCTCGGAAATAATTTGAATGAGATATTTCACAGGTAGGCTGATTGCTAAGAAGTCAATTCATGGGTCACTCAGGGGTCTTGAGGCTCCAGGGATCTGATTCACACTAACCACATTCAATATTCCCTGACTGGTAAATCAGACACTAATATTTATATATAATAGACTCTAGGCCTCATCATCAGGCCAGGACACTGGGTCGTGCTTGTCGTGGTACAAAAGATCATTATGACGCCCACTACACGTATCAGAAGTTTATAGGGGGAACAGAGAAGTCAGGACAGGTAATACTTTTCACTTTGAGAGATATTTTAAAATAAAGAATAAGAACGTCCTTTCCTATTACTAAAGGAAATTTTAAATTTCAAACTTCTCTCACTCTTCCCCTGCTCCCTGTGGTACTGGGGATTGAACCCAGGGATGCTCTACCTTGAGCTACATCCTTAGCCTTCTTTTTTTTTTAATTTTCAGACAGGGGCTCACTAAGTTGCCCAGGCTGGCTTCAAATGTAGCACTAAGTTGCCTCAGCTTCCCAGGTCATTGTGAATACAGGCATGAGCCACCATATTCAGCTCACTCTCCTGTTTTTAAAACATCAAGTTTGTTGGCACTTTTCATGCCAACATTCCCCAAACCATGTTAACAAGCTTTTATACTACAATTCCCAAGCCTACAGATTGGTCTACATTGATTTCAGATCAGGATGGTTGTTTCTAGGTGTTTCCTTACAGAGGCACTATAAACTCACCCAACTGTCCCCAAAGCATAACTCAATAAATTACTTCCAAGAAGGCTTCTCAATAAGTCAAGCAGCTAACCCCCTCCAAAATATGTGACTTCATTAGCCTTAAAGGGGATTCATGTGGGTCTTGTGTTCTCTTCCACACTTTTTCCTCTATTATTTTTAGCCTAGATCTTGAGGGTTTTTGTTTTTGTTTTTGTTTTGTTTTGTTTTGTTTTGTTTTGGTACCAGGGATTGAACTCCACATCCCCAGCCCTATTTTGCATTTTATGTAGAGACAGGGTCTCACTGAGTTCCTTAGTGCCTCTCCATTGCTGAGGCTGACTTTGAACTCAAGATTCTCCTGCTTCAGCCTCCCAAAGTGCTGGGATTACAGGCATGTGCCACTGCACCCGGCTGATCTTGAGCTTTTTGAACCCAGTTCTTAAGTGCCTGGCGAAGGACTGAACATTGGGGGTACCCCCTTGCTCCCTGACCCACCAAGGTTAAGATTAAATTCTGTTCAACTCCCTGCCTGAAGCCATTCAGCCTTCTCATCCCAATGTGTCTCATACCCTAGAAGGTCATAGTTTTGTCACTGGCTCCAGCTCTGTCACTTGAGACAGGCCCTACTCTTCAGAACCCTTTAGCAATGCCTTCTGGCTATTTTTGACCTGGGGTGAGCTGTCAGGCCTGAGGACATGTGGGTGAGATGAAGGTCCTTTTTAGATTTTGCAGTGACCAGAACAATCAGTGCACAGTAATAACAATAATGGTAATGTAAGCAATAAGATTAGCAATAAGAGTTGCTACTGGATGGTCTGTTGTCATTTATGAGCCAAAGGGAGGAGAGGAGGCTTCTACAGAGCAGGGTCTCCTTTCACTACCTGTGTGCCAAGCTGTCCATGCCTAAGGCTTTCACTGCACCAATGGTAACAGGAAGAGCCATAGTGACCTCTGCTACCCATATACCCAGAGTGGACATCTAGAGCTCTGAGGCACAGCCAGAGGGCCAGCCCGGTACAACTGAGCCAGACTTGGCCCAAACTGACATTCCAGGGACAGAAAAGACATTAGAATGAACTGTAACCTGTGATGAGGGGCAGCCCCTGAAATCTGTAAAAAAACAAAGGCTTTCCTGGATATAATGTTCCCCAGAACTGACTGCACCTAGGGAGCTGTGTCTCAAAACTCCAGAGCCCTCCCCAAGGATTTTTTCTTTTCTTTCTTTCTTTTTTTTTTTTTTTGGTACTGAGGATTGAACTCAGGGACACCCAACCACCAAGCCACATCCCCAGCCCTATTTTGGGTTGTATTGAGAGACAGGGTCTCACTGACTTGCTTAGCACCTTGCTTTTGCTAAGGCTCACTTTGAACTCGTGATCCTCCTGTCTCAGCCTCCCGAGCCACTGGGATTACAGGTGTGCACCACTGTGCCCTGCCCTGAAAGCTCTTCTTTGTGCATCTTTGGCCCATCTCTGCCTATGTCTTCCTCAAAAGAGAAAAAAATGAGATAAGACAGAGAGACAAGAGATAAGATAACGTATCTGACTGCAGACTACCAGATCAGAAGGTATCTAAAACTCCTCACTCTTTGGAAGAAAGTAGTTTAAAAAAGTATGCTTAAGTCCCTCTTGGAAGCCCAGGATTTGCCACCCCAATTCTCCCAAGAGGCCTGTGAGGCTCTGGTCTGTCTCCATAAGCCAAAGCTAATAACAAGCAGCTAAGAACCTTCTCACAATGTGCCAAACTTCTTCAAATCATTTATCACAGCTTGTGATTATTTTGTATGTGTGATGATTTGATTATTAATCAAACAACACAAAGTCAGGAACTGAACCTGATCATGCATCCCCCAGATGCTTGCTTAGATTTGGCATAAAATAAGTTTACACAAATATTTGTTGCATAAACAAACATAAGAAAGAGTGACTACTCGTTCTGAGTGCTATGTTTTAGGAGAGGAGCTGACAAATAGAGCATATCCAGAGGTGGCAGCCAGGATAGTATATGTCCAGGAGATCTTGTCCTGTGAAAAAAAAGTTGAAAGAACAGAAGCCACATAGAGATGAGCAGATATAAAGGAGAGGCTTTAATTGATCTCTTACGTCACATGGACAAAGGATTTATGAGTCTTTTTTTTTTTTTTTTTTTTTTTTGGTACTGGAATTGAACTCAGGGGTACCCGACCACTGAACCATATCTCCAGTCCTATTTTGAGTTTTGTTTGGTTTGGTTTTTTTTTCATATTTAATTTATTTATTTGTTCTATTCAGGCTTACATGGTAACAGAGTGCAATTTGATTTCATTGTACATAGATAGAGGAAAACATATCAATTCTCTAGTTGTAAGTTGTATAGAATCACAACATATATGCAGTCATACATAAAGTGAGGGCTATGATGACCATCATATTCCACCACCTTTACTGTCCCAATGCCCCCTCCCCCTTACACCCCTGTGAACAGAGTTCCACCATTGTTCCCATGACCTTCCCCACATTATGGATCAGCATCCACTTATCAACAAGTACATTCAGCATTTGG
>CM053400.1:97775857-97798116 GCA_028644305.1 Xerus rutilus | reverse complement strand
GTTCAGCAAAGTGTTAGGCAGAGGGAATGGGCACTGGATTCAGAGGTAGGAATCCTGGGTTCAAGTCCTAACTCTAACTTATACTACGTGATCTTAATTACTTACTTAGCTTCTCTGAACCCCATTTTTTTCATTTGTAAAACAGAGTTACTCATAATATGTATCTCACAGCATTGAAAGAGATGCTAAATAGGAAAGTGCTTTATAAAATGCAAAGTTCTATGTACGTAGCATTATTGTGATGATTATTATTAGACATAAGTGGGAATACAAAGCAGTATAAACTACCATTTCTCTCTTCAGATAGTTCATCACATGGCAGGCCTAAACTGAGCTACTCATTTCTTGCTCCTCTTTTTGGAAACTACCATGCAAAAGAACATAGAAGGGGCAGGGATGGGACACAGAGGAGGAGACACAAGCAGCTCTGCCTCAGAGAAAGGAACCTACCAAGTCTGGTCATGCCTGAACCCTGCCCAGAGATCCATTTTTCCTCTGGGCACTGGGAGGTTATTGTTCCCTTGACCCCATCACTCCAGACAACCCATATCCTTTGAACTCAGACATCTGCATAACCATTTCAGGAACAGGGCTTCTCCTCTGCTTCTGCTCTCTCCATCCCTGCTTCAGAGAGAGACAGCCCCCAGGAAAAAACAACTTGACCAATTCAGGTAGCTAACCTCTGAAGTTTCGTTATTACAAATAAGGTGTTTCATAATTATATTGCATTAAACTGACTCACAGCAATTTAAAACTGATTTCCACAATGACCTGATGACCTTGCTCTTCCCTAGTGATGTGGCAATACAAAAGGAAATCAGCTAAACTGCAGGACTAAGAATTTAGTTGAGATTCAAAAATATATTTCCTGATAAGAAATAAATATAAAAAATTGGAATCCCCTGGTTATTGACTGTCTGTCTGTCTGCAAACTTATTTGTTTGTTGTTCTGGTATAGACTAAATCTGGCAAACTTTTTGTAAAGAGCCAGCTAATGAATATCTTAGGTATTTGTGAGTCGAGGATATCACATAGGCACTTATATATAACAATAAATTATATATTTGACAAAATCCAAAATATATTGATAATAATGATCAAACAAGAATTTTGTAATACAGATCTACCAATAAGAACAATAGAATTCTTTGAAGGGGAGGGTAACATTTCAACTAATTGGAGTCCAACGTTATTCTCGATCACAAATATTCATCCACTAATGAATATTAGTGGATAGAGAATATTCACAAATATTCTCTATTACAAATACTCATCCATTAATGCTGATGTGTAATGAGATTTCATGCATTCCTTTTCTTAAAATGCCTTTTCACACAGATACTGCTTAATACTGATATCCAAGACATGATTTTTTTTTTTTTTTGGTACTGGGAATTGAACTCAGGGGTACTTGACTACTGAGCCACATCCCCAGCCCTATTTTGTGTTTTATGTAGAGACAGGGTCTCACTGAGTTGCTTAGCACCTCGCCTTTGCTGAGGCTGGCTTTGAACTCATGATTCTCCTGTCTCAGCCTTCCAAAGTGCTGGGATTAAAGGTGTGCGCCACCGCACCAGTAAGACATGATTTTAATTGAGCATGCTCATCACTTGGAAGATACTTAATAGAATTCTATTAAATTCTATATCTCTTGATGTTTGCCTTATAACATACCATTACATTAAAGACTAATCACTTCCCGTGGAAGGTTGAGGAAAACTCTTAAATTTCATAGTTAAATAGATTTTGCAATATGGAAATTTCTTCTGCACTTGCACTGATATCCAAATAATACTGTTGGAACTGTAGTTTGAGTTCAGAAAATACATGAACTACAAATATGTATGGTAATAAATGTCCCACTTCCTATTTAACTCTTGACAGCATAGGAGTTTCATAAAACAGTTCGACATTGCTTGTAATTCAAACAATATTAGTTGTCTTTGAAACAACTTTGCCACAACATAAGCTTCACATTGAGGCACTGTTATGCCTTGTAATTTTAGATTGAATTCAATAAGAAACACTATCAAGTCTGCCACAAAAACTAACTTCCAAAGCCATTTAGTGTTCAGTGGGGTGATTCATCCTATTCAAAAAAATTTTTCAATCTCAATCATGAACTCAAAAAAAAACACAAAACAATAAAACTTTACCATGGTAAGCCATTAAGCTGTGGTGTGGTAGGGCAAGTGAAGATACATAACTTGTAGTTCTGATTGGACAAAAAAAGTCATAAAACTGACAATCATTAAATCACAAGAACCAAAGAAGATCAACATTACCACCACTGGTTTAATAACACATGAAAGATCTAATTGTTTTCTTCAAAGTACTAGGCTGCTTTGGCTAAGAGCTGTGACTCTTCATTTAGGCCTGCAGATGCCCTATGGGTAACTGAAAGTAGGATAAAGCTTGGCTTATCTGCCTTTGTTTTGTATCTGTCCCCGCTATTACCTTAAATTCTACAACCTGCCAGCTATGCATGCAGGCACGTTAATTACTTCAGAAGTGTTCATCTAAAAACAGATGATACAAGGTTTATTAGTCCTGAATTTACTTAACCTATCTCCTCCCCTTTCAAACTGAGGCAAGATTTGCAGCATCTTGTGTCCCTTGGAATGGTACCTAGAAGTCTTCGGTTGTTGTCCTACACCTTTCAGGAACAATGAGAGGCGGGCACATCATCCCAGGAAGGTACTGCCCCTACGAAGGAACAACTAGCTCATGGAAACCTAATTGCCCACTTCCGGGATTATAGTTCTGATAGATAAACATCCAACATTCAAAGTGTATGAACGGTGGGGAAATTTAACAGTGGTCTACCCTGCTTTGAATATAGCCCTTGCTTCTCTGTAAAAACAAAACAAAAAAAAAGTGTATGGAAATTGTCCCCTTGAGTGATTAGGACTTCTCCAGACCTACATCACAATCAGAATTGAGAAAATGATCATCCCAGATCACAGTTTGACCTAGACAGCTTAAGTATGCATATGTCTCTCCCCCTCCCCCAATTTTTATTGTTTAAACCTAAACTTCATTTGAGCACCCTAAAAACAGGGCTGAAAATCTGGATCTCACGTTGTCTTCCCAATATGGCCATATTGATTAAAGGTTCCTTTCCTGCTTTTCACCATTACCTTTCCTGTTTGGTATGGGGGGCAAGTGGCCAGACCTAGTTAATAGGGACTCCCAGAGCCAGGTGTCTAGTCTAGCTAGGATTCTGATAACCACCTACTAATGAATAACACAATGAATAATCAGAGGCTTTAAACAATACATTTTCACAAGCTTTGAAAATTTTTCCATCTATAACTTTTTCTTCTCCACCTTTGTTTTGCATTATTATGATAGATCTTAGCAAATCTTACTTCATAAAAGTAGCATTTTCTCTACTTCAAAAATATTTTTGCATGTAGTTGTTCCACACAGACTACTCATAGAAGCTATTTTAGTCACTTTGGATTCAGCATTAACTACCTGAAAAAACAACTGAGTAGTATCAGAAACATCTATAAACTTACCAAGAAGAAAATAAAATCACATTTGCCTTATTAATCAGTTGATTATTGATGGTGCTCCCACTGTCCTTTATTACTCTTTGTTAGTGGTCAGGAAACAAGTTTGTTTCCTGTGAACCCACTTCCATTGTGACTGCAATAGAATATGATGTAATTAATTCACCATTGGCAAACAGCTTTCCTTGCTTGGCTAGCAAATGAACCAACCAGAAACTTATTTTGATTGATTGCAGTCTTGTTTTCACTTTTTTGTAACAAAATTCTGCTGTGATTTCATTGTAAAATTTCCCAATTTTTCTGAGCATTGCTTGCTATGAATTGGGAACTTTGTAACAAGGGCTTACACTTGTCTGGTAATATCAGCATATTATATCATAGTATACATTCTTTTAGCACAGTGTCATTGCATAATAAACAATGCTTTTCCATCTAATCTGTAATAGGAGTACTTTGCTGTGTCTTAAAAGTGTGACATTTGAATTCCACTTTCTTCTTTTGTTTTGACATGATGGACATGTACTGGTAATAAAAAAAATGTTATGGCACAGCAATAAATGGGACACTCTCAACAGTATCAAGCTATAACTGCAGCACTGCCATTTGTATCACATCCAGCAGCAATGTGAAGCTATCGTCACATGGGAGCTGCCATATACTATGTGGTACATAATGAATAAGCATGGCTATGTCCCAATAAAACTTTTTTAATGGACACTAAAATTTGAATTTCGGACAATTTTTATGATGATTATTAACTAAAACTAATGTTCTTCTTTTGATTTTCTGACAAACAGTAAGAAATGTAAAATCATTCTTAGCTTGTAGACTTTACAAAAGTAGTCAGCAAACATGTGGGGAAAATATTTTAAAGTTTTTAAAAATAAAAACTGAGGGTAAGTTTTTTTAGAAGTAGTCAATGTGCTTGGTAGGGTCCACAGGCCATCGTTTCCTAACCTCTGATGGTTGCATTTCCTTAAAATGTTTTAGTTGTAGCTGAGGCTTGGAGTCAGGGAAATGGACCAAATGACTTCTAACTTCCCCAGTCAACAGAGAATCTGTTGCACATGTCACAGATTGTGGGCACTGTAATGCTATCAAAATCATCAGCTGGATGAACACTGGTATCTAGCATGCTGGGGCAGCACAGGAGGGCAGGAGAGTAGATGGAAGAAAGGAAACAAAGGATCTGCTCTCTAGGAGCTTGCGGTCAAGTTGAGAAGATCAGACTTCCATGTAGTGACACTAAAAGAATAGGCAGTTTTAAAATGCACCTTTAACACTATTTAATATCTATTGAATATAGTTGGCAACAAATAAATATTCCATGAAGGAAGCAGCAAGTAAATGATAAAAAGATGTTGCTTTCTCTAAACCTAATAGGAGCTCAGTATGGTAGCAACCATTAAGCCCATATTTTCTGGGATCTGATTGCCTGACTCAAATCTTGCTACTGTTATTTATTGCCTTTATGACAAATTATTTTATAACTTTCAGACTTGGTTTTCTCATCTATAAATTATGAGTGAATAAGATCTATCTCATAAGGACTTTATAGGCATCAAATGAGATAATAGATGTAAAACAATAAGAAGAGAGACTACAAAGCTCCATAAACATTAGCTGAAAGTATTGTTATTAAAGAAAGGGAGATCTGTGGGAGCCTGAGGAATTAGAGGAGGTTTCATGGAGGAAGTAGATCCTAAAAGAATATGTGTAGGAGCCAGGCGCGGTGGCTCAAGCCTGTAATCCCAGCACTTAGGGAGGCTGAGACAGGAGAACTGGGAGTTCAAAGCCAGCCTCAGCAACGGCGAGGTGCTGAGCAACTCAGTGAGACCCTGTCTCTACATAAAACACAAAATAGCGCTGGGGATGTGGCTCAGTGGTTGAATGCCCCTGAGTTCAATCTCTAGTACCAAAAAAAAAGAATATGTGTAGAGAAGACTAGAAAGGAGAGTGCCTGCAGGGGACCAGACACAAACATGGAAGCTTTGTTAGGAGGGTATTAGGATGCTTGGTGAGTCAGCTTCAGGACCAATGCTGGAGAGAATAGGGAGCAAGGGAAGAGTTGGTTCATGATAACCTTGCAGGTAACCAAAAGCACCATTTGGTGCGCAGTCAGGACCCCTCTAAATTGCCTTGCCTGAACTGATGGCCCAACTACTGCCATGGCCACAGAGGGACACAGATCCAAGGAAACAACCCTGTAGGCCTCTCAGGGGGCTTGCTACATGTGCATGTCATCCTTATCATTGTCACCAGTGGCAGCAGCCAATGTTTATTGAGCAGGTCATTGTGCCATAATTTACTTTAGGTAGTAAATTATGCAACATACACAACTCCACTCATGCTTTCTGTTACTAGGAAGCATAGGTCTCAGGGGACTGGGATTTTGATCTCAACACTGCCCAGCCATGTATCATATACACTGTGGGCCTCCATTTCCATGTTAAAAACAAATCAAATTTGAGACTGTTGTTTTCAAGCTGTTTAAGTGCAGAAATCTTTCCTCAAAGGCAAGCTTAAAAAGTTTTACAGACAAAAGAAAATTAATTGAATGGGTGTAAGCAGCAGAGTTCTACTACCAGGTCCCTTCCCTCGGTCCCTGACAATTGCCAAGGAACATAGGTTGAAAATCACTTGGTTAGAGATAGACAGCACTGGTCTGTCCCAGCTTGAGGATTCTCTATAGAGGTAGATATTTCTCTAAACTAAAGAAGCGTATGAAAGATAGGATATGTCCCTGTAGGCGAAAGAGAAATCACCTCTGCTTTCCCCTTAGTTCTTATGTGAGCTCTTCAACTGGATCTAGGAATCAAATTAATGCAAGAGTCGATTAACAAGAGAAAAGCATAAAATTGGTATTAATTTTATGAGTACATGGTGTGTTTACAATGTTGTGAAAGTCCCAAGAGATGTTCAAAGCATGATGCTTTTATACTTTTTACACTAAAAAATAAATAAATAATAATAATAATAAAACTTTTAGCCTGGCATGGTGGTGCATTCCTGTAATCCCAGTGACTCAGGAGGCTGAGGCAGGAAAATCACAAATTCGAGGGCCTCAGCAACTTAATGAAGCCTTAGGTAACTTAAACCAGTCTCAAAATAAAAAATAAAAAGGGCTGAGGATGTGGCTCAGTGGTTAAGTGCCTCCAGCCCCACCAGTACAAAAAAAAAACTTTTATGAAGGAATGACAAGACAAATAGATTTCTAGACTAGAATAGTAAATTGTAGGAATGTCACTAAGAAAATGGGAATGGGGTAGAAAGTAGAGGAAGGTAAAGGTTACTTCAAAGAGTTTATTTACTCAGATTTGTTGCAACCCTAATTACCAGTTTCTGGTGATCAAGGCTATTTTCAGGTTTTGGTATGCAATGAACATCCCTTCCCAAAGAATCTTTATGGCTTGCTGCATGTAGGAAAATATGGGTGAAAATGGCCTTTTCTGAAGTTCCTCAAGTGATTAAAATAACCAACACATCAACATACCAACTGGTGATGTTCCATATTGTGAGATGGCACATCTTTAATTCACCCCCAAGTTCAGTCCTGGCACGTGGTTGTAGACATTGAAGGATAGGTAGATTTAAAGAAATTCAGAGGACAATGAAACATTTTAGAGAGGACTACCACCTGAGTAGAAGTGTGGAAATGGTCCCACAGCTTAGCAAAGAGACTATTTTTAACTAGATCTGGGAGTTTGGGAGGGAAGATGGAATTAGATCATGAAGACCCAGACAGGCCCAGGCCCCTGGTGCCCACCCGGATCAGTGAGGTCCATGACAGCGAACAGGAGAGATCTTGAAGAGTCTCTGTGATTGTGGCTAATCATCAGCAAGCTTTTCTGACACCTGTCATACCCCTTACAAGTTCATCAGGTGCCACATGCCTGAGCTCTGTTGTCAGGAGGCCCCATCAGGGAGAGAGGTGGGGTCCAAGAGACTGGGACTTAACACCCCTCAAAATTGTTTGCAGGCCCAAGGACAAACAGAGCTATTGCCATAGGGAAATCTGAGGTTTAGCAATGTACTGTGTCAGGTCATTTAGGAGGAGCTAAAAGCTTTTAAATTACCATCATATCCTTCATTCTAAAATGTCACTAATCCTCTGTAACGCTCTGGCATTCTTGCGAATATGTGGGTGGCAACAGCTATTATCCTCATTAAACTGGGAAGTAAAGGCCAAAGAGGACTCAGTCATAATGCCTAACACAACAAGAAATGTGAGATGAGGAAGGACTTGCAAACTGGGAGATACTCAGCAAAGAAAGGAATGGATAGAAGCCAAATAGCAAAGAACTTAAAATGAAGACAAGACATCCACAAACTCAGGCTTCCTTCTCAGTCAGGAAGGCTGCCCTGATCTCCTCTAGGTAAGATGGCACCCAGGCAGCAACTGAACACATCCCAGCACAGCATCCCCCCCCCCCCGCCGCCCCCCGTACTGTTGGGTTTCCACTTACCTATTTCCTTTTTCACATTGAAAGGTCCACAAAAGTGTGAGTCCTTGTCTGTCTTATTCATAGTGTGTCCTCGGTGCCTCATGTTTACTGAGTAAAGTAAATGAGAGAGGCTGGGATAGGAAAGAAAATGAGGCTCGGAAGCATACTGCTAAATATAAATACCAGGCTGCTAAAAACCCACAAGGCCTCTGGTTGGGGCCTCAAAACTTCACCTCCTTCAAGCCATTATCAAATTTCACCTCCCCTGGCCACCCAATTATATAACACAACCCATCCTTGCCCCCCAATTCCACCATCCCAGCACTTCTCATCTCCTACCTTCTTTCTTTCTCTCCAGAGCACATGGAGAGAAATATTATATACCCTAGAATATGAAAGCTGAATGGAGGCTTCACTACTGTAACATCCATTTTAAAGCAGTGCTTGATGCAAAGTAGTTATTAATAAACACTTGTTGGCTGAATGAACTGTGAAATGAATGAGCCTCTCCAACCCAAGGTCTATGAGAGCCTCCCCAGCTTTTCAAATGTAAATACTCCCTCCTAAGTTTCTTCCCTGTGTCTGTGACTCCTAAACACCCAAGCAAAATGGAGACCTCTTATTCCCCACTCTTTCTCTTCCCAACACTCCATCTCTCCTGTTTGCTCTGAACAACGCTTACTCTTTGCCTTCTTCCTTTCTCTCAATACACTGGTACATAGAAACATCTGAAATGGCCAATTGGAAGCCAGCCCTTTGTGTGTTCATCCAAGAGTCTATAACAAAGGCCAGGGGCACAACGGAGGACAGCCAGATTGCAAGGGAAGGCACCCAGTCTATCAATAGATTCAAATAGATATTTTATTATATTATATATAGATATTTTATTATTCTCTATATTATTTTTACACATACACATTTTATTTTTATTGACATACTTCTGGGGTATAGTGTGGCATTTCAATACATATGTGCAGTAATGTAATGGCCAGATCAGGGTGACTGGCATACCCATCACCTCAAATGATGACCATTTCTTTGTGTTGGAAATGTATCCTTACTGGTCAGCTGGTCTCGCATCTTGGAGAAAGAAGAGGCCCCAAATTATGGCCTGTTGTATAAAATGAAACTTTGTTTTATTTATCTTAAACTTAACCTTTTTCACCTTAAGGGATACGGACTTTCTCATTCTAGTGTTTTATATATTTGTGAGCATAGTTACATGCATATCACATATGCCTTTCCTGATCTCACAGTCTTCCTCTTTACCTCTTCCCTGGTGTCATCCTCTCCAAATAAAGACAATTTTGCCATCCAGTCCATTCAACAAGCTTTTACCCATCCTGTCCAGTCCTGTGGTAGGCACTGAGGCTGCAAGGTCTTACTTTCCACTAGGTAAGAGGGAATGATCAGTGAGCAAACATGGATTCAGCTAGGTGATGGTGGGAAGTGCTAAGAAGAAAAACAAAGCAGAGGAAGGGAAGAGAGCGTTAGAGAGTAGGAGTGCTTCAGTACTTTCTACTGAGTGTCCGAGGAAGCCTTTTCTGATAAGATGACATTTAGTAAAGAGCTGACTGAAATGAGGAATTGAACTATGTGACTCTGAAGTGACAGGTCTCCAGGCAGTGGGAACTGCAACTACCAAGGCCTTGAGGTAGGAAATCCCTTGTCACCAGTTCCTACTTGCCTTTATCTAACGTTTTCTGATCATGTTTTACTCAAGGATGTGGAGATGAATCCCTTGGGAAACCCACAGTCTGGCAAGGAGAGTTGTCAAGCCAGAAGACAGAGAGAAGCCCAGAAAAAGTGCTGCATGGAGGGTTGCAACACAGTATAGGAAGACACAGCCAGGAGGCATGCAAACACATGCACACACAAAGCCATGTCCTCAAGAAGTAGTACAGATTCCTGGGGTCCCTTTCCTGGGTCACAGAGCATAGCTCAGAGACTACCATTCCGTATGGATAATTTGGACTGGTTTTAGTAATGATAACTATAGCCGCTACGCATTAAGCAACCACATGTCAAGAGGCACGCTAAGACTTGATATACAGAAATAATACTAAAAGCACCTTATATGCTTGAGTGCCTACTATGTGCCAGCAGAGTTCTAAGCACTCTGTTGTCAATGACAACTCCATGCTGCAATAAGGATGAGAGACTCTGCAAAGCCCAGCATCTTGTATATTCACAATCTAAAGGTGGTATCTGTTGAGTGATAGGAAGAGAAAGATAGATACTGGGTCTATTGAGATAAGCCTAAAGCAAAAAGACTGGTCTGCCATTGTGACCTGCATTCCTTCATGCATTCAGAAAAGACTGAGGCAGAGGAACACTGACATGAGAACAAGATGCTATAACAAAATCAAGCTAAAGCTAGCTTTTCAAAGGAAGGCCTCACCTGAAGCTGAAGCTGCTGATCTGGTGTCTGAGACTAAGCTGCCCATGCAGGAAGGCACTGCCTGGAGACAGGTGAAAATGTGAGCATGTAACAACCCAAAGATGGAGTTACAGCTGAATCAGCAAATGCAGATTGCAGTGTGGGCAAACATCTACCTCAGCACACCACATTGGCAGGACTTCCCCCAGTCCTCTCTTTTCATTCTCAGAATGAGTCCTTCAAGTTTAAGGAGATTTTGCAAAGCCAGGAACAGAAATCAGTTCTTCAGACTCCAGGTCTAACTTTTCTACCCTACAGTGCAGTTCATGTGTTCCACACCCTAAACATTCCTCACTAAATGTGTTATTTTATATTTGGCCACATTTGAAATTCATGTCACTTTCCTGCCAACTTGCTGGACCAAAGAGATGGTGGCCCAAAACCATAATTACCACAGAACAAATGATGGAAACAATCTAAATTTCTTCCTCTGTCTTTCCCTCACCCTATTAGCAGTCCTTCCTTTGTGAGCATTGTCCCCCTCCTCTTCTGTCAGATGCACTCCTCCTCTATGACAAGCATTTGGTAAGAGCCTTACCATGATGCTAGGTGGCCATGGGAATGGATTATGGAGGGCCAGGTTATAACAAAAGCAAGAGGGCAACTTTAAACAAATTCTATAAAACAGTCTACTCTCAAATTAATGGCACAGATCTTATTAGCCTCTCAAAGTTCCACTATAGCTTCTCAGATAGGGTGGTACAGGACAGCATCTCAACACTGTGGGTGGTTAAGGTATTCAATAATAATAGTAATTTCTGCTCATAAAGTACTTGAATTCTTAACGCACTCTGTAAATGGAGGCCTAATAAATGCAGTGGTGTGCCCTAGGAGGTCAGCTCTGATGCCCAGAAGTATCCAGAAAGATGACAACAATAGCCAGGACACCTTTGGAGGGAAAGAGAGCGTCCTGTGACTGCACAATCTCCCGTGCCAAACACTAGGCCAAACCCTCTCATACATGAACCTATTGAATCTCTATAACAATCTTGGGCACCTGGGATCTCCACACAAATCTGCCTGACCCTTGAAGCTGCGTTCTCTCTGCCTTGTATTGGATTAGTAAATGTAACTATTTTTAAAAAGCAGAACATAAACTCTCAGGACAAGAAAGATCCCACAATACATACTTGTGTTAGAAAATGTGGATTCTGAATATAGGTTTATGGTTGACCTCTTATGTGATCCTATAACCCCTTGTAAAAATCCCATCTTCTCTCCTGAGACCAAATGTTTCCCTTTTCAAAGGCAAGAAAACGGGGAGTACTTGAAAATGTTGTATAGAAAGTTTTGAGGTGCAGAGTCTCTGGTCCTCCAAATCCTTGCACTCACCTTCCACAGCCTACAGCCCCATGGTACTGAGTTGGGCTCCAAAAGGCCTGCCAAGATGTGCCTCTCCCCTTGCATACCAGCAGACAGGTACTCAGATAGGTAGCCAGTCTCCTGCTGAGTTTGACCAGCCTTGGCAATAGAACCCTACCCAGGAGTCCCCTCTGCTGCCACTTTTCCTTTATCCCTTATGAAACTCAGAGCTATGGCCATCCTCCTCTCTGCTCCTGGAACAGGAATGTGCTGCTGTTTCCACTTTAAGAAACAGGATTTCTTTCCTACAGGGTAACTGGGGTCATCTGGAGCACTTGTGACCACAATAAAGAGGTTGGAGATTAAAGGAGGCTGCGTAGGCAGGACCCCCAAGGCAAAATGGTACAGTAATTAAGCTAAGTCATGACTGAGGCACACAGAAGGATGTGAGGCTGCTGGGGCATAGGCACTGGGGGTAGGAGCTGTGGGAGAGAAAGTGCATGCCTGGGCTAGTCCCATTATGGGGAAAGAATTGATGATGATGAAATTTTGCTTTTACCCCAAGCCTGAGCCCCAACTCTGCCATAACCTCTCCTGAAATTCTTTGCAGCCGGGCACAGTGTAATCTTAGCGGCTTGGGAGGCTGAGACAGGAAGATTACAAGTTCAAAGCCAGCCTCAGCAACAGCAAGGCATTAAGCAACTCAGTGAGACTCTGTCTCTAAATAAAACACAAAATAGGGCTGCGGGTGTGGCTCAATGGTTGAGTGCCCCTGAGTTCAATCCTTAGTACCTCTCTCCCCCCAAATCCTTTGCTAATAGGTCTATCTTCCTCACTAAACATTTGTTAAGAGAATAAATGAAGGAATGAACCAGACAACTAATGAAGAAAATGCTTGCTTGTCCTCCAATTCTTCACTTCTTCCTTCTTATTTCTCACCTGGGCCAAAAGTTTGATAGAAGACATGATAGTAGGTATATCATTTAAGCATTAACTGCCCTCATTTATGGGACCAGGCAACAAATCACAGAGGACTGGGGACAACATCCCTCCCCAGTTCCAGATAATCTCCACCAAAGCCCCTAGACCATCCCTGGTGGCCTCTAATACTCTGGCTGAGTTTCACTGGCAAAGACTTCAGAAGGATCAATACCTTTAATCAGCAACAGAAGTTTTTGCAATAGCTCCCTGCATTTACCTGCTTGCTCTTCTCTCCCTGCTCTCTCAGGACCCTGAATCCAGCATACTACTGTGCCTGAATGAGACACAGGGAATGCGGCATTAGTTTCTCAAGAACAGTGGATATCTGTCCCTCTGGGGAGTCGTAGAATTGACAGCTGACAAGAATGGCCTAGCCGGGCATGGTGGCTCAAGCCTGTAATCCCAGCACTTAGGGAGGCTGAGACAGGAGAATCGTGAGCTCAAAGCCAGCCTCAGCAATGGCGAGGCACTAAGCAACTCAGTGAGACCCTGTCTCTACATAAAACACAAAACAGGGCTGGGGATGTGGCTCAGTGGTTGAGTGCCCCTGAGTTCAATCCCCAGTACCAAAAAAAAAAAAAAAAATGGCCTGGGCATCGACCTATCTGGGTAAGAAGCAGGGCAAGATGGCCTCTGGAGGTCCTGGTGAGTCTGATTCTCATCCAGCGCTACATTCAGCTTGTCCACTCCAAAAACTGCCTCGACACAGACTAGCCAGCATCACAGATGTATTCAGCTGCCCTACTGATGAGAGTTGTGGCTTCTGGGCTGTGGCTCACATACCACCTCTCAGTTGGGCCTGGAAATTTTAGCATCCAGCTATTTCTGAGAAAACGAAGTTTTTCCTATGTATAAACTCTTTAACAGTCATTCCTTAGGCCCCTTGAAATTATGATAGTCGAGCACTGGTCCAACTTCCAACCCCATTTTCTGCCCCATGCTATATAAGAACCGTCAATGTTCACACATTATTCTCTTTATTTCCAAGAGTCAACAAATTGCAAACAAGTTATAAATCACAAATAAAAACTTCTCAGGGAGGATATATTTGCAGAGGCAGAAAGTCAATCCTGGTCAGCCCCCTACCAACAGGGTTCATGGGAGAATCCAAAGAAGGGAAAATTGAAGTTTCTGCCCTCCCATAATTCATCCTTTTATTCAAAGGTAAGAATTACACAAAGGAAAAAACATAAAGTGTTAACAACCCATGAAATAAGAGCTTACATATTTTAGAATCCTAACTCTTCTAGAGTCACAGGAGCTGGAAAAAGTCAGCTGATCTCTTTTTTTTTTTTTTATAATGTCTTTATTTTATTGCTTTGTATGTGGCGCTGAGGATCGAACCCAGGGCCTCACGCATGCGAGGCAAGTGCTCTACCACTGAGCTACAATCCCAGCCCCCTGATCTCATATTTAAATCATTACCTGTGGATGATGAAGAGAGTGTAGAAGATAGAAATATTAAGAGAAATTTCTTCTTTCATACAGCTCAAAGTCTAGTGAGATAGGCAAACATGGACAGACAGACAACTGTAGAACAGTAAAGAGAACCTTATCAAAATGGAGAGAGGACCACAGAAAACAGGGTAAGGGCAGATAATAGAGGTGAGTTCCGACCAAAACAGAAATTTTTGTATAGAATACTGAAGTATCTAAATGTGTTTCAAATGAGAATTTTTTCTGGAACATTTGACTTTCTTTCTTTATTCTAATCAGTTATACATGACAGCAGAATGCTCTTTGGTTCATTGTACACAAGTGAAGCACAATTTTTCACTTCTCTGGTTGTATACAAAGTAGGATCATACCATTCATGCAATCATACATGTACCTAGGGTAATGATGTCCATCACATTCCACCATCTTTTCTATCCCCATACCCCTTCCCTCCCATCCCTCCCCTTTGGCCAATCCAAAGTTCCTCCACTCATCACATGCCCTCTCTCCCCATTATGGATTAGTATCCACTTATCAGAGAAAACATTTGGCCTTTTGTTTTTTGGAATTGGCTTACTTAGCTTAGCATGATATTCTCCAACTCCATCATTTACCCACAAATGCCATAATTTTATTCTCTTTTGTTGCTAAGTAATATTCCTTTGTGTACATATACCAGTTTTTTCATCTATTCATCTATCGAAGGGCATCTAGGTTGGTTCCACAGTTTGGCTATTGTGAATTGTGCTGCTATAAACATTGATGTGGCTGTGTCACTGTAGCATGCTGTTTTATGTCCTTTGGGCATAGACCAAGGAGTGGGATAGCTGGGTCAAATGGTGGTTCCATTCCAAGTTTCCTAAGGAATCTCCATACTGCTTTTCAGATTGGCTGCACCAATCTGCAATCTCACCAGCAATGTACAAGTGTGCCTTTTCCCCTACGTCCTTGTCAGCACTTATTATTGCTTGTATTCTTGATAATTGCCATTCTGACTGGAGTGAGATGAAATCTCAGTCAGTAGTTTTGATTTGCATTTCTCTAATCACTAAAGATGTTGAATATTTTTTATGTTTGTTGATCGATTATATATCTTCTGAGAAGTGTCTGTTCAGTTCCTTAGCCCATTTATTGATGGGGTTGTTTGTTTGTTTGTTTGTTTGATGTTAATTTTTTTAGTTCTTTATATATCCTGGAGATTAGTGCTCTATCTCATGTGTATGTGGCAAAAATTTGTTCCCAAAATGTAGGCTCTCTCTTCACCTAATTCATTGTTTTGTTTTGTTTTTTCTTTTTGCTTGAGAGGAAGCTTTTTAGTTTGAATCCATCTCATTTATTGATTGTTGATTTTATTTTTTGCACTTCAATTGAGTAGAATTGTAACAGATTGAGATCAGGAGGACAGGCTCTAGGAGGAAAAGTCAGTATGAATAAAAAGAAAGAAGGGAGCCAGGGATAGTATGCACACCTGTAATTCGAGCTACCTGGGAGACTGAGGCAGAGGATCACAAGTTTGAGGCCCACTTTGGCAACTTAGTGAGACCCTGTCTTCAAATAAAAAATAAAAAAGAGTTGGAATGTGGCTCAGTAATAGAATGTCCCTGGGTTCGATTTCCAGTACTGCAAAAAGAAAAAAGAAAAAACACAGAAAGGGGAAGTGCAGAGTTTAGTTCGAGAACATAAACAAGTCCCATGTGTTGGGAAGAAGTAAGCATACATAAAACTGAATAGATCTGCTTTTCATGAAAGGCCTTGAATAGTGTGTTAAGAATTTTGGACTTTTGGAAAACAATAACTCTTTACTCTTATCAAAAATGGTAGCACTTCTTGAGCATAGAGAATTGTTCTACTAGTGTAAAAAAAATAAATGAGAAAGGAAGATTGCAGACAGAAAGATCTCTTGATAGTTACACAATAGTCCTAGCGTACAGGAATGAGGATCTCTTCTGAGCAGTAGCAGAAACAGAAAGAAGAGACGAGAAACAAGTTGGTACAGAATCTCAGCATGCAGAGGGACCTCAGGAGCACAGACCTGCAAGGGTGGAAATCATCCAGTTCATCCAGCTGTCACTTCAGACTCCTCTCTCATCTTATAGATAAGGAGGGAAATCAAGTCACAAAGCTGAAATCTCTTTCCCACGTTCACAATGAAAGCGCACGTAGGGCTCTGATGAGAAATCAGGGCTTCCGGTTCTCAGTCCAAGGGCTCTCTGATGCAACAGGGGGGGGGTCCAGGGAAGGTAACAGGAAAATCAGGACACCTGACCATTCTCCAAGGGGAGCAGGCAAATACCTGAACATGAGCTTCCACATACTAGATTTTCCAAATGCACCGGTTCTCATCCGGATGTAGTTGGCCCAGGGGGTGGCAGGTGGGAGTGGGACAACTGAAAATTTTGATCAAATTAATCAGCTAATAATACCTAAAATACAATGAAAACTTCACAGATTACAAAGCACATTTACCTATCTTCACCACTCCCAATTTCCCTCAGGACAACATTCATCCCTTTGATCAACAAATCTTTATCAGTTGCTTACTACTGTAGGTGCTTTGGTAGTTTCTGGGTTATAAGGTTGTGCAAGACCCCTAGAAGGTGCAGAACAACAGCTTTAACTCCATATCTCTTACCTTTGCTGCATCTCAGCCAGTCAGGCCTAGCCTGTTGGCATTCTCAAGTCAATGCCTTTAAATCACTGTCCCTTTCCATCTTAACTCAAAACAATTTGGCAGTTCTTCAAGAGTTACCCTGTGACCCAGCAACTCCATTCCTAAGTGAAGAAAACTCAAAACATATAACCACACAAAAACTTGTACACAAGCTCGACACAGTGGCTCACGCCTGTAATCCTAGCACTTTGGGAGGCTGAGACAGGAGAATCGCGAGTTCAAAGCCAGCCTCAGCAGTGGTGAGGCGCTAAGCAACTCAGTGAGACCCTGTCTCTAAATAAAACACAAAAATAGGGCTGGGGATGTGGCTCAGTGGTTGAGTGGCCCTGAGTTCAATCCCTGACACCAAAAAAACAAAAAACTTTTTTTTTGTACACAAACGTTCATAGTATCCTTATTCATTTATTATTTTTTTGATACCGAGGATTCAACTCATGAGCAATTAAGCACTGAGCCACATCCTCAGCCCTATTTTTGTTTTTTATTTAGAGACAGGGTCTCACAGAGTTGCTTAGCGGCTCACCGTTGCTGAGACTGGCTTAGAACTCGCGATCCTCCTGTCTCAGCCTCCCGAGTTGCTGGGATTACAGGTGTGAGCCACTGCGCCTGGCAGCATCATTATTCATAGTAGTCAAAAGGTGAAGCCAAGCACCCCTGTAATCCCAGTGATTTGGGAGGCCGAAGCAGGAGGATCACAAGTTCAAGGCCAGCCTCATCAACCTAGCAAGGCCCTCAGCAGTTTAGCAAAACACTGTCTCAAAATACATAAATAAATAAAAAAGGCTGGGGATGTGGCTCAGTGGTTAAGTGCTTCTGGGTTTAATCCCCAATACCAAAAAAAAAAAAAGGATAAGCATCAGAAATACCCATCAATGGATGAATAGATAAACAAAATGTGGTATAATCATATAATAAAACACTATTTTTAGACACAAAAAGGAATGAAGTAAGGCTGGGGCTGTAGCTCAGTGGTAGAGCGCTTGCCTAGCATGCATGAGGAACTGGGTTCAATCCTCAGCACCACATATAAATAATAAATGAATAAAATAAAGATCCATCAACAACTAAAAAAATTTTTTTTTAAAAAGGAATGAAGTAGTAATACATGCTACAACAAACATAGGTCAACCCTGAAAACATTATGCTAAGTAAAAAAGTCAGTCAAAGCACCACAAATTGTATGATTTCATTTCTATGAAATGACCAGAATAGATGGTAAATCCATAGAGACAGAAAGTAGTCCAGTGTTTGACAGGAACTGAGAGAGGGCAGAGTCGAGGATGACTTCTAATGGGCACAGAATGCCTTCTAGAGGGACAAAAGTGTTCTAAATAGATTTTGGGGATGGCTGCACAATGCTAAAAATATTGAATCTTACACTTTACGTGGGTGAATTGTATGGTATATGAAATCATCTCAATAAAGCTCTTTAGCAAAAAGGCTATGAAAAAAATTCATAAACCTGATCTGAATGATTCAAATCTGCCACTTTCCTCTAATAAATAAATTTATCTATTTATTGGTGCCAAGGATTGAACCCAGGACCTGGTGCATGCTAGGTAAATGCTCTACTACTGAGCCACATCCCAGCCCTCATCCACTTTAAAGATATCTTTTATTGGTCTGTAGTACTACTAACCATGCTTTAGAAATTACCCATAATCCCGGCAGTAGTGACTTCTGATACATTTTAGCTCATTTCACTTGGAAGAAAGATATGGCCTGAGACATTGGCAAGAGAGGGATAGTGGATTCTTTTATCCAAAAACAGAATTCTATAGAAGAGACTTGGCCATATATTGGACTTGAGGACCATATACCCAGACTAAAACCTATGCCCTAGACTGTCCCCTGTCCTCCCCTCCAAACCCCAAGCCTTCTTCATTTGGCTCAGAACATTTTTTCTGACAAGGCTAAAATATAGCTGAGGCTAGTGTTACCTTCAAAAACCACTGACGCCTACAGATGTCATTAATAGAGAAATGGTCTGTAATTAAGAAGAGGGAAATTTACCTGCAAGGAAAGATTTTAAAATGAGAACTCATTTGTGCAGATAATAAATGACCTTTCAATATCAAGAAATCTGAAAATTTATGTCTATTAATTAGTCCCACTCCTCTCCTGGGGAAGGTGTTGTTCATTTGCCTGGTGTGCAACTTATCCACCTGCTGAATTTCAAAGGCCTAGCAGAAACGAAGTAACTGCCCCAGCACTACTCAGGGGACCTTTCCCTGGAAGCACAGCCATCTGCTGAATCCTGTGAGTTTCTTTGCACTAAAGAGGCACCAAACACCGCAATAGAAGAAAAAAGGAAGTCTGAGAGTTCCATGGTAATTATTCATAATGCTTTAACCAAAATACAACAAGGAAACACTCTGCAACCTCTATAAGCTCAAAATTGTACCTGTCACATTCATTATGCATCTCTTCATCTCAAGGTAAATGAATAGCAAAGGCTTGCAATGAAGAAGAAAAAACCATATGGACTAAGCAAGTGGATTTTCAGTCTCTTTCCAAACCAATCTCCAAAGCCATCAATTGTAAAAACAGAGGGGAACACCTCCTATGTAGGTTTTGTTTCTTATAAATATAAGCATCTGTCTTGTCTCCCCAAATAGATTACAAGCTTTGTCAGTATTGGGACCATTGAGATATGGAGAAGCATAGGAAAATAATAAATATTTGACTAGCTAAGTGTCAGGACATTCTCATTTCCAGGATGGATTCCTTCATGGCATGCCATTAGGAAATTACTTTGTTCTTATTTATTTCAGTCTATGTGGAAAGCTATTTCTCTAGTTGAGGAATAGGCAATTACCAGCTGTATTCCAAAAGAGACAGTGTAACATAGGGGCTGTGAATAAGAGCTTTGGAATGAGGAAAAGATGGGTTCCAACCTCACTCAGGCAGTTGCAAGTTGTGTGACTGACCCTGAATAAATTATCTATTCCTTAGCTTCCTTGTTTGGATAATGAAGTTAATACTTCCTTCTTCATGGGTTGTTCTGCAAATTAAACAGGATAACATATATAAAATTCTTGACATATATAAAACATAGAGCTTAGCACACATAAGACCTTAATAAAATGTAGCTTAGAAACCTCTTGCCTTGGAGACCAAAAAGACCCTACTCCAACATGACTGTATTCAAAGTATCAAAACACACTGAAAAACAACAAAGAAAAAGAGTGTATATACTCGTACAGTTTACAGGTGCTAATGAAGTAACACAGCAGCCATAATTGCTTTCTCCATTTCCTACAGAGAAAGACTGAGAAGCACAAAGTCCTGAGGCTTCATCAAATTTGTGAATAGAGCAAAATTAAAATATTACGTCTAACGCCCCTACTAATCTTGACTGGAATCACTGAATCTTAGAATGTTATTGCCAAAAGAAAACTCCAACCCTCTCCTTTTATGAAGAAATTCAAGGCCAAGAAGTTAAGTGATTTGCCCAAAATTATCCAGTTTGTTCCCTGATTCCTTCAAAACAGTGCATATAAGAAACATGCATATTATTTCTAGCCACTGCAGCTTCCTCTTCTTCCTTGTAATCAATGTCCCTCTACCCTAACAATGACAATCAGATTTGAACCACTAAGAATGATCTTGTGTGTAGTCAACCTCCCAGTGAGATCAAAAACTCTTTAAGAACAGTTTGTCTCTTATCTCAGTGCCTACCAAAGGGATTCTCATGCTCATAAATACCCATTTATTAACTGATTGGCTGGTCAACATAGTTCTCTGTGTTGCATCCAACCCACACCTCTCCTCAAGAAGTGCAGCCCAGACAACTCCGCAGAAGCAGCAAAGTTTATTGAGGAAATAGGCACACAGACCAATCAATTGGGGTCAGCTCTCCTTTCCTTCAGAGAGTGACCTCAAAATGAGCGTTTCAGAGGTTATTATAGGATGGGCGAGTTACATGACTTGGGAAAACAGGATTTGGCAAATATTCAACCTATAGTTAGTTATTTATAGTTCAACTGTGATGGCGCCTCCTATGTCCCCTTTCAGTTCCTGGAACTTTAGGTTACTGGCCAGGGGGTCTGGCAGCTTGTGGTTTGGCCCCATTCATGAGAAGCAAGTATAGCAAAGCATTAATCGCAGAAGCATAAAAAGCAGGTTAACAGATATGTGCAGGCCTGAGCCAGAGTGACTCCATTTTGAGTTTGGATTTTACATTCCTCCCTTTTCTAGCGAATGGAGTCAAAACTTTGACTCATCATCATCTATAGGGAGGGGGTTATAGTGGGACCAGAGTACCATGGGTTTAACAGCACTAATTCTTTGTTTTATATAGTTAACCAGACAGTTAATAATGCAGGGGCCAATTAATCTCTTTCCCTTAAATTTTCTCAGACCAGAGCTAATGTGTCCCTAATGATTCTCCTGATTGGTTTGCGTAGAAGCAACAAGTTTCCCCTATGGCTACACACAAACCTCCCTCCTTCACGAAAAGTAAGTCAAGGACTCTGTGGTTCTGGAGGGCTACTTCTGCTAAGGAATCCACCTGTTGTTCAAATTGAAAAATAGAAGACTCTAAGTGCCCTAAGTCTAGGTCTACTTGTTGGCTGAGGCTTTTGAAATTTTGATTACCGACAATAAGGGAAGTTGTGCCTAAGGCAGTGGATCCTGCTAATCCTAGTCCCACTAACAAGGGTACAAGTACTGGGACATCTCATTTTACCCTGTTTGTAGGTGAACTCTTTTTTTGGGGGGGGGGAGGACTGGGGATTGAACTCAACCACTGAGCCACATCCCCAGACCTATTTTGTATTTTATGTACAGACAGGGTCTCACTGAGGTGCTTAGTGCCTTGCCATTGCTGAGGCTGGCTTTGAACTCACGATTCTCCTGTCTCAGCCTCCCAAAGTGCTGGGATTACAGGCTTGAGCCACCGCACCTGGCTGTAGGTGAACTCTTAAGAAGATGTTCACAGCCTGCATCTCCTCCATAACAATATATTTGTGGCAAAATGTGTACTAGAACACAAAGTTCCCTTGACCCATCATTTTTAAAATACCAAGCATTGATGCAGGGAGTAATATCAGAAGTACAAGCAAACAAAATAAAAGGAGGGGCCTTGAAAACATAACTGTGGGAAACTGAAGCAGAAAAGGTGTCATTAGGAGTGACACTGTATGCGCAAGACTGAGTATATGATGAATCAGCTAACATAAAGCTGGAGGATTTTAAGCCATGGGCCTTGACCTTGTAAATTCCCCAGGGTTAGGACACTTACATTTGGTTTCCTTCGGGTCCAAGGGGGCTTAGGATTGAGGCACATCCAGCAATCCTGTGTAATGTTAGGTGGGGTTTGATTAAGGAATGAGTGCATGGATCCATAATCATTTGTACCTGACAAATTTGGTACTTTCCATGAACATTTATAATTGACAAATCTCTGGGTTCAGCACACGGTCATAAGGAACTGAAATGGATGCCTTAGCTAAGATGGAGTC
>CM053400.1:97746798-97775357 GCA_028644305.1 Xerus rutilus | reverse complement strand
CCGCAGATGAAAAATCACTCACACACACACACACAGAACAAGGCAAGAGAGTTTTTTTATTGAACTCAGGTCCCTCTTTATATATGTTAAGAGGCCCTTTGTCCTCAAAGGGCTATGGGGTGCATAGGGTGTGACTATTCTATTAGCATCCGCTACAGGGTGCATAGGGTGTGACTATTCTTTTAGCATCCAGTGACTATGCTATTAGCATCCTGTGGCTACTCACAGGAATGTGGAACTTGTTACAAGATGGAACTATGGCCAAAGCTATATGATTGACAAACCTGATATTTGTTGCACATTGTGTACTGTGTATGTGCCCAGGCCAGCTCTCTCTCACACACTCTCATATCCATTGCAACATTATTCCCAATAGCCAAGAGTTGGAACCCCGAGTGTCAGTTGGTGAATGAATAAAGAAATGGTGATTTGTGCATGTGTGTTTGTGTGTGTGTGATGGAATATTATTTAGCCACAAAGAAAAAAAAATCTGCCACTCATAACAACATGAATGAAAATTGAGGGTATGATGTTAAGGGAAAGAAGTCAGACAGAGAAAGATTGTATGATCTCACCTCTAAAAAGTTGAAGTCATAGAAACAGGGAATAGAATTGTGGCTGCCGGAAGCTAAGGGCCTGGGGAAAGAGGAGACGTTGATCAAAGGGTAAAAACTTTCAGTAATATGATGAATAAGTTACGAAAAGCTAATGTACAGCATGGTTATGATAGTTCATGGTATTGAATTGTATACTTGAAATTTGCTAACGGCATAGATCTGAGCTGTCTTCATCATGAGAAAATGGTAACTCTATGAGGTAATAAATATGCTAAACAACTTCGTAGTTGTAGTCATTTTACAGTACACCTGTGTATCAAGTCATCACACAGCACACCTTAAATTTTTATGATTTTACTTGTCAATATACTGTAATAAAGCTTGAAATTTTATTAAAATAAAATAAACCAAAAACAAACAGTAGCATTCTGAGAGAGAGAGAGAGAGAGAGTGCACTCAAGCACTAGACTAGTCAGAAAACTTGAGCTTCATTCCCGTTGCCATTATTAATTCCACATCTCATCTTGGGTCATTTATGTCCTCAGACTGTGCTCCAGTTTTCTCAACCTTAAAATGAGAAATTGGCATAATACAATTTATAATATCTGGAGCAGTAAATATTCTAGAGGCTGAAAAACACCTTGAATGCAAACTGAAGAAAAATATTCCATGGGGTTCTAATGCCACCTACTGGTCATCAGAGTCCTAATGTCTTTAAAAAATGTCTTGACAAAATGACAAGCACAGCTGGAAAGGAAACAGGTCACAGTATGGCGCTCTCCGCCCAGTGAACAAGCAAGGCTTCTATGGATTGTTGCCAGTTTCTCTTGAAACCACTACTGATGTGAAAAGAGACACATGCTGGTTCCTGCCTGGTTGGATGTCCCTGGTAACTGCTTTTGTAATGTGTATGATCTTTTGCTTTGGTTTTTGGGGGTTTTGTTTTTTGTTTTTGTTTTTGTTCTGTATCACTGTCCCCAAACCAATACTGCCAGAATTTGCTCTAGCCTTGATTGCCCCTGAATGAGACAAATATGTTTCAAGCTCATTCAGTAAATTCAGTCTACTTAATAGTTGTTAAGCATTGCACTAGATTCCCTGTGTAGTTTACTGTGGAGTTAAGAGCAGCAGATTGAAATACAAAAGAAGTGGGTTCCAATATTTGTCCAAACATCTAATTTCCTACATGATTTGAGCCTTGGTTTCTTATTTTAAAATTTGGATAATATCTAATATCTTCTTCCTCAAGTGTCTATAAGAATTTGTGGACTGGCTGGTATGATGTCTGGCAAATCCTTTGTATTACAGAACTGTGAAGACACAGCTCATGCCCTAAAAGAGCTTGTCACAGGTAGAGGCAGCGGCTAACGTGTGCATATAATGGTGATTCGGTGTAACAATATTTGTTGATCACCCCATGAACACCAAGGGCTGTAACAGATGGTATTAAGGCCCTAAAAAGAGTGTGCATAGAAGTTCAAAGGAAGAGTGGATCACATTGTGTGGAGCAAAATAAGTGTCTTCATAGTAAAGGAGGCAACCGTCCTGGACATTACTGAATGATAAGGAGTTAAATGACAGATGAATTTCTTCCATCAGTACTATATTGATCCCAAATCCGATTTTGAATTTTATCTCTGTAAAACCATCCCCCACTCCTGCCTTAGTCATTTATTTTCCCACTCTACCTCTCTGCTTCTACCCTCCTCGATCCTTTATTGGGACATTCTAATTCATTCTGCTTATTTTAAAATTCATAATTTGAAAGTGTGTTTTTTCATACTGGTTCACAGACTCTCTAAAGCCAAGAAAATCATTGATCTTATTTATTTTTTAAAGCCCAACAATGCAATGCCTACCAACAGCAGCAGCATCTTACGTATGTATAACATTAAGGCTGCAGTTAAACAATCTCCAATTTATTCATTCATTCAACAAACACTGATGATAATTTTCTGGATACTTTGCTGGGCACTAGTGGTACAGAGGCAGGTGTCTGCCATCAGAGACTCACAATCCCTAAGGCAGGAAAACAATCCCAATCCCATGTGATCAGTCTAAAAGAAGAAAACAATTGTTACTAACTTCCCCTGAGCATTGGGTGTAAGCCAAGTACAGTATTGAAAAGCCACATGATGGCTGGGCACAGTGGCATAAGCCTGTAATCCCAGCAATTAGGGAGGCTGAGACAGAAGAATCCTGAGTTCAAAGCCAGCCTCTGCAACAGCGAGGGGCTAAGCAACTCAGTGAGACCCTGTCTCTACATAAAACACAAAATAGGGCTGGGGATGTGGCTCAGTGGTAGAGTACCCCTGAGTTCAATCCCCGGTACCAAAAAAGAAAAAAGAAAAGCCACATGATGCCACCTTATTGTGTGTGAACCTCATGAACCCCAATAAGTTATGGAGGGTTTTAAAAAATCATCTCCCATTCTTCAGATGAGAAAACAGGGGCACAGATTCAATAATTTACCTAAAGTCATACATCTAGTAAGGAGCAGAAACAAAGTGCAAATCTGTATCTGACTTTAGGAGTCCATGTTTTCAAATCACTTTATTCCCTCCTAGTGAGAACGGCCTACCTGATAGACATTGCAATCCATGGACCCAATGCATGAATCAATCCACGTCTTGGCTAGAACAGCTAGCTATACGTGATGGGATGCACAAACATGAATCAAACCATCCCTGCTCTCACAGAGTTCACATCCTACAGAGAGGTGGTACTCATAAGCCAACCTCTCTACTACTGTCCTAGGTCTATAATCAAACTCAAGGTCCAGGGGAAGAAAAGGTTACGTCTGATGGGGGAATACTAGTAAGAATCCTGCTGAAAGAAGCATTCAGCCTGAGCCTTTAAGGATGAGTCATCTTTAGAAAGGCAAATGTGGGTGAGGAGGTGGAATGGTCACCAGGTTCAACCTGCAGTAGGTCTAAGAAATCTGAACAAGGTTTTTCAATGATTGTAATTGTAATAGAATAGCAGCATACTGGTTGCTTGAGGAAGAAATAAATCAGGCTAACAATTTCAGGTTAAAGTAACAGAAGTAGTGTCCAGACAGGAAGGAAATAGAACTCTGTGCTCTACCACCCCTTGGTCCAGACATTATGAGGGACATTGCAGCCTAAAGTTCTTTCAGAAGAGTAATAGATTCCTCTCCTAGGGAAGACATACAGGGCATTAGAGATATTGGTAAGTACTTGAAGGCTGCCACATAGAATAAAAAGCCATTCTAAATTGCTCCAGAGAGTAGGACTACAGCCAAGAGTCCAATTTAAAAGGTTTTACCAATGTTAGGAGAAATATCTTTATATTTGTAATAGCCTCAAAACAAAGTCCACTCTTCCAGGAGATAGAGATTTTCTCATTGCTAACTCTGCTTAAGAAGAGGCTGCATGACCACCAGTCAGGGTTGCCCCAGAGGGACTTTGCAATGGATGGGATTTGAGTTAAATGATATCTGAGTTGACTAGGTGACCCACCTCTATGATTCTATGGCTTAAAGGGATCATTCAGTACGACCTCCCACAGAACCCAGAAATCTCTACCTGGGCATCTTTACCAAATGACCAGACTCTAAGTTCCTGCCAGAGTCTGATTTTAAAATAATAAAGCTCTGAGGTATGTTCACTCATGTGCCTTACCCCTACCTTTGGTGTAGCCAAGTGAGAAATTAAAGAGGAAGCCACACTTCAATTCATTCCCTTACTATGTCCAAGCAGAGCACTCAGGAGCTTGTGAATCACAGCACAGTTGCTCTCCAGACAGGACCAATGGTCTGTGCAGCCACTGCTCCTTTATTCACTCTGAAAAAAAAGCAGAGTGAGAGAAGAGTGTCTACACACACATTCAGGTGCCCTTGCACAAGCAACTCACTGTAGATCTAGATTCTGTGAATTCAGTCAGGCTCTTTCATGAAATATCCACACTTACAATGTCATCAGTCTCCTCAGAGTTTGTACCACAAACTTACAAACCAATATGACCTAATTCTTCTCTCCATGTTCTTTTTTTTTGGGGGGGGGGGTACAGGGGATTGAACTCAGGGGTACTCGACCACTGAGCCACATTCCCAGCCCTATTTTGTGTTTTATGTAGAGACAGGGTCTCACTGAGTTGCTTAGCTCCTCGCCATTGCTGAAGCTGGCTTTGAACTCACGATTCTCCTGTCTCAGCCTCTCAAAGTGCTGGGATTACAGGCGTGTGCCACCGTGCCCGGCTTCTCCATGTTTTTAAGGTCAAAGGAAGGGCCCTTTATTTTTAGAAAACACCCTCCCAAGCAAAGTAGAAATTTCCAGAAGATTAGGAGTCACATTCTGGAGATACAAGAGAAGACAGCTTGAAGTAAGATTTTATAAACTATCAAAGACCCCTCACCATTAGGTTTTATTCCCTTTGAAAGAAAAACAAAGTCAGAAAGCTAAAAAGTCATCTATCCTTGGGAATGAATAAGCATTTTCACTATGGTTTGATTAAATAAACTCTTACCAGGAAACTAAAGTAAGGAAAAGAATTAAATTTCTTGGCCTACTGGGACTCTACCAGCTCCAAATACTGTGGTCATTAATGAGTAAACTTTATTCATTATACATTTACTCATTTATTCATTCAACAAATATTGAGTGCCTGCTATGTTCCAAAAAACCATCAAGATACCAGGGATAGAGCAATTTTTTAAATAAACCCAAAATATGTACATATATGGTTCTTATGGAGTCTACTCCCTAATTATAAGATAGTAGGGCGTGGTGGTGCACACGTGTAATTCCAGCAGCTTGGGAGGCTGAGGCAGCTCAAAGCCAGCCTCAGCAATTTAATGAGGTCCTGAGCAACTTGGCAAGATCCTGCCTCAAAATAAAATATAAAAAAGAACTGGGAGAGGGCTGGGATTGTAGCTCAGCGGTAGAGCGCTTGCCTCGCATGCGTGAGGCCCTGGGTTCGATCCTCAGCACCATGTACAAAGCAATAAAATAAAGACACTGTGTCCATCTACAACTAAAAAAATATTTAAAAAAAAAAAAAAAAAAAGAACTGGGAGCCAGGTGCGGTGGCGCAAGCCTGTAATCCCAGCACTTAGGGAGGCTGAGACAGGAGAATCGCGAGTTCAAAGCCAGCCTCAGCAATGGCGAGGTGCTAAGCAACTCAGTGAGACCCTGTCTCTACATAAAACACAAAATAGAGCTGGGGATGTGGCTCAGTGGTCAAGTACCCCTGAGCTCAATCCCCAGTACCCTCCCCAAAAAGTAGGAAAAAAGTAAAACACATAGTACCTCTGAAAACACCAAGGGCTACAGAGAGAAAAGCAATAATGCAATGTAAAAAAGATAAGGAATGTGGGGGGGGGAGGCTCACAGTTTTAAACAAGGTGGTAAGGACCAGTTTCCTGAGACAGTAACATTAGAGCAAAGACTTGAAGAAGGTAATGAAAAGAAACAAGTAAATATCTGAGAGAACATTCCAAGCAGAAAGGACAACAGCTACAAAGGTCCTAAAGCCAGATGTGTTCAGGGAAGAGTTACAGAGGCAGTAGATACAAAGTGAACAAGGGTGTAGGTCATAGGAGCCTCAGTAAAATGAGATAACTCTCTGGACCCACTAATCATACAGGATCTGGTAGGCTTCGGGACTTTAGATTTTCCTCAGAGCAAAGAGGAGTTCTCTTAAGATGGTTTGGCTTCAATTCCTTTCCATTTTCTGCATACATCTAGAATTTTCTCATGTGTGTTCACAGCCTACAGTTCTGGACTAGGTGATACTGACTCAAACGACATCCCATGATCTGCAAGTTGTCATCTGATTCTTAGTCCTGCTCATAGGTCCAGAAGTCCTGTTACCTGAGACCAACATTGTCAGGGATGCTACACTCAGTTAAGACAACGAGACAACCAAGGTAGTTGTGGCTGCCTAAGAATCACAATAGCTCACAAAGCTAAATGGAATCAAAAGAGAAACACAGTATAGTTTCTGTCTTCAAAAAGTTCATAATCCATTTAGAAAAATGAGCACACACACACATATACACACACTATGGGACGACTGCAAAGCAATCAACTACGAGTATAATATTTAATAATATCACTCTCTGCTATACCTAGGTATAGTTTTTTTCCCCTTTATTGAGGTATTGACAAGTTAAAATTGTATTATTCAAGATGTACAATATAATTTTTTGGTATATATATATATATATACACACTGTTAAATAATTACTACTATCAAGCTAATTAATATATCCATCACCTCACAATTACTTTGTGCGTGTGTTTGTGTGTATGTGATATTGGGAATTGAACCTAGGGCCTTATGTATGTGAGGCAAGCACTCTACCAATGGAGCTATATCCCCAGGCCCTCACAATTACTTTTTTGTAGTAAGAACATGTAAGATCTGCTCTTTTAGCAAACTTCGAAAATACAATACAGTAAGTAGTATTAACTGTATGTACATTAGATCCCCAGAATTGATTCATCCTGAATAACTAAAACTTTGGACTCTTTGACCAATACCTCCCCATATCTCATAGTTCATTGTTGGATATAGAAGTGCAACTGATTTTTGTATGTTGATTCTGTATCCTATAATTTTACCGATTTCACTTATATTTGTTCAGTTTTTTGATGGAGTCTTTAGGGTTTTCTATATATAAAATCATATAATCTGCAAAGATGATTTTACTTCTTCTTTTACACTTTGGATATTGAATTTGATTTGCTAGTATTTTGTTGAGAATTTTTACATCTCTATTCATCAGGGTTATCAACCTGTAATTTTCTTTTTTACACTGACTGCCTCTGTCTATTGATAGAAAACTTAAGCCATTTACACTTATTGATAGGCAAGGATTTACTCTTGCCACTTGTTCATTGTTTTCTTTCTTTGCTAGTTCTCTTGTTTCTCTCTTCTACTTGTCTTTGTTTGTGGTTTTATGTTTGTTCATTTGTTTGCTGTAGTGATATGCTTTGATTCTTTTCTCTTTATTTTTTGTTATCTACCACAGGTTTTTTTCTTTGTGATTATCACAGGCTTATTTGAAACATCTTCTAGTTATTATATCCACTAATTACAATTTAATTTAACTGCATACAAAAACTTTTTATCTTCCCTCAATATTTTATGTCACTGATGTCACCATTTACATCTCTTTGCTTTAAAATTTAAAGAAAAAATTGAAGACCTGAAAAACAATTCCTAGAAGATTGACTTGTCCAGAAAACTATAGCTACACAATGCATTGTGTCTATGATGTTAAAACATGCATTAGACACAAATACAAAAACCATGAAACAAGTTGCCATCATTTTTCAACAACTTGAGCTAAGAACAACATGGATGACTTGAAAAGGATGAGCTTTTTAGTATAAGCACCATTTTTTAAAGGGGCACAAATGGACAAATATGTTCAGTTAACTATGCTAAATAGAACTTTGGGTACTAGATATCAGAGCATTTTGTCATATAGTACTAATATGTATTATAAAAGTGTAGAATATCAAAAGAATAGAACCACCAGCACTGAAGAGCAGCTTTGTCAACAAAGCAATGAAACCCTCAACAGCATGCCTGTCTGCTGTCTGCCATCGAATATACTGGTAACAACTTTGAAGTTAAATAAATGCATAAATAAGAAAGGAAAAAGGGGCTGTAGCCCCTTTTAGTTTCTCTGTTTAAAATCAAACAGAAAACAAACATCAATTCTGTTATATACTGACAGCTTCAAAGTACATCATTTGTACAAGAAAAGGACTAAGGATGAAAATGTGTTTACAGAGATTCAAACATAAGTGCCTGAGAGTACCTCAGCTTTCTGATGAAACATTTTATAATCACTGGAACTAAGCAAAGTTGTAGGATTCTTTGGTACTTTAGGAAATCATTAAGCCAATTCAGTAATAAAGCAAGCTTCTTCTCATCTAGAAGGGGATAAGGCCTACATCAATTTAATTTGTAGAAATAATCTCAGTAGATCTGATGCTCCACATACCTGGAACATGGGTACATTGGGGTGATCTGTAAGAACATCTGCATAGTGTAGGCTCTCGAGTTTGTAAAGCAGTTGATTGCTCGTCATTACATTGGCATGTGCTTTTATCCCTGCCACTACTTCATTCACAGCATACTCCTAGTATTTCCTAGAGATTTCTTGTACTTGGCATAACCCTGTGGAATGAAATCCACACTGTACTTGGCAGGAAGATACAACAGCTGTTTTTGCCTTGTAATTAAATCTTAGTCATCAACAAGCCATGGTTTAAGCTATTCAGGAATCTTTGCTTTAACTCTGTTCATAAATGTTTCCTCATTTTCAACAAGAGGATCTGCCAACTCTTTTCTTCTGAACTGAGGTGCCTCACTGATGGTGGTACTACAACCACCTCCCTTACCAGGTGTTTTGTTTGTTCATTACAATTTTACTTCAACATTTTTCTGTTACAGACAGAATGACTTCTTTCCTGGGGCAGTCCCTCTCATCTTCTCTGCATTTTGTTTCCTGGTTGGCTTTTGAAGTTCTTACTCTTTCTATAGATTGGTGCTCACATACTTGAGTACTCTGCTCTCTGAAAACCATTCATCCCAATTTTATGTGCACCATTTGTAATGTATTAAGCATTTTACTTGTTTATCATTTATGGCAACCATTACATACTTTGCCTCATAAAGAGGTCCATGAAAATACAGCGTTCATTCACCCTGCTGGAATTTAGGATTTGGGCCCTATTTTGGCACCATTGTATGTGAGTCACCACCTCATCCATCTCTCACCATCCCCAACTACTGTCCCCTACTCTCTTTTTCACTCAATTCCATGTCAGATGCACTGTCAGACATCACCCTCTCTATATCCTCGGTCCCACAATTTACATCTTTTTATATTACATCTTCATTAACAAATTATTGTAGCTATAATTTTTAATAATTTGTCCTTTAACTTTTATATTTAAGTTAAAAGTTATTTATGCACCATCATTACAGTATTTAAATATTCTGAATTTGACTATATTCTTGCCTTTACAGTGAGTTTTTTCATACTGACATGTTTCACGTTGTTAGTCAATGTCCTTTCATTTCAATTTTAATTTTAAGAATTCCTTTTTAAATTTCTTGAAGAACATATTTGTAGTGATGAGCTCCTTCAACTTTTTTTTTTTTTAATGTTTATTTTTAGTTGTAGGTGACAGAATATCTTTATTTTATTTTTATGTGGTGCTGAGGATCGAACCCAGTGCCTTATGCGTGCTAGGCGAGCACGCTACCACTGCGCCATAATCCCAGCCCCTCCTTCAACTTTTGTGTAGGAAAGTCTTTATCTGTCCTTCTCTTTCTGAAGAACAGCCTTGCCAAATATAGTGTTTTTGGTTGACAGTTTTGCTTTCACAGTACTTTGAATATATCATCCCATTCTCTCCTAGCCTACAAAGTGTCTGCTGAGAAATGTGCTGACAATCTTATAGAAGTTCCCTTGTATGTAACAATTTGCTTTCTCTTGCTGCTCTAAAAATTCTTTGTCTAACTTTTCAGAATTGATTATAGTATGTCTCAGTAAAAATCTCTTTACCACATGGCATTGTTTGGGCTTCGTGGATTTAGAATGTCATTTCCCCACCAAGTTTTCTGTCATTATTTCTTTAAATAAGCTTTCTTCTCTCATTCTCTTTCATATCTCCTTCTGAGACTCCCAAAATGCATATTCCACATGCAAGTTGAAGAATCAGAGAAACTGGAAGTATGGGTCAGTCCAGACACATCCAAAAGTAATGCTTTTTCAGATTTCTAGGTATCTTTCATTCCAGTCAAACTGACATCCAAAATTAACCAGCATAAATACCAGTGCTAGAAACTACTATTCTGACAGTTTGTTGATATCACACTCTCCCATATATAGCTTTTTACATCCTCACATGTAAATCTCATATCAACCCTTCAAAATCATTATTATTATGAATACCTTATAGGTAAACCAATGAACTTAAGTGGCTTTCCCAAGAGAGTCAAGCTAATAAACATGCAGGAGGGCTGGAATTTGAACCCAGATCTTCAGAGTCAAAACTCAGGATTCTTGCCAGTGTCTCACAACTAGGCCATCTTTGGCATAAAATTAAATGCAAAAGAGAGCATAGAAAGAGGAATAATGAGAATCAGATAAACTTCATCCAATATTCCTTGGAGAAGCAGCTTTGAACTAAATCTTTAGAATGAAATGAACACAGACTGGCATCCTAGAAAAGGACTCTAATCCTGGGCATCAGGATTAGTTTCAGCAGAGACACAGATGAACATCTACCAAATAAAATTCAGGGAAGAGCAAACAGATTAGGTCCTTATAAGAGGCCTAGGGAGGTGTTAGGGAGTAACCAGATTATGTAGGAAAGTAGACCCAACATTATACATTCTTAGTGTCCATAATACCCCTAGATTCTCAACTCTTTTGGAAACTTCTTCAGGTTCTCTCTTATTTTAGCACCTTTGATGAGGCCCTTACAGTTTCTCTCAACCAGAGTCTTCTCAACATTGGCTGCCATTTGTCATCTAGAGAGTTCTAGAACACTGCTGCTGAGGTCCCATTTCTAGGATTTCTAATTTTATAGGTCTGTAGTGTGACTTTGGCTCTCTGCATTCTTAGATGTTCCCCCAAGTGGTTCTAATGCACAACCCAGTATTACACCCTTCCCGCTGGTCAATCTTACCTTTGCTTGAGATTTCAACCACCAAATTCTTCCAGATGGCTTCTAAATTTATATCATAATCCAAGATTTCTGAGTTCCAGACCTCCATGTCTTACTATCCCCTGGACCATTTTACCTAGATGTCTCACAGACATCTCAAACTCAGCATGCTCAAAATGGATATTCTCTTTCTATGTCCCTCTCCCTGTGCAATGGTTTGGAATGTGGTTTGTCTCCACTATAACTCATGCTGGAATTTAATTACCAATGTAATGGTATTGAGAGGTTCTGGGGCCTTTAAATTGTACTTGGGTCATGGGGAGGGTATGTTCTTGAAAGGATTAACCTAGTTTCCAGAACAGTTGGTTAATTATCATGAGAGTAGGTTGGTATAAAGAATCTGGTCCTCTTTTTCCTCTCGTCTCTTTTGCACTTTCCTCCTTGCCCTTCCATCTTCTGGCTTGAGTTGAAGAAGTGCAAGGGCATCATCAGATGCAGTCTCCCAATCTTGAGATGACTTCTCTAAAATGCAAATTTGAGCCGGGCACAGTGGCGCACACCCGTAATCCCAGCACTTTGGGAGGCTGAGACTGGAGGATCGTAAGTTCAAAGCCAGCCTCAGCAACGGCGAGGTGCTAAGCAACTCAGTGAGACCCTGCCTCCACATAAAACAAAATAGGGCTGGGGATGTGGCTCAGTGGTCGAGTACCCCTGAGTTCAATCCTCGGTACCCCTAAAAATAAAACGCAAATCTGATTATGTCAACATTTCCTGCCTAAAATCCTATTGTGGCTGTCCATAGTCTGTAGGATAAAATTTATACTTCTTACTTTTGCCCACAAAACCTTTCATGATCTCCCCTGCTTACTCTCTCAACCTCACCTCTCATCACTCCCTACTCCACACCCTACATTCAACTTGTCCCACAGGATTCAGCCCAAGCCTCACCTCTAAGCTACCCTCCTTGAGCCCACTCTATAGGTGAAGTGCCCCTTCATTGTGCTCCCTTAATACCATCTGTCATAGCCTTTCTTATCCTGGATTACAATAATGAGTTGATCTGAATGACTCCCTGACCACACAGTAATCTCTTAAAGGCTAGGACCCTGTATTATTTCTCTTTACATTCCTGCTTCTTTGCACATCACAAGTGTTTAATTAAGGATTGTTGAACAAATTAAAGAATGAATGAATGGTTGCTGGGGAGGGCCAGCTGTCAAAAAGGGTTGAATAACTGGCTAACAATTATATATTTAGATATAGGTGGTCACTGTAAGCTTCTTAATCAGAAGAGTGGCATAAATTAAAATAGTATTTGAGGAAGAATAATTTGATAATAGATTATATGATATAAATTGGTCACCAGTTGAGGGACACTAGGCAAAATATCCTCATGATCATCAGTTTCTTCATCTAAAAAAAGAAAGGGGGAGGAATATGATTATATGTTGTGCTTACTTCATGTTTGTTGCAAGCATAAATAAAATAAAAATTTTGAAAACTTTCTGAAGCCATAAATCATTGCATGAATGTAATAAATTATAATTATGCAAATAATGAGAGGTATGACTACCAAAGGAATAGTTAGTAAAACCCAAGGCAACAGGACCTTGTAGAAAAGACCACAGGACAAATGACAGCTCCCTGGCTTCACTGTCATATGACCTTCAGCAGATCACTTGGTCTTTCTATGCCTCAACTTCCTCATCAGCAAAATATGGACACCACAGTCATAGGTTTATTATGTTGTTTTTGTATCTCATATAGAGCATGACAAACAGAATACATTTTAAAAATTATAGTTTCCCATCCCTCCTGAGCAACCACTCTACATTTATCCTTGTAATTATTCCAACCCTCTGACACAGGGATCAGAACCCAGAGAATTTGGAGTAAGTGGAGTAAGTGAAGGGTCACACTTACTGCAGTTTGTACTAAATCTTAAGTAGAAAGACAGGTAAGAAACTCTGGGCAATAATCTGAGAACCACAGGGAGATAATGTGCTAAATGACGCATTAGATAAATTAATTACGTCAAAGATTAACAATGAATAGGAGAAGGTAACAAAATAGTTTTGGAACCAAATTTCCAAGCAGGCAGGTCCATGCGAGGAAAGGGACTATATGGTATATGATCTGGGAGTGAGATCAGAGGGTAAGAATCTCTCACCCACATCCCTCCACCCTTGTGGTCATGAGTCACCCTAAGGCCTCAGGCAAGTCCTTCCAAGCTCTGCCTCCATCTGAATTTCATGATAATATAAGCATAGCAGAAAACTGGAATGGTGTGGGCTCCTGACAATACAAAACTGCTGAGATGTTAGATCCTGACTATCTGATACAAAGAATAGCCTGAGAAGCTGGCTGCGGTGGCGCACACCTGTAATCCCAGCACTTTGGGAGGCTGAGACAGGAGAATCGCGAGTTCAAAGCCAGCCTCAGCAAAGGCGAGGTGCTAAGCAACTCAGTGAGACCCTGGCTCTACATAAAACACAAAATAGGGCCGGGGATGTGGCTCAGTGGTCAAGTGCCCCTGAGTTCAATCCCCGGTAGCAAAAAAAAAAAAAAAAGTAGCCTGAGACACCAGTCCCGGATTTCCTGGGTATATGTTAAAAAAAAATGTCAGTGGAGAACAAATATGCCGGAAATGTGCCTGAATTTCAGTAAATAGGTATTCCATAAGGCTTAATGAAGAGAATGTTCTGAATCTTGACACATAATAGAAAAAAGATTTAATGTAGAAATATAAACTGGTCATACCACATATCCCACAATAACAGAAACTATCAAAGGATAAAGGAAAGAAGGACAAAATTCAGCATTCGTAGTGGTTCATAGTCGTTTCAAGGAGGGCAGCGTTCCAAATGAAGTTTAGTGAAAGCAAGGGTCTTGCAGAGGCGCTTAGCCAGTCCCATTCATAGGAATCGCTTCCTGATCTCACCTGTCTCTTCATGGATCTGTTCCCAGGATTTCATATTTAGATGCTATGGGAAGAAAAGAATGTAAAGAAACTTAAAATTCTCTTCTTGCTCTTTTTAAGCTAAAAGTACTTCAAAATTTGTGATCTAATTTGTTCTAGCATACCCTTCTCCCCTAACCCAGAGAGGAAGCAGGAGTCATTATAATTTTATAGGTAGACATGTAGGGCCCAGAGAGTTTAAATGACTCACCTAAGGTCATAGAGAATACCAATTCTGAGCCTGTCCTATAACACAGACCCCCAGGCTCCCAATTTACCACATAGCCAGCCAGAATCTATTAAAAAATTAACAGTTCCTAAAGACACATTCTTATACCCTGATGCTACCTTGTACCAAAAAAAAAGTCTCTATAGTAATTAACTTATGTCCTAACACATACTCTATAATCGAACTCACTTATTACATTACAGTTGGTGTAAAAAGCCAAGACTAAAAATAGAAGTTTAGTTCAAAGGATGTCTGGTTCATTTTCTGGCTTTTGTTACAGGCTCATGCTTAAATGATTTATGCAGTAAGTAAGATATTTTGTTTATGCCTCCTATAAGAGCAAAATGAAGCCCTGTGAGGAGCCACAGAAAGAAGGAACTGTGTGCTGCTGGTCTGAATGGGATATGCTTGGTCACATTTTCTCAGGGATATTCTATAAAATGTCATCACCAGAAGACAGATCAAGGGGAAAGCAGAGTCTGCAAGTGATGCATTTCAGCAATGCTTTATACTAGAGTCCCCCTTTGGAAACTCACAATGTATATTAGAGTTCTTGAAAAGTCCTGTGTCACAAGAATAAAAAACAAATAAGCTATTTCAATTTGCTTAACACCTCAGTTCCTAAATTTAGGTAATATTAGCTTCTGAATACCTAAGATCTCATGACTAGCAACCCTACATGAAGGGTTTAACTAGAAACCCTATATGACGAATAAGAGGATATCATAATGCCATCTCCAAGCCAAAGAGAATTACCTTGAACTTCTCATTAGACTTCTACCCAGCATGATCAGAACTGCCCATCTGTGCCTTCTCTAAATGCCTGGAACTTGGAAACACTTGTCCAGGACCAACTTCTTCCTTTAGAGAATATGGGGAATAAATGGTACAGGAGAAAGGGAGAATCAGAAGATTCTGATGAGTAATGCCTCGCCTCTTTGACTTTTGATTCATCAAATTCTTGACATCAAAACAAAATTCACATGCGAAAGTAAAACACAAAGTTCAAAATATCCGGCTCCCTTCCATATCCCCAAAGGATTACTTCATTGCTCTAAATCTTCATGGTCCCTACATCAACAGATTAGGCCAAAGGAACAGACTCTATCTGGCCAATTCAACAAGATGGAACCCCAACTCAGCCACTGGATGACCTCTGGCAGGCCACTTAACCCCACAGTGTCCCTGTTTCCACACCTGAAAAGCGGAGGTGGCAGCCCTTCTTTCAGGCTGGGCAAGATGGGGAACAACTAATAAAAAGATTGTAAAAACCCTTTGCAATACATTCAGTATCCTGTAAAAGCTTAATAATTATAATCAAGCTGTAGCTAGAAGTCTTCAAAGTCCACACATGACACTCAGCAGTCACTGCCCTGGTATCTGATAACAGGACACTCTCTGCCCCATGGCTTCCTCAGCTGCACAAACTGATCTTGACCAAGTCTGGTTTCTGCACATCAAGTTGTCAAGGGAAAAACATTGCTGCTGGGTCTAATCAGCATCATTTTCATTGAAGACAAGACAATGATACAGCCTCCTGACAATGATCATAAACCTCTGTTCCCCGGGCAGAAGAGGGGACCTCTTTCTTGAGGCTGGCACCTGTTGCAGAGGGCCATCCCACTGTACAGCATGGGTTCCTTCTAACCACATTAAAGGGGACAGAGGTACTTGGTAAAGAAGATATCTCTTGACCGACACTTTCCACATCGCAATATTGTCATTTCTACATAGTCAGCAAAGAATTAAAAGAGTAACATTGAATGACAATAAAGAATCTAAGCATTCAGCCGGCGCAGTGGTGCAAGCCTGTAATCCCAGCACTTAGGGAGGCTGAGACAGGAGAATCGCGAGTTCAAAGCCAGCCTCAGCAATGGCGAGGTGCTAAGCAACTCAGTGAGACCCTGTCTCTACATAAAACACAAAATAGGGCTGGGGATGTGGCTCAGTGGTCAATCTCCAGTAACAAAAAAAAAAAAAAGAATTTAAGCATTCATATTCCAGTTCTACCATTTGCCAACTTCTTTGTCCTCAGGTAAATCACTTAATATCTCAAAGCTTCATTTTCCCCATCTACACAGTAAGAATAATTGTGCTTACTTATATAGAACTGGCATAAAAATTACTTGAAACAACATTTATTACGATACCTGCTAACAGTGATGATGATGACAACGATGATAATGACAACAATGATGATCACAACAAAAAATAGACTCCCACCATTATGTTTTATAGGCCAAAACTCCCCCCATTAGCCTGAAGGTGCAGGACAGAGATATGTCTGGTCCATATTTGAGTTCTCAGTACATGGGCCAGCACTTTCTAAATTTGATTAGAATGAATTGATCAAATTTTGTTGAATAAGCCGGGCACAGTGGTGCAAGCCTGTAATCCCAGCACTTGGGGAGGCTGAGACAGGCGAGGTGCTAAGCAACTCAGTGAGACTCTGTCTCTACATAAAACACAAAATAAGGCTGGTGATGTGGCTCAGTAGTTGAGTACCCCTGAGTTCAATCCTTGGTACTAAAAAAAAAAATTTTTTTTGTTGAATGTACAGGACCAAGAAGAATATAGCAGATGCAGACAAGGCTTTCTCCATGAGCCATGGTTTAATCTGGGTAAAACCAGTCCACCTTATCCTCACCTAAGCTGGTGCCCCTGGCAGTTTTCCTGAGATAAATTCTGCTTATTCAAAGTCCTCATTTGAATAATAATAGCAGAGTAAGCCCAGACTGGCTCGGGTGATACTCTTGGAATTGCTTTTAAGATAGAAATATGAAACCAGCCCCATGGCAAAAAATAATCTTTTCTTCAAACTTTGCTTTTAATCTCCAAAATAAGGCACTGATCAGGCCAATGTAGCAAGAACTAGGATATTAATGTGAATGTCACTACTCTTGCCCTCCCATCTGCTGTTCTGACAATCTAGTCACCCTTTCAATACTCCTGGTAGAATTTTAAAAAGCTAACCTGTGACCTCTCACCTTCTTATGCTTCATTGTGACTTCTCTTCAGTGTTTCTTTTCTACCCTTTTTCTTCCTCCTAATCTCCCCATCAAAAAAAAAAAAAAAAAGACTTCTGAACTCTTATGGGGTTACTTTCTGGTCATGGCATTTGTATATGTTTTTGTATATGACATATAAATACCATACATTCCTTCTTTCAATCATATTTCCTGAGTACTTGCCTAATGGCAAGCACTGGGAATAAATCCACAAACAGAATCTGCTTTCATGGAAGTTGAATCTTACCATACTCAATTTCTTACTAAATTAATGGATAAATGCTTGAAAGGAACATTCTGTTTCTGTAAGGTCAACCTTTGAAAAGACCAAGGAAATATAGCCGTTTGTCAACAAGACAACTCCTCTGTAGTCTGACTAGTCAGCTATCTTTTTTACAAAATATGCCTGGCCTATCCCTTCACCTTGTCTTTCTTCATACTTCCTGGAGTATCTCCATTCTCCTTGACCTGCTAACTCACTCTATCCAGAACAAACCCCATCTGCTCACTGAAACCTTCCCAAACCACTTCACCCAGCAGTGCCCCCTTTTTCCTTTAACTTGTAGAACACTTGTAGATTATAACAGCACTTCGCTATCCTTATTTGAATGCTTAGGATCATATCTTCCAATGTTTACTTCTTTTCACCAAGTGCAGTTCCTAGTTTGGTCTTGATTAGCTGAGTAGCAAGGTACGGTGGACATCCATGGACCATATGAGGATATTTAAATCAATATTCTAGGGCCTGCATTCAGAGATTTTCAAAGAGTTTTTCACCTTGAAAAGCATAAAAAAAAGGAACTCTGATTTTGAAATGTGCTGGCCATGAGATAAACCATTATATTAATATCAGAAAAACTGATTTTTTTCCCTATGAGAAGTTGTAATTATTCCCCATTTGTAACATGTAGATTATGATTCACTTCAAAGATCCAATTTATGCTGCTGAAAGCACTTTTTTTTTTTTTTTTTTTTGTAATTTGGGAAATACTTTCAAAAAATGTAGTTATAGACGGGCTTTTAATGATTCACCCTCTGCCCAAGACTGACAGTCAGCCAGAGTTGGAACGGGCTTGGTGATACCCAAGATGGCAGCATCCACAGCTCTTTTCATCCGCAGATAAAGCATCAAAGAAAAGTATCTGAAAAATTCAAAGTATACATCTGACAGAAAAGTTAAAATGCTAACATGAATGTTTATTGTATGATCATTTTAGTGAGCTTTAAGGCATGAAATTATTTAATTCAAAATACTGTACTGTGTTGTTTAGGAAATAATAATAAGAAAAAAGTCTTGGTTTTTCCCACAGTAAGTCCCTTTGGGTCCATAAAGCATTTATGAAACTCTCTGTTCTACTCTAGGCATTGGTACAAGGCACTGTACAATATTATGCCATAAACATTACAGAATAACAACTATTTGCATAACATTTATATTGCATTAGGTATTATAAGTAATCTAAAAATGAATTAAAGTATATGGGAGGATCTGCATGATTATATGCAAAGACTATGTAACTTAATATAAAGGACTTGAGCATCCTTGGATTTTGTTATTCACAAGGATCTTAGAACCAACCTCTTCCCTTGAATACAAAGGGATAACTATACAAATTAATTACTAATATATAGTCTTCTTTCCAGAATTCGACCTTTCTTATTACAGCATACCCCACTCCAAACCATTTAGAGGTAGGTGAGATGCTTTGTTTTCAGAGCTCCAGCACCATGCCTAGTGTGGAATACAGGACTCAACAAATGCTTGTGGATAGCAACAACAACAAAAGACTTACTTGGGAAGAACCAATAAACACCCAGCCACTTGTCTTCCTCTTCTTTACTAAAGCTTATGAATTCAGTCAGATCCTCACTTGAGGCAAAGGAAGAAGGACCCTGGTTGGTCCTCCCAAAGTTCCTTCGTCCCTACCTTATTTTCCTACCTGAGTTTAGAATGGTTTTGAAGGTGGTAGGTGGAGAGGAAAATTTTAAAGGAGAAGAAAAGAGCACAGGAAAGAAACTGAAAGAATGCTGCTGTCCTGTATAACTAAAAAGAACAAATAAAAAAAGAAGGATGCTGAGAATAGGGAGAAAGTGGAGCTCCAAAGAAGCACTGCACCGATCTGAAGAGGAAGAGTCAGATGAATGCCACGAAACACTCTGAGCATTGATTGACACACAGCCAACTGCTTTGTTCTTCCTCCATCCTTACTTTTGGCACAGGATGGTATTCAAAGTGCTGAAACACCCAAGATTAGAACTCAGTAACTATATCATGACATGAGGAGGTAACTGAATATCTAGGCCTGGAGAAAACATTCTAAGCTAGACTGGCACATGCCTACCTGTGCTCTTTTCTGTATTTGAGAGCCCATGACCTTTACTCCAACAACTCAAAACATGTTTTGCTTGAGCTTCAACCCCTTTATGGTATGCCCTTTTGTCAGGAACAAAACCTCTCTCAAAATTTTTTTTGAAGCTGGACACGGTGGTGCATACCTGTAATCCCAGTATTTTGGGAGGCTGAGACAGGAGAATCACTAGTTTAAAGCCAGCCTCAGCAATGGCGAGGCGCTAAGCAACTTAGTGAGACCCTAAATAAAACACAAAATAGGGCTGGGATGTGGCTCAGTGGTCGAGTGCCCCTGAGTTCAATCCCTAGTACCAAAAAATTTTTTTTATTTCTTTAGGTACACATTCTCTCATCTCATTTCAAAGAATGGCTTATCATTCTACTAGAAACAGAGCTAAGTCCAAGAAGAATATAGAATGTTATAGAGCACCTCTACCCTTGAGAAACTGATCCTTCCTTCATATGACAGCAGGGATTTTTTTTTTTTTTTTTTTTTTTTTTTTGGTACCAGGGATTGAACTCAGAGTTACTTGGCCACTGAGCCACATCCTCAGCCCTATTTTGTGTTTTATGTAGACACAGGGTCTCATTGAGTTGCTTAGCACTTTGCCATTGCTGAGGCTGGCTTTGAACTCATGATTCTCCTGTCTCAGCCTCCCAGAGTGCTGGTATTACAGGAGTGTGCCACCACGCCCAGCTAGGGATCTTTTCTTTAATAATAAATTCCATAAAGTCTTGATGGCTTAGTCAAAAATGCCTGCTTCCATCATTCACATTAAATTATAAAAATTAAATTCATCTGTACCATTCAGGGTGTCTTTTGACAAATCCCAAAGCTCTGTGAAATTGAGGAGCCACTGGTTAGGATATAGATACAATTATAGAACAGAGAAAACCAATAACTTGAAGTCTATGACCAGTTTAATGACAGAAAGCCAGGAACCCTCTGCTACTCTAGGTGACAGTGGGAATGGATTGGAAGGTGGAAGTGCTCTTTCTAGACAGGTGCCAGTCACAGTGCATGACATGACGTAAGATGAAAGCATCTGCTGACTCTCAGAGGTATAATTACTAACAGGGTGGGGGTGTAATTAAAGTAAGGATAATTTACCTTAAAGAAGATAAAAATTAAGAATTATTAATGATCATAATAATTAGCCCTTTATATCTAAGAATCACAAAATGCTTTACAAGCTGTAATTATCACAGCTCCCCTATGAGGAAGGGATTCCTATCTTACAGCTCCTCATTTAACAGAGGGCTGAAGTGGTGGACATAGGAGAAGGCAGAGAGGGGTGGAGTACTGCCTCCTGTCATCTGCCCTGTAAGTGGAGAAATTAGAAAGAGGCCCCAGAAGGGCTGACTCCCATTATGGTGAGTACCCTCATCCTCAAGCCATCATCTAAAGGGATGATCCATTCCAGAGTAAGCAACTCGTCTCATTCTGACCAGTTGGCCACTTGAACTGCCACAGTGCAATAAAATTATAACACATCAGCAAGGATTTTATTAAACACCTAGTAGAAAGAAAAGGTACAGCACCACTTTCAAGGAACATAAAACCTAATTGAGAAGACAAAATAAGCATCCATTAAATAAGAGAAGAACACAAGATTACACACCAACTGACATTAACTAGCACTAGGTTGTATGACGCTGACTGTGCAGGCTGTGGGGGAAAATTTAAGTGGAAGATCATGGTAGGTAAAAGACAAGAAAGGTTTGGGGGAGGAGATGGAATTTGTGTGACTTCAAGTAAACCATGTTAGGCTTTGGCTGAGATGAGATCCCAGGTAAGCCAATGACTAAGAGAAAACAATAGGAAGACTTGAAAGATATAACACGTCATGTCAAAGAAGTCTCTGCCAAAGAAGTGTTTAAAGAACTTACAAAAGAATGTTACTTCTTTCAAAGTCATCTAATGTCATCCTACTTTGGACATTTTCCCAGAGTGTGGATATCCTGGTTCATATTTGGTTCTCAAGAAAGCCATGAGGCTAAATATGACCCTGGTACCTTCTCCATTTTATCTAAATTTTCACTTTGGAGCCTATCCATACAATCACAGGCAGGACCTGGGCCTAGAAAATGCCACAGAATGTCAAATCTTTTATCTTCCTTTTCTGGGTTCTGACAGGAAAACATGGGAAATAAGTCCTTGAATGAAATAAAAATCAGGAAAAACAAATGCTTCCTTAATTCTTTGTTTGTTAATCCATCAGAGACTCACATCCAAAGATTTTGGCACAGAAAAGGTCATGATTGTTGTGATGTTAAAGCATTCAAGTGATACAAATATTTTTCTCTTTTCAATTCTTCTATAATAAAGGGTCCAAGTCTCAAAGCCAGTTACTAGTATAATACTATAGATGTTCTGGACCAACTGATAAGGAAGGATATTTGCAGAATTTCCATTCCTGGACCAATTAATAATATTCTTTGACCTCAATACCAAGTCTTGAAAAGGAAAAATTTTCTGTCTATAAAAATATAGAGATCTTCAAATTATAAAAACACCACTATTTTTCAATGTCACCACATTTCAAGAATTTTCAAGCCGGGCACGGTGGCGCAAGCCTGTAATCCCAGCACTTAGGCTGAGACAGGAGAATTGCGAGTTCAAAGCCAGCCTCAGCAACGGCGAGGCGCTAAGCAACTCAGTGAGACCCTGTCCCTACATAAAACACAAAATAGGGCTGGGGATGTGGCTCAGTGGTCAAGTGCTGCTGAGTTCAATCTCCAGTACCAAAAAAAAAAAAAAAAAAGAATTTTCAGATGACCTTAAAAAAATTAGATTAAAACAAGGACTTGAAATTTTTCTCCAATCTCTGATATTTCACGATCTTTAAAGAAACTAGTAAACAATTGATTTTTCCCATCCAAACATCATGTGAAGAACTCCTAATAAAATGATATTCTTAAATAATTACCCAGTGTAAACTAAAAAAACATTATATAGCAATGAGGGCCACTTCATCAGGAGGATATCAAACATGATTATAGAATTTATCATTTGAATCTATTTACTAATGGACTGAGATGCAGAAAGGAAGAGAGATAAATTTTTTGAGGTTTTTGCAGGTTTTATAATAGTTTCCCTTATACTGTACTGATTTTAGTCGAAAGTCTCTAGGAAAGCTATTATTGGATTTAAGATCTAGCTTCATTCAGAGTGGGAACCTAAGCTGAAGTTCCCCCAAAGGTCACACATAAGCATATAAAAATAGAAGCAGACTTGAGGCAAGCCTTGTGAAGGTAATCTCTTGAAGGGGTAGAGCCCTCTGTAAGATAATGGGGCTCTGTGGTGTTTTGGTTGCTCTGCTCACCATGTACTTAAATCCAAAGATTACAAGAACTGTATAAAACTCTAAACAGAAGAACAAAAGAAGTCTTCAAGCCTCACTAAGAACTGTCACATGAAATTGACTTACTAAGTCTATGAAATAGTGACAGTTCTGACAATTCAGAGAAACCTTCTAAATCACAGACTTCAGTAACAAAGCCCTTAAGGAGGCAGAAAGGAGCCAGGTTTACAATTATTTTTCCCATCTCCTATCACTTCCACCTTCTTCTTAACCCCACATCTGGGATAGCAGAACTAAGAGGGCAAATAAAATTCAACTCTTCTATTATTTGAACCAGACTTCACATTAAAAGAACAGACATCAAGATTTAGGTTCTGTATTTTCACTTGCCACCTAAAGGACCCCAAAGTCTCTTCAAATTCAGAAAATCAAAGCCGTGCGCGGTGGCTCAAGCCTGTAATCTCAGCACTTTGGGAGGCTTAGACAGGAGAATCGCGAGTTCAAAGCCTCAGCAATGGCGAGGTGCTAAGCAACTCAGTGAGACCCTGTCTCTACATAAAACACAAAATAGGGCTGGGGATGTGGCTCAGTGGTCGAGTACCCCTGAGTTCAATCCCCAGTACCCCCCCCAAAAAATTCAGAAAACCAATACTTGCCTCTGTTGAACAAAGGATGAGACAGAAATGCAGAGAAGCCACTGAATCATTTAATAGTCTCCATAAACCTATTATGAACCAAAGTCTCAAGTAGTCTGAAATGTAAGGGTGGGAGTCGTTGACAGCCAGGGATAAAACCTAGTTCCTTACAATAAAACAGCACTAAGATTCACAAATGATCACCAAGGTTGAGAAAGCCCTGATGGCTGTAATAGGCTAGAATGATGGATTACCTTAATATGCTTGCAGGAGAAACAAATTCAAGTGTTTAGATGTCATAATCATTAGTAACTTAGGCTGAGAAGGATGATTCTATCTACAATAATGCATTACATTAGCTCTTTTTCTCTGCGAATATCAATATGCTAATGAGAATAGAAATGAACAAACTTCTAGACCTAAAATTTCTAAGAATGAAATTTCACACTTTGATGTTTTCTTTTTTTTAACTTTTAAAAAAAAATTTTTTTAGTTGTAGATGGACACAAATATCTTTATTTATTCTTATGTAGTGCTAAGGATCAAACCCAGTGTCTCACACATGCGAGGCAAGCACTCTACCACTGAGCTACAACCTCAGCCCTCATGTTTTCTTATAACAGTTTAACAAAAACCTGCTTTAAGGTAACGTACACTCCAAAATAGTCTACTGCAGAGGAAATCCCCAATCTGTAGGAAACCGTTGTCATAAAACCTAAGAAGACAAATGTAAAATGTTTTGCCACTTGCATGTTTTAGAGAAGCAGTTTAACAGTTCCATATCTCTTTCCCATGGTCCTAGAATTGTTTCAGGCAGGGCTTGTGATCATGCCATGGAGAAATTAATTGATTTTCACCATTTTATTTCAAAGATTCTGTTTAATTCTAACCTACAACTTATATCTTTTATATAGTAAATGGCTCAGAGGTTGCTCCTTTGTAATGAAGTCATAGTCAATTATGATTTGGAACACTTAATACCTTTGTTTTATTGTTTAATGTAGTTTTAACAATTAGAGAAAATTAGAAATTCAGCCAAATGTTCTATCCTTTCATGTTAGGTGGGGCCAGTACCCTAGCTGTCAGGAGGCAAGGCCTGTGAACCTCCTGCCAAATAGCTATGTGAGCAAATAGTGAGATAAACAAGCCATTGGTAGGGACAAAGGTGGAGCTAGGCTTGGAATGAATCAGGCCATCCCACAGAGTGGGTGTCTCCTTCCCAAGTTGCTCTCCGGGGCACAATTAAAACCCCTATAAAAGGCTCAGCTCCCAGTTACCCAGTACACTTGCCAGCAGTGTCAGCGAGCACTCAACGTCCTCCTCTGGTAAAGTGGGTAAGTCCCATTCTGTGGGATCATGTTCTTCTGTGTGGTTCTTCATTTGTCTAGCCATTGTAGATGTTGAGGAAAGAGGGCAAGCTTTATGTGCTGCAAGCTTTATGTGCCAGAAAAGGGATCTTACAGTGGTGGCTAGTTCTCATTTACTACAGCCCACCTTATAGTTAGACCCATAACTTGGAGCCATGGCCCTTCTCTCAAGGATCTCAATCCAATACTTTTGCACATCAGGGAAGGATTATGTGTGGCTCTGATGGGGCTTCTTTTCCTAAAAATTGCCATCTCAAAAGTTTGCCAAACCTCTAGTCTCTTTTCATGTCTGTTTTACCTCATATAAGCCATCTTCATATAGTTATGGCATCTAAGGTACTGGAGTTGAAATGTAGATAAAGAAGTCACCTGGAAGAACCACTATGCACACACAGCCAGCAAAACCATCCATGTGTTCTTTTTTTTTTTTTTTTAATTTTTTTAGTTGTAGATGGGCACAATATCTTTATTTATTTATTTACTTTTTAAGTGGTGCTGACGATTGAACCCAGTGCCTCACACATGCAAGGGAAGCGCTCTACCACTGAGCTACAATCCCAGCCCCCATGTGTTCTTTTAACATTGATCTGCTGCTAGCTAATTTTTTGTATTGGTGGGGGGTTTTTTTGTTTTGTTTTGCTGTTGTTGTTGTTGTTGTTTTCAGAGCTGGGGGTCAAACTTTGGGTCTTTGTGCATGCTAGGCATGCACTCTGAGCTATTATACCCCATCCCCTAATGTTTTTTCAAAATGCCAAGATTTGAATGGCTTATTTGGGTTTAACAAGAGTTTACCATAAGACCAGCATCATCTGGTTTTCCAGGCTCAGTTTGGCCAATAGACTCTGCCAATCAGGAAAGACCTCTTAAAATCTTTCAACAAGTGAATATGTGAATATACTTAATATAGCTAAGTTAAGGCAGGTAACATTCACCCCATGTTTTCTGTATTGATGTATCTGAATGTTACAATGCCATTTTTTGACCAAGATGAGGTAGGATTTAATCTTAGAACTGGTGACTTGTGGATTATACTTCTTGATCTCTTATGGACTATAATGTTGGGAAATAATTCCAATTTCATTTTCATTGTTTTATTTGCTACCAAATGTTTGCTGACACATGAACTGTACATGGCTCTACCCACTTTAAGATATACTCAAGTCTTCTTTCATCTTTTGGGTTTCACCTATCCTCTTTGTTCAACTTTAGAAGTCCCTTATGAGTAGCAATATATCAACTTTAAATTCCTGCAGTCTTCACTGTCTGCTCTGAAATATGCTGGAGAGCTTAAAGAGAGAAGGAAAGGATATAGATAATCCAGAACGGATAGACAATGAGAAGTTTGTCATAAGATTATCTGAAGATGATTTCCTGGCTTAGAATTTCTCAGTATCTCTCTTCCTCCTTTTGAATACAATATTCAAGGATAAATATGCTCTGAAAGACTGAAAAGTGGAAATAATTAGTATTTAATAGTAAAAGTATTTAGAGATCTGCCCCTAACAGTGAGAATGAAGCCTCTCAAAAGCAGAAACAGAATTTTGATTCTGGATTATATTTTATTATTCTAGGTTTACTTGAGCTTGAAGGAAGGAAAAAAAATGTCTCCACTTCTGAAAAGCGTCTTCGATATCACTGAAATTTTCAATCAGTATGCCTCACATGGTTGTGATGGAGCAGCACTAAGCAAGAAAGACCTAAAGAATCTCCTTGAAAGAGAATTTGGAGATGTCCTTCGGGTAAGAACTAACAAGAAAAGGAAACCTCTCCATTAATTTAGGAGTATGAATTTTATGCAGGATAGACCAGAGCAAGGAATGATGCCTTATATTCATTTTACACCATGCCAAGTCTACACTATCTCCCTCATTCAGAGTCTGAAGGTACTTAGTTGACATTGGAGCCTGAGTATTAAAGTAGTTGGTAACAAGTAGTTCATGTACTGATGGCACTGTCAATAAGAATGAGCTATTCATGGGACATTGCCACCAAAGATGTCAAATCAAACTAGATTTGGAAGGATTTAAATGTGCCTCTAAGCTTTAAGAACTGAAATCAGCCTGGTCTCTACTAAAATGGTATTGCCATAAGTATTTTAAGTTTTTTGTTTGTTTATCATGATACTGGAAATTGAACCCAGGGCCTTGTGTAAGCTAACTAGATGATTTACAACTAAGCTACATCCCCAGCTCTTCTACAGCTTTATTTTGAGACAGGCTCTTGCTAAGTTGTCCAGGCTGGCCCTGAACTTGTGATCCTACTGCCTCAGCCTACCAAGTACTTGGGATTACAGGCCTGTGCCATCGCAACAGGTTTGTTTTCAAACATGGATTAGAAATCAGATCAGAAGTACTGGCTGTTTCAGACAGAAATGGCTCCTAGAAAGCTTCATAAGTTTCCATGTAATCTCACTCTTGAAGATAAGTACATTCTTATTCATCCAGCTAAAGAGAAGTTGTGTTATTTCAATCAGCAATAAATAATGAGATACGAAAATTGCCAACAAATGTATGCTTTGAAATAAAGTGTCCACATTTTACATGGGGAAATATGTTTTGAGACACACTGGGCATTCTTTCTAATTGCTCTGAATATCTCTAGAGAGTTAGCATAAAATAAGTATGAATAAAATTTTACCGCCTGTAAACAGTACATGGTAAACTTTTTGGCTTTCATCTTTTTCATAGAGACCACATGACCCTGATACAGTGGAGCTGATCCTGGAACTTCTGGATCGCGACTGTAACGGACATGTCGATTTCAATGAATTCCTCCTGCTGGTTTTCAAGGTGGCTCAAGCTTGTTATTATGCTCTTGGCCAGGCCGCAGGGTTAGAGGAGGAGAGGAGAGTCCAGGGTGAAGGGAAGGGGAACCTGTTACAAGATCGCAGGCAAGAAGACCAAAGGAGATTCGAGTCCAGGGACAGACAATTTGATGAAGAACCTGGACACCGACACTGGCAGAAGAGGCAGGTACAGGAGAGGGAGCGCGCTGAAGAAGAGGAGCAAAGAAAGAAGCAAGAGAGACAGGAGCAGCGCGACTGGCAAAGGCAAGAACGGGAAGAGCGCCGTGCAGAGGAAGAGCAGCTGCGGAGACGCAAGAGCCGAGATGCTGAGGAGTATCTTGAAGAACAACAACAAAGGCGAGAGAGGCGGGAGCAGCGCGAGAGTCAAGACGAGCAACTGCAAAGGCGAGAGCGAGAAGAGCAGCGCGAGAGGGTGCTCCAGGAGGAAGATGAGTGGCTACAAAGGCAGAAGCGGCAAGAGTTGAAGAGGGAGCGCCAAGAGGAAGAGAGACAGCTGCAGAGGCGCGAGCAGGAGCTGAGGCGCGAGCAGGAGGAGAGGATCGAGCAGCAGCTGAGGCGCGAGCAGGAGGAGAGGATCGAGCAGCAGCTGAGGCGCGAGCAGGAGGAGGAGAGGCGCGAGCAGCAGCTGAGGCGCGAGCAGGAGGAGAGGCTCCAGCAGCAGCTGAGGCGCGAGCAGGAGGAG
>CM053400.1:97641760-97746298 GCA_028644305.1 Xerus rutilus | reverse complement strand
CAGCAGCTGAGGCGCGAGCAGGAGGAGAAGAGGCGCGAGCAGCAGCTGAGGCGCGAGCAGGAGGAGAGGCGCGAGCAGCAGCTGAGGCGCGAGCAGGAGGAAGAGAGGCGCGAACAGCAGCTGAGGCGCGAGCAGGAGTTGGTGTCTGAAGAGGAGGAGCAGGCAGAGGCCCGGGAGAGGGACGAAAGCCTCACCCAGAGGTGGCAATGGCACCTAGACAGCGAGGCTGAAGCACATCAGAGCAAAGTATACTCCAGGCCTCGCAAGGAGGAGGAGCAGAAACGCCGCAGGGAACTGGAAGAACAGAGGCGTCGCCGAGAGCAGGAGGAGAGGTGGCTCCGGGAGCGTGAGCTGCAACTGAGGGAGCAGGAGGAGGAGCAACGCCGCGACTTCCAACGCCACAGGCAGACGGAGGAAGAGGAAGAGAAGCACCGCCAGAAGCTGTGGACCAGATCCCCATTGCGCGAGCAGCGGGAGAGGCAGCTGAGGGCAGAGGAGCGCCAGGAGCAGGAAAGGCAATATCGGGAGGAAGAGCAGCTGCAGCAGGAGGAGGAGCAGCTGCGGAGGGAAAGGAGGCGCCAGCAGCGGGAGAGGCAATATCGGGAGGAAGAGCAGCTGCAGCAGGAGGAGGAGCAGCTGCGGAGGGAAAGGAGGCGCCAGCAGCGGGAGAGGCAATACCGGGAGGAAGAGCAGTATCTCGAGGACGAGCAGCAGCGGTTCCAGGATGAGGATCAGCGCCGTGATCTGAAATGGCAATGGCAACCAGAAAGAGAAAAGGAAGTTCGTAATAACAAGGTTTTCTCTAAACGCAGAGAGAATGAAGAAAAGATCCGGCAGTTGGATGATTCTCAGGCCTTAGACAGACCTTTCCGGCAGGATCGGAGGTCCCTGCAAGAGGAAGAGGAAGAGGAGAGAGAGCTAGAGCAAGAAAGGAGGCGCCAACAGCAGCGCGACCGGGCATTCCCTGCCGAAGAACAGCTGGAGCGAGAGGAGAAAAAAGCGAAAAGGCAAGACACGAAGTTCCAAGAGGAAGAGCAGCTACTGAGGGAAGAAAGAGAAGAGAAAAGACGAGAGAGAGACCGAAAGTTCCGTGAGGAGGAAGAGCAGCTGAGACAGGAACGCAAGGAAGAGCAGCTGCGACGCCAAGAGCGCGACAGAAAATTCCGCAAAGAGCTCCGCCAGGAAAGAGAGGAGGAGCAACTTAGTCGCCAGGAGCGCGACAGAAGATTCCGCAGAGAACAAGAGCTCCGCCAGGAAAGTGAGGGAGAGCAACTGCGCCGCAAGGAACAGCAGCTGCGCCACCAGGAACGCGAGCAGCAGCTGCGCCGGGAGCGCGACAGAAAATTCCGTCAGGAAGAAGAGCTCCGCCAGGAGCGCGACAGAAAATTCCGGGAGGAAGAAAAGCTCCGCCAGGAAAGAGAGGAGCAGCTGCGTCGCCAGGAGCGCGACAGAAAATTCCGGGAGGAAGAAGAGCTCCGCCAGGAGCGCGACAGAAAATTCCGTCAGGAAGAAGAGCTCCGCCAGGAAAGAGAGGAGGAGAAGCTGCGCCGCCAGGAACGTGACCGAAAATTCCGTGAGGAAGAAGTGCTCCGCCAGGAAAGGGAGGAGGAGCAGCTGCGCTGGCAGGAACAAGACCGTCAGTATCGGGCGGAGGAACAGTTTGCCAAGGAGGAGAATCGTCGTCAGGAACAAGAATTGCGACAAGAAGAGCAGAGACGTCGCCAGGAGCGGGAGAGGAAATTCCAAGAAGAGCAACTCCGCCGCCAGCAGGAGGAGGAGCAGAGGCGCCGTCAAGAGCGCCAAGTCCGGGAGAGACAATCCCGAGAAGACAAGAGTCAGAGGCAGGTCCTGGAGCCAGGCACGCGTCAGTTCGTCAGTGTTCCAGTGCGCTCCAGCCCTCTCTATGAGTACATCCAAGAGCAGAGATCTCAGTACCGCCCTTAAGAGATGCATCCGATATCCCGACACCTGCCAAAGCTTCCAGCAAAAGAAAATGAGAAACACTGGGTACCAAGTAATAACTCACGTGTTTCTGGTTGTGGGAAAACACTCTGATGTTAGAATGTATCTTTTCTCCCAAAATCTTAAGCTATCTTCATTTCATTACTTTGTACTCCTGCCTTTAATTCTTTCTCAGGTAGTTTACTGCATGGTGTCTTTGCTCTTTGGTGCAGATATGGTGTGCATTTTAAAAAACATGTCATTAAAATTGTCTACAGAGTTTTGTTTGAAAAACACATTGATTTATTGCCTTCTAAAGTAACAATACAATCTGAGACTCAAAAGAATTGAGTATTTTTTTAATGGCTGATCATCTGGGGGTTCACATGTTTTTAAGGTTGATTTTTTTTCTTGTGCCTAAATTTTATTAATCTACTGCCAAATAACTTCTTGGGTTTTTATTTTGGTGGCATAATTAACACATATTCCACCAGGTGCCCGAATTTTAGCAACCCTCAAATAATATAGGGAGAGGAACTTGGAGAAAAGCTCCCTGTGGAATCAGCCCCTGTAACTAAAAAGAAATGTCTATTAAGACTAAGTTTAATTTGCAGATTTAGAATTTGGAATTAGATTTATTTAAATATACTTAACTCCACTCAAAACACTTAAGACCTCATGAAACAAAAGCAAGGTGTTTATCAAACAACTTCATAGCTCAAATTTTAAAACTGTATCTGCTGTAGTTTGTAGTGCTCAGCTATTTCCTCAATGATGAATTTGAGAGTATTGCTACTTTGGTTAATGTTAGCTTAGAGGAAACCTACTCAGGATCCTTTAAAAGTTTGTCTTACTCTAGGGTTAATAGATAACAGAGCATGTTTGGGAAAGGAAAGAGAGAAGTGTGTGAATAGAGAGGCAAATTTCTAGAGGCCCTTTGAGAAGACTGAGTCCACAATGCTTTGAGATCTGATACTACCTTGGAGACATTCTTGTTGAAATAATTGGACTGTATGAAAATTTAATAAATGTTTGGCAAATACTTATTTTTGTCTGTATTCAATCTGTCGTACCTCACCATCCAATAACCTGGAAATGCAAAGTTCCCAATCACAACAATGTTACCATCATCTATTCACAAATATGAGAAGGGAAGAGGAAAACCTTTTCTCCATCCATTTTTCCCAGTTAGAGCGAATCCTATGTTATTGCTAACCCCACTGATGTTCTCTTTGCAAGTGGGGGGGGGGGGTTTGTGTGTGGTGGTGGTGTTTTTGTTTTTCTTGACCATACAGCTTTCTGTGCCCTTTATTATAATGACTTACTGGTCATGGAAAATACTGGTGATCCCACTGTTTGTCAATATTTCCTTCTGAGAATGCAGCACGTTCTTGGTCTCTTAATATCTGATAAGCTAATAGTAAAACATGGCGTGAAACTTCAGATCAGCACTATAGATCAAAGATTACCTTTTGATTTAAGTAACATAATCCATGAGGCAACTGAGACAGAAGATGCCAAACGATAATCAGGCCAAAGTATTAAATTATCATTTCATGATTCAAACACCCCTATGTCAACCACTGGAGTCTATATTAATATTCATCACTTGGAAACAAGGAGTAAGTCCAAGAAGGCTCTACTCAGGATATCATTGTTTGTAATTATGAGGGTCATGGATAAGAAGATGCCCCAAAGTATAGTCCATCAACATTTTGGTCAATGGTATAGACAAGGAAGCTAAGCATATATATAAGCTCCTAGGTATCATTCTGATGGAGTGGGGAAGATACTTCCTACGAGAAACAGCCTGTCTCTCTTACTTTAATACAAATATGATTTACTCACCAAAGACAAAACCAAGGAATCCCTTGACCCTGTCTTAGAATTTTGAGTCTTTCAAGTGATTTCTATGTACAAAGCTATTTTTCTTCTAAATTAAGTGTGTATACATTCTCTAAAGGTCTTCACAGAAACCATGTAAGAGCTTCGCTAGCTTTCCCAATATCCTCTCAAGGAGCACTAATTCGAGAGCCTCTTTATAAATGCCCAGCCCAGGATAGTACTGAAATATGCATTATCAATAAGTTGCAGCTTGACAATAATAATTTTATTTTTAAAAAAGCCTTTCTGACTTCTTATAGCACTTTATAAGATGAGGAAAACATCAATTGCTAAGGAAGAAAATTTTATTACAGTTTTAATAACAGTTTTTTTAAAGAATTGTGTCATCCAACCCATGCACTCTAGTTGCTCTTTTATCACATTGGTAGGAAAACTTAGAGGACAACCCTTCTGCTCTACCTGAATAATATACATATGTGGGCAGGACCTTAGGGCTCTTGGCAACTGCCTGCTTAACTATAAACTGGGACCTCTTTTAACATGTTGGCTATTGCTAGGGAGTAGCGTGGAGGGTTTACTATGTTGTGATGATAAAGCAATCTCCATGTGTGGTGAACTGAGTTGTGCCCCTGCACCCCCACCTCAGGTTTATATGTTGAAGTCCTAACCCTCAGTAACTCAGAATGCACCCAAACTTGGAGATACAGCATATAAAGAGGCAATTAAATTAAGTGAGGTTGTTAGGTTGGATCCTAATCCAATATAACTGCTACCCTTAGATCAAGAGAAAATTTGAATACAGACAAAGGGATGATGATGTGAAGACAAAGGGAGAAGATGGCCACCTAAAAGCCAAGGACAAAGGCCAAGAACAGATCCTTTCCTATGGTCTTTAGGAGAAACCAACCTTGCTGAATCCTTGATAGTGGGCTTCAAGTTTTCAGAACTGTGAGAAAATAAATTTCTTTTGTTAAAGGCACCTAGTCGTGGTACTTTGTTATGACAGGCCTGGCAAACTAATACATCATGTAATGTGATGTTGTGTTGCTAGGCAAGCCTATCTGTATAGAGATGATATTGATGCTTCGACATTGTACAAGCAGGTCCTGGTGGTTTAAAGACATGCTTTTATTTAATCTGCCATAGTTTCTATGGTTCAATGGAAAGAATGCTAAAAGAAAAGTTTAAAACCTGGGGTTTAGTCATTCATTTGTTCATTCAATAAATATTTGCTGAGCTCCTGCTATGTGCCAGACATTGCTCTAAGCAATATATATATAGTGGTGAAGGTAGAATGCTGGCCTTTTCCTTCACCATCTGTGTAACCTTCTGTGAGGTCCTTAGGCTTTCTGGGTTTCCATTGTTTTTTCATCTGTGAAGCTGAAATCGTTATCACCAAGGTTATTCCTGAACCAAAAAAAAAATCAATTCTAACATTCAGCATATTCAACTGAAATTTTCAAAACAACTCAAATAATTCTCATACCAACTTCTAGCTTCAGCTAACAGAAAACAGAAAAAAGAATGAACTGACAAAAGTGATCATCAGAGCCAAATTCAGCTTCAAAGATCTTTCCTTTCTAGCCAACCATACCTGAACTTCTCTTCACCTGTCTCCCAAAATCCCTCCCAGAGCTCTTTTTATTGTCCCAGGTTTATTCATTGAGGGAGAAGACCCTGAACCTACACCACTTTCTTTGACCCCAATGGAATGAAAGATCATTGCCGTTCTGATTTATGAGCTTCACATATGCATTTCACATATACCTTTCTCATTCTTTCCTAAAGAGAAAAATAAGCCCTAGAATTTAATCCCACTCAAACTAAAATTCAGGATCATTAGTGTTAAGTGTGATTCTGTCTCTGCTCCTTCTTCTGTACTAATTACACATTACTAACATTTACGTTCAGTGATGTTTATTATGAGGTTTTTTAAAGCAATTGTACTAGGGCTATAATCTGAAGATGATAATTTTTGCAATATGTAATAAGCATATTTCCCTTTTTGAAGAGCCAACAGAGCCACATGCAATAATCCAAAACTAATCCAAAAGATAGATTTTTGAACCCTCAGAACATCTATGGCAAGCTCTCAACGAAAACTTCTAAAAATTGATTTGTCACTTCTCCCCTTTCAAAAAAAGTGTATGACATTTTCTGTAAGATGAAGTTCAACATCTTCAGTTTGGAATGTAAGACCCTCTACAATCTAGTGTCAGTCTACCTTTTAAACCTTGGATCCCAGGATATCTCTGGAGCCAACCATGTTCTCAAAACAGACTGGTTGATTTATTGTCGTTAGGACATCTTATGATTGTCCTAATTCAAAGACATATTGGTATAATTTTATCTATTTGGAATGTCTCTCTCTTTCCTGTCAACTGGAGCATTTCCACTCAATTTATAAGACCCAGGTTGAATACCACATCCTCCCTAAAATCTTTCCTGATCACCCTGACACACAATGATATCTCACGTTGAGAACCTAAGATGTACTATCTTTACCAATCATTAATTGACTACAACTTTCCGCCTTAGTTGACTTTGTACTTGCTTCATCTTTGCAATTACACCATAAACTCTTTGAAAACAGAAACTACAGCTTGGACATTTTTTATTTTCTTTCCATGATGAACAATAAGAAACAGCTCTATGAAATTCTGAGGAAAGATGTGAACTCTCTCACTAGGAAAACAATATTTAAAAAATTTGCCTAGGATTTCTAAAGTTTTTAGTTACAATGAAGCCCTCCTAACTTTATGCTACTGGCTCAAGGAGTTGTGAAAAATATATGTATAATGTAAGTATTCAATAGATGTGTGCAAAATGAATGAATTAACATAGGCTTTAAGTTTATTTTCTGTCCAGGGTCTCTACTGACAATCTATAAAATATGGCATCTCACTCTTCTGAATGTTGAAACTCTAAGTCCTTTCTTATACTTCAGCCTCAAGCATTATAGAATGTTCTTGATTTCTTCTTCCATTTATTCTGATTCTTCCTGGGTATTGGAGTGAGCTCTGATCTCATCACCTATCACTACCCCTTGGTGGGATAAGAATGCAGGGGTAGGAGCTGGGCTGGACATGGTTGGACACGCCTATAATCACAGTGATTTGGAAGGCTAAAGGAAGAGAATTACAAGTTTGAGGCCAGCCTCAGCAACTTAGCAAGACCCTGTCTCAAATTGTAAAAGGGGGTCAGGGATGAAGATGGGAGTTGTAGCTCAGTGGTAAAACATCCTGAGTTCAACCCCTAGTACCAAAAAACAAACAAACAAAAAATCCAGGGGTAGATCAAGAGAAAGGTGAATTCTGGTCCCATATATTATTGTGAGAGGGTAAATGCAGTGAGAAGCAGAAGTGAGATTTCAATACCAGACTGGGGCTGGTTTTCTCATATGCATTTGAATTTAAATACAACACACCTATAAACGGCCTATATTATGCATTTAATTCTCACAACTCCTTGAGCCAGGTTTCTTAGCATGAAGTTAAGGAGGCTTCATTGTAACCATGAGGAATATCTTCCTTCCTGTCAGGTATATATGAGTCAATTTTATTCCTCCATTAACATTATTTTGACTCTACTTCTTATGAAGTAATGACCCTGCTCTTATGCTAAGAGTTCCTGTGCCTCCCTTTTTCCCTGGAGAACCATTATATTAAATGTCCTCTCATTAGCTTTAATATGTGAACCACAACCAAGTCAATCCCCAGGTCTCAACCCTGAGCATGTGTGGAGGGGGTGTGGGTATAAGTGGGAGAAGGAGACAAGTTTCACACTATCTTACCACAAGTACCACAGTCAAAGAAGCATTGAGTTTATAAGAAAAGCAACATCTCTAGCAGGGTCAGGAAAGGCTTCTCCTATGAAAACTGATGTTTCAACTGAAACCAAAGAATAGGTAAGAGTTCCACTTAATGAAGAGGGCGGAAAAAAAGATCTTTCTAGGCAAAGTGAAATCATCATTAAAGGCAGGAGGCAAGAGAAAGCATAGTGGATGCAAGAAAATTAAAATTAGATTTGACTAGAGCCTAGAATTCCAGGAAAGAAATGGCAAGAGATGAGAATAGAGGGGTTTGGGAGAGTCTTGCATGCCCTATTAAGTTTCTCTTGAGGGCAATACAGAATCGTTGTGGGATTGGGGCTGTAGCTTGGTGGCAGAGCACTTGCCTAGCATGCGTGAGGCACTGGGTTTGATCCTTAGCACTGCATAAAAATAAACAAATAAAATAAAGGCATGCTGTACATCTACAACTAAAAAAATAATTTAAAAAAGGAATCGTTGTCTTTTAAAGCAGGGAATTGATTAGGTTGGCAGTCTATGAAGATCACTGGCTGCAATGTGGAAAACTGGTTGGAGAAGGTCAATATGAAAGCAACATTAGGAGGATATTACAATGTCTCTCTGAGAGGCAATGATGGACCTGCTAGGATAATGGGAGTGGAGAAAGAAATGATTATATTTGAGAGATATTTGAGAATTAAAATCAACAGAAGTTGTATATTGAAGGAATGATGGAGAGGAGGAGGATTATGGTTGAGGAAACTTTGTGGGTAGTGGTTCCATGATTGAGATGAAAGCATAAAGGAGTGTCAGTTTGACAGGGAGAGAAGATGACAAATCCAGTTTTGCTTACTTTGGGGGCTGGTGATATAGCTCAATTGGTAGAGTGCTTGCCTCGCATGCACAAGGCCCTGGGTTCAATCCCCAGCATCACAAACAAACAAACAAAAACCAGTTTTGCTTACTTTGAGTTGTAGGTACCTTTGTGGCTTCCAGGAAGTGATATCCTATCAGCATCAGGCTATACGTGTTTGGAGCTCAGGTGAGACATTTGGATTTTATATATAAATGGGAAATACCAATCTATTAGTAGTAACAGAAACCATAAGTAAAGTAACCTGAGTTTACTCAGGATATGGGAGGAAGAGGAGATGGAGAACTGGGTTAGGGGAAATCTTGAGGATCTTCCACATTTAAGGGAAAGTCAATGGAAAAAAATGAGCTGGGCGCGGTGGCTCACGCTTGTAATCCCAGCACATTGGGAGGCTGAGACAGGAGAATCGCGAGTTCAAAGCCAGCCTCAGCAATGGCGAGGTGCTAAGCAACTCAGTGAGACCCTGTCTCTACATAAAACACAAAATAGGGCTGGGGATGTGGCTCAGTGGTTGAGTGCCCCTGAATTCAATCCCTGGTACCAAAAAAAAAAATGAACAAGAAAATTTAAGATAGAAAGGTAGGAGGAAAACCAAGTATAATAAGGGTCATAAAAGCTAGAAAAGAACATGTTACAAGAAAGAGGAGGTAGTTGTCATCAAATATTTTTGAGAACCTAAGATAAGTGCTGCAACGTTCCTGATGATTTGGTAATGTGATCAGTGAGGAATGCAAAGCAAATAAGTATTCCTACAAATCTCACAAGAATGCTATGCAGGGGTTGGGGCTGTGGCTCAGCAGTACAACACTTGCCTAGCATGTATGAGACACTGGGTTCGATTCTTAGCACCACATATAAATAAATAAATGAAATAAAGGTCCATCAACAAGTAAAAAAAAAATTAAGAAAAAGAATGCTATGAAGGGGAGGAGAAAAGATAAATGGGGTTATGGGTACAAGGAAGGGCTTAATAAAATGAGAGACACTTGAGTATAATAAACACTAATGAGAAGGGTTGGGATGTAGCTCAGTGGTAGAGTGCTTAAGATTCTGGGTTCAATCCCTAGTACCCTCAAAAACAAAATATTGATGAGAAGGAACTAAAAAAGAGAAGCTGAAGCCAGGCACGGTGGCTCACACTTGTAATCCCAGCACTTTGGGAGGCTGAGACAGGAGAATCGCGAGTTCAAAGCCAGCCTCAACAACAGCAAGGTGCTAAGCAACTCAGTGAGACCCTGTCTCTACATAAAACACAAAATAGGGCTGGGGATGTGGCTCAGTGGTCGAGTACCCCTGAGTTCAATCCCTGGTACAAAAAAAAAAAAAAAAAAAGAGAGAAGCTGAAGTATAGAAAAAAGAAGGAATGACCAACATAGCAAGTTCTTGAGAAGTCATATCCAGAGGGGGAAAAAAATCAGCTTAAATGAATACCTTTTCTGATGGAACAGAAAGAAAATGTGAATGTAAATGGATGCCTGTAGGTTTGTAGTTTGGTAGAAGAATATTTAGGGATTCTGGTTTGATAATTTTTATTTTCTTTGTGAAGTAAAGAGGTAAGAACATCTAAGAATGAGAGGAGGGGAGATGTCTAACAGTTAAAGAGAATAGAGATAGTTGAAAACATAGTAACTGTTGTAGAACACAGAAGAGAAAACCAACCACAGAAGCATACAATCACAAAAAAAGTGCTGAACTTCCAGTTTGAAGTTAGGTATCATGAATTTATCATGGCACCAATGTGCTTAGCTATGAGAGTTTCTCCAGCTATGCTCTGTGGTACAAATGCAAAAGACAAAGTTAGACCCAGGGCTGAAACTTTCCTTTGCATATGTGACTGAAAGATAAACAGGGAAAGGGAGCTGAGGATACCAGCAAGAAATAGGGTGGTTGAAATAATGCACCCTGAAATCTGTATTACTCAGTGATTACTTGGTGTTCTCCAGAGAAACAGAAACCATTTTATTTAGAGAGTGTATACAACAAGTTTATTTTAAGGAATTGATTCATCCAATAATCCTGAAGTCCAAAATCTTCAGAGTGGGCTGTCAAGTTGGAGATCCAGGGAGGAACTGATGTGTGCATTTCAAATCAGAGTGTCATTTGCTGGCAGAATTCCCTCTTGCTCTAGGGAAGTCAGTCTCTCCCCACTGCCCAATTGAGGCCTTCCACTGGATCAGGCCCCATTTAAATACTAATCTTATCAATAAACATCCTCACATCCAGAATAATGTCAGAACATATATCCAGGCACCTGACCCAGTCAGGTTAGCATATAAAGTTAATCATCACATAATCTAATCAGAAAAGAGATAGAAATCTAATATCTTGGGAATCAGTGAATGGGAGAGCTTTAAGGAGAAGAGGCTATGGACAGGAACATGTAAAAACTAAATTTATTATTTCACCAGCAGGTGTGCCCGGGATCTCTGTATGGACAGGCTGACTAGTGAAGTTCTTTCCCAGAGAAAGCCAGTCTACTAAAGTTAGAATAAGTATCTACTTTTTCAAATGTGTAGACACCAAAACATGGCCACAGGTCAATCAGGGAAACATGACGTCACCAATGGAACAAAATAAAGTGCCAGTGACCACTTTATTTTGCCAGTGACCAACACTGAAGCAATGGAGATGTATGAACTGAAAGAGTTCAAAATAACTATTATAAGGAGGCTCTATATTTCCCTCAAGGAAATATAGAAACAATTAAATGAAATAGGAAAGTAACAAATGACAAAGACAAGATTGAAATCATAAATTTATTATTCCAGAGGTGGGAGTAATTCTAGTAGTAATAAGTTCCAAGGCAATATGCAATCAAATAATCCTTCTCTATAAAATTATTAGATCAATATTTATCTAACACTGTTCCTAGAAGTTTAATATATATTTGTGACAAATTTGGAGTGGAATAGATTCATGAGCTCTTAGAACTTGGGGGAAACTTGTTATAGATTGAATGTTTGAGTCTCTTAAAATTTTATCCCTAACTCCCAAAGTGATATTAGAAGGTGAAGCCTTTGGGAGGTGATTAAGTGATGAGAATGGAGCACTCATGAATAAGATCAGTGCCATTATAATAGAGACCCAGAGCGGTCTCACCACCATTCCACCAAGGAAAGATACAGGGACAATATGACCATCTGTGAACCAAGAAGCAAACCCTCATCAGACCGGACCATGCTAGCATCTGACTTCAGGACTTCCAACTTCCCAAACTATAAGAAATAAATTTGTCATTTATAAACCACCGATCTATGGTACTTTGTTATAACAGCCTTATCTGCCTAAACTAGCCATTAGCAGGGAGGCATCATAGTAGAGCAGAAAGAACTCAGATTTTTGGAGTAATGAAGACCCAGGTTTGGAAGTCCAATGTGAGATGATTTACATAATATCTTTAAGCTTCAATTTCTTTATAATTCTCCCTACCCTTCAGGATTATGAAGAGTAAAAATAATGTGTGCAAAATATAAGGTTAACAGTCAATAAATGAGAGAGATACTATAGTCTAGTTTGTATATTTCAATTTTTACGAAGCTACTAAAACTACAGAAATGAAAGACCCAAAGTCATGTGACTAGAGATAAGAATACGTCCAGGTTTTTTAATTCTGGCCTCTCATTTTAATTTGCTTCTCTCAATCTTTTTTTACTTAACAAATATTTAGTGAGCACCTCCTATGTTCCAGGCACTGGTGCTGGCCTGGTGATATAACAGTAATCAAGGCAGACTTCTCAGAGTTGTTAGTTCAGCAGAAAATACTATGAGCCAAATGTTTTTGCTACATGTTTTTACATGTTTCTTTATTTGTTCAACACTAGAGTGCTGGAATTCTGATATTACCCTACCTTCTCCATTTCTAGATGAGGAAATTAACTCAGAACAGTTTAGAAATTTGTCTAAGGTCAGATAATTACTAGAGTTTAGAGCTGGAACTCTGAACTTTATTTCAGAGCTCTCACCACCATTTGTTCTTCATTTGTTTATTCAACAGTTATTTCTTGGTCACCTAACAGTCATTGAAAGAAACTCTTGCAATGTGAGCATAAACACACTGCACAACTTGATTATACAAGGGCCTCAATGCACTATTAAGTGCTTGCATCACCCGTGAAAACATATTTCTATTTAAATACAAAATGATGTTTTAGCTATAACAAACATCAACCATTTCATTTACAAAATCATGCTTGATAAGAATGGCTTGTTAAGAAGGGATGATTTGGAGGAGTTGATGACTCTAACAGGTTGAGCATGATGTGCAGGAAGATTTTGCTACAAGATGTTCATCACATTGAGCTCATAATAATGAAAAACTGGAAACAATTAAGATATCCCAGAATAGATGATTGTGTATACTATAGTATCAGATTCATATGATAGAATGCTGTGAATATATCAAGACAAGTAGAAAAATGTTGAATGAGCTGGAAAGCTATCATCATATAAAAAATGCAAAGAAGAAATGAGAAAAATATGTAGAACAAAATGTAAACACTGGTGGTTTATGAATGATAAGTGATAGAGGTGAGTTTTCTACCTGATTGTCTAATTCTAACTCAAGTGCATTTTTCCCATTTAATTTCTTCTAGAAAAGCTAATCATAAAGAACCTACGATCTGCCAGGTGCGGTGGCACATGCCTGTAATCCCAGCACTTAGGGAGGCTGAGACAGGAGAATCGCGAGTTCAAAGCCAGCCTCAGCAATGGCGAGGCGCTAAGCAACTCAGTGAGACCCTGTCTCTACATAAAACACAAAATAGGGCTGGGGATGTGGCTCAGTGGTCGAGTGCTCCTGAGTTCAATCCCTGATACCAAAAAAAAGAAAAAAAAAGAATTCTGATATTACCCTATCTTCTCCATTTCTAGATAAGGAAATTAACTCATTAAAATGTTGTTGAGAACATACGATTTATACACATAAAATGCCTACTAAGTAAGGATTGGTGATAATGTTCATTTCTCCTCTGTATATTATATAATTAATGTTCATAATATTGAAAATTACTTTATTAAAATTCAGAATAAAATGATAATATATCAAGTAGTACAGAAAAACTTATTATAAAAATGAATCATGAGACAGGAGAATCGCGAGTTCAAAGCCAGCCTCAGCCATGGTGAGGCGCTAAGCAACTCAATGAGACCCTGTCTCTACATAAAACACAAAATGGGGCTGAGGATGTGGCTCAGTGGTTGAGTACCCCTGAGTTCAATCCCCAGTACCAAAAAAAAAAAAAAAAAATGAATCAATAGATAAATGTCTTTCCCCACATCTTTTCAACTCCTATGCCTAATTCTAATTATCTTGTTTTTATTTTTTATGTAATAACCTCAGGTAGTAGAATTTGTCAATTTTTAAATTATTTCTCCACCATGACAGATGACAATTTAAATCACTTACATCACCTCTCTTCTCTCTCTTTCTCAATGTTGCTGTTGTTGTTGTTTTAATTTTAATGCTTTTAGACTTTTGATAGTATTCCTCAACTTAGTAAACTCCAACTAAAACAAATATACCATGCTTTTAGCCTGGAGAGACTCTTAACACTTGGAGGCTTAAAAAAAAATGTCTATTTTGTTGTATCAAACACATAGGCATGAAAGTAACACTGCCTGAAGCCAAAACCAGGTCCACCATTTATTAGATTTGTAGCTTCAAGCAAGATATTTGACCCTTCTTTTCCTTACCTTTGATACTCTAAGATTTCCAAGGATATATCTAGGTGAACATTTTATGGGCCTTGAAAAATCAGAATTCTCTAGGAAATCTTCATTAATTCTTTTATAGATCCATCTTTCATTTTTTTTCTTATTTTATCCTGAAGTCCTCATTAATTGAAAGTAGGACCTCCTAAGTTGATAATATGTATGTTTCTCATCCTTCTTCCCACCTCTTGCATTTCTTTCTCTCTTTGCTCTCTCTTCTAAAACCATATTGCCCAATGAGGTAATCACCAGCTACATGTGGCTATTTAAATTTAAATTTATAAAAACTAAGTAAAATTTAAAATTTAGTTCCTCAGTTACACTAGTCACATTTCAAGTGTTTAATAGAAACATATAGTTCTATTGGCTAATACTACTTTAGGAGATTTTGTCGATATTGGGGGGTTTTATTATTATTATTATTATTTTATTTCTTAAGTTACTTTTAGTCTAGAAATGCATTTTTGTTTTCTAACTGCCCCTTTTTAGAGCATCCTGGTCTTGTCTCATTTAATTTATTTGAGTATATTAGAGTTACTTTCAATTTATTTTTAATTGACAAATAGGAGTTGTGTATATTTATGGCATACAATGTGATGCTTTGATTATGTGTAAATTGTGGAAGGATTAAATCAAGCTAGTTAACACATGCTGATCTTTTTGTGTGAAGAATATTTGAAATCTCCTCTCTTAGCAATATTTGAGTACACAATACATTATTATTAACTGTAGCCACCAATGCTGTGTAACGGATCTCCCGAAATATTTCTCTTGTCTAACTGAAACTTTGTACCCTTTGATAGTTCCCCATTTTTTTCTCCCCACTCAGCCTCTGGTAACTACCATCCTACTCTCTGCTTCTATGATGTTGATTTTTTTAGGTTCCAAGTATAAGTGAGACTATTCAGTATTTGTGTTTCTGTGCCTAGCTTATTTCACTTAACATAACGTCCTCTGGGTTCATCCACGTTGTCCAAATGACAGGATTTATTTCTTTTTTAAGGCCTGATAGTATTCCATGGTGTATATATACCACATTTTCTTTATTCATTCTCTGATGAACACCTACATTAATTCTATATGTTGGCTATTGAGAATACTACTGCAATGGACATGGGAACCAGGTAACTCTTTGGCACAGTATTACATTTCCTTAGAACATATACCATAAAGTAGAAGGCTGAATAATATTCAAAATACATAAGGAACTCAAACAACTCAATAGCAAAAAAGAAAAAAAAATACACTACACAAAGAGGCTAGGGATGTAACCCAGTGGTAGAACACAGGCTTAGCACATGTGAGGCCTTAGATTCTATCTCCAGAACCACAAAAATAAGCAAATAAAAATGGACAAAGGGCCTGAATAGATATTTCTCAAAAGAAGACATACAAATGGCCAACAGGTATATGAAAAAATGTTCAACATCGCAGGAAAACACAAACTAAAACCACAATTATCACCTTATACCTGTTAGAACGTCTATTATCAAAAAGATAAAAGTGCACATGTTGGTGAGGATCTGGAATAAAGGGAACCTTTGAACACTGTGTGTGGGAATGTAAACTAGTATGGTTATATGGAAAACAGTATGAAGTTTCCTCAAAAAATTAAAAATACAGATGCCTTTAACTTCTAGACTCTGAATTACATCTATTTTTTCTGTGACTAGTTTTTCCATTAATCTTTAAAGCTACTGACATTATATGTACAAATATTCTTAGTTGCCCATTTATATCAATGAAAAGATCTGAGTTTCTCTTGATTAGCCTAAATAGGTTTGTTTTCACACTAGGAAAACTGTGGAAGAATTGAGAAGTCTATGGATTTGTGAGTAAATGGCTGGCAGGCTGCAGACCCCCACACCCTCAAATGCTATAATGCAGTGGGTTTTCCTGGAGAATCAATGTCTGTATTAGAGACCTTAGCTCTCAGTCTATTGATTGACAAATATTGATAGAGCTCTTACTATGTAGTCCAGGTTCTTTCCTAACTAGACACAGAGTCCTGCCCTCAAGAAGCTTACATTTAGCATTTCTAGAGAGGTTGCTAAATTTCTTTAGGGAAGAAATTTGGGGATTTTGCTAGGAAGGTTAGGCTCTGTGCTCTAAAGTGGAAGAGGAAGAAAGGAATGACCACAGAGACATGTCCCTTAAACGAATTTCAGTCTCCATTTCCGTGGACAGCCCCACTTGTTCACCTCTGTCATACCTGCTAATTCTGTGTCCAGCACATCTCCAGGTTGTGATGGTCAGATCTGCCATTCAAGACTTCAGTGTGACCTTAACGATAGTTCTATATTAATCAAGTTTTTCATGTTCTCTCCCCCCTCCCCCATTTTCATAGAAGAATGGGCAATTGGGTCTTCTCTTTGGTAATAATAGAATTGTTTGAGGCTTATTGTGCTGCGGTTTACTTTTTTTAAACATCAAATAGAGACCAAGCCTCCTCCTTCTGTCATTCCCTCTGAGTCACTACCCACCCAGAGCATGAGTATTAATTAAATGATCTTGAGTAACCACTGAAAAAGTAGGAGTGCTTGTGAAAGGGCTTGGGAGCCCTTACATCATTTAGAAACGGGGCAAGATCCAGCTATAACTTTTTAAATAGAAACTATAACATAAAACCACAAACATTTAAAGTTGGAAGAATCCTGTGCTCCTCACTGTGAACCACTCTCGTCCCTCCTCTTCCAGTGGCAAGATTTGTCCTATAAGTAGCCAACGGGTTATGATTCAGCCTCTACAGGAATAGTGCTAATGACAGAGATTTCATTGTTTTATGAGCAGTACATATTATTGTCAGAACACTCTACTCATTACAAGTTCTAAGAACCAGAATCTACTTTCCAGAGAGTTTCAACCATTGATTATGGCTGTATTCTCTGGCATTGCACAGAATAAAGATACCAAGTTCACAGAAAGACCATGGGCTCAGAAACATAGGCTTAGACATTTCAATTCTGAGTCTTGGCTCTGCCATTTACTAGATACATGTCCATAGGCAACTTGCTCAACATCTAAGAGTCTTAACTTCCTTATCTGTTAAAAGAGAATAATAACTACTTGTACAGGCTGTGAGGGTTAAGACAGCCCATGTAAAGCACCTGACATGTCATGAGTATTCAATGAACATTAATTCCTTTCTCTCCCACACCCTTGAAAGAACTTTAGATATTTGAAGACAGTTATTTATGTCTTCCCTAAGTATTTCTTTCCAATTCAGCCTGAATATACTCAGTTTCCTTTAACCACTTGCCATGATACTAGACAATGAACTCCAGGGCAGGGAGACACATTTATTCAACTCTCAACACCCCAATGCCTGGCATAGTGTTTGAGAAATAGTTGGTACTTAAGGAATATTAACTAATCAGAATTAAGGTGGCATTCATGGGCCAATCCCAGTTCTCAGTAGAAGTCACCTCCCTTTGGGGGTAATGCTGACAAATTATTCTTAGACATAAACTCTCAGAATGGATTTCTCCCCAATGTTCAATTGTCCTGTATTTATCTTTGTATCAGGAAACTCAGAACAAGGTTTTTGTTCAATAGCAATGCAGCCTTTAGCCTTAGTTTCTCATTGAATTACCCCCATCTCCATCCCTTCATTGATTTGGTCTTTGTCTTTTACACTTGTTTCCAAGGCTTTGTCTATTTCTTATGTTCTTTGAAAAAGAGACAAGGACGTAAAACATACTCTACTCTCATTTTAAACATCTAAGAAAACAACTAGATCTAATTCTGTTAATGAAATATTCTTTACTAAGAAGGACCAGAACTATGAGGTAGTAAAAACATTTTCCCATTCAGCATCTCAGACTCATTTGGTCCTTACTTTAGCCTTCTATCTCCCTTTTCTCATTACAAAGAGAACACGGTGATGTTGATGCTAATTTCTAAGTTCCTTGAATTACAAAAATGTCTTTTAAAAGTAGATATCTATCACATTCTTAAAATAGCACATCTTAGGTAAGCAAAGTTCTGCACACCCATCAAGAGATTTTTTTATTCTCCTAACTCTGCCTCTGGGCAAGAAGAGCAAAGCATTAAAACAGCTGAATCAACTGGTATCTCCACTTTTGTCACATTACTAAATACAGTCTTTATTTTTAAACACATGATCAACATTAATCTCTCAGGGTTAGGTCAAATACAGGCCATCCAGCATTCAGAGAGACGAATCAGATGACTTCTGAGCCCTATAATTTGTCAAACAGAAATGTGATTGTGTCCTCAGATTAAAAAAAGAAAGAAAGAAAAAACACTATCCTGAAGCCCTGAAGATCCTTCAAAATTCTAACCTGCAAAAATCCATAAATAAAAGGAAACCTCTTCCCCGTTGCTCTGCATGAGTCTGAAATTAAGACTTAACTGAAGCTGCTGAAAGAAGGAAATAAAAATAAGACAAGTTGAGAACAGAGAAGGAGGGGAGACTGGGTTTGGTGGTGATGAATCAGGTCATTAGACCCAGAGGGTGTCTCCCTCCTAACTGTGCAATTAGAGACTCAATAAAAGGCCCCTGCGCCTGCTGCTGTCTCAGAGCCCACTGCTCCACATTCCACTTGCTCTCACTCGTCAACGAGGTAAGTCTCAGACTATTTGCTAGAGCATATTAGGAACCTCAGGGGCTGCTTTGCTTATATGTGAGATTGTATTAATAGTTCAGAGGAAACAAACTCTAAGCTAACCTCTACTGATAATTTTAAATTGGGGGTCTAGTTATCGAAAATGCATTATTTGCTTATGGAAACTCTTTGATCATTTTCTTTTTTTTACAAAAAAGTAACTGTTTGGGTGACATAGGTATGAATGTTGTTTAATAAGACTCAGGACTCAGATCTATATTAAAATGAAAATGTTGACTCATTTTAATGATGGGCCATATCTGAGGGGTCAAGACTCTGTTTTATCGGTGAGTTCACATGGAACCGTGTGATCTTATTTAAAAACATATTGCTTCCAACTGCAAATACAGCGGTTGATTTCCTTGGCATCACTTCTCTTTCCTCTAGAAGCTTTACTAATTAAAAGTTATAAGGTATTTCCTAAGCAGAGGAGGCTGGGCAGAGGCAAGGTGGGTGGAAAGCAAGTGGATATTCTCAGATGAGGTTCAAACGTCTGATTGTCTCGGTTGGCTTTATCTGTGCATCTCAATACTTATGTTTGAGTACTTTTTTCACCCTTTTCTTACAATCAAACATTCTCTGAACACACGAGTACTGCTGTTTACTGCAGGGTAGGGTAAAGTGTCTCTTCTAATAACTTGTACTAGATCTGATCTCATCACAATGTCCAAGGCGGAAGAACTAAATCACTCCTAGAATTCAGATATCAGATTCAAGATACAGAATAGAGAAGGGGCATAGAGAAGGATGATCTTGGTATCCGCTTCCTGGAGGACTTATCCTGGGAAATGGGTTTTGTTTGTTCTTTCTTACAGTCTCTCCTGAGTTCATAAAGATGCCTCGGCTCCTGAGAAATATCTTCTGCATAATTGAGACATTCCACAAGTATGCCAGTGAAGATGGTAACAAGGCAAGTCTGACCAGCAGAGAGTTGAAACGGCTCCTTCAGGGCGAGTTTGAGGACTTTCTTCAGGTGAGGTGCTCACAGAGCTGTGGAAATTCTTATCCACTTTCTGGTCCTCCATAATCCAAGCAAGGTGAGCTTAGGTAATCTCTGCACATCTTACATTTGGCCATCAGTTCTCAGCACTTACTGACTTTTGAGCAATTAATTACTTGTGGTCCCTGTTGCCTATCATATGCAATTGCTTAGTCAGTCCTACAGAGAAAATGAGGCTTTCATTACTGGAACTATTGCTTCAGCAAAGTAGACTTCTGAGTGGAGTCACAAACCATGATGCCTCTAACTAAAACTCACAAGGGATGTAAATGCTCCTTAGTCATAGCTCTCTGGTGAAAGGTGACAATCAGAGCCAATGAATTCTTACTGTTTGGGAAAGTTTTCCTCACTCTTGAGGAACAGAGTTAATAAATAAATAAACAAAAGAGGATTCTTAAGAGATAAACAGATACACGGACACTTGACCAGATATGAATAAGGTGATTTCTCACTGTTTTCATGCAGCCACATGTCATGCATACTGTGAAGAGAAACTTGAATCTTCTGGATATTGATAAAGATGGCACTATCAGTTTTGATGAATTTGTTCTTGCAATCTTCAGTTTATTGAACTTCTGTTATCTTGACATACAATCATTACTAAATTCAGAACCAAGACAGATGTCTAAATCAGAGAAGCCAAGTGAAGAGCATGCTGACCTGCCAAAACAAGCTTCTGCCAGGAACCTACCTGAGACACAGAAATCAACTGATTTTGAGGATGACAGTGGAACATCTGAGATTCAAGAACCAGAAAAGGATGCTGATGGGACACTACCTGAGACAGGTAATTCAGATGAACCTGAGGCTTATGATAGAACATCTGAGACCCAAGAATCACCTGCACAAGAAAGAGAACATGAAACAAAGTACCTACCAGTCCACGGTAGCAGCAAAAATGTTCCAGAAACACCCAATGCTAGAGCTAAAGGAGAAGAGGGACACCGAACAGCAGGGCAGAAAGAACATGAGAGAATAGCTGAGGCACTAGTCCTGGAAGCCCAAACACAGGATTGGAAGTATCAGGAACCCCAAGAATCATCAAAAGAAAAAGGTGCTGAAAAAGGGTCTGAAACACAATATCTAAGATCAGAAGAAAGGAATCAGAATCATCCTGAAATTGAAAAAGCATCAATCCCAGGAAAAAAGGCAAAATATGCTGAAGAACGTATAGCAAAAGCATTTGTGAACAGCAAAAATAGGCTAATAACTAGAGGGACACCAGACGCGAGAGAAAGAACACAAGAGTTGACACCACTGGAGAATCAGTCTGAAGGAGAAAACAGCAGGATCACTGAGATTTGTGACAAACCAATCAGGGAGGAGGAAGGTTACCAGAATGATGAGGAAGGGAACAGCCTGGCTCTAGAGGAAAGGAACCTCAGAGAACTATGTATGCCAGAGGATTCCCAGGGTCCCATAGACCCACAGAGAGAGTCTACGCAAGGAGGTCACAATAATAATCCAGATCCCCAGGAGCAAGGACCACCAGGTGAAAACAGAGTGCAGGAGGCAGCAGAGCAGTCAGCCAGAGACAGGATTCAGCTCCCAGAGGAACAGGAACAACCTGCCAGAGGGGAACACAAGAGTCAAGGCTCAGGAACAAAAAGCCCAGGTGCAGCCCTGAAGCCCAGTGGACACCCAGAGGCACAGGAGACCACAGCCAGAGGTAAAGACAGAAAGCTCCTGGAGGCAGTGATCCCAGATGGCCTAGATGCAGATATCACTGATCAGATTTCTATAATGCAACTCCCTAAAAAAGAAAACAGCAGAAAAGAGGTAAAGGGCCATGGCCCAAAGACCAAAGAAGAGAAAGGTGGGGCACCACAGACCCAGGAGACTCAATTAAAAAGTCAGGATGAGGACAATTCAGCCACCCCTGAGATGCACCTTGAAGCAGAAGAACATGCAACGTTGGAGGAAGAGGATGCAAGACCTCAAAAGCAGGCAGGAGAAGGTGATGACCAACAAAACCCAGCCAAGACTGAGTACAGTTCTTTAGCCCCCCAATCAGGCTTTGAAGAAAGGAAGCAGAGAGACCAGGAGTGCTATTCCATGCAAAGAGGTGCCATCCAATCCAGTGCACTGTACCACTACCTGCAAGAGAAGATGTGGAATCAAACAAACATAAATCAAGAGGAGAATCCATATCAAGCTCAGGCAGTCAGAGCATCAGGCCCAGAGCTTCGCAGCAATCCGTTCAGGTCATCCCTCACCAGTAAGACCTTTGTCTACTTCAACAGCAGTCCTGCATCACAACAGTACACCAGGGAACTTCTGCCTGATGAGGATCCTGCTGATCCACAGCAAACATCAACACCTCAAACCCTGGAAGATAAGTAGGGTCACCGCTGGAGAGAGGACCCAGTAACACAGGTGGAGGTGAACACTATAGAGCAATGAATCTTCATCTTCATCACAAAGGTTAAAAAGAACTTCATACATCTCAACGTGCCCCAGACTTCTTCCCTCCTGATCCCCCCTCAATACTCACATACATACATTTAGATGCAGCCTAATAATCCTTTAAATGAGCTTCTTAATTTTCTACAAGAGCAAATAACAAAGTAATGAGCCGTGGGAATCACCACGAAAGAAACACCTGGCCAAACAAATAATGATCGGTAAAAATTCTACCACATACCTTGCCACTCCAGAGTGTCAAAGTGAACTTTCTCATGACAAAGTTTATCATCATTTATCTGTCACTGAAAATAGAAAAATTCCTTCCATATTTTTAGTAGGTGCCAATACTGCAACTGATTCACTGGCTTTTCAAAATACAGCAGTAGAAAGTTATAAAACTTTGTAATACTATCTTATCATAAAATATTAATTCATAGATTATTCTGCTTTATGACATTCCCTAGAGGAATTTCAAGTTTATCCTAAAATTTTGTCCCACAAAATAACTTCAGATATGACCACTACTTAAAGTAACTGTGATTTTATAGCACCTAATAAAGTAAATTTATTTATGTGATTCAAGTACAGCTAAATCTATCCCATGGATTTATTCATTCTCTTATTCATTCAACAAATTTTCACTAAATGTCACTTTTTATATAACCCTTTCATAGCTTCAAATATGCAATCTGAATTATTAGAAGAGAAAAAGAGAGAGCATACAGATCTAAGGCATGCTTGATTCCATAAGAAGTTCTTAGAGCCGATCATCCAGGGAGTCCACTAAACTTTTACCCGTATGGTTTACTGGGGCTATTGAATTAAAATTGGTAATTAAATAACCTGATGATCAATTTCTTTTGTTGGTTCCTTTTTTTCCTTCATTTTTCTTCTTGCCTTGGAGACAGTGATCAGACACACATACATACACACACTCACACACACACACACACAATCTTAGCTATTCATTTTTTTAAAAGACTGTAATTAAAAGATAATGCTCTCCAAGCTTAGTAATGACCCAGAGATAGTTATCATACAATGTTTCTTGAAGACAAAAACTAGCCCAATAGACACCCTCCCCTTTCATTTTGCCCTTGATGCTCAATATTGTTGCACTTCAATTTATATCTCTCCCAGAACTTAAAGTCCAAGTTTATACCCTCTTCCTGCAACATCTTTAGCTCTTTTTATTCTACCTTGAAACATAGATGAATATTCCTATCTGACAAATATTATCTTAAATGAGCAAGAGACAAGATACAATTCACAAAAGGAAAAATGTATACTAAAACATAAACTGATCAGCCATTTTGGCAAGCAACTTGGCAATGTGTATTCGCATCCAAAAAATCACAAAGCTTATCAATAACAAATTCACAGTGGAAGTTATCCTGATGGCCAATAAGCATATTGCTATAATTTGGATCTGAAATGTCCCCCCAAAGTTCCATGTGTTAAAGACTTGGTCCCCAGTCTGATGCTATGGGGAGGTGGTGGAACATTTAAAAGGTGTGGCCGATGGAAGGACTTAGGTAACTGGGGACATGTCCTTGAAAGGGACTGTGGGATTCTAGTCTCTTCCTCTTCCTTTCTTTGTTTCCTGGATGCCATGAGGTGAGCATGTTGCTCTGCCATGCATTCCTACCATGGTGTGCTGCCTCACCACAGACCTAAAAGTAATGATTCCAAACTATCATAGACTAAAACTTCCAAAACAGTCAAAATAAATCTTTCCTCATTTTTTTTTTTTTTGGTACTGGGGATTGAACTCAGGGGCACTCAACCACTGAGCCACATCCCCAGCCCTGTTTTGTGTTTTATGTAGAGACAGGGTCTCACTGAGTTGCTTAGCGCCTCGCCGTTGCTGAGGGTGGCTTTGAACTCGCGATTCTCCTGTCTCAGCCTCCCTAAGTACTGAGATTACAGGCATGCACCACCTCATCTAGCTCTTTTTCCTCTTTTTAAGTTAATTGATCTCAGGTATTAGTTATAGTAACAGAAAGTTGACTAACACATATATGAAATCTTTGCCAGACTTCAAAGAAATGCAAATTACAAATAGTTTTTTCACTTATCAAATTAGTAAATTTTGTGGGATTTTTTTGTTTATTTGTTTTTAATAGCCATACAATGAAGTTGAGAGTGTGAGAAAACATGAGCTCTCAAATACAGTAGATAGAAGTATAAATTAGTATAATCTTCCAGTAAGGCAATTCAGTAATATGCATCAAAAAATTGAAAATGTTTTTCAGATAGCATTATAAGAAAATAATCAGGGATGTATATTAAGATTCATCCACAAAGTCATAGCATAGCATAGTCATAGCATATCAAAAAGAACAAAAATCAAAAATAATATAAGTGTCCAGCATTATGGAAATGGCTAGTTTATGGTTCCTAGATATTGTAGAATGACAAAAACCAGTAGAAAATATGAAGTAAGATGTTATTTAGTTAAAAGAGGAAGGATTATATTACCAAATATATATGTTGGCTGGGACCATGCCAAGGAATCTTTATTATATCATATACACATATAATGTGTAATTTTTGCTACTATCCTATAAAAATCCTTTTATTGAAGGTGCCATTGTCCCCTCTATCTATCAAGTCTAAATACCTCTAACGTCCATATTTGGGGACCTCTTTGTGATATCTGGCACTGACAACCATCTCTCCTGAAATGCTCCTCAATCCTAGGAGATCAATGGCACCCCAAGTTCTCAGTTTCTACCACAATGGTCTATACCATTGAAGGTGCATTACTCCTACCTATTCCATTATGGCAATGGTGAATAAAAAAATCATGATTCCTCCTCAAAACCGTCCAGAGGCAGCTATCTAGGAAGTGAGGAGATGAGGAACAAAGGCAGAATGGAGAACACAAATTCAGAATTAAGAACACAGGTTCAGCACCAGGCATGATGGTACATGCCTATGATGCTAGTGCCTTAGCAATGTAGTGAGACTCAGTGTCAAAGTAAAAAATTAAAAGGACTGGGAAGGTATCTCAGTGGCAAAGTGATTCGGGGTTCAATCCTCAGTTTAAAAAAAAAAAAAAGAAAGAAACAGGCTCAGGCTTGGGAGTTGGACTATGTCCAGGCTAGTTGGAGTGTGTCGTTGGGCAAGTCCTCTCTGTGCTTCAATTTTTGCATTTGTTTAAAATGTTGCACTAAATCTCAACTTTACCAGCCAGTTCCAAACATTAATTAGAAATCCCTCTTTAAGAATTCCTGAACTTCAGAAAAGAAAGTCAATTCACTGCTTCCAGACAGGCTGACTGAGATCCGGAGAAGGAAAATGATTTGCTCACAGTCACCTTGTCCTCTAGGGGCAGTGCCAACCTAGCTCCCTGAGCACAGGATGCCTCAGCTGATTCAGTTTTCCAACACTAGGAACAGATTCAGGTTCTGGGTCCATAAATCTAAATGTAACACAGCCCAAAAGACAAGAAGTAATGTGAAGAAAACAACTTCACAAATCCACCTTTTCCTCCCAGCCCAACCTCCCCCTGGGAGACATCATGCTAAGTCAGTGACTGCACCCCGGATGGAGTCTCAGGATTTTGACAGACCCATTAAAGATGCCAGTTCACTGAATGGTGACCCCTGATCAAAGCCTTCAAAGAGGCCAGTTTCCCAAGTCCAATCAGAATCACCTTGTAATTAAATCTGATACCCGTTCTGCTTGCCCTGCTGATCCACACGACAGCACCCACCACTTTCAGTCATTCCTGATGCTGATTACTCATGGGCTGTGGTAAGTCAAGGGTTCTACCCTCATGGCCCATCTCCCGGCAGAAATGCGCCTAGGTCTCATCCAGCAGAGGAGACTGCTTCGGCACCATTTTCATGTTATTCTGTCTGACACTTGTTCTTCTGGTTTTCAGTTTCTGGACGCACCCTGCACTGCAGTGCTGAGGGAGGACTAGCACACTGTGCTCTCACCAAAGACACCAACCCCAGTGCTCCTGCTGGGGGTGGAGGATGGTGTTTATGGACACTTGTGTATGAAACACAAATCCCCTCATTTCTCAAGGAGCCTAAATTCTATCCCCGGCTGGAGCTCGATCTTGAGAAAGCCACAGAGAGGAAATATATTCATCTACATTTTGGAGTTGCCTTTGCCAAGTTATGTGTTAAAGTCCCATCCTCAATCTTTTATACCCATTGAATAGCACTTCCCCATGTGCACCCTCAATATTTTTCAAAACTACAAGAAATAGGCATGTGAAATTCACCAGTGCTTTGGCTGGCAAAACACCATGGAGAACCCTGTCCATTGTATCATGAGGTACTTGCTTTTATGAAATCCCACAAAAGATATCCTTTTTAGAATTCAATTCTATGAAACTCTCTCTTTCCCCATGAAAACAACAATTCTCTTGCTTTCTGATCATGAAGGCCATGTAACTGATGGTTTTTTCTTTGGGGAACTACTGTCAGACAACTATGAGCCAAGATCAAAGTGTAATAACACAAATTATGTTGACCTTCATGGTTGGTAAATTCGAATTCTCTTTTTCCTAGTTCTGCCTTTCTAATTCTTTTTTTTTATAATGTTGTTTTATTGTCTGTATATTTTAGGGTAACCAGCCTCAAATCTATCTGAAGATGCTAGAAAGAAATACATCAAAAAGGACATATCAATTCTGTCAAAGAATACTTTGTAAATAGCAAATAAGTACATACTGTGGTTTATGTACAGTGATATATGTGCATATATATACACATATATATATCAGTTTGCACTTATTCTTAATGACAGGAATATGTTATCAGACACTAGATTAAGTGTTATAAGAGCCAAGGATGTTCAGACACCAATGAGAACTTCACACCTCTGCAAGCAGGACCCTGAATTTCACAAAAAGGACCAAATACAACTTCCAACCACCAAATCCACTCCATCCTTAGGATTAATTTGACCCCATCAGAAGTTGTCATCTCTGATAAATCAGTCAATAATTAGTTATTGACCACCATTATCAAACTTTCTTACTTTCTTTTATCATGGGGACTAGGGGGGTGTGACAGTGTATGGGTCAACAATTATTAATGGAAACTGGCACCACTTCAAGTACTAAGTAGTTAAAAAGGATAAAACTTTATCTCTATTAACTTTATCACCATAACTGAGGAGCTAAGACGTACTTGTGAACAACTGAAGGATATGCAGGTCAATGACGAAGGCATAAGTAGGTGGCAAGTGCTTCAGAGGCATAAGCTGGTGCCAGGTGCCTCGGTACAGGCCTAGCTGGGCATGACACTGGCAATCAGTGTGGGAACTGCCCAAAAGGGCAAGATTAAGATAATAAGAGTCATTGATTTGTTTGCTCAACAAATATTTGCTATATGGCGACTACCTGGTAGGTATTTTCTAGACATTGGAAATAAAGTAGAGAACGAAACAGACCAAATCCTACTTTCATGGAGCTATAGTCTAGAGGAGAAAAGAGAAAATAAACAGATAAACAACTATGCAATGTGTGAGATGGGATCAATATTAGGGAGAGCAAAAAGAGTGAGACGGTAGGGAGGGAGTCAGGGGACTTCAGAATGTTTAAGAGAGGGATGTTGGGTGACACTTGAGCAGAGGCCTGAGGAGATGAGGAAGGAGCCACGCAATGGTCACAAGGGAGAGAGCATGCCAGCATGCTACCACCCTGAGTTCAGTATGCCTAGCAAATTCAAGGAGCAATGAGGAAGGCAGTAAGGCAGGAACATAAGGAACAAAGTTGGAAACAATAGAAGATGAGCTCAGAGGCAGTGAGGACCCAACCAAGTCACAAGGTGTCATGGTTTGGATGTGGTTTGAGTGCCACAAAACTTCATGTGGTAGAAGCTTGGTCCCCTGTGTGGTAGTGTTGAGAGGTGGTAAAACCTATAAGAGAGCCAGATGCGGTGGCGCACGCATGTAATCCCAGCACTTTGGGAGGCTGAGACAGGAGGATTATGAGCTCAAAGCCAGCCTCAGCAACAGCGAGGTGCTAAGCAACTCAGTGAGACTCTGTCTCTACATAAAATATAAAATAGGGTTGGGGATGTGGCTCAGTGGTCAAGTACCCCTGAGTTCAATCCTCAGTACCAAAAAAAAAAGCCCTATAAGAGGTGGGGCCTAGTGCAAAGTCACTGGGGACATCACACTTGGAAGAGATTAATACAGTTCTCATTGGACCAGGCTAGTTCCTGTGAGAGTGGATTGTTATAAAAAGAGTAAGCCTGGCCCTTGACTCTCACTTGCTTCCTGTGATCACTCACTTCCGGGCCATGTGATCTCTTCCTCTCACAAATATCCCCACCATGAGGCCCTCACCAGAACTGAGCATAAGAGCATTTAACATGCTCTTAAATTTTCAGAACCATAAGCTAAATAAATCTCTTTTCTTTATAAAGTACACAGTGTCAAGTATTTTTATATAGGAACAGAAAAGACTAATAAGTAAGAAAGGCTCCTAGGAGAAGATGAGACTTGGTTAGGAAGGAATATGGTTGATTCTTCTCAGGCCAAAGGGGAGGCTATGAATACTGGCACAGAGGCAGGGAGGAACACAGGAAGAGCACAGTGCCTAAAAGCCTAGAGTACAAAACCAATCTGATCCAGACGTGGGCAAACACAAAAGAAGGCTGGATGGTGAAGAGAGTCCTATACTGCAGTCTTATTCAGTCTCATTCAGACACCTTATTTCTCCAGGTCTTCTTAGAAATCACTTGGGTGGTAGTAGCAACGCCAGTACTTCCTTTTCCACAGGGACTCACACCAGGAATCATTTTAATGAAAGAGGGAAAAATATGAGAGTAGAATTTGATGAAAAGATATGATTCTGGGCTTGGGGTGCAGCTCAGTGGTAGAGCACTGGACTAGCATGTGCAAGGCTCTGGGCTCTATTCCCAACATGAAAAAGAGAAAGAGAGAGGATGGGAGAGGAGAGGAGAAGAGGGGAGAGGAGAGGAGAGGAGAGGAGAGGAGAGGAAAGGAGAGGAGAGGAGAGGAGGGGAGGGGAGGGGAGGGGAGGGGAAGGGAGGGGAGGGGACAAGAGAGGAGAAGAGGGAGGGAAGAAGGAGGGGATAGAGGGAGGGAAGAAGGAAGGAAAGAAGGAAGGAAGGAAGGAAGGAAGGAAGGAAGGAAGGAAGGAAGGAAGGAAGGAAGGAAGGAAGGAAGGAAGGAAGGAGGCCAAAGGAGAGGGGAAAAGAGAGAAGGAGGAACTTAGAGGGCCATGATCTGTTCTGGCCCATGATAAATAGAACAGTAGTTTTCAGGCTGTGCCTGACCCTGAGTTATTCTGTTTTATAAAGCAGGAGTTTGCCATGAGTAACTCCTTTTTGAGTTTAAGAACCAAGATAGAATGACTCTATACCTTATATGTATAAGTAAACAACCACCATCTGCCTAGCACAACCATAAGGCACAACTGATAAATGAATTAATCTTGCTAATAGAAATGAAGGTTTCTGTGAATCTGTTTTATACATATATATTTTTTTAAGTTATGGATTAACCTTTATTTTTATTTATCTTTTTATGTGGTACTGAGAATCGAACCCAGTGCCTCACACATACTAGGCAAGCACTCTACCACTGAGCCACAACCCCAGCCCCAAACCTGTTGAATTAAATCAGAAGCAATGAATGCCTGGGTTTATTGGCCCCCATAACAAACAAACAAAAAAAAAAAAAAACAGGCACTTGAGTTTATCAAACATGCCAGGCACTGACTGAAGCAACTTTCTCATCTGAGAATCATAAAAGGAAGAGCACTCCAAGACTGGACACAATGACACACTGACCCTGTCACCTGGTCGCTCATCATGAACCTGCCCAGGAAAATGGTTAACAGTAATGAACCTCCACTTCTTTCTGTCACTGGGCCTCAACTCAGCATGGTAACAATGACACAAGGCCCACTCCAAGATGACACTTTGAAACCCCTGCCATCTGGACTGTGGCCTAGAATAAGTTCTCACTCTGACAGCTCCATGCTCTGAACTAGTCCTTACCCTGACTGGTTCATAATCTTATCTGACCACTTGAATGACTCTGCCTTTGCTCTGAGTTCAGCCTTCCAAACCCCTGTGGCCACTTTAACTCTTTCTTAGCCTTGTTGTAACCTATATATATCATTGTGTAAAGTGTGACGTGTAATTTGAGTGTTACAGATATTAGAAATTAAGATTGGATTGGAATAAAAGAACCTGCAATTGTCTAGCTTATGACCATCAGGTGAGCACCAAGTACTCCATGAATAGCAACTGATGAAAGTGTTATGGCTTGTTAATTTATTGTCATTCAATAAATTCTAACATTGTGGAAAAATACAAACGTGTTTGGTCTATGTTAAGGTCATAGCTGGCTCATGATCATTCTTCCATCATTATGGACATGTGGTTGGGTGCACATGTTGCCTGAAGGGGCAATCACAGTTCACGAGCACTTTAGAGGTGTTCTAAGAACCCTCTAAAGGAGGGTTTCCTGGAGGAAACATCACAAACATGTCTTCCTGCCCTCTATTAACCACTGAAGGAGAAATCAGGGAAGGTTTCAGAGCCAACACCGAGGTTAGCTGATGACAGCCACCCATGAAGGGGTCTCCATGACAATGAAGCACTAGTGTCTTCTTTCAGATCTGCTGCTGATGAAGCAGAACATGAGGAGTACACCTGGGAGGTCAAAATAACAAGGCTTGAGGCAGACCAAGACACAACAGAGACTCCCCTCGGCAATGCTGCAGCTCTTCAAAGAGAACCCAGACAAATGCTGAGCCCTTGCATTAAGTTTAAAGCTCTAGGCCTTGTTAAGAACCCATAAGAGAGTGTTCTGGTTTCCACTGGGTAGGGTGGATTGGCTTTGAAACACAGAAGCCAAAACTCTTTCTAGCCAAGTCACTAACTCTACTTGAGTAAAATGCTATTCAATAATTTCTCTCCAACAAGTTCTAGCCAACTATTCCTCACCATTACCCCCACTTCCTTACAATTGTGTGCCAGGCGTAGGAGTGGGCTGAGTAGGGTAGAATCAGATCAAGGAGATGTGGCTTCAGGTAAAAAAAATTTATTGAATCTGGAAGAGAAGACAAGGCTAGGGGGAAATTCATAGAGTCTTGTATACCATGGCCACCTTGATTTTCTCTACCTACGAAAATAAAAAGGCAAAGAAAAGATCTGGAAAAATACATCAACTGATCATGGTAATTGCCTCTGAGAAGAGAAAAAGGGAGAATATAATATTCTTATGTCTTGGGCATGTGATAAATTTGTGTGTTCTTTTTCCTGTTTAAAAAGAGAAAGAGGGAGGGAGGGAGGGAGGCAGAGAGAAAAGACTAGAGATGACAGTAGTCGTCAAAGAAGTCTTAGATTTTATCTGTAATGATATTTTTAAAAATTTTTTTTAGTTGTTGATAGAACTTTTTTTTTATTAATTTATATGTGGTGCTGAGAATCGAACTCAGTGCCTCACACATGCTAGGCAAGCGCTTTACCCCCAGCCCCATCTGTATAATGTTTTAATATTTTTAAGGATTGAAAACTTATGGACTATTTGTGTGTAAATTAAAATCTCACACAAATAAAATTTTCAATCACAAAAAAGTAAGCCATACCTCATACTGATTTGGGTCTTATTTAAAATCTTTAACAATCATAGTTTCAGAAATAAGTTCCCACACATTAAGAAAGTTGGTTAAATGTCCTATTCTTTGGCCACAGAGTTTAATATTTTCTTCCAAGAAAAACAGAAGGGATAAGAGTTTCAAGGGGCAAGAGAGGTTCCATGTTTTTGATCAAGACAAGCTTGACGGAGCTGAGGAAGAGCGTTTCAAGAACGTGGAGCCTGCCTCATGCTGTCACAGTCACGCCCTTTCCTAATGGTGAATGGGTCTTACAGTTCTGTAATTACCAGAGCATGTTTAAGGAGTTCCATTCAGATGGAACAAATGCTTCACATTTAATCATGCTGAATCCCATAATTAACATAACAACTGGGAAGTATATGGATAAGCTTAAAACACACCACAAAACAATGTTTCCTGGAGCCGCTCAGTATCCTGGTGAGACATCCAGGAGGTGGCACACACCCAGTCTCGATGCAGAGGCTCGGAGAGGTTTCATAAGGTACCTGAGGCTACACAGCAGCAGAGTCCAAATGGGCACCCAGGATAGCCACACTCATTAGTGACCCCCAATCACCAAGCTTCTCCCATAGATTATTTAATGCATTCAAGTGATCCTGGCAGTCCCCTCTCATCTGTGACCATGACTGTGGACACTCCTCAGGGAGCTTCTCCCAGGCAGGGCTACAGGAAGACCTCAATGCTGAGGGGTGAAGGCAACATCACCAGAAGGTTGTCACAGTAGAAGTCACTCTAATGCCATTTGGCCCTAGGCTCTGGTTAAAAAATGTCTTCTTCATACAAGTATGTGGATGGGACAGTGGAACAAGCATGAAAAGCACCTGGGTTGGTGCTAGTGTCCCCACTGCATAACTGGCAGCCTCTCTGTTCCCCTGGAGTGAGCAGGAGCAGATGCTTGGTACATATCCCTTGCCCTTCTCATAGCAAGAACTGAACATTCACATTTGTCTTTCCTCGTAGAAAATAATAAATTTTTAGTCAAAAGAACAAAAGAGAAGACCCAAATGAATAGAGATTCCAGATATTCTAAAATGAAATGTGTCAGAATGGACAGGCAAGGGCCATGGGGGAGGGAGTCGATAGAACAGACAGGTCAAAAAAAGCCACAGGAAGAAAAAGGAAAGGAGAAACAGAAAGAGATTCAAAGGTTGAAAGGAGAGGAAGAGAGTCAAGAGCATAGATCAATGAGAAAGAGTGAGAGGAGAAAAGAAGACCCAAGAATTAGAAGAGCCAAACTCAAAACAGTAGGTACACCAGGTGTGGTGGCCTATAATCCCAGTGACTGGGGAGGTTGAGGCAGGAGGATCATGTTTAAGGCCAGCCTGGGCAAGTTAGGGAGACCCTGTCTTAAAATAAAAATATAAAGGGCTATACCAAAAAAAAAAAAAAATCCACAGCATCAGCCACCAGCAACTGTGTGCAAAACCCAGAGATGGCAGGTCCGGCTGCCCATGACTGACTTACCAAAGGGTGGGGAGATGTTTGCACATGGATAATTCTTGTCAAAAGAAAGGTTTTTTGAAGCAAGAATTATAATTACTTGTATTACTGTTATTAACCTTACCCCAACAATGGCCACTAAGTACAACAAAGGCCCCTCCCTTGACATCTGCCTCCTTCAGAGTGACATGGGGTGGGGAGCCAGGCCTTCCCTCTTCCTTCAGTACCAGAAAACATTTCAGCCCATACCTGGAGCCTTCCCAATATGGGCAGGAAAGAGTTTCCTATACAAATGCAAAAATAATGAAATACTATTAAGTCAAATATCCAGAATGCCTCCTTACAAAAGCTCTTTTTTGTTTGTTTGTTTTGAACAAATAATATACTTTGTGAATTCTATGAAAATAAATCTTCCAGTGCAATGGGGATGTTCAGGAGGGAAACAACATAGAATTGAAATTTCATGTTTACATTAGAGATATTGGGGAAAAACTCAAGATGTCTTTAGTATGCACAATTTTGACCAGAGACTCAGAAATAAATGAACAACTAACTAAATTGGAGTTAAAAAGATTTAGAATCCAGGGCTGTGTTTTGGGAAATAGCCTCCTGGCCTCGGTGTTGCCATGTCAGGGGTGGAGATAAAAGTGCGTGTTTGAAGAGTGGGTCTCAGAATCAGCGTGACAAGCAAAAACTTGTCCTCAGAAAAGAAACTCACCTGCATTCACTGCAACTGATTTTGTAGTTTTTCCCGTTTGTCACACCCACAAGGCCATTTGAGATTTTTCCAAACCTGTTTACCTCAAAACTATTATCAAGATCATAAGATTAGCTTTCTTTACGAGATGTTCATAGAATTTCTTCAATAAAGGTGAATGAAAATCATTTTTATTATCATAAAAGAGTCTGAGAGTGTATCACCTATCCATAATTTATTTAGAAATTTAGGGACAATTTATCAGCTGGAGTGATTTTTTAAATAATGGGGGGGGGACCTCATTCTAGGATCATGATAATTAAGAAGGATAGAACCAAATAGAAAGGCCCTAAGTTGGCAGGATTCTATTAAAGCAATGGAATTTCAACACATCGCCAATTCTGCAGCACATAGATTCTTTCCTGAGTCCAACATTTTGCATCAGGGAAGAAAAGTCTAATGACCTGCCATTATCTTGAATGAAGTACAAACATCTTATGCTGTGACAGCAGATGGACACAGGGAAGGGGTCCTGATGCACAGAGGTGCCAGCCTGGGAAAAGGCCAGATGCACATTAAGACAGATTCACATTTGTGTTCATCATCACACTGGCAATCATATAATGTAATCAGATCCAAATAAGATATGCTTTCACAAACTTTGAAAACAATCTTATTTAGGACTATGTTGTATTTTCAGGAGATGAGGCCACTTTTGGTCCCCAGGGTTTTTCTTGAGAATGCTTCAGCACAAGGTCAACATATTCTGGCAGTACAATGACCTTACAGTGGCATGAGACATAGCTGCCCCTCAGGGGCAGACTGAAGACACAGGATGAATGTAAAACAGGAATAGCTTTCAAGGAAATTCTGAGTTTAAAAGCCCGCTGGAGAAGAAATGGGTGGAATGAAGTTTAGTTGGCAATGAATCAGTCCATTATACACCAAGGGTGTTGTCTGCAAAGATATCTGGTTAAAGAGTATAATTTAAATCCCTACATAAGTGCCAGGATCTCCACACCTAGCATTTGATGAGCTCTCAGCTCTGAATTCTGCATTTCTCTTAGCAACCTAGGTAAGTCCTTTGAGAAAAAATTCTATTCCTGTTTTTATAAATGTTTATCTTTCTTGGTATGTTTACATAGATGAATAGACTGTGTCGATGTGTTTTTGACTTTCTGGAGGATTTTATGACATTTCCAACACTGACAAGTTCTATTAGAATGAGAAGAGCAAACTCCTAGTGGACATTGCCCAAATGCTAAAATTTTCAAAATACTCCTCTGTCATCTTCAAGAAGAGGAATATCTGAAGAATGCTTCCTGTTTCGGTCCCAGCTACTGCTGTGTGTCCATTATAGCACTGCACTGAAAGAACTCAGCATCTCCTCCTTCAGACTGTTAGTTCTTTGAAAAGAACTGACTTTTGTTCACCTCCCACTCCCAGGATATCCCCCACGTGCCTGCAGGCGGTAGAAATGAGTTTTCCTCGGGTGGAGGGAATGCGCTGGCTAGGGAAAAAAAGGCTAAACAAAAACCACAAACAAACCACAAAACACAAAAAGCAGTTTCAAAAGCGGAGGCAGGATGGGCAAGCTGACCAAACAGGTCCATCTTCTAACAAAGAAAGAAGCCCATGTCTGCTTTATTTATATCGGAAAACATCAAAGAAGTTTCATGGAAAGTTCTTTACCAAAGTAGGATAAAAGTGGGGTCAGGTAGGTATCTAGTTCCTAACAGGTTTTGCCCTTCTCCGGTGCTGCTGTTTGGGACCTTTGTAGCTCAGTGGAGAAGGTCACATGCATTGGGCGTCTGCAAGTGCCACAGGAAGTTCCCAATGCCAGACCTGTCTCTTTCCTGGCTGTGATGCTGAGTGAAGGTCCTTACACATTCCATAATGGCTTCCCGCACCAGGACACATCAAAGCACGCGCACAAAAGAAATCACTAAGAAATGCTCCTTTATTCGGTTACTTTATTATAATTGCCATCACAATAATAATGGCAAAGGATCTCAAAGTCAGGTGGCCCGTGGTGCTTACGATGCATCAGAATCAGGCAGGAACTTTTTAAATGCAGAGTCCAGGGTCCCTCTCTGAAACTATTAAATTACTATCTCTGGAGGTGGGGTCTGGAGTCTTCTACTATGTTCTAAGAACTAGGATAAATAAAAAATAGATAAGAAGTGGCCCTAATACTCTAAAAAGATCAAATAAGCAACTAATATACATTGCAACTTGTATCTTACAGGGGAAAGTATGAAGAAAAAGATAATTTGATACAACTGATTCTCCAAATCCACTCTTTATTGGCTGTGCCAGGTGATCTAGCATAGGCAGCCTTCTGGAATCTTCCATCAGCACTGTCCATGAGGGACATTTCAGATGTAGAAGAGGCCACACTGTGCTCATTGCAGGTGAAGATTCCATGGTGAATTCTATTTGGTACATTCATGGCTACAGGACTGTTCAGTCCTTAAGCCCTTTTCTTTGGAAAGATTGTAGTCAGAGAGCTATTATTGGAAACAAAAAGTGAGAACAAATTTCACAAATGCCAACTAGACATCTAGCATTCCAAATAAGTCAGGCCGGGCATGGTGGTGCAAGCCTGTAATCCCAGCACTTAGGGAGGCTGAGACAGGAGAATCACGAGTTCAAAGCCAGCCTCAGCAACAGCGAGGCACTAAGCAACTCAGTGAGACCCTGTCTCTAAATAAAACACAAAAATAGGGATGGGAATGTGGCTCAGTGGTCGAGTACCCCTGAGTTCAATCTTTAGTACCAAAAAAAAAAATCAAATAAGTCAGATCCTTAGCAGTGGCTAGGAATCAAGACAGGAAGTATTCTTCAGGTGTTGCTCTTCTTGGAGATGAAGGAAAAGCTTTCTTGAAGAACTTACCTAGGGGGGCTGGGATTATAGCTCAGCAGTAGAGCGCTTGCCTCGCATGCGTGAGGCCCTGGGTTCGATCCTCAGCACCACATACAAAGCAATAAAATAAAGACATTGTGTCCATCTACAACTAAAAAAATATTTAAAAAAAAAAAAGAACTTACCTAGGTTGCTAAGAGAAATGGAGAACTCAGCCTGAGTCCTCTAAGAGATGGAAGAAGAAAGAATAATAGAAATTCAGGAAAATGAAACAAGTTGGATATTCTTTGTTGTGTTTGAAGTATGCTCTAGTTGGAAAGACAAGATGCCCCACTGTCTTCTGAGGCGCGCCATCAGTATCATTGATGTATTCAAGCATGCAAAGAACAATGGAGGCCAGAGGCTGAGCAGGACAGAACTCAAGATGCTTCTCAAACAAAAGTTGGAAGTGACCCTGGAAGTATGGAGGACAGGGGCTCATTTACTCTCCCTGCCCATTTACTCTGTTGCTTTGGACTGTCTTCTTAGCTTGAGTGATACTCCACACTCCCAGTTTTCTTCCTAGTTCTCTAGCTACTTCCTCTGAGGGTCATTTCAAGTTCCTCTTCCTCTGTCCATCACTTAAGGATCAATATTCTCTGGATTCCTCTCCTCACTCTATGCATTTCCTCTGGTGACTTCACTGACCCTCTTTGCTGCAGCTACTCTGGATGCTAAAGCAATCAGAGTCACCTCATCAGCCAGATCACCGTTTTGCACTTCAGACACATGGAGCACCTCAATTAGATATCAAACAAGCATCTCAAATTCAACCTGTGCAAAAGTGACCACTAAACCTAATCCTCTTTCTACATCCTGTGTCTCAAAAGATACAGCAGCATTAACCACTCATTCATCTAAGCCATGAAACTGGGCTCTAGTCTTGACACTTCCATCTCTGTTACCTCTCACATCTAACTCAATCACCAAGTCCTACTGATTCTGACTTCTAAATAAATATCTTTCAGACTTCCCTTGATCACTGCCACTGCAGTGGGTCCAAGATACCAGCAGCTCTTACTTGAATCATCAAAGAGCCTCCTAATTTATCTCTCCATCTCTATTTTTACCCCTTCCTATCATCATTACCATAATCTATCACCTGGATGCAGGCAAAGTGATCTCGTTTAGATGTTTGTCTTACAAGTTCCTGTTTCACTTATCACAGTGTGTTATTGGGGGGACAGTTGTTTGTTTTTCTTTTGTTTGGTTTTGTTTTTAGTCCTGGGGATTGAACCCAGGGGACTTTGAGCCACGTCTCCAGACCTTTTTCTATATTTTGAGACAGAGTGTTGCTAAATTGCTTAGGGCCTCGCTAAATTGCTGAGGCTGGCCTTGAACTTGCAATTCCTCCTGCCTCAGACTTTCAAGCTGTTGGATTACGGGTGTGCACCACCATGCCTGGCTATTACAGTATGTTATAATTGCCTGTTTACTTGTCTAGAAGTGCAATGACCATGTCAGTTGTTTTCCTTCTTATCTCCGGTACCTGGCACCATTCCTGGCACACATTTATTTATTTAATCTATATTTACTTAGCCTCAGTTGTGTATCAGGTATCTTTTAGGCTTTGGGGAATATTTGCAGGCAAAACAGACATGTTCATTACAACAGATAGTTAAGTATGATGAAAATGTTATGTTCTAGCAGGGAGTCAAAGAAGGTTCTTTGAGGAAGAGACATTTAAGTCAAGACTTGAATATACAGAAGTTGGCTGGGTGAGACATAGGAAGAAGAATGGGAGCGGGAGAAGAATATGGATAAAGTCCCTGAGTTGGAAATAGCTTCTGGTGCTCAAGGAACTGGAAGAGGGCTGGTATGGACAGGAAGAATGGCAGGAGATGATAGTGGGGAGCCAGGCAGGGACTAACTTATGTAGAGCTTTTTGGACCATGTTAAGGAATTTAGACATTTTCCTCAAATACAACAAAAGCCATTAAAGATTTCTGAGCAGAGGAATAACAAAATCTAATTCAGTGTTTTTAATTCCCTTGATGTCTGAGAGGAGAACAGATTGTAAGGGAACAAAAGAAGAAACAAAAATGTCAATTAGAAGACTACTGCCACAACAGACAGATGATAATGGGCAGGCTAGGTAGCACACTACTGTAATTTCAGCAACTCAGGAAGCTGAGGCAGGAGAAATGCAAGTTCAAGGCCAGCCTCAGCAGCTCAGCAAGGCTTTAAGCAACTTAGTGAGACCCTGTCTCAAAATAAAAAAATACAAAGGACTGAGGAAGTAGCTCAGTGGTAAAGCATGTTTGGGGTCAATCTCCAGTATCAAAAAAGAAAAAAAAGAAAGAAAGTAAAAATGACAACGGCTTACAATAGAGTCCAAGCAATGAAGAAGAAAATAAGTAAATGGATTCATAAAATAATACGTTTCACAGATAGAAACAAATTGCTTTACTAGGGACTGTACTAGAGGAGTAAATTAGTGCAAAAAGTCAAAAATAGCTGCCAAGCTTCTGGCTTGAGAAACTGGAAGGATGTGCTATTTAATGAAATAAGGTAAGGAAAAGCCATAGAATAAATGTCTCTGATTTCTTTTACTTGTGATATATCACATGGAAGACATCTAAAGCAGTTGAACATATAGTTTGGGAACTCAAAAGAGAGATCTGGGCCAAAGAAAAAGATCTGATTATCATCTGATAATTGATTGTATAAAGCCATGAGAATGAGTGAAAAAGTAAAAATATAAAACAAGAGTGGTGTCCAAGATTACTCCTTGAGCAACTCCAATATTTAGAGGTAAGGTAGAAGAGGAGAAATGACAACAGAAAATTGAAAAATGGGCCAGAGATAAAGGAAGAAAACTAGTAGAATGGAATGTCTTTATAAGACCAAGAGAAGAAAATGTTTCCAAAAGAATTATTACTCAGTTGTGTCAATTGAAGCTGAAAGGTGGAAGAAAGGGAGGATTATGCCCATTGTATCTGGTGTTAAGGAAGCCACTTGTGGTGAATATGGATACCAGAAAAACATGCATTAATGGGAGGATAAGGGGTACACACAGGAAGACATTTCCAATTCTTTCAACTCTTTCAAGAATCTTGGCAATAAAGGGTGAGAGAGCAATTAGGTGCTATAAAGAAGGAAAGGTAAGATGTGATCTTGTGATGAAGAAGAAGATTTTTTAAAAATATGATAATTGATAAAGTATACTGTTACTGTTAGGAATAACCCAATGGGAACTAAATATTCAAAAATCCAGAAAAAGAGGGATTATCAGAAGCAACTTAAAGAGAATGAAATCCAGAGCACAGAGAGATGGATTTTCCTTTGATAGAAACAGATGAATCTTCTCTATTGTCTCAGGAAGAAGAATACCCCTGGAGGAAGGTTCATTTCTTTGAATGGATAGATGAAAGAGTTCTAGTTTAGTGGTTTGTATTTTATTTTTGAAACATGAAACAGTTGTCAATGAGAGATGAAGAAGGAGAAGGGATATTAATGATGAATAAATATTTAATGAAACAATACTATATTTTAGTAATACTTGTTAGGAATAAGCATTTCATTCACTATGATCTCAGTATAAAAATATAAATAATATTGCCCTAGAAAATATTATCCAATAAGGTAACTAACAATAAGAACTAAAAATAGGACTCTTAAATGTCCCCTAAGAAATTTTCTAGGTAACAAATAAGACATAAGAGAAGGAAGAAAAATAACAAATGATTTTCACACTATTTCTTTTCTTGATTTTTTTTCTCATAGAAAACAAATAATTCTGAGACAATAAAAAAAAGTCCTCCAACAACTGGATCAAGATGGCGACAAAACAGTTGATTTTAGTGAATTTGTTTTGCTGGTTTTCAGAGTGACAAAAGCCTGTTATGCCTGCATAAAACCTCTTCTCTACCCTGAATTAAAACTAAGGAAGAAAATATATGAAATTCAAGGACAACAAGCTACAGAGCTAAAAAGCAAGAAACTGGAAGAAGAAAAAGTTCAGAACCAAGATCCACAAGATGTTCAGAGACAGAAAGTAAGAGACCATATCCCAACACCTAATGAGGAGAGTGATGAAGTGAGAGACCAGAACCTAGAATCACAGCTTGTTAGAAGACACCACATGAGAAATGTGAGCTCTGAACCACAAGATATTAGAAGACACCATCTGAAAGACCAAATTCAAATACTAAGGGGTAATAGGAGGTACCAAGAAAGTCACCAGGGCCTAAGATATGAGGATGCTGGGAGACACCAAGTGAGAAACCAGATGCCAATGCTGAAGGATAAGGGAAATCATGGAGTGCAAGACCAGAGCCTAGAATCTCAGGATGTTAGAAGGCACGAAGAGAGAGATGAGATCACAACACTGACAATTGATGGGAGTCATCAAGTTAGAGATCACAGGCAAGAATCACAGAATGTTCTACAACATGAAACAAGAAATCTGAATCCCGAACTCCTAGATGGTGAAACACACAAAATGACAGGATTGATCCTAATACCGAAGCATGATAGGAGGCCTCAAGTGAGAGATTCCAGTGTAGAATGCCAGGATGTGGAAAAACCCCAAGTAAAAGACATAAGTCCTAAATCTCAGGATCTTAGGAAACACCAAGTAAGAGACCTCAACCAAGCGGAAAACCAGATTCTAACACCAAGAAATGAAGGCAGTCTTCTCATGGGAGATCAAAGGCAAGATTCCCAGGATATGCAAAAATACCTACTGAAAAACCAAATCTCAGTAGCAAACAATGATGAACAGCAAGTAAGGGATCCAAATCTAGAGTCCCAAGACTCTGAGAGATGGCATGAGAGAGACCAAATCCCATCACAAAGTGAATATCAAAGTTTTCAAATAAGAGACCAGAGGCTAGAACACCAAGATTATGCAAGACAACCTGGTAGGTAGCAGATCTTAGAACCAAGAGTTGATGAGCATCACCAAGTAAGAATCCAGAACCCAGCAGCGAAGGATATTGGGAGGCCCTAAGTGAGAGAAGACAAGACTCTAGTATCTCGGGATGTTGGAAGTCAACAAGGGAGAAAACAGATTTCAGCTCCAAGCAATTATGGGATACATCAAGGACCAGATCGCAGACCAGAACCACAAGATCAGGCAAAGCACCAAGATGGTATGCAGATAATACAACCAAGAGTTGAAGAAGGGAACCAAGGGGGAAATCAGATCCCAACATCAGTAAGTGAGGTAATCTATCTACTGAGGGACCAATTTACAACACCAAAGGATATTGGAAGGTCTCATGGGAGATACCAGAGCCTAGAATTTAAGTATAATACAAGGCAACAAAATGGGGAACAGACCCAAACACCAAAAACTGGAGAGTACCACCAAGTCAGAAATCAGAACCCAGAACTAAGTAACAGTGAAATGCATATTGGAGAACAGATCTTCACCTAGAAAGAACGAGATACAGCAAGTTAGTTCTCAGACCACAGCATCAAGAAATGATGATGGAAGATACCCAGTGAGAGAACTGAGCCTGCAGCCCAAAGGTGATGAAGCACAACAAATTATAAAACAAAGACCAGAAGTGAAGGATGATGAGAAACAATAGAGGCATGTTCAGACCTTAGCCCCAAGAGGTGAAAAGAAATGTCAGTGAGAAAGCTGAATTCCGAAATTCCAAATAGTGGGAGACAGCAAATTGGAGAGCAGAGATCGTCTCCAAGAGAGGATGAGATACTGGGAGTTAGTAGTGATAAGACCCCAGTGTCACAAGAAAATGGGAAATACAAGGTGATGATTCACACTCTAGTAACAGAGAATGATGAGAAATACTGAGAGAGAGACCTGAGCCCAGAGCCCAGGCATTATGGGAGCTATCAAGCTAGGAATCAGACAACCGAATCCAGAAATGATGGAAGAGACCAAGTGAGAGTCCTAAGCCCAGAACACAGGGACGATGAAAGACATCAAATTAGGGAGCAAAGAACAGCTTCAAAACAACATGAAAGACTCCAAGATAATGACCTAACCCTGACACCAAAGGATGATGGGAACCATCAAGTGAGAAACTTGAACCCACATCCCATGAATGATAAGAGATACCAAGTCAGGGAACAGAGAGTATCTTCAACAGAAGATGAGAGACACCAAGTAAGAGATAAAACCCCAGCATCCAGGGATGATGGGAAATATCAAGTAAGAGACCTAAGACCAAAGCCCAGGAATGATCAGAGACACCATGCTAGAAAGCAGAGATCAGCTCCAAGAGAAGGTGAGAGACACCAAGTAACTGAAGAACACCTAGCATCCAAGGATAATGGCAGAAGTCAAGTTAGGGAACAGAGACCAGCCCCAAGACTACATGAAATATTCCAACACAGAGATTATATATCCACACAAAGAGAAGGTGAAAGTAGCCAATAAGAAACCTGAACTCTAAACTCAAAAATAATGGGAGACACCATGTGAGAGACCAAGACCGATTACTTAGTAGTGACAGTGAACACTATAGTCTGGACAAAAGACTAGCTCCAACAGAAAATCAGAGATATCAAGTGAGAGAAATAAACCCAGCACAAGGCGATGGAAGAGGTCAAGAGAGAGACCTGAACCCTGAACCTCAGGGTGATGGAGGACTCCAAGTGAGACGGCAAAGACCAGCTGCAAGACAATATGAAAGATTCAATCATAAAAACCAGTTCTCTGTACTAAAGGATAATGAGAGAAGCCAAATGAGACATCTGATCCTTGAGCCTAGGAATCATGGGGAACACCAAGTTAGGGAGCAGAGACCAGAACCCAGAAATAAGGAAAGACAACCAGATAGAGAGCAGAGACAAACTCCAACTGAACATAAGAGCCACCATGTGAGAAATGAAAACCCAGCATCAAGAGATGGTGGGAGCAGCCAAGTAAGATACCTGAGTCCTGCACCCAGAAATGATGGGAGACACCTAGTCAGGGAAGAGAAACCAGCTCCATGACATTATGAAAGATTCTAACATAGAGAACAGATCCCAACACCAAGGGATGATGAGAGAATCCATGGCGGAGATCTAAGCATTGAATTCAGCAGTGATAGAAGGTACCAAGTGAGAGACTCAAGATCAGAACTCAAGAGTGATGGGAGAATTCGTGTTAGGGAGCAGAGACCAGCTCAAAGACAATATGAAAGATTCCAGTATACAGACCAGATCTCTGCAGTAAGGGCTGAGAGAGGTCAAGGGGGAACCCTGAGCCCTGAGTCCAGCAGTGATGAGAGATACTACATTACAAACTATAGACCAAATTTAAGACACTATTAAGGAACCCAACATAGAGACCAGATCCCCACACAGGAGGAGGACGAGAGAAGCCAAGTGAGAGACCTAAGCCCTGAGTTTCAGAATGAAAGGAAATACCAAGTGAAAGATGTGAAACCAGAACCCAGGTATGATAGGAGAAGTCAAATTAGGGAGCAGAGACCAGCTCCAAGACAGCATGAAAAACTCCATCAAGGTAACCAGATCCCTGCACTAAGGGATGCTGAGAAAAGCCAAGTGAGAGACTTGAGCCCACAACTAAGGAATGGTAGAAGAAACCAAGAAAGAGGCCTGAGTCCTGAATCTTGGAAGAAGAATCAGAACTTTGGAAGACACCAAGTAAGGGACATGAAACCTAAGAATGATGGGAGACAAGATGTCACAGAGCAAAGGCCACCTCCAAGAAAGGACAAGGTTCATCTTAGGAGCAACAATGAGAAAACCTCTAGAAGAGGCATATCTCTGAGAGAACCCCACAAGAGCAGCTGTGAAAAGAACAAGAGCAGAAGCATTTCCCTAGGCAGGAGGAAACTGTGCCAAGGGATGGAGATCCTCAGGAACCAGCAACCACCAGAAAAATCGGGCCAATAACCTGTGAGGTATACTTTTTTCCCAAACAGAAAGGTAATTGGCTATGCTACTGTCTACACGACCCGTGGGAAACAATGAACCCAAGAGATGGACCCAACAAGACAGGTTTGGGGATATTTAAGAATAACAAGAGTAGAGGAAGTTATAGCTACTACCCAATCGGGGATCCAGAAGAAGAATATTTGTACCAGGATGAGAAAGAAAGATGGAAAGATGATGTCGATGATCAGCAGGACAGTTTCTGTTGTGTTTGGAAATCTAGCAATCACACCAACTCTTCTGACGATGAGTCCTAAAGCCACTGCCAAATGTCTCAAGAAATCTGCCTCCTGGGTTGGTTGAGTTGGTTGATTTAGGCATTCTTGGGTTTTTTTCTTCCTTCCTTCCTTCCCTCCTTCCTTTCTGCCTTCCTTCCTTCCTTTCTTTCTTTTCTCCATAAACCTCAGATATCTAGCTCTAATCTAAAATTGGTACAATTCTTCAATTTTTGGTTTTGGGGCCTCAAACATTTTTTAGGAATGTTATAGTGAAAAGAAGAATCAGATATATGGTATCATCCAATAGACTTGCGATTTTAACATTATAACTCTCTCAAGGCTAATCTGAAAGACTTGCATATTCAAATTATAAACCTTATAAAAATTAACAATAAATAATTGGCAAGCATTAATTTCTCTTTGGATTTCTTATATGTTCATATAGAAAACTGAGATGAAGCATCATAGTCATGACCTGTACAACAGGGCTTCTTTTTCATTCATAAATCAAATATTCCTTTATCTATTTAATCAATGATAGTCATATTCTCATTTCCCTATTTGAGTCCAAAACCCCCCCCCCAAAAAATCCTATTTTATGCTGCTATGAAAAATACCTCTAGAATAAAATCTCTCCATTCAACAGCTAAAGGAGATAAATGCAAACAAAGCAGAGGTTGCAGGGTTAAGATTAGGTCGGTACAATTCAACATAAAAAACAATACATGAATCCATTTTTACCATTGAAGGATACAATCCACCATGAAGACATAATTGTCATTCAATCATCCAACACATATTTATTGAACAACTACTGTGTGCTGGCCATTATCCTAAATATTAAAGTTAAGCTGCAAACAGGAAAACTCTCTCACCATGGAGCTTACAGCTAGTGGGGAAAATGATGTATCAGATGTTCCCATCAATGTGGCATTCAAATACAAAGAAAAACGAGCTGGAGATATAAGGTGAAACTGACTAAGAAACTCTCAGAGTACGAACACACTTCTCTATATCAGGAAAATAAAAAATAAGTTCATAGAAAATCTGTTCCAACTAGTAGTGAAGAGCATGGGCTTTGTGGGCAAGCCAACCCAGTTTAGATGTGTGACTCCATTGTACTACCTTTATGATATGGGGCACTGAAGCCTCTTTAAATCTTAGTGTCCTCATCTGTAAAATGGAAACAATAAAAATAATATTATAGCAAAGCACAGTGGCACACGCCTGTAATTCCAGCAGCTCGGGAAGCTGAGGCAGAAGGATCGTGAGTTCAAACCAGTCTCAGCAACTCAGCAAGGTCCTAAGCAACTCAGTGAGACCCTGTCTCTAAATAAAATACCAAAAAAAGGCAGGGGATGTGGCTCAGTGGTTAAACACCCCTGGGTTCAATCCCTGGAACCAGAAATACATACATATTAAAATGTTTCATGCAGTACCTGACATAGATATGTTTAGTATGTGCTATTAATACTTTTCTTTTACTATTATTTTCTAATAAATATGTAAATGAATTCTATATAATTTAGAAGATATATATTTTTAAGCACCATGAAAGATTTATAAAAACTAATTAGAACACAATTAAAACTTCAGTAAATAACGAAAAGTATAAATAATGTAGGTCATATATTTGAAGGATAATGCAAAAAAAAAAAGAAAGAAAACCTCTAGGTTAATCCAGGCATGGTGGCACATTACTGTAATCCCTGCTACTTAGAAGGTAGAACCAGGAAGATGGCAAGTTCCAGGCCAGCCTGGGCAACTCAGTAAGACTTCGTCTCAAAATAAAATAAAAAGGACTAGGGAGGCAACTCAGTGGAAAGCACTTGCCTAGCATGCACAAGCCCTGGGTTCAGTGCCCACACACAAACACACACACACACACACACACACACACACACACACAAAGAGAGAGAGAGAGACAACAGACTACATAAGCAAAACTATAATTAAGATAGCATTTTTAGGAGCTGGAGAATATCATGCTAAGTAAAATAAGCAATCCCAAAATACCAAAGGCCTAATGTTTTCTCTGATATGTGGATGCTAATTCACAATGGGGGTGGGGGGGGCCTAGGGAAAAAGAGAGGTACTTTGGATTAGGCAGAAGGAAGTGACGGGAAGGGAGTAAAGGGAGGGGAGGGGCCTCGGGGGTAGGAAGGATAATTGAATGGGACATTAATACCCTATGTGCATATATGACTGCATGACCGATGTGATTCTACATCAGGTACAACCAGAAGAAAGAGAAGTTATACTCCATTTATGCATAAGGTGTCAAAGTGCATTCTTCTATTGTGTATAACTAATTAGAACAATTAAAAAAAAAAAAGGAAGAAGTAAGCCAAACTCAGAAGGTCAAGGGTCACATGTTTTTCTCTCATATGTGGGAGCTAGAGAGGAAAAAGGAAAAGAAAGATCTGTTGGGGTTCTCTCATGAAAATCAAAATCACTAGAGTAGTAGAAAGGGACCATTGGAAGAGAGAAAGCCGGGGAAAGGGAAAGTACTGAGGAATGATATTGGCCAAATCATATTGTTATATTGTGCACATGTATGAATATATAACAACAAATCCTGCCATTATGCACATCTGTAATAAAAAATGAAAATTACACAGGAGAAAAAAGATAGCATTTTTAAAATAACAAGAAAAAGGCGCTAAATATTAAAATCAATAGTTGCTGCCAGAAAGTAAGAAAGAGTAAATGAGGAATAAACTAAATATTTGATCCAATAAGGTAGAAAAATAAGACATAAAACAGACGTAGAAAGAGCAGAAAAGTAGAATAACTTTCAGCCCTGCGCCAGTTGCAGCTCCATGCTGCATTATGCAAAGTGAAATGAGCCAATTACAAAAGGACAGAGTATATGCTTCCACGTCCAGGAAGCCACTCACTCAGACCCGTAGACGCAGAGAACAGAATGGTGATTGCCAACAGTCAGCAATAGGGAGAGATGGGGAATTGTTTTTCAGAGTATAATGTTTCTGTTACGCAAATTCTAGAATTTTGGGTACAATATAATACCTACCATTAACAACAGTGATAAAAGCACTTTAAAATATGTTAAAAGAATAGACTTCATCTTATGTGTTTATATAACAACTAAATCACAAAGGAACACAAGGGACTTTTTGGAGGTGATGGATATGTTTAGTGCCCTGGTTGTGGTGATCATATCAAGTATATGCAGATGCTCACGTTTATCAAAATGTGTATATTAAATGTGTACAATTTTGTATATGAGTAAATGTTTTTTAAAAAAGGAAAACAAACCGGGTGCAGTGGTGCAAGCCTGTAATCTCAGCACTTAGGGAGGCTGAGACAGGAGAATCGCAAGTTCAAAGCCAGCCTCAGCAACAGCGAAGTGCTAAGCAACTCAGCGAGACCCTGTCTCTACATAAAACACAAAATAGGGCTGGAGATGTGGCTCAGTGGTCAAGTGCCCCTGAGTTCAATCCCTGGTACCAAAAAAAAAGGAAAACAATATTTTTTAAAAATTTTTTTAGTTGTTGATGGACTTTTATTTTTTCATTTATGTATATTCGATGCTGAAAATTGAACCCAGTGCCACATGCATGCTAGGCAAGAGCTCTATCACCGAGCCACAATCCCAGCCCCAGGAAATTTTTTGTTGTTGTTGTTACTGGGGATTGAACTCAGGGCTACTCGACCACTGAGCCACATCCCCAGCCCTATTTTGTGTTTTATGTAGAGACAGGGTCTCGCTGAGTTGCTTAGCGCCTAGTTGCTGAGGCTGGCTTTGAACTCGCGATTCTCCTGTCTCAGCCTCCCTAAGTGCTGGGATTACAGGCTTGAGCCACCGCGCCTGGCCAGAAAATATTTTTTAAAGTAGAGATTCATGAATTCCATGAATAGCCATGGAATTAGTTAATTAACCAAAGAACTCAAGACATTTGGTAAATAATTAAGAGAGAAAAAATACAAAGATAGATATTTAAGTAGATAAATATAGAGATGCACAGATACCATAAATATTTAACTACGCATACAGTAGAGTTGCAATAATTCTATTCTTAGAAAAGCAAAATCTGGAGTTTAAAAAAAAAAAAGAAAAAAATATTTTTCTATAAAAACTGACTTCGAGAAAGATATGGCCATAGCCATAAGGGAAAAAAAAATTAAAAGTTCATCAAATAACTGCCTTCTCGAAAGTTTAGGTAAGTCTGTTCCACAGATGAATGCTTTCAAACATTCCTGGAACAAATCAGTCCTATGCAATTTAAACCATATCAGAGAATATAAAGAACGCTTTATAAGTTTCTTTTCAAAGGTAGCATAACCCTAATATCAAAATCCCAAAGTTCCCCAGAACTACAGATCAATCCTGTTGGGGTTTGGGTCTGAAATGCACCCCAACCCCGCGCACACACACACGTTTTGTGTTAGAAGTGCAGTCCCTGGTGAAGCAAGGTTCAGAGGTGGAGTTTTAGACAATGATTGATTGGGTCATGAGTGCTCTGACCTCATTGGTGAATCGATCCATCCCATCCATTTGTCCCTGTCAGGTATTTTGGTCACAGCAATGAAAAGCTAACACAAATCCTTAAACAAATATAGATGAAAATGCCTAAACCAAACAGTAGGCAAGAGCAACTTTTCTTCTCATTTAGGAGCCATCAAAGTCACCCGCAGTTCCCTTCACTAAGGAGATCTGTTCACGCAGCTCCTCCTAAACCTCACAGAAAAGAAAGCCTGGGTGACCATCTCTATGTAGACGTGGAATCTTTTTTATACATATTATATTTTTAATTCAAAATTGTGAAAAGGAAAACCTATCTAATATCACCAACCAGCCTCATGTTTAACCATGAAACATAGTGCTGTTTTTAGAATAAGGAAATTTCCCTCATTCCACATATGTTTACACTGTACCTATGATGTGACAGGGCCCAGCCTACAGTGGTAAAACACATTGCAGCTAAGAGCCTACTACCATTAAAATTATAGAGTATTAAAAGATCTATACAGAAAAGAGTAGGCATTATAAAAATGGAAAGAGAGAGAGAAGAAAATGCAGACCAGAAAGGAAGTAAAAGAAAGCTATCGAAGAACTTGACCTAAGAACAAAGATGTGTTCCGTGCCCACAGGATTTTGCACCAATGCAGGGGGCAAATGTACCCAAACTGAAAAGAAAGAGGCAAATGATCATCATTCAAGATACCAGTGTTTCTATTTAGGACATCTAAGGAATTCATTAAAAAATTATTAAATATAGAAAGTTCAATAACATGCAGTTACAGAATAAACATACCCCACCAAAAAAAAAAGAAACAATGAGTTTCTATTAAATAATATAGTGGGAGAGTCTGATTTTTATAATAACAACCACATAATGTACCTAGGAGTGACTTATGTGAAATGTGCCTATAAAATAAAAGTGACTTAAAAAGCATAAAGAAATTCCAATACACAACTACATCTTATTCTTGTGCAGGAGGATGCACTATTGTAAGGATGTCAATTATCCCCTTTACTAGTGTACACTTTGAACAGGAAATGTATAGAAATGATACAGTTCTTGAAGCTGTATAAAAATAACTATATTATCAGGAAGACTGCATAGGCAAGAGTAGCCAGGAAAAAATGGGAAAAATCATCATTAAGACTTACTCGATTGTATATTAGAAGGATCATAAGCTAAAAATATTTAAAATGTCATGATGATGTTGTAATAAAAATGAGAGATAAGCCAATTGGACATAATGCAAAGTCCAGAAATACATTCAAGTATAACTATATTATTTTATGAAGAAGATATTTTCAAATCTGGATGCTCGTTCTTTCCAGGAGCTTGTCTCAGAAAGAAATGAGATAGGAGATAGATAAACAGTTAGGAGTCAAGAAAGGACTGGCTGGTCATTTGGTTTAAGACTGTTTATTTGGTGAAAAGAAGTCATGAGAGAGTAGAAGGCGGAAAATGCAGGAAAGGGAGGGAGAATTGATGAAATGAAGACTGAGGAGATAGGCAGTAGTGGGTCCAGGGGTCGGGAAGCATCACTTTTCCCCTAGAGGTAAGGAAGTGCCAATGATTAAGATGCAGGTCAAGCTAGATCAATGTTGGGGCTGGGGGCAAGGAAGAGTTGAAGGAGTCTGTGCCTAACAGCTCTGGTTTCTCCAGTGTACAAGAAACAAGCTAGGCATGGTGGCACAGGCCTATAATCCCAGTGGCCCAAGAGGCTGAGGCAGAAGGATCTCGAGTTCAAAGTCAGCCTCAGCAACTTAGCAAGGCCCTAAGCAACTTAGACCATTTCAAAAAATTTTTTTTGTTTTTGTTTTTGTTTTTTTTTTGGTACTGGAGATTGAACTCAGGAGCACTCGACCACTGAGTCACATCCCCAGCCCTATTTTGTGTTTTATGTAGAGACAGGGTCTCACTGAGTTGCTTAGCACCTCACCATTGCTGAGGCTGGCTTTGAACTCGCGATTCTCCTGTCTCAGCCTCCCTAAGTGCTAGGATTACAGGCTTGAGCCACTGTGCCCGGCTCCATCTCAAAATTTAAAAAAAAAAAAAAAAAAAAACACACTGGGCTGGGGTTGTAGCTCAGTGGTAGAGTGCTTGCCTACCATATGTGAGGCACTGGTTTCCATCCTCAGCACTGCATATAAATAAATAAAAGAAAGGTCCATCAACAACTAAAAAAAACTTTTTTTAAAAGGGCTAGGGGCTGGGGTTGCAGCTCAGTGGTAAAGTGCTTACCTAGAATGTGTGAGGCACTGGGTTCAATCCTCAGCACCACATAAAAATTAATAAATACATTAAATAAAAGTATTGTGTCCATCTACAATTAAAGGAAATTTTTTTAAAAGGGCTGGAGATGGGGATGCGATTCAGTGGCAAAGCACTCCTGGGTTCAATCCTCAGTACAAATAAAAACAAAACAAGAAATAAGGCTATCAGTCAGGAAGAGAGCAGCAAGTAACACTGAACAATGAGGTGGAGGAAAAAAGAACAGGTCACTTGAGACCTAAATCTAACTAGATGCAACTTCATTCCCTGCTCTCTCAGGCCTCTCATATCACCCCGAGAACTGGGCTCAGTCCCAGGCCTTCTGGTGCCCTTCCAGTTTATATGTGGGACTAAGACACAAGAGATCCAGCTGCATTACATGAAGCCAAAGTATAAGAATCTATTACAAGAATCTATTCTGTCCCTGTTGTTACAATAATCTATAGAAACTGAATGAGTGACATTAAATAAATACCCTTCCAGTGCTTATTCTGAACTGTATTGCCTACCTTTAGTCAGTTGTAGGCATTCATTCAATAGACACAATTCTAATGAATGACACCTGACTTCTCTCCCTATCTGTACTATGCAAACCCCTCTCCAGCTGCTTTAGAGTCTGTCCTCATCAGACTCGGCCAGCTCACCCATAGTGCATGTACTCAACTGTCCGCTAATGGTCATCCAAAAAGGACAGAATCCTGGACGTGTATGGGCGTCACACATCATGACTAGGGCTTGTGCGCCACCTTGTGGCGACTGACTGCAATGTCCTGCGTAGACCCTTCACTTTGGCAGGAGGGAATGGAGAGAGGACCTCATTTCACCACCCTGGTCCAGTTACATCTGGTGTTCCTTCTTGGAAATTCGAATGGACAAGAGACCCCTTCTCACGTTCTTCTGTAACTTATATTGTAAGGCAAAAAGTTCTTCACTATTTCTAAACCCAGATTCTTTGGAGATAGGTAGTGGTATTCTGTTTCCTTTCTTCTATGACACTGAATTATAAAAGGCACCATCAATTAAAAAGGGGGCATTTAGGGGCAGGGGCTTAACATTACATTAAATGTAAATTGCAATTTTAAGATACATTTGGGCTCTTTCATTAAGCAGACTGAGCTGATCTATAAAAATGGTTCACTACCCTCTTGACCCAGAAACTTGCACAAAATCAATCAAGAGATTCATGTTCACTTTAAGAACACTCATGAAAGTGTCCAGGACATTAGGAGGATGCATATCTGAAAAGCTACCAACTATGTGGAAACTGTCACTTTAAAGAAGCAATGTGTGCCATTCCAGAATTAAAATGGTAGAAGTGATAGGTGTGGTCAGGCCAAAGTGGGACTGTACACAGAATTAGTGGCCAAAAAAGAGTGCTGAATTTTTGCTGCACATGCTTAAAAATGCAGATAATGCTAAACTTAAGAGTTGAGATATAGATTTACTTTTCTTTTGGGAGGTGCGGGGCACTGGGGATTGAACTCAGGGATACTTGACCACTGAGCCACATCCCCAGCCCCATTTTGTGTTTTATGTAGAGACAGGGTCTCACTGAGTTGCTTAGCGCCTTGCCGTTGCTGAGGCTGGCTTTGAACTCACGATTCTCCTGTCTCAGCCTCCCAAAGAGCTGGGATTACAGGCGTGCGCCACCACGCCCAGCTGAGATATAGATTTTCTGATCGTTGAGCATAGCCAGGTTAAGGGAAGATGTCCAGCATTTCCTTTGGGGGATTCTTCAGAGGAGGAGGAGGATGTAAGCCACCTGAGAAATTAAAGTCTAGAATAATTAGTAAAGAACAAAAGGCAAAGACAGAATTATAGTTTCAAAAGGATGGAGCCCCTGATAGGCCCTAGCCCATGCAGGAGCTGGGCAAGACATGAGAAAATGGCTCCCATGGTTTATTTAACAGGTACATCAAAGGCAGGGATAAGGTTTCAAGGGCGGAGTCTTGCTTCTTGGTGTCTTACAGTCAGCAGGTTGACTGGCATCTTGGCACATAGCACCCATCTCAGAGGGGCTGTGCAGCTACAGCAGGTCAATCCATCTCTGGTGTTGTGAGGGACTTCTGGCAGAGCTGAGGAGGAAGTTCACCTGCATCAGGTGGTCTATTCCTGTGGGTGTGCCATGGGAGTTCCCAATGCCAGACTTATCCCTCGCTGGCTGCAATGCGATAGTCCACACACAGCCCACAGATGGCTCTCTACAGCCAGGTTAACAAAGCACCCAAGACGTTCTTCTATACTTACAAAGATTGCAATTGAATTATTTCATACATGATGCCCCCACACACCCACATGGAGATTTCTGTTTCTCAAAAGGAACAGTTTGCCCCTAAATCAGAAGAAGTTTGCACTTAAGAAAAAGGCATCCCAGAAGAAACTGAAGAAACAAGCACATGATGCAAGAATAAATTTAGCACAAAATAAATGCAAATAAAAGAAAAAAATACATCTAGATTTCATAAATATTAAAACATGTAAATAATAGGCATTCAAATGTAGCTTTCATCTGCAAAATATCTTAGACAGGAAGTCAGTGTCTATCAGTCTGCTTATTTATTTCAGCATCCATGATCCTATAGTGGAGTTGTATAGAGCTAACAGATGGCCATTTATTGATGGCCATTCATTAATGGCCAGGGTTATAGAGTTGTAATGACCAATATTGTAGGCTGAGAATTGGCTATCAATTCCCACCCATCACTTGCTGAGTGGTAACCATGGCTACCAATTTCCATTCACTGCTTACTGAGTGGTAACCACAGAGGCACAATGAAGTATCTTTTCCCAATCCACCTCTAGCCACAGGTACAGATTCATAAGAAAGGAGAAAATTTTAATATGATAACAAAATATCTCATCTCTTTGAAGTGGGACTTCCAAGAAAAATGTCTTGACATGAACTTAGGGTGGAGGGTGAAAACCAGAGGATGCATACAGTGGTAAAAGATGATTAATAAAGTGCTAATCATGGGCAGAGAGGAATTTGGCTTGCTCCAAGAAGAGAATGGAGAGGTGTCTACAGGTGGTAGGTAGATGACTGTGTGAGGCAAGATGAAACTCTGCCCAGGATCCCCAAATCTTAAAACACGCACACACAATCAATCATTCAACTATTATGAAGATGTAAATGCTTGCTTTAATTAGTTATTTTTGCCTTTCAACATTTTCTACAGTTTGCTGCATGTACACAAGTACATGTGTATAATGTGATCTTTATGAAATCAAGGGCTTTGTTTTTATACCCGCTGAATCCCTACTCCTTAGAAGGGGATTTGACAAAGGTAGGTTCTTAATATATATATACTGAATGTATACATGTTTATGTGGAAGGCAGAAGGACAAGAGAGGACCTCTCTCCTCCAATGATAAAAGAGCGGCCCTTTTCATGTTGGCATTACTATATTTATGAGGGCATAGCCTCATAGCCTAAACACCTCCCATTAGGCCCCACCTCCAGTACTGTTGCATTGGGGATCAGGTTTCCAATATATTAATTTGGGGAACACATTCAGACCATATCAAATGAGAAATTCACTTTTTAAAATCTATTCTAGCAGAGTGCAGTGACACGTACCTATAATTCCAGCTACTCAGAAGGCTGGGGCAGGAGGATCACAAGTTCAAGGCCAGCCTGGATAAATTAATGAAGTCCTGTCTCAAAATAAAATTTTTAAAAAGGATGGGAATGTGGCTCGTTGTTTGAGGCCCTGGGTTCAATCCTCAGTACTGCAGAAAAAGGAAAGAAAGAAAGAGAGAAGGAGAAAGAAAAAAGAAAGAAAGAAAGAAAGGAGGGAAGAAAGGAAGGAAGAGAAAGAAAAGAAAGAGAGGGGAAGGATGGAAGGGAGTGAGTGAGGGAGGGGTAAATAGAACCTAACTTAATGTATCTTGGGCACAGATATGATCCCTAATAAGAGTTTACTGTAATATAAATAAATGGTTTGGCTAAGGGTACTTGCTGTCTACTGAGTTCACAAAGCTAGCCTTAAACGATGAGGCTATTGCTTTTATGTTCATAGTTGAGCCTTTAACCCCAACACAAGCTCTGCAATAACACCAAATAGCACTTAGCATTGATCATTTCACCCAACATCTGTGAACCACTCCCCTTACTATACAAAAGTGCAACAACAGTTACTCTAAAACACATCAGCCGTGACAAAATAAAGTAATACCCAGTGACTCACAAGAGAAAATAATCCAAAGGGGCCCAGTAAAATACTTAGGACTCTGAGTGCTGATACAGGAATTAATAAAGTGGACCTGACATTATGGCTCAAAGGGAAAATATGCTACCTTATCCTTAGCACCTAGCACATGTGTGGAAAGTATATAGCAGGAGCAGATGCATGTTGAATTTCCAAATCTTGATGAGACATGATTTGTGGTTGGAATACACCAGAGAAAAAACAAACAGAGCTGCCAGGGGCACAGCGCTGGGAGGTAAGATAGAGGTGCACGGACATCTCAGAGGCTGAGGATGGACTGCTGGGAGCACTGGGGTAAGGACCGAGGAGGAGAGGAAGCCAGATGTGAGACATTATCAGGATACTAGAGGAGTCCTGGACCAGATGGAAAATACCCAGGAGCAGATCTTAGATATCATCTCATGGCATCCACGGGCCGTAACAGGAGAGCACAGAGTAAGAGAATGTATTGGAGCCAACCCCACTTTTGGCTTTGTGAGTTGTTTGTTTTTTTTTTAATTCATTGACTCTTGGTTTCTTCACCGGTCCAGAGAATTATAATCCTCGCCTCATAGTTTTATTGTGAGCATTAGAGAAAATGTGCATAAAATATTATTGATCCGGGGTTGGGATTTGCCTGGCACACAGCAGGTGTTGAATGCGTAGCAGCTGATACAGATAGAGTGGTGGAATTGGGTGGGACACAGCTGAAGAGGATTAGAAATGACATGCTTGAATGAGCTCTGAGACTTCTGCTGGGAGCCTCTAGCTGCTAAAAGTACAGTATTTGAAACTGTCTTGACTTTCAGTTACAGCAGATTCATCTTCCACAATAAAGAAAGTGCTACATGGTAGATGATTTTTTTTTTAAAAAAATTCACAGATATTGAGAAAGTTACAGAAACCTGGAAAGAAAGCAACAATATCATCTTAAGTGTCATGAAAACAAAGAAGTGAAAGATACAAAACTGAAATCAAGAAAGGAAGACATTCACAAATTCAAAGGAAAGATAAAGTTCCATGTTGCTCTTAAACAGAAATCAGTGGGGTACTATTAATTTATGAATACAGTCTATTGTATTCTCTCTTAAGCAATATTTACAGAACATCTATTCCTATAAAATCATTTTGCAATGATTTTTATTAATTTCTTTTTTAAAATGATTTTTTAGTTGTTGATAGATCTTTATTTTATTCATTATTATTTGTATGTGGTGCTGAGGATTGAACTCAGTGCCTCATGCATGCTAGGCAAGCGCTCTACCACTGAGCTACAGCCCCAGCCTGATTTTTATTAATTTCTGTATATTCAAGTCTTTTAAAATTACTCAACTGTTGCAATGCCTTAGAACAGAGAATGGACTTCAGTGTGGACATTTTTCTCATTGACCTGTTTTCTTCAAAGACAAAGTGAATAGGAAAAGCTGGCTTTTGGAAGGAGATGGTGAATTCACTTTCTGATGTTTGTAATTTGAGGTGGCTGATGAGCATCCTAATGGAGAGGTCATACAACAGCAAGCAGTTGTATGGAGGCAAAGACTTGGAGGTTAATTTGCTTTAGGTATTAGCTAAAACCGTAAGACAGGATAAGATCCTCTGGGGGAATACACATAGGAAGGAGAGAGGCCAGCTAAGGACAGATGCCAGCATTTGAAGGAAAAGCAATGGAAGGGATTCCAGAAGAAGAAGCAGAAAAGATAGGCATAGAGGGACAGAGAGAGCCAGGCCTCAGAGGGAAGCTGGGGGTAGAGAACACATCCCCAATGCCACAGGCCTCTCTCAGGCAGGTGAAGTGGAACCAGAAATGTACCACAGACTAGTCATTAGGAGACCTTTTCCAGAACAGTTAAGGAAACTTGAGGAATTCGTGGGAGCAAAAGAAAAGTGGATGCTGAGTTGAAATTATTCAAGAAGAATGGATGTGAAGGAAAGAAAAAGGGAGAGGAGAAACAGTAGGGGGTGCCAGTTATTAAGCTAGTGTCTGTCAGCTTCAAAACTCCTCTCATGCACACGTCCTCATGCTGGGACTGGGGCTCTTCAAGCCCAGGCTCCCTTTTGTCAGCCAAATCCCCATTCAGGAGCCAATAGGGGCTCTAGAGGAGACAATAAAAGAAGGAACTGTGCCTTCCTGGGGCTTCCTGCTTTTGCCAGCACCACTACAGCCTCATTTCCTTACCCAGCAGAGCAATTTCCCCACAAAAGAACACTGTCTACCCCAGCAGAGACGCTGCTAGTCATGAGGAGCCTGAACTCACTTGGATTTTGTTCCCCAAAGGCAACAAAATCCAGTTTGCCATGTTTCCAGCCCCTACTAAATCAGCCCTTAGGGAACCCCTGCACCAGCAAGAAGCACCCTTATTAGAGGCTTAAGTCAGAGCCTCTCCTCCAGGCTTCTAATCATTCCAGCCTCTTCCTTTTGCTCTCCAGCCCTAGGAAAGTTGCTGTTTCCTGAGCTTGCTGTTTCCAGGCACCCTAATACCCTGGTATTCCCTTTTACCCTTTTGCTTACACAGCTAGCAATTCCTTATTAACAAGTTACCTAGGTTCAGTTACCTAGTTACCAATTCCTTGGCTAACAAGTCCCTCTGTTAAATTCTCTCTGTTAAAATAACTGGTGTGTTTTTGTCTGCAGCCTGATACATAGGAGAGGAAGGCTTTCTTTTACAATGGCAAGACCTGAGTGCATTTATAGACTGCCCAAGAAGGAACCCCTAGAGGAAAGAAATGAAGAAACAGGAGAGAGAAAACTATGCCCAAAATCTGAGCAGGTGCAAAGGGGCAGGATCAAAGGCAGGAGACAGTACTGGCATAGAAGAGAAAGGGCACTCCAAATCCCTGAGAGGGGAGAAGAGAGGGCAGGATGGGTGTGGGGAAGATAAGTGTGTGATGGTGGAAATTGGGGGGAATCATGGTCAAGAGGCTTCCTGTCTTCAAGAATTAGGGGGAAAGATCTTCTGCTGAGGCCAGGATGAGGGGAATCTAGAAGAATCATCAGAACCTGGAGGAGTCCCTGGGGAATGAAGAAACCTGTTAATCAATGAAAAGTAAAAGGGACTTATGAGAGATACACAAGGCTGAAGTTGGAAAGAGCACAAATCCACGACTATGTGATCCTCTCACCAAGCTCAGTCACAACTGAGGAGACACATTTAGGATATTGTTGGACAAATAGAAGGACAATGACTAAAGGGAAATGAGAATGCTATGACTGAACTAGCCAGGTGATCCACAGACTCCAGCCTGGAGCTCAGGGAAAATCCTTTAGGGATTTGGCAGAAAGAGAAACACAGAGACCAAGTGACTCTGGGAGAACAAAAAGAAGAAATAAGAAGATGAGTCCAGGCCAACTCTTACAGAGCCAGAAAAGGACTCTACTCCAGTCAGGTGCGGTGGCACACACCTGTAATTCCAGTGACTTGTGAGTCTGAGGCAGTAGGATTCCAAGTTTGAGGCCAGTGTGGGCAATTTAGCAAGGCCTTGTCTCAAAATTTTAAAAATTAAAAAATTTTAAAAAGGAATGAGGATGTAGCTCAGTGATTGAACAGACCTGGGTTCAATCCCCAGTACAAAAAAAGAAAAAAAAAAAAAAGTAAAAAGAAAAACAACTCACATTCCTGGCTCTGAACTAATGTTTGCTATTCCAGAAACAGACAATTTTAATTCTACTTACATGTCTGAACACTTCCCTAGCAACGTGCAGATGCTGAGAGGGAAAAGAAAGGGAAATTATGATGTCAAACATTAGTTTTCATTGTAAGCTTTAAAAGAAACACACATTGTTTGAATTTCCTTTTTAAGCAATTTGTAAAGATTTGTATTTCTTCTATTTATATATACTTCTATTTTTTTTTTAGAGTTCTTCTGAAGAATGATGGGAAGATTTATTTAGATTTATTTATTTATTTTCAAAATTGAGCATAAAAATGCCAGGTGCGGTGGCCCAAACCTGTAATCTCAGCAGCTCGGGAGGCTGAGGCCAGAGGATTCCAAGTTCAAAGCCAGCCTCAGCAACAGCGAGGTGCTAAGCAACTCAGTGAGACCTTGTCTCTAAATAAAATACCAAATAGGGCTGGGGATGTGACTCAGTGGTTAAATGCCCCTGAGTTCAATCCCCAGTACCAAAAAAAAAATTGAGCATAAAACTCATGTGTCTCGCAACTACACCATGGATCCATAGAACACTTTTAGAAATTGAAGGTGTATTTGGGGTCTTAGTGGGTTTTTTTTGTTTTGTTTTATTTTTTAAATATTTTTTAGTTGTTGATGAATCTTTATTTTATTCATTTATTATTTTTTATATGTGGTGCTGAGGATCAAACCCAGTGCCTCACGCATGCTAGGTAAGCTCTCTACCACTGAGCTATACAGTCCCAACCCCAGTTATGTTTTTTTCTATATCTCAAAACACAATTTTATCATCCTAGGAATTATCTTATCATTATTATTCTCAAATATACTAAAAATGAGTAAAATCCTAAGAAATCAGAAGAGTAATGGATCACTTATGGGATCCTGCAAAAATGAAATAAATCATTATCATGACATTACCCACATCATCCTTCAGCATTTTTATGGTGATGGCCAAATATTGCATTGGCTCTCAAAAAGTTATTCTACACCCTACTTCTTTTTGTCGGGTGTTAGTTTTGGTGTTTTATTGTTCTTGCTATTGCTATGTTTTTGTTTTTGTTTTAGCTTTCCTTGACACACTTGAGAATTTGGACTTTTTCATTTTCTTCATGTAATGGCAAAAAGAAGAAAACTGACAAGAGTACACGTTTCACAATTATCAAATGAATCAAAAAGTAAATGCAAAGAGTTCCATTTCACCCTCTAAAGACAATGATAAAATTAATCATACAAGTGAAATAACATACTGTGAGTTTTCAGAGGACAAAATCCTAGATGAATATTCTCAGACTTAGGTATTGATGCATAAGAGAGTGAAATATGATGTTACTGAGATGGCATCACCTCACTCATGGCTGATCTGGCTGACTAGATGGATGCCAGCCTTCCTTCTTCATAGGTGCCTATGTGACTCTTCCAAAGTTGTACACTGGGTGCAGGAAGATGGCTGTCCCACATGGAGAAGACTGCAATTTGGTCAAGGGGATACAAGTGGCTGTGCTACTCTCCAACCAAACTTGCAAGAATCAACTGGTGAACATTATATTTCACCAAAAGGACAAAAGAGAAATAGGAATTCTCATCCCAGTAGTGTTTAAAGGAAGAAGTGCATCACACAATATTTTACAAGAACTTTAATCACCCCAGTTTGCTTAAAAGACATATGACACTATTCTTTCATTTCTTATAGTATTTGGGCAACAAAATTAACTTGATACAACTCATAACTGGACAAATGATAAAGACAGGTGGGTATAACAAGTAGAAAGAAATAAATCATGAAGAAATAAAAACTTTTATTGACCACTTGAATTGACTTTTATAAGTATTAAAATGAAAAGGTTTTGCAATTATGAAACAAAGAAGATGCCAGAATCTCTTCAACAAAAAAAGCGATCACAATTGTTTATTAAGAAATTGCATTCTGAGGCGGTCAAGGTAGCAAACGCCTGTAATCCTAGCTGCTCAGGAGGCAGAGGCAGGAGGATCACGAGTTCAAAGCCAGCCTCAGCAAAAACGAGGCGCTTAAGCAACTCATTGAGACCCTGTATCTAAATAAATGGATGTAGCTCAGTGGTGGATTGTCCCTGAGTTCAATCTCTGGCACTCCAAAAAAAATAATAATAATAATTCTGGACTCGAGGTGTAGCTCAGTGCTAGAATGACTGCCTGTCATGCTTGAGGCCCTCAGTTAGATCCCCAGCATCAATAAAAAATAATAATAAATTGCATTTTAACAATACAAGTAAAGTAGAGCCAGAAGTAATGCTAAGATAGAACCTATTAGAGATGTATTTGATTTTGTTTTTGTTGTTGGTGGTGGTGGTTTGTGATACTGCGGGGTTGAACCTCGGCGCCAGCATTCTATTACTGAGCAATACCCCTAGGCCAGCCTTTTTATTTTTTATTTTGAGATAGGGTCTCCTTAAGTTTCCCATACTGGGCTTGAACTTGTGATCCTCCTGCCTCAGCCTCCTGAGTAGCTGGGTTAACAGGTGTATGCTACTTCACCTGGTCAGAGATCTATTTGAAATATGAAATCAGTATTTACGAGATGGGTTCATGTATAACAGTTTGTGAACAGTTAGCTACATTCAAATACACGCGCACACACACACACACACTCAAATGCACACAAAATAATTAAATGTAGGTATGTGCATCTTCAAATCCTGCTATATCTAAATTTGTATTATAATTTCTAATAGTTATTTTTAGTATTCTATAAATTATTTATCAAATTATTTGAAAGGGAAGGAAGGAAAGAGGGGAAAAGGGTCCATTGGACCCAGGTAGGGGTTTTTTGTTTGTTTTTTTGCCAGTACACTGCGGGGCAGGGCCTTACAGGATTTCTGAACCTGGCCAAGTTCCTCGGTGAAGAAAACCTGAGGTGGAACAAGTGGCCTCGGTGAGACTCCGCCCTTCCTGCCCCAGGCTCCGCCTCGCTCGAGCCCCGCCGCGAGCCCCGCCCCTGCAGGATCCGGGGCACTGGACGTGGGGGAATGCGGCACCACGACCGCTCTTCTCTCTGGCAGCTTCTTGGACAGGGTTTCCTGGCATTTTTATTCGCCCGCATATCTGAGACAGCGGGTGGGGCCCGTTATCTCTAAATCGGAATTCCGGCTGCGGAGGTCAGGAAACCCTAACAGCCGCCCCGCCTCTAGCGGCTCGGGGGGCCCAGCCCGCGCGCCGGCAGCGACGTGAAGGCGCGCAGCGCAGCCCCGCGAGTCTGAGTCACTTCCTGGGAGAGGGCCCCAGCCTCTACTCCGCTCCACGCCCCAAACTCGGCGGGAACGAACGCATTTTTATCTATTTAAATCATGAAAACCACTAGTTTCCTGTTCACTGCTAGATCTCTTACTGACCCTGGCTCCAGAAGAGCACCGGCCCTTTCTCTGCAGGATGTGAAATCAGTACAGACGGGCTTCCTATCACTGATATATCTGTCCGGAGGCCCTTGTGGGTATCCTACCCTAGCAGTACCCAAAGCCCCCCTCGGTCCCAAAAGTACAAGCTTTGCACCTGGAGCCACTGAATTGTCACTAGGTAGGTGCACAATAAATATTTGCTGAATAAATCATCTTGCCGTGCCCACATTGTGATCCTCTTCAACATGCTTTAATGTTTTAAGTTTACCACTTAAAATTCAAACCGCCTTTGCTCTAAAAGGGAATTTGCTTTTCTCTTTTCCTCTAGACAACGCCCACCAAACCACAAGGAGAGGCTGCAATCTGGGTAAGAGGCCCTAACAATTAACTTGTCAATCAAAAAAATAAAATACAGCAAAAAAAAAATAAAATAATCAGGAAATAGCAAACCTTCTAGCAATCAGAGGTTGACTGAAAAACAGGTAATTCCTGTTCATAGGGCTAACAGGGGTTTTTTGTTTGTTTTTTGAGTTTTTTTTTTTTGCTTTGGCTCCTCACCAAGAGGTGACTAAAACCAGGGGAATTCTGCCGAGGGCTGAGAGACTCAAAATAGAGCAAAGAGAGTTCTAGGGGATCAGCTGGGGAATGAAGACAGGGGGTCTTGAAGGAGCCAGCTAGAGTCAAAACTGTATTCCAGGGGCAACTGTTCAGGAAGTGCCTCCCATGAGGCAGAAACACAAGATCACACTTGAGCCTCTAACTCCTGGGTCATTAGATGCTTTGTGTCTCACTTGACTCATGGACTTAAAAACCCAAAGGAGATTTGTTTTCCCCACCCCCCAACCCCACCGCTAAAAAAAAAAAAGCACAAACCTCCACCCCCTATTTTTTTATGAACTGCCATATTGTTCTCCACAACAGCTGCACTATTTTACATCAGCCATGCCCAATGGTTCTATTTTTTCCACATCCTCACCAACACTTGTCATTTTTTTATTGTAGTTTTTGCTGTGTGAAGTGGTATCTCGTTTTTATGTTGATTTCCATTTCCTAAATTATTAATGATAGTGAGCATCGTTTTATGTTCTGTTCTCTCCCTCTCTCTCCTTATCTCTCTGTACCAGGGATTGAACCTAGGTGCTTTACCAGTGAGCTACATCCCCAGTCCTTTTTATTTATTTATTTATTTTTGAAACAGGGTCTGTTAAATTGCTAAAGTTGACTTGGAACTTGAAATCCTTCTGCCTCAGACTCTGGAGTCACTGGGATTACCGGCTCGGGCAACCAAACCCAGCAAAAAAGCACTTAACCCTTGAGGGGCAACTTTGCAGTAGCTGTCAAAATTTCAAATGCTCATATCCTGTTAACCATTGATTCTACTTCCAGAAGTTTTTCCTGGAATTTCTGGAACATTTCTTAAGGAGGAAAAAAAATGAAACCATCCAGTTATCTTTTAATAAAAACCCACTATGAGACATCTGATGTGTATAATAAAATCCTGTCATCATTAAATGAATAAAATGGAAATATACATTGAGATGAAAAGATATCCAAAACAGAGATTGTTTAACAAAAACAAAGCAAGTGTCAAATGAGCATATACAGTGTGACTTTGTATCTCTGAAACAATTACTGGTGTTAACAGGAAAAACACTCTTAAAATTTACTAGAGTTTATTTCAGGAGTATAAACAGAACAGATCTGTGAATCAAGCAGCCCCCAGAAACAAATCAAGTTCAGAGGACTCCAACCACTGACACAATTTGTTAGCATTTATAGGAAATGGAAGTGCAGTGTGTGGACAATTTAATTGACTGTGGCTTAATTAGTTAACTGGTTACAGAGCCTTCTGCAATTGACTAAAACCCAGCTACTGTTGTTAAACTCCATTTTGGGTTTGTCTGTTGGTGCTTAGTGCAGGAGCCCAATGCAGATCAGTGGCCTCCCACAAATTTAATTTAATACTGAAAAGACCACAAATTGATTACAGAGAATAGTGAGCCTAGGATGAATGATAAGCTTTCATTTTTTTTCCTTAAGACCTTCTGCATTGTTTGATTTTTTTCCAATAAGTCTGTTTTAAAATAACAAGCCAGGCATGCTGGCTCAAGAGGCTGAGGCAGGAGGGTCACGAGTTCAAAACAAGGCCTCAGCAACTTAGCGAGACCCTGTCTCAATATTAAAAAAACAAAGGCTGGGGATGTCGTCAGTGGTTAAGTACCCCTGGTTCAATCCCTGGTACCAAATAAATACATAACAATTAAAGAGAAAAAATTAAAATTCACACACACACATGCACGGGTCTAAGGGAAGCATTATTATAAACTGTTGAAGCACTTTATCTTTCCAGGTATGATCATCAAAAGCAAGAACAGAAAAATTGAATTTCAGTATTTAATAGATAACAAGAATTGAAAACAGTGTACCTTCAGGGAAAAGGCAAATAGCTCTATGCTAACACTCCTCCCTCCCCTGATGAATGTTTCCCTGAGACTAACTTCAGATAAGGGAAGAGGGCTCTGCCAGGCCGGAGACACTCAGTCCGCAGCTTACAGGACCCTGACCCCTGAGCCCGAATTCCTGGGCACTAGAACTGACCATTTTTTGTTGATGTATGGAACTAGCCCCAAATTCCTAAGTGCCCGAGAGAACCGGCACGTCTCCACTATGCCACTCCCCAACATAAACCTATAAAATCCAGTCCCTTTCTTTGTTCAGTGGCTCATTTTCCACCAGGAGAATGGGTCCACCACCACCACCTTCGCAGATGAATCCTGTTCCTGAATAAAAGCCTGAAATGACTTGCATAGTTTGCTGCCGCTTTGATCTTTTTGCCCTTACAGTATTATGGGAGAAAATTTTAGATTATGCACCCTTCACTTATTCATTCAAATAGTCATTTGTTTACATATTGAAGGCCAAAACTGTGTTATGTGTTGCTGATTGGGAAAAAAAGAAGAAAGAGGAGGAGAAGGGAGAGGGGGTGGAGGGGGAGGAGAAGAAGAACTCAAATATGACCTATCTTCAAAAAGCTTACAATTGCTTTAGGAAGAGATGTACATATAGATAAATACGTCCCCGAAACTGTCAGGACATCTGCTAAGGATACTGTGTGGTGTTTGGCTCAGCCAAAAGCAGCAACAGGGAAATTCCAAGGGAGTACTCCAGAACATCCCAAGTTGTACCAGTTGAGATTCAAGAAAAAAAAAAGAAGCACCATGGCAGGCCCAGTGGTACGTGCCTCTAGTCCTGGCCACTTGGTATCCTACCAAGACAGTAGGATCACTTGAACATAGGAGTCTGGGCTAGCCTGAGCAACATAGCAAGATCCCATTTCAAAAAAAAAAAGTATTAAATGCCAGAGTGATCAATCCAAAGCATTTATTAGGAGAATTTATCAGAGTAGCTTACATGTCCTTATCATGGACTCAAGAAAAAAACTGTCCTACCTAGATATGACCACAGCAAAGAGGTCAGGTATAGAGTTTATGGGAGGGTTTAAAGAATTTGGCTCAGAGCCCAAGCCAGTTTCTTTCAGTGTTTTGTTTGCAACCTAGATACCTTTACTGGAGCCTGGGAATGTTCAGAGCCCCAGGCTCAAGCCTGCCAGAAAAAACATGCAGCTGGCTGGGTCACAGAGCAGTCAAGGCGTTCTGTGATTTCAGTGAAGACACAGAAAAAGTAGGAGGAGACTGAGGAACACTGCATGTAGAGAGTGGTGAGCTTGACAAGGCGGGGAGAAGGAGAAAGGCTGAAAAGCAAAGTCTCCAGAAAGAAGGAACTGCTTTGCTGAGTCTTAAGATAAATGAGCATTTCCCTGAGACCAAGAACTCTAGTTCTGAGCCTCTCTGCTTCTCACCAAGTCCGGCAACGCACCGGGCTGCTTCTTCTTTATCTCTAATGGAATCAGTTTCAAGATTACAACCCATGTAAAATCATTCACTCACTCACCCAACAAGTACTTACTGAGTGTCTTAGTAGTCCTTATAACAGAAATTTTGAAATGGTAAAAACCCAGAGCAACCAAATTCAAAGTTATATCTGGTCTTGTAATTCAGAAGCAACTGAAGTTACTTCCACATTTGAGAACACTGGATCTGGAATTTGTTCTCATCCTATCAAAGGCCCAGATGTTCCACCTAGGTCTAACTGCAGGCAAAGAATGTGCAGAGAAAGAAGATTCATTTCCAAAACCAGGCCACCTTGGCACACTTTGCAAAATGAACCCAACAAAGGGGATTGAATCTCCTACGTTTCAACAATATTCAGGTATAGAACTGCAAATTTGTTGGTGAAGGCAGCCTGCAGTTTAAACTTTAAGAAATCATAGACAGGCTCAGAATTCTCTTCAAAAACTGCTTTGTGAAAAACTGCTTTGAATATAGGGATGTAATCAACCTGAGCCACAGCACAGGGAGACAGCAAATCGGGAGCAGGATCAGGAAACATAAAAGATCAGGGAAACAAGCAAACACAAATGACAAAGTAGAGGATCAAGACAGCAATAATTCCTTGAGCCATACCTAGATAAGGAGTTCAGCCATACCTCTAAGGGGGACAGAACTTCTGCCCCCAAAATCATACCACATTGGGGCTGGGATTGTAGCTCAGCAGTAGCGTGCTTGCCTCGCATGTGTGAGGCACAGGGTTCGATCCTCAGCACCACATAAAAATAAATAAATAAATAAAATATTGTGTCCATCTACAACTAAAATATATATATGTATAAAAAAATCATACCATATTGTTTTGTTACTTACATGTCTATGATGGAGTTAACACTATAAAAACTAAATATGGATTTTTTTCCTAAAGTATAAAGTTAGTCATTCTCTTCTTTAGCTAAAATAGACAAATAAATCCCTTTAAAGAATATTTAATTAAGTGGAATCTTCTGACAGCCACAGTTAAGATCCTGGTTTCCAAAATAGTAAAACATATAGGAAACCCTTCTGAGAGATAAAAATGCCTTAGAAAGGCTTCCTTCTTCCAGGGTGGCCACACTTCAAATAAAAAAGATTAAATATTAATCATGATTGTATTCCTTAGATCCTACATATCCCAATTACAACAAGCCATCTTCCACTGCAACTTCTTGAGAAAGATGTGCAGAATCATAGTTTATTATTATAATGCTTAAATCTGAAACCCTAGTAAGAATTTCCAGGCTGAGCACAGTGGTGCACGCTGGTAATCCCAGTGGCTCAGGAGGCTGAGGCAGGAGGATTGTGAGTTCAAAGCCAGACTCAGCAACCACAGGGTGCTAAGCAACTCAGTGAGACGCTGTCTCTAAATAAAATATAAAATAGGGCTGGTGATGTGGTTCAGTGGCTGAGTCCTCCTGAGTTCAATCCCTGGTACAAAAAAAAAAAAAAATCCAGACTCAAGACTGGGATTGTAACTCAGAGCACCTGCCTAGCATGTGTGAGGCACTGGGTTTGATTCTCAGCACTACATATAAATAAATAAAATAAAGGTCCATCAACGACTAAAAAAAATTTTTAAAAAAAAGAATTTCCAGACTCAATGAATAAGATGAGCTAAACAATAAAACATCTTTTAGTCTTTAAATATTTCCTCAAGCCCTTTACCTTAGTCCTTGTCCTTGATGTCTAACTAATCCAATGCAAAAAGAGTAAGTTGCAAGAGAAAGCTCTGAGGAAACAATGATTTCTCTAGTTCTTCTTTGTTCTAGTTATCTACTGCTGCATAGCAAACTGCCCCATAACTTAGCAGATTATAAAACAGCTTTCCTCAGCTTCACATGGTGTTGGCAGGGGTATCTCAACTGAGGCTGGAGGATCCACTTCCAAAATAGTTCACTAACATGGTTGGCAATTTGGTGCTGGCCATTGGTCCTCCTCCACATGGGTCTATTCACCAGGCAGCTTGAGCTTCCACACAGCATGGTGACTGTATTTCATGAGTTAATGTCCTAAAGGGAATCAAGGAGATGCTTTATCACCTCTTACCATCAAGTTTCAGAAATCATATAGTCTCACTTCCAAAATAGTCACAGGTCCACCCAGATTCAAGGGAAGAAAACATAGGTCTCACCTCTTTATGGAAAGAGTGTGAAGGTCATGTAGTAAGAAGAACATGTGAGAGATATGTTTTAGCCATTTTGGAAAAACACAATCTACTAAAGCTCCCTGCTGTGGTTTGGATCTGCAGTGCTCCCTAAAGTTCCTGTGTTGAAGGCTTTATCTCCAATGCAGCAATATCCAGATGTGGGCCTGTTAGGAAGTGACTGGATCATAAAGGCTCTGACTTCATCAATAGATTAACCCATTGATAACTGAATGGACTACTAGGAAGTAGTAGAAAACTGTAGGCAGGTAAGGTAGGTCATGAGATGTGACCTTGGAGACTATATTTTTTCTCAAGCCCCTTCCTCCTCTTTTTTTCTTTCTTTCCTTCCTTTTCTTTTTCTCCATCTCTCTCTCTCTCCTTTTCTTTACTCCCATGACCTAACAGCTTTCCTTCACCTTGCCCTTCCACCATGATGTTCTGTCTTACCTTAGGCCCAAAGCAATGGAGGCATCCAACCATACACTGAAACCTCTGAAATTGTGAATTAAAGTAAATCTTTCCTCCTCCAAGTTGTCAATGTCAAGTATTTTGGTCACCATGATAACAAGCTAACAAATACACCCATTCCAGCCAATTTGTCTTAGCTGATTAAGGCCATTCTATCCCTTTGGCCAGTGACTGGTTCAGAAATAGGCAGGCCTGAACGTTTTGGGGGCAGTGGATCTCAAAGGAAGTTTGCTTGAGACTTCAGGGAAAGAGAAGCAAGCCTTTCCCACTGAACAGTAACAAAGAAATTCCTTCCCCATGGTATGCCACTTGCTGCTGGTGGCCATCCCATGATTACAAGAGTAATATGGACTGCAGGGCAAAAATACAAAAAAGTCTCATCTCTGGTGACATCATTGAGCCACTGAATCCAAGAGCACTGGAGCCTGCTCTGTCTTGGGACCTCTTTTCATGGAGAAAATGAATAATAACTTCAATAAGCCAGCTTGAGTCAAACTTCTATCACTTTCACCCAAAAGCCCCCTAACATTCAATTTCTCTGAAAGTCTGGGAACATCGCTGAGCTCACCTGCCCATCCCTAGGTCCTCTAAGAACAGGGGGTGAGGAGTATGAGAGCCCAGGAGAGGTGAAACAGAGGAAGTCTTACAACACTAAAATGTTTAACGAATAAAAAAGACCACAAGAACCTTGAATTCTTCATTTGTCAAATAAAAGTCCTCATGTCTAATACTAGCCAATCAGGTCCTTGTCCTAGACTCAAGGTATGAGTAAGGAAGACTGCCCTCTAGAAGGTGAATGGCTCCACCAATAACAGGTATTATAGGGATACTAGATCCTATGCTAAAGGTACTGACAGTCTATCGAGGAAAAAAAAATCAGATACTTAGTTATAAACCAGATAGATTGTATTACATGCAACAGGAAAAGTATAGATACAAAGCAGTGATAAATCACAGAAGAGATTTTTTTTTTCAGTTGGAAAGGATAAAGGAAAGCTTCATGGAGAAGCTTTTAGTTTTTAGTATTTTTTTAGTTTTCATATAAGTATTGCATTTGTCAGCTTTCTGTTACTGTAACAAATGCCTGAGATAATAAACTTATAAAGAGAGAAGTTTTATCTTAGCCTACAGTTTTGGAGATTTTAGTCCATGGTCAGTTGGCTCTGTTGCTTTTGGGCCTGTGGCAAGGCAGCACATCGTGGTGAGGAGCACATAGCAGAGCAAAGCTACTTACCTCCTGGCCTGGATTTAAAAAGGGGGGGGAGGAAGGGGGTCTCACTCTCCCCTTTGAGAGTACATCCCTAATAACCTAAAATTTCTCACTAGGCCTCATCTCTTAAAGTTTCCACCACCTCCCCATAATGCCAACCTGGGGACCAAGGCTTTAATATATAGGCTTTGGGGGTTAACCTCTGAACTATAGCTGGTGGAATTTTAATGTGAAAAGATGGGGAGAGCACTCCAGATGGAAAGAAAGAATCACAAGAACAAAAATCAGTTGGTAGAAAATTGTGGGATTCCTAAAGCCTGGAAAATATTCAAATAATGACCCAGTACTGACCAATCAGAACAGCAGCCAGCCGAGCTGCAGGGCTGGAGCAAGTCCTAGAGACCCTACATACTAATGCAAGCTTCACACTAACCTTTAAGTTAACTTGATTAGAAATGAAATGGTCCAGGATGGAGACTGGAATGGATGGGGCTCCAGGTGGACTGCACTCAGGACTTCAAATAAGAGGCTATTTAGCAACTGATAAAGAATAATTTCAATATTTTAACAACTAGTGTGGCCAGAGGCCAGTGAGAACTGATTCTTAACTGTGAAAACTGACTGAAAAATTAACCTACCTACACACAACAGTAAGAAATTCCACTTGACCAGAGTTCACAGTGAATGAAGAGAAATAACAACAATGGAAAACACAGCTGGAATTTGTTAGTTCAATTTTTTCTGTCTGCTCCAAGAGGCAGTAAGCTCCACAAGAGCAGGAACCTTACCTGTTTATGTCCTGTGCCTCACAAAATGCTTGGAATATGATTGGCACACAAGACATATTGAAGGAATGAATTCAAATAATATTAATATGGAATTAGAGATGTAAATCCACTCTGAGATCCAGAGAATAATGACTCAGTTTTATTCAGCTTTGTCTTCACACAGAAGACAAATTTAATACAGTAGCAGAAATAAAACAAATATTTCTATTAAAAAATATCCCACACCTGGAATTAGGTCATAAAGAACCTTGGATTCCAAGATGCAGAACTGAAAAAATAATAATACAGGTCTACTGAGTAATATTTTGTTGAACCATTCAGATCACAATGGATCTGATGTGGGTGGGACAGTTTTCCCTCCTCAGAGTTGAAATCTAACACGTATGTGACAATTTCCTATGGGTCATTGTGAAAGAAAAAAATGTCTCAATTCTGCCTAAAAACTGTTGAAGACCAAAAAGCAATGCTCAGGAAATACTTCAATGGCTTCTGAATGTCAGCATGAAAGATGTTTAAAAGAACATAAAGAAAAAAGCATCTGTAGAGACCATGGAGGAACGCAAACAGATAACTACACCAGAATGCACAGGGACTCTGCTACTGATTTGAAGAGGCCACCAAAATAGGGCAAATGAGAGAATTAGTGAGTACCAGCAATTGGGCAGAGGCCATAGGAAGTGAGAGGAGGGAAAGGCTTAGAGGTATAGAGGTAACCTCTATACCTACATCCGCAAACCACAGTTGACAAAGAACACTTGTTTAATCCGTGCAGCAATACTGTGGGTGGTAATTAGTATTTGAAAAACTCTACACCATTTAAAAACACTTTCATACTAATTATCTTAATTATTACCCTCATTTTTAGACATGATAAAACTGAATTTCAGAATTAGAGGACAGCTTATTCAGTAAGAGAGAGAGAGGGCTGGGGTTGTGGCTCAGTGGTAGAGCGCTTACCTCGCATGTGTGAGGCACTGGGTTTGATCCTCAGCACCACATAAAATAAATAAATAAAGGTATTGTGCCCATCTACAACTAAAAAAATATATTTAAAAAAAAAGAGAGAGAGAGAGCTGGAATTCAAACTGAGGCCTTTAGATTCCTTGTCCAGCATTTCCATTTACACCAGAGTGACCTCAGAGAAAAAAACTGCTACTGATTTGAAGAGGCCACCAAAATAGGGCAAATGAGAGAATTAGTGAGTACCAGCAATTGGGGTCATTCCTTAATCTCACAAGTGTGGCCTCAGTGCTCTGGAAAACAACTGCAGATTAGGAGAGACCTAAGGCTCTCCCCTTCCCTCCTGTCTTCAAGAAGTAAACATCTAGCCCAGGACTTATGCCTAAAAAGCCTCACCCTAGAGATTGGGTCAACAACTTCAGGTGCAGATGGTTCCATTTCTGGAACTCATTCCTGTTTTAGTAACCAAATTAGACTTAGGAATCTTCAAAGATGAAAACCATGACTTTTTTTTTTTTTTATCTTTGTATCCTCTGACGCTAGGTATTCAAAAAATAGTTATTGGATTACTAAATGAATAAATAAATGAGCATAAATTTAAAACCATTAAAAATATCTTGAGGTCCCACACCTCCAAAAAAAAATACAAAGAATCAAACAATTCTTGGAGCAACAAGTTATTTAACATGGTCATGGATTTTAAGTCATACAGAATTAAACCAGGACATTGACCCTACTCTGAAAATTCATGAGTCCCATGAACATTCATTGGGTCTTTCTATGTGCAAGTTGCTGTGAATAACACAAAGATGAGCAAGACAGACCCAGAATTTCAAGGAACTCACATGCTAGCTGAAAAGATAACACCACCATACATCCCATAAATCTATAGCAGAATACTATAAACCCTTCTCCCTTACACTCACAAAAAATTCTTTTCAGAATACTTTGGGAATACAAAGGAGAGGAGGATAAAGATCAGCAAAGTCATGAAGCAGGAGCTTCACTGAAGAAGCCATAGAATTTAATCAGAAATTCTGAAATTAAAGATTTTCCCAAAACAGAACATGTGAGCCATGGCAGAGATGAGAAAGTACGGAGGATTTTTTTTTGGTGATTATTAGTGGTCCCACCTGATTAAAGCATCAGGACATGAAGGAAAATAGCAGATGACACCTTGACACCCTCTGCACCAAACTATCAGCGTCACACACCAGTTCCCTTCAGGCATTATAAGCTGCTTCCCACTCTCACATGCCACTCTTTCAAATTCAGCATCCATGGGAATGGCCCACCCAAGACCCCACCCTCACAACTTCTTAACCTGCTTCCAGACAACTCTACTAACTGAAACCAGGTTAATATCCACAGCTGCACTTGGATTTTGGCAATATTTTATAAGAGCTCTACCTATAAAATATTAAACTGAAAAATTAGACTACACCAATAACTTCTTACACCCCCAGCTCTCTCTATTCCATCCCTTTCACACTTGTTCTGTAATCTGATGGAGACTTCCTGCCCATCCACCCTGCTTCCTGGGCCCTTGATCCTTCCGTGTTCTAAAATCAATGCCCTATCAGATGACTTCCTGTCTTGCTTACTCAAACTCCTCCACCCCCTTGTCCTTTTGATTGTACCCTTCTCTACACCTCTAATCCTAAATCCAGTCCACAAAATTCTCTCTTGGATCCAGTGGCTAGACTTCTAAGCACATCTGGGAAAAAATATACAGCCACATAGTCACACAGTCATGCAGATTGTAATCACCATGAAATTATAGCTTCCTACCTGAACTTTTATACCACTCAGCCCTTCTGGGTAGACTCCCCTTTCCATCTGCCTCAAAAACCACAGAACCTCCTCAAATCCCTGCTTAATGCCTATGTTCAGAGATGTTCTCATCTCCAGCTTCATGGCATCATCAGGAGTGTGAGGGAGGATGCTTCTCAGCATCCCTCCTTGTTATGGTCTTGATATGAGGTGTTTCCCAAAATCTCCTGTGTTAAGGCAGGAATATTGAGAAGTAAATGGTTAGATTATGAGAGTTGTGACCTAATCAGTCCATTCTATTTTGAATGGATTGAATAGGTAGTAACCATAGGCAGGTGGGGAATGGCAAGAAGAGATGGATCACTGGAGTCATGCCCTAGAAGGGTGCACCCTCCCTGTAGCCCCTTTCCCCAACCCTTTCTTTCTCTGCTTCGTGGCCAGCCATGAGGGGAGCAGCTTCCCTCTGCTGTGCTCTTCTCTCATGATGTTCTGCCTTACCTCGGGCTGAAAGCAATGGAGTAGGCCATCTATGGACTGAACATCTAAAACCCTGAGCCCTAAATAAACTTTTCCTCCTCTAAGTTGTTCTTATTTGGTATTTTGGTCACAACACTAAAAAGCTGATTAAAACACTCCCAGATCTATGACTTTCTACAGCCTCCCCTGCTCTTCTCCTTTTCTACCTCTGTGAAGTAACTCTAGCCACCCACAACTCTCTGGAGCCTTGCTCTATTGTTTAGACCCTTTCAGCCCTGTATATTTGACTTCTTTCTCTCCAGGTGCCCCATCCACCTGGTAATTTCTTGTCCATCCTTCAATAACCCCTTCTCCACAGCTTGTAAACCTCTTGAGCTTCTCTTGTGTTTTTCAATCCTCCCTGGGTCCTAGATTCCTTTCTGCTGCCACTGAACCCCTTCCCCTTCATATTCAGTCTCATCAAATGAGTAATCCACACTCCCTGGCCCCACACTTCATCTCCCATTCTTTACTGGCCCACTGCCATCTGTCTTCCTCCCTAACCCACACTACACTACAACTTCTCTGGTAAAGGTCTCCAAGGATAGAACTGCCCAGGTCAGTGGACCTGTGTCACCTTTATTGTTGTCTGCCTGTCTGAAGTCTTTGACCTCGTCAACCTCTTCTTCCACCTTAGAAGTCTCTCTTCATAAACTTCAGTAGCAACAGAGAGGTCTCCTGCTTCCTGATAATTTATTTCCTTTCTTTATTCTATGCTGGACCATCGTCCTCCACTTTTGTTTGTTTTTGTTTTTGTTGTTGCTGTTTTGTTGGTTTTGTTTTTGTTTCTGTACTGGGGATTAAACACAGGGGTGTTTAACCACTGAGCTACATCCCCAACCCTTTTTATTTTTTATTTTGATACAGGGTCTCTCTAAATTTCTTAGAGCCTTGCTAAGTTGCCAAGGCTGGCCTCAAACTTGTGATCCTCCTGCCTCAGCCTCCCAGGTGGCTGGAATTACAGGTGTAGGCCACCATGCCTGGCCCCATTTGCTTTTTAAATACTGTTTATGTGCCTAAATTGAGCTAGGTCAGGAACCACCAGAAACAGAATTTGCCTGTCCTGTTAACCACGATTGCTCCAGTGCTTAGGCAGCTCTGCACATATGAAGACTCTCCTTACATGACTGTTGAATGAACGACTAAATGTTGGAAACTAGTGATCAAGAGACTGTCTCTGTCTTCAAACAGCTTGCAGTCCAGTGAGAGAGACAGTTAAGTAGACAGAAAGTGATAGAAAAGTGTGGTAAGAATTATGACACAAGGAGCTATGGGGGAATATGAGATGGATATAGGATGTGCCTAATTCCTTCAGCATCTAATTGTCACACTTACTTCAGACTCAATATGATCCATCTGGAACCATGATGTTGCCCTAAATCTCCTCCAAAAAATGTTGTCCATTTTGTACTATCTTAGGGATGATACCACCACCCACCTGGGTACCAAGGTAGAGTCCTAACCATCACCCTTAATGCCTCCTTCTTTCTAACCTTCCACAATCCAAACAACAGCCAATCTAGGTTGATTTTGCTTTGTGAGTACTTGGAAATTCCCTCTCCCCATCTCCACAGCCATCCCACTTTGGTTATTGCAATGGTAGCCTGCTATGTTCTCTGTATCTAGACTCTCTCCTCTCTAGTTCATTTCTTTCATTCCCAAAAGTAAAGAGGATCATGCCACTCTCTTGCTTAAAAATCTTCACTGGGGCTGGGGATATACCTCAGTGGTAGAGCACTTGCCTAACATGCACAAAGCCCTGGGTTTGATCCCCAGTACCAAAAAAAGAAAAAGAAAAAAACAATCACCAGCTCTTGATACATAACTCTTGGGTTACACTCCAAATTTCCAAACATAGCTCTTAACAATCTGACCCTTGTCTCCCCAGACTCAGGTCACATAGCTTCCACCTCACATTTACCATCATCTCAACCCCCAAAGTCTGGTACGACTGAGCTACCTGCACATACTGAAAGCACACTGTTTCATTCCTCTGTACCCTTGCACAAGGCATTATGTGAAACTTCCTCTGAAGACATTGCTAAGTCCCAAGCATTCTACACAAATGAACTCTTAATCCACACAACGACTGTTCTCTCCATTTTACAGATGAGAAAAGAGCAGATACATAACTGGCCAACTTATAAGCTGTAGCACTGGGATTTGAACCCCCATTGAGTGCCAGACTCTGTGGCCGTAAACACTAGGTCATGCTGCCTGGCTTCACCTTGCTTTGCCACAGCGTGGGTCCACCTGGTGATTTCTTATCCATCCTTCAATATCCAACTCATGCATCACTTTCTCAGTAACACTTTCCCTGCTGCCCCAGAGTTCACCACTCATTTCCTTCTCAGCATTGTCACTGTACCTTGGTCACAACCCTGTCATTACATTTGTCACACTCTATTGTATCCATTTAAGGATTACCTTGGACTGTGGAAATTCCCCCCTTTTATTTCCAGAACAGCCCCTTCACTCATCTGTACCTCATTTTTGTCTCTTGTTATCAGTTTACCAGTTCCCACTCATCCTCAGCTCCTTGCCTACCTTAGCCCTTCAGTTTGACTCCCTGTTTACCCACTTTACCAAATCTACGTTTGCCAGCTACCTTTCCTGAACTCCACCTCCTTTGACTGAGAACCTGGTAATGAACCCTCGTCTGCATGGCCCTGGGGAGTGACCACCACTCCGTCCTAATTGGAGGACTGATCCCCCAACCTTGCTCTGAACTATGCACACTTATTTGGCTTATCTCTTCTCTCTGGTTTCACTCCAGTCCCCTCATAGATAAGGAGTTATTGAATGACGAAATGTCTTATAGAAAATCAGGAAAACCAAACATCTGGGTTTAAGAGGATCAAAAACATTAATTACTTTGAACTGTGGTCCTTCACTCTCAGGGTCCCATCATTTAAACAACTCAGCTAATATACAAGTAACCTCTTCTTTTATTTCCAGCCAGCAATGAGCTTATTTCTCCGCCCCCTCTAGTCCATGTAGTTCTTCCAAATCTCATAGCTTCTACTTACTTGTGGTGTCTTGGTATCTGCTTCATAATTTTGGTTTGTCATACCTTCACGGCTCTCTATATGCAAAGAGTCATCCAAAACTCTGCTGAATGCCTAATTCTCTCTATGTCTCTAATTTCAGCTTCCCAAGAACAAAGGACTGGCCCATCTCTTCTTTTCATGTCATGTCATGAAATATCCACTACTGGCCATCCTATGGAGTGACAGTGTTTGAGTCCAGAGCTAACCTCAATTCAGTCAGCCATAACAATAAGCACAACTTCAAATCATGCAAAACTTGGCCATCAGCAAGAGGCAATAAGTGAAGCGTTTTCCTGAAAAGGACTATGGTGTGAAAGGTCCCATGATTGAGGTATGGAATAATTTAGGTTAATGGTTCTTTAATAATTTTGATCATAGATTTTTCTAAGAACCAGATAAAAACTATGGATCCTTCCCTGGGGTTGGGTGATTCTATTAGTAGAATTTTCCTACATAACTTTAGTGTATTAAAGAATCCTAGCAGCCATCCGCAGAACACCCTCCACCATCCACCGCCACCACATAGGTCTAAATTCTATCTACAGATCTCCTCAAAAGCAGGCACTATATCACACTCACGTCTGTACCCACAGTGCCCAGCTCTGAATTGGGCACTTAGTAGGCTCCCAAAAATACCTGTCATATGAATAAATTGAAAATGGAATTAATCATTTAATTACAGCTAAAGATGTTATTCAGAGCCACATGGAGACTAAGAAGTTTGACTTTGATAGAAAGGCATTTGGGAAGCCATTTTGTTTTGTTTCTGTTGTGCTGTGTTTTGATCTGAAACAGGCCGCTGATCAAAGCTACAAGATAGGAAAATGTGTTTTTAACAGATAATAGAACAGACTGGAGGGCAAGAGACCAGTTAGGAAATTGGAGGAAAGAGAGAATAAAAATCTAAACTAGAACAGTGAAAGTGGGAATAGAATAATGGGGAACAGATCTGAAAGAAGTATCAGTAAAAATTAAACTGATATTAAATAGCACTTGATAAAATTGTGGCTATAAAGGAGATTTACAGCCAAAGCCATGGTTCTAATGTTCTCAGCTAGGGAAAATGGAAGAAGGGCCACACCACTGGCAGAGATGGAGAAGTCAGGAAAGAAACAGGTTTAAGGAAAGCAGTTTTTCTTGAATTATTGAGTCTGAAGCACATTGGGACTTTGAAGTGGATTCCTGAACAAGTAACAGACAACGTGGGTCTGGAGTAGCTGCAAATAGAGATGAAGGTTTGGCTATATATGCTCAGATACCTGTGAGAGTAGGTACCAGGAAGCACTTTACAAAATGTCTGACAGTCCATTATCTTTCATTTATGTCTATTCTGTAGGGTTTTTTGTTGTTTTGTTTTTGTTTGGTTGGTTTTGGTTGGGGTTCCCCTTCCCTGCCCCATTACTGGGAATTGAACCCAGGGGCAATCAATTTACCACTGAGCTATATCCCCAGCTCTTTTTTTAAAAACAGAGTCACTAAATTGCCCTAGCTAGCCTTGAACTTGGAATCTTCCTGCCTCAGTCTCCTGAGTAGCTGGGATTACAGACCACTGTGCCTGGCTACTGTGCAGTTTTTGAAGCCCTCACAAAGTCATAATTTTACTTGACAGTTGAAACAATCATATGAAATTGGAAAGTCCACATGACCCATTACTGATAAAGATATGGAAGCTCAGAATGGTGAAAGGTCTTATCAAAAATATCGCACTGAATTGACAGACCCAGAATTAGAACCCTGAGCTTCCAATCCTTAATATAACTTCCAACTCTCCTGAAACTGCACACGGATAAATCCCTTACTAGTGCGGATCAATTTTTAATTGCAGTAGTTCAGTTTTGGTTTTTGTTTGTTTCTCTTGGTTTTGTTTAACTCTTGTCAGTTTATAGGATTTAAAAAAAAATTTTAGATGTTGATGAACCATTATTTTATTCATTTATTTATATGTGGTGCTGAGAATCGAATCCAGTGCCTCACATACTAGGCAAGCGCTCCACCACTGAGCCACAACCCCAGCCTGTTTATAGTTTGAAAGACCGATGGCAATAATCTGATGGCAATCCACTTGGTAGTAATTCACCACTATTTATTAAGTATCTTCAGTGTGAATGAATAGACAGCCCTAGCTCCTAGGGAACCAACTTCTCTATAATCATGACCTACACTCTGTCTTAACATTCTTATTTGTTTGTTTGGTTTTTGTTTGTTTGGGATAAAACCCAGGGCCTCGTGCATGCTGGGAAAGTGCTACACCCCAGTTACACTCCAGTTCTTACCTATCCTATTTTTAAGCGGGACTTTTCTGCCTATCTAACCTCAATGTGCAGAGTGAGCTCATACACGGAAAAGACCCACAGACTTGAGCAAACTTTCCGAGAATCGAGGATCGCTGATCGCTGTGCGAAACTTTTAGCTCTAAAAAGCCGAAAATACTCAAGGTTCACAGGACAAGGGGAGAGAGGGAGAGATTGCCCAAGTGTCAGACCGGACGATAGGTGTGACTCCTAAGACTTCATGGCGGAGCTGTGAGTTTAGGCGGGGCTGACAGGCCCAGACTTGAGGGCCGGGAGGGGCGGGGCGGGGCGTCTGAGTCAGGCTTGGGCAACCGCGGTGGGCAGGGCGTGGGAGGCCGGCGGGGACTAGCAGGAGCCCCGCACCGCGAGCACAGCAGTCAGGCACCGCTCCTAGCCGCAGCCGCCGGTTCCTCGCTCCACTCCAACTCGGTAAGCCTAATTTTTAAACTTTTTCTTCCTCTTAAATACAAAAGAAAAAGGAAAGCACACTTTGCACCAGGGTTTCTGTTTATGTGCGGACGTGGCAGAAAACAGATCAGGAGGAATAAATGATGTGGGAGACAATTAGGGAGAAGATGGAGCCTTAAAATTATACCTGTAATAACGGCTTAGGGGTGAACCGGAGGTTCTTTTGTTTTCCCAGTCAAGGTAAGGTCCAGGGCTAGGGAAGGGGACCGCCAGAGGCCGTCCACTGGCCTGACTGCACTTCAGCGCCCCGGCCTCGCGGCAGGGGTGTGGCCACCTTGGTTCTCGAACGCGCGTCTTCTGCCTCTGCCTGGAGTGGAACGAATGGCCGAGATTTTCCTTTCTGTCCTTGTTGCCTCTCACCCCCTCCGTCGCCACTGGCCTCCTGGATGACCAGGAAAGCCCGAGAGAAAAGTTGAAGAAAAGACGGCTGGGATTCTGGGTGGCGTCACGAGATATTTCTGTAGACCAGAAAAGGAACATTTTGAAACTTAGTTTGAGTCCTAGGGGAAGATCAGAGTTTCAGTAAGCAATGGCAAAGGGCCAAGACCCAAAGACATTGAAACTAAATCCTGCCGAAGCCAGGGGAACCACAGCCAAGAATGGGAGGAGCCCAGTCCCACCCAGCCCCCTCCTCGCCTTTTCCTTTGTATCCCCATCGTTTTAGGCGCTCACTCCATCACCTGTTTTTCTGCCCTAAGCCCCTTCCATTCTCCACGTTGCACTCTTTGTGCGTTTTCCATCATTTCAACTCCAAGATCTACCTCTTCCTTCGTCTCTCTTCGGTGTAGGAAGTTAGGAAACTTCCGCCCATGGTGCTGCTCACAAGAATGACATTTTCAAACCGTTGAAAGACAACCAAAAGAATAATAACGCCAGGTGCGGTGGTAGACGCCTGTAATCCTAGATATTTAGTTAGACCCTCAGCAATTTAGAGAGAACCTGCTTCAGAATAAAATAAGAAGAGTTGGAGTGTAGCTCAGTGGTAAAGCTCTCCTGGGTTCAATCTCCAATACCAAAAAGAAAAAGAAGAATGTGACGCGTGAAATTTATATGAAAATCAAATTTAAGCGTCCATAAATGAAGTTGTATTGGAACAGCCATGCCCATTGGTTTATGTATTGTCTGCAGTTCTTATCCGGCTGCAACAGCAGTGACAGAGACCATATGGACCAGAAAAATCTAAAATATTTACCAACTGGCCCTTTACAAAGAGAGATTGAGTGATTTCCAACCCCTGCTTTACTGTGTCAATCAAAATCCCCTCCTACTTACCCTTTCCCTCTTCTCCTTTCCATGCAAAAGGGGAATCACATATTGTGACAAAGTGGAATGACTATCCTGAGAAGGTAGATGAGGCCATGAATCTCTGAGTGGGTGGAAGAAGGGTTTCAGTTAAGAATGAGAACTGTAATAATTGAGTCTTTTTTTCTAGTGTTACTTCTTTTATATGTGATTTTTTATTTTAATTTTTATTTTTTGCTTTCCTCAGATGTTAAGTGCTTAGTGTGTGCATTTTTTAAATTCTTCCACAGTATCTGTTCATCATATTGTTTTCTTCTTGCTATCACAGTCACTGTGAAGTAAAACTGAAGGTACAGTGACTCATTCAGAGTACTGATTCTCCTCTCCTTCAGCCACTGACCACCTTGGGCAAAGCTTTCCCATCTCTGGGCCTCCTCAGGAACTGTCTCCAAACTCCCTTGAGCTCTACACATTGCACAATTCCATTTCTGAAATTTGATAAGTGTGCTTCACTTGCTTTGGAGAATTACCTCTGGAGCAGGAAATGCAAAGAGGTATTCATTTTCTGTAGCTAATGGTTAACAGTTTTCAAGAGAGAAAAAAATAGTTGAAATTATAATCGATACTAATACTCAGGAAGAAAAAAAAGGAAAACAGAAAAGCACTTTGAAACTGGAAAATCAAAGCAATCTGAATTTTGCAAGAAAAGGGACAGGGAAAGCACCTGTAGGTATTTTTAAAAAGTACAAAGATGTGATCTACAGCCAAGAACCTTCTCCCCTCTCTCTGGTCCCCCACCCCAGCCAGCCCTTTTTGTGTCATCTGATACACTAGTAAGCTAATGAAATTTTAGTTCTGATAAGAAGAGAGTGTTGTGCAAACACATCTGTTCCTTGGCTGTGGTATTTTGTTTTTCCTCCAAGCCCTGAACCTACCAACACTGTTCTTGGGGGAGCGGAGGGGTTTCTCCAACATTGTGGCTGTTAGAAAAGGATCCACCTCCAGAAAGTTCAGGGACTGTAAATGCACCAAGATCCAATGAACAGCAGCCTCTCAGCTAGGCTGGTCAAGTGCCTAGGGAGATAGGATGGAGAATAGCCACTGTGCAGCTAAGGTCTCAGGCTAGTTCTTAGCCCATGTTAATTACAGGACCTGAAAGTCTCCAGCTCTGGACTCCAGGAAGTCCATCCTAAGGACAAACTAAAGGCTAAATGCTAGGTGGCAACCATCACCGTCCAAACACAAATATTGCTAAATGCCAAAAGATAAAGCCTCTGAGGAAGGGTGTGGCCCTGACAGTTCCGGAAGAGCCTGCAGTTTCTGCCCTTATCCACCAGGGACAGCACAACAGCTCTTCACTTCAGGGCCCCAGAACCCAGCTGGAATGAGCCTACTCAGGCCAAAAGAATTTCCTTGAAGAATTTTGCACTAGGAAAGTAAAGACCAGCACAAGATTTGAACCTCTTATTCTTCCTGGTGCAAGCACAGCCTTGGTTCACCTTTGTAATGAGAATTTCCACCCACCATTCCTGTGGGAATTTGTGGCACCTTGGAAGTAGAAGGAGCAAAGACCAAGGTCTATAGATAAGGACCTGGAGACCCAGATTTTAAGAGTGGCTCTGCCAAGCTTATTCCCTTCTCACACCCCAGTTTCCTCACATGTAAAATTAGTAATTCCTCTCAAATATGAAATTCACTTTTGAACATCTAGAATGTTCGTATTTCCTACCCCATACACAATTATAGCTCTGCTGTTAGTTGTGTTTTGCTTTTCAATAAAATCCATGAATCCCAGGAATTTGGTATTACTTTCAAAAGAACTAGCATTTCATTCATCACATTAGCCTCTACATAGTCTTAGAAAATTGTAAACTAATCTCTAGACATGATGCATGATGTACTTGTGGATTTGTAGATATATAGCTATATATCTATTTACTCACATTTTCTAAAAATATCAGTAAACCCTCATCTAGGCAGTTTACTGTTTCCAAACATACCCTCAATGCTCCATATATTCTCACTATATTTCACCTGAAATAGACACATGAGAAGGACACTCACAGAGTATGAATTTCTATGGCTCTCTTGACCCCCTTGGACTCCTGAAAAAGTGACCCGGTATTTTAGGAAGCTGCTCTGACCCAAAATGAGGAGATGAGATTCTCCAGTGTTCTCCAATATCTGGTCCTTGACATTTCACCTATGTCTGAGCCCTTCTTTTTTTTTCTCCAAAGGCAAAAATGCCCCACCCTACAGAGACTGAGCGGTGCATCGAGTCCCTGATTGCTGTTTTCCAGAAGTATGCTGGAAAGGATGGGAACAACAGCACTATCTCCAAGGGGGAGTTCCTAAGCTTCATGCATACAGAACTGGCTGCCTTCACAAAGGTACTGGTCCCAATCCCCATCCCAATCTGCCCTCAACATGAAATAAGACCTAGAGAGAATGGCCAGGAACAAAGGCCTAGCAGCTGGTGCCCCACATTTGGCCCTCTTTCTCACTCACTCCAATCTGGATGGTCCATGTAGTAGCCCATAGTGAGTCCCTGGGCCTCAAGTTCTGCACAACTGTTAAAGAGCCTTTTCTTTGAAGTAAGGTGTGTTTTAAGGATCCAAGTGTACAAACTGCATGGCACAAGGAATGGAATGGTGATTGTTTTTTGAAATCACTTCCTGTTTATATGAGTTACTTATTGGAGTTGTGTGCAACACTTGAAAGAAATGTTCCACTGATTTTACAAAGTTCAGTAACCCTAGATTCACAGAAAGAACCCTGGATCAGGACTGGGAAAGCCTGGGTTCAAGCCTAGATCTGCCCCGAGCCATGTCCCTTCACCTCTTTCAATCTGTTCCTGCATTTGGAAAATGGGAATATTAATAACCCCTTTCCTGTTCCCGATACTCCAGTGAGACTAAAGTGTGCTGGCATATTTGAAAGCACCTCAGGAAGTGCAATATAAAGATCTTATTATTATCTTTACAGAACCAGAAGGATCCTAGTGTTGTTGACCGCATGATGAAGAAGCTGGATCTCAACAGTGACGGACAACTAGATTTCCAAGAATTTCTTAATCTTATTGGTGGCATAGCCACGGCTTGCCATGAGTCCTTTATGAAATCTGGCCATAGCCAGAAGCATGTCTGAGGCCTCCATGAGTCTGGCCTCAAAACCTCCCTCTTTCCTTCCGTCACCCAGTCATTCCAGCCCCCACATTCCCTGACCCCAACATATCTACCACACTAGGCAGTCCACTCCTGCTGGTGGTAATAAAACAATCTTTTTTTTTAAACACACACTCGAGAGTCCATAAATTTGTGCAAGAGAGGGTGGAGTGTGGGAAGAATGTATATTAGATAAATGTAAGCCATTACCAGAAGCAGCCCTAGTGCACTATAAAGATGCTTCTTAGGTATATGCATAATCATGACTAACAATACAAGCAGGATTGTTTCCAGACTGCTGGAATGTCAGACTGCTGGAGAGATGTCATTTATTGTCACCACTTACTCATTATATGTCTTTCCATCCCTGCCACAGGCACTGTCATAGACCCTAAGGATACATTCTGCAAGACAGATGAGTTCCTGCCTTCAATGAGCTTACATTCTTGAGGGGGGAGAAAATAAGGAATGACTAAACAAACCAATAAACAAAGGACAGTGTAATAAATCCTGGGAAAGAAAGACTACAATTATGTTACAGATGTGTTGCCGGAGGTTAGGGAGGACGCTATTCTGAGGAGATGACATTTGTGCTGAAACCTGAAGGACAGAAGGGGCAAACATGGAAAGGAGGAAGAGAGCACTTTAGGTCCCTGCAGGCACAGAGGTCCTCAGGTAAGAAGGAGCTGGTATGTTGAGGAATAGAAAGAAAGCTAGTCTCATCAATCTCATCATGCTTGGCTGTGGGTTTCCTTCCTTGCTTATGTTTGTTTAAGCTAGTGCCAACACTAGTCTTAATTTCTAAACCCTCTGAAAAAGCAGCAGGGAGAGAGCCTAGAAAGAAGGTGAGAAGGCTAACTCATCATTCAGATAACAGCCTGGAAGGGGAGAGAGGAGGTGGAGATTGAGGTAGGTGGACTCCCAGGGAGAGAGACAAAAAAGTCCTGCCAGATGGAAGCCCAGATCTATGATTATGACTAGAGCTGCTTGTCTCTGTTAGATGTACAAAACCTCCAGCATACACTTGTATCAGATCAACTGGAACAAAAATATAATCAATTTAAATGTCACCAGATTCAAAGACCTGTAAGATGTGCTCACAACTGATTTATGGCTAGCCTGCCTAACCAAGAAGAAACATTCTGAACCCCAAATATTAAATGATTGACATGGGACTCGATTAAAAAAAAAAAAAAACTTGCCTGGCAACTTGCACATTTCTTCCTAGGAAAATCTCGCATACAGTCAGAGAGCTCAACCCTAGGTGAGTCACTCATCTTCTCTGAGAGGCAGGAGGTATCTGCTCCCTGCCTTTTGGGCATGTGTGCCTATGCTCTGCTGTCCTTTAATAAATCTTTACTTGTGCCTTGTCTTCAACACATCCTGAAATTCTTTTCAGCAGTTTAAGTCAAGAACCCACCTGGCTGAGAGTTGAAGTCCCACTGCTTCCTTGGAGGGACATCCTCAGACCCCTGTCTGGTAAGAGGATCATCCCTAACAAGCACCGGGGAAATGCAGTATGTTTCCAGAAAGCCTCTGATTCTTTATCCATCTGTGAATTTTAACTTATTAGGAAAAATCTCTCTGGATCATGGTTTATTCTTGTGTAAGTAGAATGGATCAGATCATTTCTGAGGTGGTTTTGGGATCTGATGTTCTAAAATGAAGGCCAGTGTCTCAGACTAGCAAATCCCAAAATTTTCAAGTAGAATTGTAACTATATTTTAGATATCTGAGTTCCTTAATTTGTTGGCAGTCCAAGGGGAGGGAGGATCTGTAATCACTAAGTGTTCATATTCCTTTGAGGGGTACAACCTACATGGAAAGCAGTGTCATCCCGAAGAACACTGTGGCAGAGAAGAGATGGAAAAATATCAAGCAAATAAGGTTATATTTGTCTATTTGCTACTCTGCCAAGAAATCACTGACCCTGGCCTTTAAACACCATGAATTGAGGGAACTAACCAGGAAAATTTTGCTTGCTTGATGCTCTCAAATTGTGATAAGTAAGATCCAATTGGCACCAAGCTTATGACTCGATTCAAAGAGCCAACCCCTATGGAGTGCCTCCTATGAACTATGTAAGCTGTAGAGAGATACCAGGAGGAGGGGCTGCCTGGAGGAGGAGGAAGTGATGAGCTTAGGGGAAGTGCATTGTGTTGGAGGTGCCACTGGGAGGTCCAGCTGGCAATGCCCGCTGAGCATTCACAATTCGAGTATGGAGAGAAGGACCCAGCTTGAGAAGCAAAAAGAGATCCCCTGCATCTGGGGGAGGGGGCAGCAAAGGACAGCATCGAGAGGTAGGAGATTCAGTCACAGAGTTGACAGAGCTAAAGGAGAAAAGAACATGACTAAGAAGGCAGGGCTGAACCACACAAAAGAATCACACCAAACACTCAACATCCTTTAAATGCTGATGATGCTCTTTGGGCTCCCATGAAAAGCTTCCATCTCATTCCTCATGCTCTTCCTCATGACTGTGGCCTCTTCTGCGTTTCCGTGTACCACAGAGGCCAAAGACCACTCACATGTGTCTCCTCAACTCAGTTCTAGCTCCCAAGCTTCAAAGTTTTCTCCAGATGTCTCACATAAAATGATAAAGGTATCTTTTGTTTTCATGTATTTATTTATTGAACATATACACTGATAATGTGTGAGACAGGGTTCTGTGTTTCAGGCACAGGAGAGGAAGCAGGGTAAAGAAGATTCTCATCCCAAAGAAGCTTGCATTCTTGAGTTCATTACATCGCAAAATGAACTCACCATCTTCGCAGGTGCCTTCCACCACTGTTCCCCATCTCAAGAAATGCCACCTCTATCAACCTAGGTGTCCCATCCAAGGACATGGCAGTCAACTTTGACATCTCCTTTTCCTTCATGCCTCACTCCAATCAAATCCCCAAGTCCATTTCTCTGCCTAAATATCCCCTGAATCCATCCCCAGCCCTCCCCTTCCCAGGCCACCACCTGTGTTTATCCAGAAAGGTAGCAGTGTCCTAACTAGCCTCCTCACCTGGCTTTGTCCCCTCTCTAGGCTTTTCCCTTCCTCTTGCCCAAATGCCCCCCAGATGCAAGTCCTTCAGTGGACTCCCAGTGCTCTTGAGCATGTGCAGCCCAGGCACAGTCACCTGTCTTGGCTCACCACCTCTTCTTACCTCACCTTCTCTGTCCCCTCCCACACAGGCCCTCTAAATTCCAGCCACACTGAGCTTGTTTAGTTCCCTCCCTCCTGACTTGAGCCCTCTGCCTGGAGCACACTTACCATCCTCACCCATAACCCTTCATGTCCCAGCCTACATGGTCTTTTCTCTAGGACATTTTGCTAAACTCTTTAGTTAGGATGAGACATCTTTCCCACATGTGATCATGCCACATACCTCTCATTAGGACTTTCTTTTTTCTTTGGTGGTGGTGCTAGAGATTGAACCCAGGACCTTGTGCATGTGAGGCAAACACTCTACCAACTGAGCTATATCCCCAGCCCCCTAGTAGCACTTTCTTTGAGCAAAGTGTATGTCAGTCTTATTTACTGTTATATCCTCAACCTCTGATACAATGTCTGGAAATCATACTCTATTATTTATAGAGTGATTGAATGGTGAGGAAGATAAAGCTGTTGGGCCAGTGTCCAGTGGAGGGAACGCTTCAATAGAATGGCAAGAGCAAGTGTAAGAATGCCAGGGGCTAAAGTTGGCTGATGTGAAGGATACAGAAGTTTTGGATGCAGACACATTTTAAGGGACAATAATTTTTACCAAAAAGAAATATCTAAGGGAGCAACTTGAAAGTGTGGACGTCTTTTGTTTTATCACTTTTTTGGGGGGTGCCGGGGATTGAACTCAGGGGCACTCGACCACTGAGCCACATCCCCAGCCCTATTTTGTGTTTTATTTAGAGACAGGGTCTCGCTGAGTTGCTTAGCGCCTCAGTAAGCAGAAGAGCAGATCGTGGGCTGTTTTTAGAAAGAAGGGGTAATGGATGCTACAAAAACAAGGGACAAGCACACAGAAGAGACACACACCTCTAATACAACAAACATGTCTAAACTCTACATATTTCTCCCAGAAACCAGCCTTCTTGCTTCATTCCTGATTTCAGTGAATTGCATCATCCTTGACCTGACCTGTCCAAACCAAGAACCTAGAAATCATCCTAGATTTTCCTTCCTCTCCTTCATCTCTTGAATCCCCTCCTTTCCTTTCCACCTTCAATACCTTATTTCAGAATCTTAACTAATCAACTTGACCATCTGTCCATTCCTTCTATTAAAAAAGAATGCTTCTGGGCAGTGGTGTACTCCTGTAATCCCTGTGACCTGGGAGAATGAGACAAGAGGATAGAAAGGTCAAGGCTAGCTTTGGCAACTTAGCAAGACCCTTTCTCAAATGTTTTTAAATGAAAAACAGAAAAAGGCTGGGGATGTGACTCCATGGTAGGACACTGGGTTCAGTCCCCAGTACTAGGAAAAAAAAAAAAAAACCATAGAACAATTACTCTTCTCCCTCCCCAGCTTGACCTCTTCCATTCCTTTCTCCACCCTGTGACTAAAGAAAGCAGGCTTTTTCCAGAGTTCCTCTTAATATGAAGAATGGAGTCCATATTCGTTGGGGGCCCTCAAGAGCCTGCTCCCTGCCCACTTCTCCAATCTCACTTTCTGCTTTCACCAGAACAGCTTCTTCTATCTAAATTGTCCATTTTCTGTTGCCTATTGGCAATACCACAGACGGGATGAGTTATAAAGGAAGGAGGTTTATTTTGGCTCATGGTTCTGGTTCAAGATCTAGGGGCCACATCTGGTGATGGCCTTCTTGCTGGCAGAGTCCCAAGGAATCACATGGCAAGAGACGGGGAGGAGGTATGTGCAGATGTATTCCTGTGTGTGTGCCTGTGTGTGTGTGTTCCGGATTCTCTCCCTCTTATAAAGATACCAGGGATTTAATCACAGGGGTTCCACCTTGGTGATCTTATCTAATCCTAATCACAAATCCCAAAGGCCCCACCTCTAAACACCATAGTTGTAAGCAATAATGACCAAAACAGGAGCAGACCTCAGTGGACCAACAATCCCTCTTATTAAGCAACAATATCAATCAGTCAGGCATTGAAGAGGCACGTTTTCAGAGTAGAAAGTGGCAGGAAGCTGCAGCCAAGGTCAGAGTTTTATAGTGTTTTAGCAAGACCAGGTTATGGGAAGAGACAACTACTTTTGGTGGGCTTTTGGCGGGCAGGTGAATTATGGCTGAGTCATAACAGGAGAAATTTCTGAAGTGGCAGGGAGAGAGGCCTTGAGCAACCAGAGGAACGATTATAGATAAGGGAAACTGTACGTGCTCAGGGCCTATGTCCTTCCTGGAGTACGTGATTTTCTGTATCCTTCAATAGTTGGATTAATTTCCAACCTCTTCCTGTCTCACAATGGGAACTGAATTTCAACACGTGAAACTCTGGGGGACACACTCAAACCATATTCAAACCACAGCACCAGCCTCGAACTCATGTTGCAGTGCCGTGCCCCTGTGCCCTCATGCATGTTCTGGCTGCCCTGAGAGCCCTTTGCCTCCTTTCCACTTGTTCCTATCCGTCCTATAGAGCAATACTAGAGTCATCTTGTCCTATAGAGCAATACTAGTGTCATCTCCCCAGGAAGACTTCCATAACACCCACCCTTACCCAAGGCTGATCTTATGCCCTTATTCTACAATCCCACTGTGCTTAGCTCTTACCTCTACCTGGGCACTTAGCACTCTGTGTTGTAATCAGGTTTTTACTTCTCTGCCTCCTTCAACTTGACTTTGAGCTGGTGAACATGGACCTAGTTAAATGCATTTTTGCATCAATAATACTTAATGTGGTGCCGAGAATACAGAAGCCAAAAACAATTTCTGTTGAATGAATGAACGTTAGATAATGCTATAAAATCAGACTTGAGACACACTGTGTGCATCCATCAGGGTCCCCCACAGGAAACACAGGTATACTGAATGGGTCACTGAAAAGTTTAATGAAAGGACTATTCACAAAGGAGTGGGCAGGGATAAGGGAACAAGAGGTGGCAAAGCACCAGGACTAGCAAAATTAGGAAGCTGTTCCCACCTCTAGGCCAGGTCGGACCAGGCAAGGAAGCAGTTTCTGGAACCCATCAAGAGCCACAGCCATACGAGAGGGGCCTCTCACAGGTGGTGGGGCCATTAGTATAGAAATACAGCCACTGTGAGCCACATCCTGAGAGGAGGGAGCCAGGGAAATAAAACCTGTTCCCATCTTCTTGCAAATGCCTCTGGTTGGCCATGCCGCTGGAAGGCTCAGCAGGGCAGAGAAGTGTGGAAATTGCCTGGAGGACCTCACAGAGAGGTAAGATCGGTGTTTTCCTACCACACAGTACCTGTGACATGCAGAGAATAATGCGGCAACACAAATTGAGGTAGACTTTTTTTCTTTTTAGTATATTATCTTAATTTATTGAAAAACTTTTTTATATTTTTCAATGTGGGTATACACACAGAACATAAAATTTAACATTTTAACCATTTTTATGTGTATAGTTCAATGCATTAAGTATATTCACATTGTTGTATAGCATTACTACCATAGATTTCCATAATTTTACCATCTTCCCAAACAGAAACTTTGTACCCATTAAGCAATAACTTCCCATTCTCTCCTCCCCGATCCCTCTATAAGAACCATTCTACTTGCTATCTATATTAATTTGACAAACTTCATCTAGGGGGAATCATATTTGTCCTTTGTTGTCTGGCTTATTTCATTCAGCACCATGTCTTCCAGATTCATCCATGTTGTAGCATGTGTGAGGATCTCCTTTTTTTAAGACTGAATAATATTCCATTGTGCCTTAATCTGTGTTGCTATAATAGAATACTACAGGCTAATTTGTAAATTAATTTATAAATAACACAAGTTTATTTTTCATAGTTCTGGAGCCTGGGAAGTCCAAGATAAGGTGCCAGCAGGTTTAGTATCTGGTAAGGACCCAGTCTCTTCTACCTCCTTAATGGTGCCTTGAACATCTGCATTCTCTAGAGGGGAGAGACACTGTTCCTCATATGGAAGAAGAGTAGAGGAAAGTAAGCCACTCCCACAAGCCCTTCCCATAGTAGCATAAATCCATTCATGAAGACAAATCTTTATCATCTAAACACTTTCCTTTAGGCCCCATCTTCCAACATTATTGTATTGGGGATTAAATTTTAACCTCTGAATTTTAGAGGGGATGCAAACATTCAAACCATAGCATATTATATGTATATATCACATTTTTATCCACCCTTCTATCAATGAATATTTGGACTGCTTCCACCTCTGGTTATTGTGAATGATGCTACTATAAACAGGTGTATGAATATCTGTTCAAGTCCCTGCTTTCAATTCTTTTGGGCACATACCCAGAAGTGGAATTTCTGGATCATATATAATTCTATTTTTAATTTTTTGAGGAACTGCCGTACCATTTTCTACAGTGCCTACACTATTTTACATTCCCCTTGCAATGCACAAGGGTTCCAGTTTCTCTACATTCTCACCAACATTTGCTACTCTGTTTTTTAAAAATAGTCATCATAATCTATGACGTGGATCTCACTGTGGTTTTGATTTGTACTTCCCTAATGATCAGCAATATTGAGCATCTTTTCATGTGCCTCTTGGCCATTTGTATATCTTCATTTGAAAAATATCTATTTGAGTCCTTTGTCCATTTTATTTTTGGAGGTGCTAGGGATTGAACCCTGGACCCTGTGCATGCTAGGCAAGTGCTCTACCACTGAGCTACATTTTCAGCCCTACTTTTTGAATCAAGTACTCTTTCTGGTTTTGTTTGTTTGGTTGGTTTTTGTTGAGTTTTGTTATACTCCGGATGTTAAGCCCTTATCAAATAAATAATTTGCAAATATTTTCTCCCACACTGTGAGTTGCCTTTTCACTCTATTAATAATGTCCTTTGATGCACAGAAGTTTTTAATTTTTTGTTTTGCTTTGGGTTTTTTTTTTTGGTTTGTTTTTGTTTTTGTATTTTTGTAGTACTGAAGATTGAACCCAGGGCTCTGCACATGCTAAGCAAGTACTCTACTACTGAGCCACATCCCAATCCCAAGTCTTTTTTTTTAAGACAAGATCTTGCTAAGCTTCCTAGGCTGCCCAACTTCTGATCCTCCTGCTTTAGCCTCCTAAGTAGCTGGTATTGCAGGCATACACCACCACACCTAGCGGAAGTTTTTAATTTTGATGAAGTTCAATTTATCTATTTTTTCTTTTGTTGCTTGTGCTTTCAGTGTCAGTCATCTGAGAAGTAATTGCCAAATCCAATGTGTATTTTGTTTTTTAAGAAGAAAAATTTCAAACATCTATCCTTTTTGATAAAGATTTGGGCCATGATGGTAGAACCTCTATAAATACTGAGACTAGAACAGATACAAAAAGCCCTTTTTTGAGGCTGGGGTTGTGGCTCAGTGGTAGAGTGCTTACCTAGCATGTGTGAAGCACTGGGTTCGATTCTCAGCACCATATATAAATAAATAAAATAAAGGTCTATTGACAACTAAAAAAATCTTTTTAAAAAAGCACCCTTTTTCTACTACAAATAATGCTAGACAAAATAGAATACTCCCTACCCTTCACCTCCCATCCCCGCCACCAGGGAGATCAATAGAATAGAGGAAAGAGACCAGGAAGAAAAAGAAGGGCCAGGAAATGGGAAATAGTGGGGAATGACATTGGCCAAATTGTATTGTTATATCATGTGCATGTATGAATATGCCACAATGGATCCCACCATTGTGTATAATTACAAAGCAGTAAAACTATGGGAAAAAATTGAAGCACCAAAAAAATAAAATGAAATACAGCATTCCCCACCCCTCCCCAAATTAAAATGCTTCAGTAATTAAAAGGCAGAAAAAGAAATGTCCAAGTGCCAGAAGTAAAAAGGGGACTCTAGCTGTAACAGTGCCATGTTGAGGCCATGTGGCCCTGGGCTGTGGTGGAGAACAAGAGCTGAGCTCATAGCTCAAGGAGACAGCTCACTGACAGACTGGAAAACTTGGTCTGTCATCCAGGGACAACACTCAGACTGAGCCCTAGAAGGGAAACAAAGTCATCCAAAGGAAATCACCTCTGTTCCCATGCTTCTGGAAAGCACAGGATTCAAACACATATTACTCCCTGGTACAGAATCCCCAGGCTAGGAAGCTAACTAAAAGCTATTCCAAAGCACCAAGCACCCTGGACAAATGCAACCCACCCCCACCCACACCCCCCACCGGCATGGAAAAGAGAGCAATCTGGAAGAACTTTAGTATGAAAATGTTTAAAAGTTCAAATAAATAAAGCATGAAATTAAATGCATAAAACAAGAACAAGAACCCAATTCCATAAATAAAATAAACAGCCATGCAAATATATAAAGGATTCTGAAGCTGGATGTTCCACTATCAATTTGTGGCCAAGTTCCAGTTAAAAGGAGGAGAAACTCCCCTTGTCCCACTGCACCTCAGGAAGACCTCGGTGACTCACCACACCCACCACACAATGACCCTATTGTGCTGTCCTGGAACGTAGTGAGAGCTGTCATGGGAATTCAGGCAGAAATGAGAGGACCACACCTGTGCCGTAACTGTGATAATTCATGCTTTGTTTCTGGCTCTCCCTAATCTCCTAAATCTCCCTAGTCACCACTGAAAGCATTCCTGGATGGCCCAAGTCAAGATGAAAACTGGAAGGGGAAGGCAAGTCTTGCACTGGCTGGGAACAGGGATGTGAGCGGCTCCAGCAGCCAGTGAGCACAGGCAGCCAGGGGAGACAGTAGCCACGGTTCCTTCCTTCGTCCCACCTCCTCAGCTGAGAATACAACCGAAACTGAGAGAAACGTTCATTTCTTACCCTCCGGGGGTGGCTGAGTGTCACCACTGTCATTATACATGATCTGTGACAGCACCAGGGCTCTGGTAGGAATGCAAAACAAAGACAGGAATTCAGGAGCATTGCAAGTCCTGTGCACAGATTGACTTTTGGTAGAGAAAGAAACCTAAATGTGAAAGTTGGGAACGGAATAAATTAGTAGCAACCAGGCAACAGAAGTCGCTTCACAAACACTGCCTCAGCCTCCCCATTTCCTCCCTACTGTTCTAAGCTTCCCACAGCATGGCTGCTTTTTCTCCAGTAGCAAAATCATTTTCCCCAAGGTCAAGTAAGTCCTTACTTGGTAACCAGGTCAATAGCTCTCATAGATTCACATTAGAATGGGTGGACACTCATGATGGACCCACAGTGCTTGAAATCCTCTCCTCATTTCCTGGATTCCCACAACACCATATAGTCGTCTTCCTCGTGCCCTAGAAGACCTGGACTGGCCTCAGACTTAACCACCCATCAGTTATGTGACCTTAAGACCTCTGAGCCTCCTCTTCCTTAACTAGAAAATGGAAATAATCTAGACACGAGGGTTATTTTTTTACTTCCTGTTCCTTTTTTCTTTTTATCATGGACAATGTCTACCAAACTAGAGAACAGTATAACCTGGTTCATGGGTACTAAGTGTTGTGCCCTCACTGTTGGTATTAGTAATAATTAATGAGGGTCGCAGGTAATGACAGCAGGTACTCGGTATGTGTGTACACTGTCAAGGAGCTTTCCGTATATTAGACCATTTGCTCCTCTTAACAATCTGTAATAAAAGCTCATTTTACAGATGAGGAAACAGAGGCACTAAGAGACTGAGAACTTACCCAGGTCTCATAATGAATAAGTAACAGATAAGACAGAGAGTCTGCCTGACTCCAAAACTTGGTCTTGACTGCTAAAACATTCATCATTGTTCTCCCATGTATTTGGCTTAATCTCACATATTCTACACAATTTATGTCTTCCAAGAGGCCTCCCTACCCACCCTGATCAGCAGGGCTCTCTCTCTCCTCTGAACTCCTTCCCTGCAGCCAAGAAGCACTGCAGAGCTCCCTGCTCCGCATCTTTGTTCCCTTGCAGCAGCAGATTTGGATTCCCTGGGTCTGAGTGGAGCCTGAGATGCTGCATTTCTATCAAGCTCCCAGAAGATGTCGCTGCTGATGCTGCTGCAAGGACCACACTTGTAAGTCTCCAGGACCTAATCTAGTACATACATAGATCTTCTCCAAATATCTTTACCAAAATATAGACAGTGATTATCTCTGGGTGTTACTTTTATTTTTTCTTTCTGTTTCTATGCTTTCCATTTTTCCCTCAATGGATTTTGGGGGGAAGGGTGTAATGCTACATCCCCAGCCCTTTTAGTTTTGAGACAGGGCCTCACTAAGTTGCTGAGTGTCCTCAAACTGTGATCCTCTTGCCTCTGCCTCCATAGTCGCTGGGATTACAGGCATGCACCACCAAACCCAGCTTATCCATTACTTTTATAATCAGAAAAACGTATGTAAAAATTAAACCATTAGTGTATCCTCACATTATTCAAAATAAGGCTCAAATTTCCTCACTCAGCATCTGAGGCTCTTTGTGATCTGGTCCATCGTGGTTTCTATGTCCTGCCCTCCTGCAACCTCTGAACACCAGCAATCCCCCACCCAAACCTCACAATCGTCTGTTATTTCTCCAGCTCCTCTCCTCTCATCCTCATCACCCCACTTTCCTCACCTGACTAACTCATACTCATCCTTCAAGATTACCTTCATGTCCTCCTCCTCCAGGAAGCTTCCCCTGACTACTCTATCTGGTTTAGATATCTCTGCACTCAGCTCTGCACTGTAGCAGCAACTAGAATCTCCTTGGGTCAAGTTGATAGACAGCTCTCTCATAACAGGAAGCTTTTCTGTCATTAATAGACCCTGACAATGCTTATGGCTAATGCATCTACCACTACCCTTTAAGCTGAGAAGTTTAAACATCTTTTAAAACATACAGGACTCTAACTCATGTACTTTCTGGAATAGGCCAGAGATTTTAAGATATTTTTGAAGACAAAAAAGAGAGATTGAGCATGCTCAATCTGAGATGGTCTACAGGGCTACAGGGGTGTTTCTATCAATCTACTCTTCCCCCTCAGACGCCCCAGTATGATTTTTCAGTAGAAAGCATGCAAATTCCAAGACAGGCGCACCCACTCTTCTGAGCAACCCCTGTGGACCACTGATTTCCAATTCCTGCCAGCATCCACTGAAAGAACACAGAACACTAAGACAAGTCTTTGTCCCCAAGAAACCTACAGGCATTGGGGGAGACAAACACGTACATAGAGTGATTTCTCTGTTCTGTAATAAGGGCCTAGAGGTGCTAAGGGGGCCTGTAGGAGCAACATCCAATCCCAGTAAAGGGGAGGTCAGGGAGCTTCATGGTGGAAATGACATCTGACCAGACCCTCAAGGCTGTCTGTTTTGGTTTTCAATGAGTCCTCAGCATTCTGCCTGAATTCCATCCTGACCATGCAGTGTGTACAGGGAGCCATCAGATGCCCCAAGGAAGCAGCTTTCCATAAAGTGACAACTGGGAGAACCAGAATCTACTCGGTTTCCCTTGCAGGCCACAGTGCCAGGGGTGAGACAAACAAATTAAGACTAATCACAAGGCAGACCATTTCCACCTAGAAACCCCACTGGCAGCTCAACAGCTTATTCAGCACCTTCCCTCCCAACACAGTGCCTTCCCATGGCATTTGACTCCAGGTGCCTGGGTCTAGAAACTTCCAGATGGTTGCTCTCCTTTCCCTCAGGCCTGCATCTCAGCTGTGTTAGCCCGGCAGATCCTTCCTGCAATTTGTCTCCCTCTTGTCCCTCCTGTCCATCTTACACCATCATTCTGGGTCAGGGCTTCATCATCACCTGCTTTACCTCCTCTCCCAGCCTTCATCTTCTCCCACCTTCACCCCCGTCTCCCCTCAGAGCATCACCGTGCTATTACCCAAGACCAGTCAGCCCTGGTTCTGCCTTCTGTCATCTAATTGAGTCTACATTTAATCCACATCCTGGAATTCAAAAGCATCAGTCATCTCACCTACCCCTACCTGAACCCTCTTTCCAGCTGCTCATGCCATTCCTTCAAATGTATCCTGCATTCTCCCCTCAGCATCTCTCTTCATATCATTCCTGCTCTCTCTGTATTATTACAATTGTCCTTGTCTCCGCATTTGTCCCACATGACTCAACCTTCAAAGCTCACTTCAAATCCTACATACCCTATGACATTACTCTTCAGGGTACTCGCTAAAAGGGAACCTGCTGTTCTGAATTCATACTGTCTTACTGTCCACCCCCGTGCAATACTGGCCACACACACTGCCTCCAATCAGAGTGACTTGTGAGCATTCCTCATATTCCTGGCCAGGTGGTGGTTATATTCCTAAGCAGTTTCCAATGTTGTTGCTCCACCCAAGGAAAGACAGAGGTGGTGGCCAGCGTGGAGGCTTTGAGATTGGGCTTATCTGGGTTCCAGTAGGGTCATATGTATGTTCACCCTTAGGAAGTGATAGAACCCCATCGACTTTGTTCCTCATCCAAAACCAGAATTAGCATCTATCTTACAGGACTTTGGTCAGACTTAGAGATTATATAGCATAACATATTATAATAATATTATGTTATATGTAACATATTACATATATCAATACATTACATATATTGTATGTAATATATTGTATGCATAATGTATTATATGTAACATATATGTGACATAACATATTGTATCACATATAATATTGTTATAATATGTGATGTATATGATATATAATGTATGTAAAAATTATATTATAATATATATAAACCACAATAAAATATTACTATAATCATAATACTAATCGATTTAAAGTACTTTTTTGGGGAAGTGCTGGGGATTGAACCCAGGGCTAACATCTCTATTTTCACCTTTCTTTTCTGTTGCTGTTTTTGTTTTTAGCATCTTGTACATAGAACACTACTTTTCTTACTTATTGTTCAAACCCTGAGAAATGCTTACCAAAGACATGAATAAATGGGGCAGGGCCAACCTAAATCCCAGTCTGCACCTCAGGCCAACTGGGTAATCTTCCCAGCCCCATAATCCATCATCTGGATTCCAGACACAGCTTCCTGCCCCTATTTCTACCCAGGCCACTCAAGAAAAAGCAAACCCACTGTAGAGCCACTCTGTGGCCACCAGAGGGTCCCACAGCATTAACCAGAAAGCAAGGACACTCCCTTTCTCGGTACAAACCTATGGTCTTAAATGTTTCCCCACGCACTCAGCTTGCAGCCAAAGGAAAGCCCAGGACCCCCCAGGCTAGCTGCTACTAACTTCACTGAGGCATCAGTTTACCGGGGGTTTAAGTTACTGGGACCCACAGAGTCAAATTTCTGTGTGTCTGAACCCTCCCCAGGCACATTCCAGTATCACTAATGAACAAAGTGTCTGTGGCTTAAGTAACTATTTCCCTTTGATACAGCCCCTACATTTCTGCCCAGAGCACTATTTGCTCTGAGGTTCTAAAAAAGAAAAGGCCAATGCCTGATATAGACTGGAAGGCTACAGCCCATCATTACTTCTTGCCGAGTTCTCCCCTCAACATCCAGCAGCAGGATTCAGAAAAGCAAATATTCTGCTAGAAAATGGTAGAAAGGAGTTAAAATCCATCTTTTCTCTGTCATCCCCTCCAACCCATGACACCATGACATAAACAAACCCAAAACAGAACTGCTTTTCATTCTGTTTTTCTGTTCCCCCCAACTCAGGATTTATTTTATTAATAGGCTAGCATATTCAAGAAAATATTTTTAAACAACAAAAAGACCTCAAAAGATTATTTTAAAATACCTAAAACTTACAGTTAGGCTCCTCTTTTATGATGACTGCATATAAATCACCCCATATAATCAAATTATAACCTATCCCCAGGATAGAAATTTGAAGCCAATAGCCCATAGCCAATCCCAGCAACTCAGGAGGCTAAGGCAGGAGGATCACAAGTTCAAGGCCAACCTCAGCAACTTAATAAGACTCTGTCTCAAGAGAAAAAATAAAAAGGGCTGGGGGTATAGCTTAGTGGTAGAGCAGCCCTGGGTTCAATCCCCAGTACCAGAAAAGAGAGGGTACTGGGGGAAGAGAGAGGGAAGGAGGAAGGAAAGAAGGAAGAAATGAGCTTAAAGCCCATTTCCTGGATGAAGAAAAAAAAAAGCAGAGACTTTGTGACCATAGCACAAAGCAATCATGCAGCAGAGCCAGGATTCAACACAGGTCCATCTGGCTCTCAGCCACCCCCGCCCCCCACTTGTTGATAATAATCATAGTTAGCATGAGTGGGGTATTTCGTATGTGCTAGGCACTCTGCTAAGTATTTACATGCATTTTTTCATTTATAATCATAACACCTCTATGCAATAGGTACTACTATCAAGTCCATTTTCCAGAGAAGAAAACTAAAGTTTGAAAAGGGTAAGTGAAGCCGGGCACGGTGGCTCAAGCCTGTAATCCCAGCACTTAGGGAGGCTGAGACAGGAGAATTGCGAGTTCAAAGCCAGCCTCAGCAACGGTGAGGTGCTAAGCAACTCAGTGAGACCCTGTCTCTACATAAAACACAAAATAGGGCTGGGGATGTGGCTCAGTGGTCAGGGGCCTCTGAGTTCCATCCCCAGTACCAAAAAAAAAAAAAAAAAAAGGGTAAGTGACATGTCCAGGATCACATAGCCAATGAATGACAGAGAAAATATGCTTCACTCCTAAGCCTGTCTGAAACTGCAGAGCCTGCCCTTGCAGCCACCGTGTTATGCAGTTGTTTTGTTTTGCTATTGTCAGAAGTCTTGACCAGATTCCTGTAAATACTCTCTCTCCAATGTCATCTCGTGTCACCATCTCCCTTGCTCAGTGTGCTTCAGATACACTGGCAGTTTTTCAATTCCGCTCTACCCCACCTCTGAGCCTTTGCAAGACCCTTTCCCTCCACCTGGAAAACTCCCTCCCTCCTCCTTTGTGTGCAACCCTTGTTCCTCTTCATCCTCTGAGTTTTAATGCTCCTGCCTCAGAACAGCCTTCTCTAACTTTCTGCCTAAAAGGGGTCCCTCCCATTCTTCTCTCACTCAGACCCTTGTTTTTCCCATCTCGACTCAACAGAACTTCAATTTTTAGTTATATCATTATTTGCATTTTATGTCTCTCCCAATAAATGCAAGGCTCATGAGGGCAGAAATTTACGTATCTTGGTCATTGACAAATCCAGAATACCCAAAACATGCTGAGAATGAGTAGGTGCTCAGTAAATAATTGATGGATTATATTCAGTAGAATTTGCAGGTTGTCAGTAGAAGAAAACTGGTGGTTTCCAACTGCAGGTTAAGAGATCTTCTGTGCTTTAAAAAAAAAAAAAAGCTGCCATCTTTCAACTTCCATTGCTGCTAGAGAAAGCAGGGGACAGCAAGGGCAGCCACAAGTGAGTCCTCCAGAGGAAGTCCTTCAGAGGCGTTTACCCACAAATCACACAAGCCAAGCCCTGCTGGGCTTCCTACAAAGCTGCTTCTCTGCAGAGTGGGGGAATCACAGAGGAAGTGGAAGTCTTGTTCTCCACAATCTGCTGCCTCCTGGGGCCCAGCTGGATGCTTCCATGTTCATTAGGTGGCTCAGTCTGCCATCACTCCCAAAGATGAGTTCATTTTACCCATAAGGAGACTCCAGTTCACAGTGGTAAAGTGGTTTGCCTATAGCCCACAGGTAAGTGGGACAGTCAGTCACTCCCTGTTTAGCATTTTTCAGTGGGTACTGATGTGGCTCAGTGATAGAGTGCTTGCCTAGCTTGGGCAAGGTCTTGGGTTTGATCTGTAATACTGCAAAAAATAAGTAGAAACAAGGTCCAACCTCCTCAGCAGGTGCCAGAAAAGGCACCCCTTGTGGGGACTCACCCCCATCCAAACTCTAAGGGATTTTGCACTCTTTCTATGCAGAACTGGGGGCAATTCCTGGAATAGATGCACTAATTCATGATTCCATGCTCTAGCTCATGCTTTTCCCTCCCATCTGCCCCCAGAGAATGTGGTTCTTTTCTACTGGCCCTTTAAGATCCCCATAAACAAATAAACCAAAAAATATCCCATAAGAGGAATCTATCTGAACAAACCAGACATGTGGACAAAGATGTTTATTCTAAATAGTCTTTTCATATATAATTGTTATAATAGTAAAAATTAGAAACAACCGCAGGGCATGATGGCACATGCCTGTAACCCCAGTGGCTTGAGAGGCTGAGGCAGGAGGATCACAAGTTCAAAGCCAGCAGCAGCAATTTAGCGAGGTCCTAAGCAACTTAGCAAGACCTTGTCTCTAAATAAAATACAAAAAAGGCCTGGAGATGTGGCTCAATTGGTTAAGCGCCCCTGGGTTCAATCTCCAGTACCAAAAAAAAAAAAAAAAAAAAAAATCAGAAACAACCTAAATGTTAAAAAATTATGGAAAATGTTTAACCATAAAAAATTAAAATATCTCCCTATTTTATACTAGTATTCTAGGGTATACTGGTATAGTCACACTTGTGTGTGTTTTTGTTTTAGTTTGTTTTGGTTTTGTTTTTTGATAGCTTGTTTTCTTTTTAGGTTTGCCAGCAATAAATCTTGACTGGATCACTGTAAATTGGTGATTCTTGATGAAGGGAGGCAAAGGACTGCTGTGACTCTTTACTGAGACATAATGGATGGATAAAGTTTCTGTGACTATGATTCATGCTAACACAGTACCTGGGCAGACAGGATGTTGAGTGAGGTTGCACAGGTTTCTGTGTGGTGCAGCGTGCAACCTGATACACAGGAAGAAACTAGGCATTTGCCAGGCCCTGTGAACACATTGTCCCAAGAGAGTCTAGGACAGAGTAGTCAGGGCAGTAATTCTTTCTTTTCAGTGATACTATGCTAACGTGATCAGTACCACAGTGTTATTATTATATATGCAAATTAATCCTTTCAAGCGCGCTGCCAACTATACTAGCATTCAATGCCATTCTGTTAGGGTTACATCAGAGCAAATAAGCCTCCACATTCTGGGGTTCTGTCTCACACACATAACTCAGTCCAGTGAGGGTGTTCCTGCTCAGCAAGTGGCTTTCCTCCATACAGTGATTCTAGAAGCCAGACTTCTCCTAATTGTGGCTCTTCCTTCCCTGGAGCCTCAGAATCCCAGCAGGTAGAAAGAATATGAAAAGGTCACCTCTTGCTGCCTGGGCCTGCAAATGACACAGGTCACTTCCTGTCCCTTTTTGTCAGTGGTCACATGGTCCCAGATAGGTGCAGTGGGTGCTAGGAACACAACCCCTGGCTGAGCAGCCACTTCCCAGTAATAACTCTATCCCATTTCTGGTGACCCCCCCACCCTCTGTGCTGCAACACAAACCCAATACAGTCGAAAGCCACCAGGTAGTGGGATTTTGTTGCTGCGTCTCATGAAAAAGTAGGAAAATTCCCAATACTGGGTACTGTGCCAGTGGAACAATTTTTCCCATTCCCAGCATTTTGCATATTAGATGGTATCTCAGGCTTGGTGGGCACTTGGACATTGTCTCCTCTTCATTCCAGGGACCATGCCAGATCAGCCCTCTGTTCCTGTTCCTCCAGTGCCATTCAGTCTGCTCCTCCCTGCACTCTGCACATGTTCCCTTCACCACCTACTATGATACCATCCTTGCTAGGCAGCTCTAGCTCTGGTGCTGGTCCCTGCTCTGATCAGTTGTCTTCAGGGAAACAGAGTTGGCTTCACTGTATGTCTGTGGCTGGCAGGGTGTAATTACTTCCTGGAGGAAAAAAATGCCTGAGACCACTTTTCCTAGAGGGAGATTGAAGGAATGGCAGGTATTTGGAGCTTTTAGGATCTCTCTGTACATAGAATCATTAAGAAGCCACATGAAGGCTGGAGGTATAGCTAAATAGCAGAATGCTTGCCCAGCACACGGGAGACCCTGGGTTCAATCCCCAGTACTGCATAGAAAAAACAAAAAACAAAAAACCACCACATGAGAATAGACATAGCGTTCATCCTGCTGGCCACATAAGTTCACCATTGTGCCCTTGATGCAAATGACACAGGTCACTTCCTGTCCCTTTTTGTCAGTGGTCACATGGTCCCAGATAAGTGCAGTGTGCTTAGCACAGTGTTTCAGAAACCCAGTAGGGCTTCAGAGTCCTGAGGGTCCTAATTGCAGATTGGAGAAAGAAAATGGTTATTTGTTGAATGAAAAAGAAAAAACAATGCTCTTGATAAATGTTTAATAACAGAAAATGATAAAGATACAGTGTTATGAAATAAGAATAGAACACTGCATAATGTTATAATCAGTGTGATCACAATCGTAAATATATATTATATATGCTTAAAAAGATCAGAAAGAAATATACAAAAATATTTATCTTTGATTCATGCATTTATAAATAACCTTATTTTCTTTTTCAAAGTGTTATATTTTCCAAGGCTTCTACAATAAGAATGTAATCTTTTTACAAATTAAAAAGTCACAATAAGCCGGGCGCGGTGGCTCACGCTTGTAATCCCAGCACTTAGGGAGGCTGAGATAGGAGAATCGCGAGTTCAAAGCCAGCCTCAGCAATGGCGAGGCACTAAGCAACTCAGTGAGACCCTGTCTCTACATAAAACACAAAATAGGGCTGGGGATGTGGCTCAGTGGTCGAGTGCCCCTGAGTTCAATCCCCAGTACCAAA